>OZ010794.1:437711501-438961501 GCA_963932465.1 Maratus speciosus
TTTCTTACCTCTTGCAGCAACTGAAGTAAGTTTCTTTATAGTACTAAAATTAGTGTATTTTATGATTTTATTTATTGTACTAAACAAAATCCTGCATGAAATTTAATTAGTTTTGAATCTGTTCGCAAAAAACCCCACTAATTCTAGAAGTATATATTTTTAAACTTATGATGTTGTTTTTTATTACGAATTATATATTCAATGTCAGTTCTTAGTTTCAATGGATAATTCTTATCTCACAGTAAACGACGGCCACAAGGAAGTAAAGAAAAAAAAAAACTTTGAAAGATGACATAATGCTTTCTTACTTCCTGGCATAAAACCGCAGATTAAAAAAAGATAAATAAAGTAAATGAGACTTGTCTATTATATGAAGCTGCCTGTAAAAATATACATATGTATTTGATTTGCAATCAACTCTAATACTGATTTTTTTATTATTTTTAATAAAAAAGTAATTTGAAATTTATAATGGGAAAAAGTAAAAACCTATAACTAGATTTCGTATTTAAAATTGTGGTAACTTTATTTATATGCACTTATACGAAAAATACAAAAATGACAGATGTTACTGTATATATTTAAGACGAAAGAAGTTTGGAAACCATAAGTTATTTTTTCCTCATGTTTTTAATATAGAATATGTACTTATTTGTTTTTATTGATAGTTGAATAGCTTTTGTGATTACCCTCTGATCTACATAAAAACTTGCCCATGTGGAAATATAAATTTTTTAAAAGCATAATTTTTAAATAAGTATTTTCATTTTTTGGGGGGTAGGGGGGGATTTTGCATTAAATTTTCGTAAAGCTGATATCTTAAATCTTGCACTGATTATAATGAAAGTTTTGAACTTTTAGAGTAGGACAAGTTTAAAAACGCAAATATATTTAACAAAATACCAAAGTCATTTTTTCCCCAATGTTATTAAAGTAGAATATTTATTTATTTATTTTCATTATTCATAGTTAAATGGCTGTTGTGATTATCAAGTGATGTATATGTAAAATTGCCTATGTGGCAATATATTTTTTAAAAAATCTATGTTTTAAATTATGAGTTTTCATTTTTTTTTTGGGGGGGGGGGGGGGATTTTTGCAATTTTCGTACATCTGACATTTTAAATCTTTTTCAACATTCAACCGAGTATAATAAATATTTTGAACTTTTAGAGGAGGACAAGATTATAAAATATATATATATATTTATCTATGTACCTTAAAAGCCCTTAATAGCGAACACTTCGGGACCGCGGAATTTGTCCGATAATTGGAGATGTCTACTTTTATGAGGTAAAAATATACAAATATGTATGTCTGCTGATTAAAAAAGTATTCGTTAAATAGAGGTGTTCGCTATTCGAGAATGTCCACTAACCTCCACCAGTGGCGCACCCAGGATTTTATCTTGGAGGGGGCCAAACATTGGCAGCGAAACAAAATAAAATTAGTGGGGGCAAAATTTCTCAAGTTTTGATTACAGTAAGAAATTACAAGGAGACACTAATTAACCATAAAATTATCGTAATTAATTCAGTATCAATTAATTGGTTATTTATTTTAATTAAAATTATTATACTTAAAGTTTAATTTTATTAATAATTTAAAAAAGTACTAATTTTTGAATGTGCAGAAGTTAAACATTTAAAGGCCTCATAAATAAACATTTATAGAATTTCCTATTTATATCTATCTGATTGTGAGACATATTGTAGTTTAAGAAAAATATCCAAAATAGCTTTGACGAGATAAATTATTGGATGCAAATTTTTGGGCTAGTTCATTTAAATTTAACTCGTCACTCAGAATTGTATGGGAATTAATAAACTAATAGAGAATTTAATTTCTTGTGGGGTATGGCAGTAAATTCTTGTAGAAGCATTGTCATCTCTAGATTTTTTTTTTTTTTACAAAGCTCTTGAATTACTTCAGTCTCAGTTACATTAATCTCTCTGTGTATATTAACAAAGCCAGCCCATTTAATCTTGATTCTGTCATTATGGATCTTAAGTAAATTTTTAAAATGTGTAATGTCAAAAATTACCTTTCGCTGAGGCAAGTTGTAACGGTAAGTGTTACAAATATCTTTAGTTATTTGTAGGTGTTGGGGTACAACATTTTGTCCCATTTCGAAACTGTTTCAATGGCATTCTTGCATCGAGTTATAGAAGCTATTTCTCAAATTTTCTGTTGCTGAACTTGAATTCGACATTCAAAGTTTCTAAATTTGTAGTAAGTAAATCATGCATATAAAATTCACACAATTGGCGAAAATCCTTAATTTCACTAGCTGTTGAAGCACTTTTTTCATTATGTCGAAAGAGTGGCTGAGAGGTTCTGCTCTCGAAGCTGGTAGACGGGAGGTGCTAGGTTCGAACCCAGTCGCGCCTGTCGGCCTAACCGTTTCGGAGTTTTCGTGGTTTTCTTCGAAACCGTGGATTCCCATGCGTAAATACGGGTTAGGTTCCCTTAGAAAGACCCCCACGAAGGGCACTCCCCTCCCCCAGGACCTATATCCCATGTGTTGATAATCGGTCGTCATAAACACAAAACCAAACCAAACCAAACATTATGTCGAAAAAAATCAAAATGTTGCTGTGCCGAGTAAAACGTTCATTAATTTGAGTGAATGTTTGATCAACGAATGGGATAAAAATATTTTTCCTGAAATGCTCTTCTGTAGAATCGACTGGAACATTGGATCTTTGTGTTTGTTTTGATACAGTTTTTGGCATTTTAATGTCAATATGATTGTCTTTCATACAAGTTTATGATAAATTTCCTTGAAAGAAATATCTGGGGCTTTACGAATAGTGTTTAAGTGAGCCACAACATCGTTAACGAAATTTCAGGCAATTAAGAGGTCACTGGCAGATTTTTGCAATAATTTAGACAATGGTAAAGTGTATGCAAATATATTCTCTAAACTAAGTAAAGAAATTAGGATACCAAATTTACATAACGAATTTAAAAAAAGTTTTGCCTTAGAAGACGAATATCTGTCTTTCCAAGATGCGATTGTTTGAAAGTGATCAATCACTGCATTATATAATTCTACCATGGTCATGATGGCTTTATGGCGACCCACCCACCTAGTTGGACAAACTTTTTGTAGTTTTAGGTTATTAATTTCCGGTGTACGTTTGTAAATATTGTTTAGGAGGACGTCTTGTCTATTTAGGAGTATCGAAAAATTGTGTGTCATTTCAATTATGCCAATGCAGTTTCTTATTTCTATCACAGATACAACATTTCACGTGCTAAATTTAAACTATGTGAGACTCAATGAACATATAAAGCTTGCGAATATGTACTTATACGTGAGACAGACCTAAATCCGTTAAACTTTCCGATCATTGATGGGACACCATCATAACCTTGGCCTACGTAACCTACGTAAATAGTACAAATCGATATCATATGTCTTTAATCCTTCTAATATTTTGCCTGGCAAGTTTTTTCTCCAGTGCTTGCTACAGGAATAAATTGTAAGAATTCTTCACAAATTTTGTTGTCATTCTCTTCATCAATATATCAGACACACAAGGAAAGATGTTCAGTAGTAGGAACGTCAGAAGCTTCACCATCAAGAAATGAGAAGCATTTTGCCGAATTAATTTTTTCTTACCAAACGATTCAAGATGATATCTTTACTGGCATTTTTAATTTGTTTTTGTAATTTCCAGCTAATAAAGGTAGCGTTTTTGGCAGAATGTTTAAAATGTTCAGTGAGGTTTTCATTCCCCGCATCGACTCTTGTTCTTAGTAAAGTTCGAAAGTTGGCTTCATTGGCGATTCCCACCTGCTCAATCGCATAAAATTACAATTTTTATAATAGGTTCTAATCGGTTCCGATTTACTGCAACTTGTGATGCCTGACCCACATGAATTTTTCTATGGACTGAAATGTATTTCCTTCTCGAATATTCTGTAGTTTTTCGTTTGCAATAGCCCTGAAATGATATTGTTTTTTGTTATTAAATTTCTCAATGGCTTTCTTCCAATTATTATAACTTTGCGTGACCAACTACCCAGCTACTTCTGATTTAGATATTCCAACGTTGGGAGGTGCAAAAAATAATCAGTATTTAAAACGTGCACTATTTTCAACTTGAGAATACACAAGCCAAGTATATTTTTTAAACCATGTATATTGAAAACTTTGTTTGTGATTTGCAGCTGTAGCACAGGTTGCGGGAAAATTAAAATTTGTTTCTAGTTTCCACAACTTTTTCATAATATTTAAATTATCGTCAGTATTGAATATTTGTTCTTTCAACAATACGATGTCTTGCTCATTTCTATCATCTAAGGAAATATTATTCTTCATGTTTATTCGGTGACTTTGGCTCATTTGCGACTAGGGAAACGGAATCCAAATCGGTATTTATAGTGTTAATAACGTCATTACTATTAGCATTTAAATCATCCTTTTTTTATAATTTGAAATAATTTAATTTCAAAAGAATATTTTACAAATTTAATTTGCAAATGTCATTGAAGAGTTTACATGCAGGTTACTTTTAACAGCTGAAAAACTTGTTTGAAGATTAATATATGATTGTCAATAAAGTCACTGCAAAATAGCCATGTAAAATACAAAATAAATTTTTGTGTAACTTTTGTGTACTCGCATATAACTCTGTATAGTATTCCAAGTCCAAGGAAAAGGAATGGGTAAGGATACAACCGAACCAACTGCGGGTTTTGCACTATAATGATCCAAACCGAAGTTCACTATATTACCTTCTGAATCTAGACGCTGGATCTCAATTGCTCGACTTGGAGAAGCTTGAAACAAACATGATTCAGCTTTAATCACCAAAAGGATGTCATTTTTTGGCGGTGATAGCTTTCTTTGTAACTTTCTGTTTTCATTCGCGCAATTTAAAAAAAAGTTTTCTAAAACTACATGTAATATGGGGAAAAAAAACTGATGAAGTCTTTTTATTTTTCTTTTTTTTTAACTGCATGGTAGCATTGCAGTTTTTTCACAATACGTATAAGAATATCCAGCCGTGTAATGAGAATTACTAATGATATATAGAAATGTGGTCTCAAGCAAACGCATTTCTGTGGTTGTGCATCTTTGAAATTGACTGGGAAGACACGCGTATTTATAGGGCGTCAATTAACTTTTTACACAAACGCACACACTCAAAAAACAAACTTTGGTCTCGTAAATATTTTAAATATTTATCTAATGTTTTTTCCCTTTTCTTTTGGAGGGGGCCAGGCCCCCTGGCCCCCTCCCTGGGTGCGCCACTGACCTCCACAACGGATACTCCCGAATACCGGACATCTCAATTTAGACAACTATAATGCAGGGTTTCGTTTTTTGCAAAAGTACTTCTTGATTAAAGGATGGGCAAACTGGGAAGTGCCCTGTCCCCCTACGACTGTAGTGCCCCGTCCCCCTACGACTGTAGTGCTCCCAAATTTGATGTGCAATATTTGTAAAGCTTATATTTTAAATCTGGTTCGAAATTGTACTGATTATAATCAATATTTTGAACTTTTAAAGTAAAATAAGGTTAAAAACAAAATAAATTAAAAAAATCTAATATTTAGATAAATATTTTTTGTTTTTTAATCTTGTTCTACTCCTGAAGTTCAAGATATTGATTATAATCAGTACAATGTCGTAAAAGATTTAAATTATCAGCATAACGAAAATTGTATACCAAAACTGAGAGCACCAAAAAAATAAGGCTGTATTGGGGGTGGGGGGGGAGGGGCAGGACCACAGCCAGATATTTCTCCAGGATTCAACGTGGTCAAACATGGCTACGTATGATGCTTACAAAAAAAGGGATGCGATTCAGACGTTTGAAGTGTCTGAAATTCAGACGCAAAAAGTGTCTGAAAAAATTCAGACATTTTAAAATGTCTGAAAATTGAACACTCCATTTCAGACACTTAAGTGTCTGAATTTCAGACATTTTAATTTACAGTGTGCCTCAATTTTTCGGAAAATTCGGAACAGAATCACCCATGTGCAATCCTTTGACGAAATCCGCTGTTTTTTCGCGGCCCTGTTACGAAAATCGTGCTTTTTCGCGATATTATGACGAAATATGCCGCTTTTTTTTTCGAGATTTTTTTATGACATTCGGCTTTTCCCGCGATTTTTTGACGAAATTCGCTATTTTTTTTTTGCGATTCTTTTTAAGAAATCCGCGTTTTTCCGCGGCCCTGTTACGAAAATTGCGTTTTTTTTTTTCGCGATACTTTGCCGAAATTTGTGCTTTTTTCGAGATCCTTTGACGAAATTCGGCTTTTTTCCGCGATCTTTTGGCGAAATTCGCTATGAGTTCGCAATTTTTTTGACGAAATCCGCTGTTTTTTCGTGACTCTATTACGAAAATACTGTTTTTTCCGCGATATTGTGACAAAATGTGTCGCTTTTTTTATGATAATTTAACGAAATTCGGCTTTTTTCTGAGATTTTTTTTGACGAAATTCGCTATTTTTTCACGATATTGTGACGAAATGTGCCGCTTGTTTCGAGAGCCTTTTCAAAATTCGACTTTTTTCGCGATTTTTTAATGAAATTACGCGTCTTACGGTTCGATTAAGAGCTAATTTTTTGCATGATGTCTCCGATTTTCCGCGCAATTTTCGTGCTATAGTGCGTCCAGGGCATCGTAGATGTTTACAAATAGTTGACAGCTTTCTGGGATGAAATTTATTTAAAGGGCTTTTTTTCGGCCGATTTTTCGAGTGATAGAGCTCACAGTGCGGGGCTTTAGGTCAGTGGAGGCATCGGGGCAGCAAATTTTGTAAAGAAGGGCAGGCAGGGCGGCCCACCCCACGAAAAATGCCTAGAATGTACTCTGATGTGTATATATATATATATACAGAGTGATTCATAAAAGATGGGCAGAACTTTAAGGGGTTATAGTACACTTAAAGACAAATAATATTAAATAGGAGACTAAGGGTCCCAGACGTATTCCCAAGGAGATAGGGGGCATTAAAGTTTAGGGTCCGAAATTTCAAATGATTATAAAACATGGAAAAATTGGTCGATTCGTTTGCGGTTTTTGCAAAAAATTTTCTTTATGCCAGTATTTTCTTGAAATAAAATTTTAAAGTTCAATTTCAAAAAATGCCGATAGGGGGCGCTTTAGACTTTGGAGTAACAAACAACTATTTTTTAACGTTATTTTTTGTATTTCTTTAAATGATTTCGAAAGCTTAGACTTAAACTTAAATTTTGATCTAAAAATCTGAGTCCTAACGAGTAGTTAAGTAGCATAAACTGAAATTTGAAATTTGAAACCCTTCTCCCCCCAGAACAAAAATCAGTTATTCCCGATCTTTGTGTCGTAGATTAGGCTCTAACTACTGCCACGTTTTGCTAAAATTATTCTTTATGTCAGTATTTTCTTGAAAATAAATTTTAAAGAAAATTTTCAAAAAATTCCGATAGAGGGCGCTTTAGACTTTGGAGTAACGAACAACTATTTTATACCGTTATTTTTTGTGTCTCATTAAATGCTTTCTAAAGCTTAGACTTAAATTTTCAGCCCAAAATCTGAATCGTTAGACGTGGTTAAGTTTCTGGGGAGAGGGGTTTGAAATTTCTACTCCTGAGCACAGTTCAGTTTACCATGTCCACACATTGTGTGCTGTGATACCAGGTAAAAAGACACAAATTAGGATTATGTTACCAAAGCATATTTATTAACATGTAATTACAATAAATGTTCAAAATTGTGACCACCAGAGGTTATGCACGCAGAACAACGGCGAAGAATGGAACGGCGAACATTCGCGAAAACATCAGGCTTTTCGAGCACTTCCCCTACAGCGGCGGAAAGTCTGGCGACCAGTTCCTCGGGGGATTCAATGGGTGTCTCATACATAAGAGCCTTCAATCGTCCCCAAAAAAAGAAATCGAGGGGTGAAAGATCTGGCGAGCGAGCAGGCCAAGCAACAGGACCACCTCGACCAATCCATCTGTTCGGAAATGTGATGTCCAGATAGTTGCGGACGTCTCGTACGTAATGGGCTGGCGCTCCATCGTGCTGGAACCACATGACCCGCCGGATGCGTGGAGGAACAACGTTTAACAGGTCTGGCAGCACATGTTGCAGAAATGTGAGGTATGTTTTACCGTTGAGGCGTTCAGGAAGAAGGTACGGTCCGATTAGGTGGTCTCCGAGGATTCCTGCCCAAACATTGATGGAAAAGCGTCTCTGATGAGCATGTGGATACGTAGCATGTGGACTGACATCCGCCCATACATGTGCATTGTGTGTGTTAAATGTACCTTCACGTGTGAAGGTACATTCATCGGTGAAAAGCACAGTTCGTCCAAAATGTGGATTTAGCGCGTTCTGCTGCAGAAACCAGCGGGCGAATTCAATACGATTTGGATAATCCCCTGGAGACAGTTTCTGGACTCGTTGCACATGAAACAGGAGCAAATGTTCATCCTTCAGTACCCTCCAAGTCATGGACTGTGAGGTATCCACCTGCCTAGCCACTGTTCGTGTACTTGTACTTGGCTGCGCCGCTACTACATCCAGAATGGCTTCTGCAACAACTACTGATTCGTCCTTTTTTGCACGACCTGCATTCGACCGGGAAGCGAGAAATGATCCCGTCTCACACAACTGTCTGTGCAAGCGCTCGAAAGTTTTGCGGTTAGGCAACCGCCTGTCGGGAAATCGCTCTCCGTACATTCGTTGTGCCTCTGCACCATTTCCATCTGCCGCTCCGTAAATTAAATGCATCTCAGCCTTTTCCTTATTCGTGAAGGGCACCATCTTCCGATTCATTACTACAGCGACTTACACTTGACTCACCGTTCAGTGGTTTTTATGCCTGAATCGTGTCGAAATTTTGCATACGTGTTCTTCTTCTTCCCCATTTGACATTTGCATACTTTCTGTTTCCTTCTTTACCCGGTGACTAGCGTCAGGAATGGAGCTTTAACGTTTGCATGAGCGACGTTTCCAACTGTGCCAGTGCCTTTATGAGTGAATTCCGACTATGCAGTCCTTGACGAAAGTTGTATTTTTGCCTCGTATCACAGCACAGAATCGTTGGGCATGGTTAAGTAGTGCAAACTGAACTATGTTCAGAAGTTGAAATTTGAACCCCCTCCTCTCGCTACTGAACCACGCTCAGCGATTCAGATTTTGAGCTGAAAATTTAAGTTTAAGTCTAAGCTTTAGAAAGCATTTAATGAGACACAAAAAATAACGGTATAAAATAGTTGTTCGTTACTCCAAAGTCTAAAGCGCCCTCTATCGGAATTTTTTGAAAATTTTCTTTAAAATTTATTTTCAAGAAAATACTGACATAAAGAATAATTTTAGCAAAACGCGGCAGTAGTTAGAGCCTAATCTACGACACAAAGATCGGGAATAACTGATTTTTGTTCTGGGGGGAGAAGGGTTTCAAATTTCAGTTTATGCTACTTAACTACTCGTTAGGACTCAGATTTTTAGATCAAAATTTAAGTTTAAGTCTAAGCTTTCGAAATCATTTAAAGAAATACAAAAAATAACGTTAAAAAATAGTTGTTTGTTACTCCAAAGTCTAAAGCGCCCCCTATCGGCATTTTTTGAAATTGAACTTTAAAATTTTATTTCAAGAAAATACTGGCATAAAGAAAATTTTTTGCAAAAACCGCAAACGAATCGACCAATTTTTCCATGTTTTATAATCATTTGAAATTTCGGACCCTAAACTTTAATGCCCCCTATCTCCTTGGGAATACGTCTGGGACCCTTAGTCTCCTATTTAATATTATTTGTCTTTAAGTGTACTATAACCCCTTAAAGTTCTGCCCATCTTTTATGAATCACCCTGTATATATATATATATATATTTATTTATTTATTTATTTATTTATTCTGTCCCCTCCTAAATGAAAAAAAAAACCCTCAAATGCACGGAGTTTAAATTAAATTGCGGTGAGCTCTGTTATGGAAGATTAATGGATTTAAATGGAAATTTTGCCAAATAATCCAGCTATTGCCAAACTGACTTCCTATATGGCAATTTTATTTTTGTCACCGAACTTGGTGATATTTTGCCAAGTTGACTAACATTTGGTGCTATTGTGGTAACCCTGCCATTTAGAGTCCTGCATTGGTTTGGATCGGGTTGGCACTATATTTTCTCATTGCAGTTCAGGTTCGGGTTGGGTTGACTTTAACTTTTTTGTTGCAGGTCGGATTAGCTTTCATCGTTTCGGGATGGCTTTTTGGCTCTTGCAGTTCGGGTTCAGGTTGATTCGATTTTTTTCAAAGAATGTCCAAATTATTTTTTCACATTAAAAGTCTATGTAAACCACAGATCAAAGTTTCACAAAAGCAAAATGATCAAGGTTGGCAAAGTGGACCCAGTCCACAAAAAACCCACTCAGGTTTTTCTTGGCGGATCCACCAACAAAAACCTGCCTGGGTTTTTGTTAAAAGTGGGTTTTTGCAAAAAATCATTTCTTAGTCTGCAAATCCTTCCTATAGTATTTAGAAATACAAAATACAAGTTTACCTTTTAAGCCCAAAACCTAGGTGGTTTCTTTTATCAAAATTACATAAAAATAAATAAATAAAAATCAGTCGTATTTGTGGTAATCAGGTGGTAGTTTATTTCAGAATATGTATTTTTTTAATTTATTTATTTTTTAAAAATATATTTTTAACAATTTACACAATGTAATATATTTAAAATAATTATAATTGATCTTTTTTATAGTTTACGAATCAAAATCACATTCACTTTGATTTTTATGGTAATAGTTATAAATCCTTACTAGTTTTTCACACTGCTTTGAGCCTCGTCTGTTCCACAATTTAGACCATATGAATCCAAATGTAGAGAAAATCCTCTCGATGAAAGCAGAGCTAGATGGAACAGAATGCAGAGATTTGAAAAAACTACAAAAATCACAATCTAACTTAATTAAAATAATAAAACTTTGTAAAAAATCACCATAAAATTAAAACAAAACACAGGACGCGTTTCGAGCTAAAAACATAACAGCTCGTCATCAGCTACAGCATACACGTGTCCGTAAACGAACAAGTTCAAAAATGAACTAAAGATAAAGAATGTTGCGAAGAATGCGACAGATGGCGCTACCTGATAGAGGGATATGCAATAGGGAAATGTGTTGAAAAAAGATAGAACAGAAAATGAAATGGAAAAAATGGAAATAAAAGAAAAAATAAAAATAAAAGAAGTAAATTAAAAATATAAATAAAAATAATAAATAAAGAACTATAAAAGAACAAGAAAAAAAAAAAAAAAAGAACAAGAAAAACTTGGTTTCAAAACTCCCAGATCGGTTCTCTACCTCCGTTTATAGAAAACCTTTCGCTGTCTCCCTTCCTCCTCATGCCCTTTCAAATCATCCTCCTCAACAAAAAGTGGCGTCCTTTTATACTTTTGTTTTTAGGGCGTTACGCATTTGTTCTGACTCTTCTGCTCTGAATAATGAAATTAATTATCTGAAATCTCTTGCCCTTGCTCGTGGTTATAATCCCTCTTTGATTGATAAAGCTTTGTATAAATTTAATAAGCCTAAACGTCCTTTTTCTGATTCAAATAATCCTCCTAATTTTAATTCTATAATAGTTCTGCCCTTTTATTCTCTTCTGTGTTTCAAAATTGCTAAAATACTTTCTCGTTTTAACTTTAAAGTTATCTTCAAACCTATGAATAAAATTAAATTCTCTTCTCTAAAAGATCCTGTTCCTACTGAGAACCGGTGGGGTGTTTATTTCATTCCTTGCTCTTGCAATTTAGGTTATATTGGTCAAACAAAGAGAGCTTTAAAATTCAGATTAGGCGAGCATCAGAGATATATTGCAAATCAAGAAATCTCTAAATCTTCGATTGCTTCTCACTGTTGGTCTTCCAGTCATTGTTTCAATTTCTCCATGGCCAAAATTATTTCTTCCCCTGCCTCTCCCTCTCACTTGGATTTTCATGAAGCATATTTTATTTCAAAAAATTCTGCTAATCTTGTCAATGATCTCCCATCATCTCCTTTCCTATCTCCAGCGTGGAAATTAATTTTGTAATTCTTTTCCCTTTTCTCTTGTTTCTTTTCTTTTTATTTTGTTAAAAAAAAAAAAAAAAATTATAATTTGGATTTTTTTCTTGTTCTTTTATAGTTCTTTATTTATTATTTTTATTTATATTTTTAATTTACTTCTTTTATTTTTATTTTTTCTTTTATTTCCATTTTTTCCATTTCATTTTCTCTTCTATCTTTTTTCAACACATTTCCCTATTGCATATCCCTCTATCAGGTAGCGCCATCTGTCGCATTCTTCGCAACATTCTTTATCTTCAGTTCATTTTTGAACTTGTTCGTTTACGGACACGTGTATGCTGTAGCTGATGACGAGCTGTTATGTTTTTAGCTCGAAACGCGTCCTGTGTTTTGTTTTAATTTTATGGTGATTTTTTACAAAGTTTTATTATTTTAATTGCTTCATATCGCCAGTTTTCGGTGCTGTTTCGCCACAATCTAACTTGTTGTTTTTCTTTTTCTGTACTTTTTCTTTCCGAATTTCCCACCATTTTGAAGCTGAAAATTTTTGACAAAATATTTTCTGAGAAAAGTGATTTAGGAAAATAGTCTGTCTTAATGTTAAATGCCAAAATTGCAGATAATCACTCTGAATGATACTGCATTACCATGCTTCAGCTTCTTCCTCTTCTGTTGAATTAAGTCTTTCCACCCTAAACTTTGCATCCATTATATTAACTAAAATTGCTCAGGCCCGATAACCTGTTTGTAGCGTTTCAGTATAACTTCCTTGTGTCCCTGCTATATGGTGCTGTAGGTAGCGGGGACCCGGTTCGAGATTTGTTTGCTTCGAGATTTCATATTATTAGAGGCCCCGATAAAAGGAGGGGCTCGCTAGTGGGAGAAGCCAGCTAGTTTAATTATTATAGTTACTAATTATTATAGCAACTTTAATCATTATAGTTACTACAAAAATAAAAATTAATTATTCATTATGACAACTAAAATGTATTTAAAAGTGATAAGATAAGAACTCACTTTTACCACTTAATAGTACCGTGTTTACTCGTGTAATATTTACACTTTTTACGCCAATTTTTCATTGTGAAAGTCTAGGTGCGAAAGTCTATGCGGGGAAATCTACTACACAAAATTACACACTCTAATGCTAAAACATCCCTGTTATAAAAAAACACATAATAAAATTAGTAATAAATTTACAAAATATTTCCAGATTATGTGCTGTTTATTAAATATCATTTTTCTTTTGATGGTCATATTTTTATAGACGCAAAATTTACAAATAATCTTTGTGAAAATTTTGACAAAAAATGCTCATAATAAATCACTTTCACTGAATGTATTGTAATGTGAATCGGTGTCTGATAAATCTCCGTCATTCCTTAATCTTCGCTTCTGTCCAAAGCATCAGAGATAACCATCTTCTTAATTTTTTTTTTAATTATATCGCTTGTTATTAAAGTCAAGCTTTGTAATATCAAACAACACATTAGTTCCAGGGATGGACACCTTACTTTTCCACTGGGAGTTTTTCTTTGTTCCCATTGACAATCCAATCTCCATATACTCGTCTTTTTATACTGTCTTTAAACGGTGTGTTAACCTATACGACCAACGGTTGCAGAATCGATGCAAGTCCTTCAGAAATTATCAGAAGATCTGTTTTGCCTTCTGAATGTTCCTTCTTTACATCATCAAAAAGCTGTCCTTGGAAGCTATCGAGTACCAGCATGGCTGTTTTTTTTAACAATGATCCAGACGTTTTCTTCCAAACATTGCGAATCCAATCTTTCATCACTTTTTCATCCATCCAATTTATGCGAAGAAAGTATTTTGACGATTTTTTCTGCTTCAAATCAGGGGTGCGACTATTACGTGAGTAAACACAGTATTCAGTTAATTATAATATTATTATTATTATTATTATTAATAATTAATAATAGTATTAATAATAATATTAATAGTATTAATATTATTTTATAATATCAGTTAATAAATTTATTCGTATATTAGTATTAAGTTAATACTAATATCAGAATAGAATAAATTTATTAACTGATATTATAAATAATATTAATTAGTAATAAATAGATCAAATGTAATTAAAAAAATGTAACTCAATAAATATATTTTTAAATGAGTACACACATATATTATATAAATATACAAATATACAGAAAAATAACTAAAACCCACAAAAACCCAGAAACGCCCACAAAAACCCAGGTTTTTGCCAACTCTGAAAATGATGCCGGTCTGTTTTGTCTAGTCATTTAGAATTCGCTTCTGGATGTTAATATCAACATGCTTTTTCAATTATTGGTACAATAAAGGTTATACGAATGCTTCTGCACTGCTGAAACATTTCTGCTGAATAATTACAATTCTAATTCTTGATACTTCTGTTGTTGTTATGACAAAAAACTACTGTGTGATAGACAGGAAGAAAGGAAAGATCATTTTAATGTTTTGTTGCATATTGTATTTTTAAACTTCTGTAGAAATATCATGCACTTTGTTATTTCAAAGACTCGGGAAAGAATGACTAATACTTCTAGAGCTCCCGCTGAAAATGTATAATGTTAAAAATGTAAATGATATATAGGATGCACTATATTAGAGGGGAAAATATTCAAAATAATAACTGTTGATAATGATGATAAATTAAATGGTGAATGCCAATTGTGTAAAACAAGGTGTACTCTTATAAGTGGCACTTTTGAAGCTGCAACTAATTTTAAAGCATATTTAAAGATTAGATTTTTAGTTTTATACCGTTACATATCAATTGAAACCAGGGAGCTGGAGCTCTAAATTTTCCCCAGCTCCAGGGTTCCTTTAGTTTTTAATATTCTTTTAAATCTTTTTTTTTCAGTCTTTTAAATTTCTGGGCTTAAAATATTTTAATTACATCATTATTCAGTATTTTAATTACATCATTTTTTAGGTTTTTATTATTATTACTAGCCGCCCTTGGCGACCAGTTTGGTCTCCCTTAAACATATGCTAAACATTGTATCACGTTACTTTTATGCATAATTTAATTTACTTGCTCAATTCTTTGCCAAATCCGAAGTTTCTGATACAGAATTTTGAACTCTGCATTTTTATGTTAGCCGGGCGCAGGTGATAAGTCACCAAATACTGTTCCCGTCGTATTTTTTCATATTTCATTTAAAATATAGTACTTTGACTCATTTTATTTAAAATGCATAGCTTTAATTTAAAACTGAAATATTTAAAAGGTACTTTTCCATTATACGGACATCATTGTCGCCAAGTGTAATAGTTGGCGCAAAATGCAAATCACGTGAATTAAAACATTTGAAAGATAAAAGTAAAAACATTGTCGATAGTAAAGTGAGCATTTTAAAAATATAACATTTTAAAATTACAGACTTTTACGTACTATTTTATTAAATCACAGATATATACTTAAAATAAGTGAATAAATAACTGTTATACAATAAAGTAATAAAAAAAAACTCATATTAAACTACTGGCATAAAATTACAAATATCTTTCAGCATTGCAGTAAACATTTAATTTTTTGAATGAAGGTTGAAATAATTGGCGCATTAGCATACATTTCGGCATGATGTCCGTATAACAGAAAAGTACCATTTAAAATTTATGACTCTCAATTACTGCTTAAAAAAGAAAAGTTATAAATAATACCATTAACCATCACATTTAATTTCAACAGCAAAGCTTTGTTTTAAGTTATCACGCGAAAAATTGTTTCTGACAGTCGCATGAAATGGACTATTATAATACTGATGACATGATATTTACAATATTTGGCAAATGAACAATATTTACCATAAACCATGACACTTGATTTTAACATCAAAGCTTTGTTTTAAGTTACCACGTGAAAAATTGTTTATGACAGTCGCATGAAATGGACTATTATAATACTGATGACATGATATTTACAATATTTGGCGTATGAACAATATTTAGCGATTTATCACCTGCTCCCGGCTAACATTAAATTACCAAATTAGATGCTTGGCATACAAAAAGTGAAGCGGTCAACCCGTAACTATTGATGACAGTCACATGACTTAGGCTTTTATTATATAGATTATTATTAGAGAAGGAAAACTTCTCAAAACATGGTAACATTACTTTACTTCTACTTTCTACTTGAACTAAGTGACAACACTATTTGAAAACAAATATGGCCGCCTGTTGTTTACATGTGTAGTTGTACAATTTTGGCTGTTTGAAAAGTGTGGAAGAAATTTAAGATTTTTGTGTTTAAAATTCCACCAAACTTTCTATTTTAAAAGCAAAAGCTAAAAGATGTCATATTTTCTGAACAAGCATTTCAAGTCTGATGAGAAGAAAAATGTATTTTGTCAGATCTTTAATGAAGGTAGAAAGTATTTGTGAGCAAAAAATTAAACGTGTAAATTAAAATCTGGAACTCAAAAGAACAAAGTCGGAGCCGAGTTGGAGCCGGAGCCGGAGCCAGAGCCGGAGCCGGAGCCGGAGCTGGATCCACAGTTTCTCTAGGAGCGGAGCTGGAGCTGGAGCATCAAAAATTGTTCGGCTCCGGGTCACTGATTGAAACATTACTGTTTCTTCTTTCTTTGTTTTCATTGTATCAAAGTCAGAGTATAATTTATCATACCTGTAATATTCATTTAATTGAGGGGGGATTTTATTATATTAATAGTTTTACAGGGTTCCTATGCGACTGGAAAACCTGGAAAACAGGGAATTGTCAGGAAAAATGACAAGTGCTCAAAAAGTCAGGGAAAATTTAAAAAAATTTCTAAAACCTGGAAAAGTTAGGGATTTTTTTTTTTAATGCACTATCATGCGTCAACATTCTCCTGAGTTCACGGTGCGTCTGCAAAAAAGTTCCGATTTTTCCCTTAAAAGGAGAATTTTTGCTATATTCACATTTTTAACATAAAGTATGTTTTAGCTATACAAATTTGTCGCCAAATAGTCGGTACTTAAGCGAAAGAAATGTTGAGTCTTGTTAAGGTGGCTAGGATGAGATATCATGAATAATTATATAAGAAAAAGAATGAAAATTATGAAGCAAGACAAAAAAAAAAAAAATAAAAATAAATAAATAAATAAACAGATAAAAGAAAGCTGGAGCTGAAGTTAAAATGTTAAAAGACAAAAAATTGAATTTTTTGTACAACAAACTGCTTCTGAAACAATGCAAATAAATGACATGATAGTAGAAGTCTAAAAAAAGTTAAGTGTTTTAATATGTGTAAATTCAGTTATGTAAATAAAAGTTACTTTGAATACATCTGAGCTGTATTTTAGTTTTGCTTGTTTTTTTTTTGTTGTTGTTTTTTTTGGTTTATATATATATATAGAAAATGTCAAGTGATATAGATTTTAATTTTATACATTATTTTAATTTTCAGATGTAAGTTTAATCATTAAGATCTTGAATTGTAATTTGTATTTCTAAAAATGTTGTGAATTTTGGTCAGGGAATTGTGGGAAATATGGCCTGGAAAACCAGGAAAAGTCAGGGAATTTTGTTATTCAAATAGAGTATGAACCCTGGTTTTATTTATTGATATAGAATGTAGATTTTTATTAATCATATTTCATATTGCATTAAAAGATGATTTACTTTTCTTTCATTTTGAGTTCTGGTCAGCTTCAAATGGAATTTTTGGGTTTGGGTCGCATACAATCCGACCCGTGCCTCTAAGGCAGACAACTCTATTTAGCCAGAGTTTCTCCCAAGTTTAAAAAAGGGCAGGGCACTGTTGGAGTAGAAAAGGCACTTTTTACATTCTTCAGGGCACTTTTTCTATATTTAAGGGCACTTTTATAGTGTTGACTCTAGACCAGTTTAGCAGGGCCCAGCACCCGATAACCTTCTTTAACAACATAAGCATCTGACAGATTTTTGAAAAAATATTTTATGATCCCAGAGAGTCTTACTGCCCTTTTTGACATGGCTGTTTGATTCATTTCCTTTTCTAGTAGCTAATGGGAAAAAAATCACAAAGTACGTCCATTGGTCACAGGAAATAACTTGTAAATTTCATTATTCGGTCGAGGGGAAATATCACGAAATTTGTCTATCAAGTCGTGTGAAAAAAATAGAGAAATTTAGCAGTAAATTATTGGCAAAAATAGCGAAATTCGTGCATTGATCGCAAGAAAAAGCCTGCGAATATCGTCAGTAAGTCTGTCGTGAGGAAAAAATTTGCAAATTCACCAATTTTTCAAGGAAAAAAATCTCAAAATTCATTAATTGCAAAATCACGAAATTCGTCAATCCGCAACAGGAAAAGCACAAAATTCAGTAGTCAATGACGGGTGGGGGGATCTAAAATTGGTCGATAGGCTACATGAAATAAAATACTTGTGACTTTTGCCAATCGGTCACAAGAAAACTCCCACAAAATTAAAAAATGGGAAAAAAATATCGCGAAAGTCTCATTCATTCATCATAAAAATCGTGAATTTCACCAGTTGATCGCGAGAAAAAATTCTCGAAATTCGCCTGTCAGTTGCAGGAAAAAAGCAAAATTCGAGGTAAACAACAGTGATTTTCGCAAATCAAAGGAACTATCTAAAAATTTGCCAGTTGATAGAAGGGAAAAATCGTGAAATTTATCAATCAGGGGGAAAAAATCCCGAAATTATGTGGTCAATGAAAAAAAATCATGAAATTTGTCAGCCAGTGGTAAGGAAAATATCATGAAATTTGTCAGCCAGTGGTAAGGAAAATATCATGAAATTCTTCAGTCGTTAACAGAAAAAAAATCTGAAATTCGTCAATCGGTCGCTGAAAAAACTCGCACGATTTTCATCATTCGGTCACCAGAAAAGGTCTCAAAATTTGCTAATCAGTAGAAGGAAAATATCGTAAAATTTGTCGATATGTCGCAAAGAGAAAGTCACGAAATTTGATGATCGATCATGGGGAAAAAATGCCTAGCAGACTTTTTAACTACTTTACATGGCCTTTTTACATATTTTACAAATCCAATGGTTTTTTTCTGTGCACTTTCACAAAATTTGCGTTTTTTCCTGTGTCCTTTTACAAAATTCACTTTTTTTCCTCAATCATTTGACAAAATTCCTTTTTTCAGCGGCACTTTGACTAAATTCACGTTTTTCCACGATCCTCTGACGAAATTCGCTTTTTTTTTTTCATGGCACTTTGGCAAAATTCACATTTTTTCTGCGGCTGTTTGACGAATCTTGCATTTTTTCCGTAATTCTTTGACGAAATTCATGTTTTTCCGCAATCCTTTGACAAAATTCAAATGTTTTCCGTGCTCCTTTGACGAAATTCGGGTTTTTTCGATTCTTTGATGAAATTTGCGTTTTTTTTCTGGGACTCTTTGACGAAATTAGTGGGGGGGGGTTTCTGCGAATGAACAACAAAAGTTAGTTTTTTTAAGTGACTATTTGTCAAAATTCGCAATACTTTTTATGCCCGAATTTTCTGACTGATAACCTATTTTTTAATTTTTCTGGAATCAAATGCCATGAATTTTGGGAACAGAATCACACCTGGTTTGCAAAGACAAAATTATTTTTCTTATATTTTCCCCTGTTTTAGCCAATTTTATTTTATTACTGCACGTTCTTTTTTGGATTTGAAAGCATCGTGTCATCGAAGGGAATTTCTAAAAGTCTACTGAGTTGCAAGCTTTAGGAATGCATGATCCTTTAAGTGTATGAATGAGAAGGCAACCAGCAGGCGTGCGTTCAGTATGGACACAACAATAAGCACTAAGGGTTGCGTTTTTTAAAATGAAGGGCTAGGTGGGCACTATTTGCTGGATGAGTGGCAAGAGGGATGCTATTTTTTTAACTAAATGGCAGGAGGGGCGAAGTGCCCTCCTGAAACTGTCTGGGGAAAACGCTGATTTAGCGAACACCTTTTCAATTCCTAAAATTTATATATTTAAACGCTTATATCTCTGAATAGCAGCACCTCTCACTCTACGTCTACACACATGTAACATGTGTATGTACATAAACTATCAAAAGTACGATACATGTGTGTTTATGTGTATAAAAAACAAAATGTTTATAACATTTTTCATATTTCGAAAGAAGAAAAATGTTTCTTAAAGAAAAAATGATTGCATTTCTTATATATATTTTATTTCTCATACAGTAAATTGAATCTAACAAAAACATGACTGTGAAAAAAGAGAGCCAAGTTCCGTTTAAAAAAAAAAAAAAAAAAAAAAAAAAAAACTGCCAAGGAAAGATGTGATATCTAAGTGGGTGCCAAGTTCAAATAGAATTCACTCAAACTTACCTACTGAAGTATTATAGCATTGTTTAAATTGTTTAAAAATTAAAATTATTGATAGCATATTAATAATAAATCTAGAACTTGGCAAGTTTTTACCTAAGAGTCATTTATTTTTATTAATGACATTATTATATCAAAACTTGTTATTTCATGTTTGGAAGCCTTAATTTGAGTGTTTTGAGACTCCTTAAAAGCGTGCAATCTCTAGAATGATCAACAAGCGTAAGTGTATCTGTCTCTTTGTCTGATTGCATTGAGGTTTCCGGGGAGGGGGAGGGTCGCTAGAGTGATAAACCAAAGACGAGAGGGAGTGTATCTGTGTGTTTATTGGTTTATCAAATCTTTAACATGAGTCAGTTGTTTATAATAATAACTATATTAAAAATTTTTATAATCACATTATTATTAATATTAACATCATCATTTCATTAAGACATGAAAATGATAGGTATAACATTTATCAAAAACTTGTCAAGTTCTAGATTTATTATGAATATGCTATCAATAATTTTAATTTTTAAACAATTTAAACAATGATATAAAACTTCAGTAGGTAAGTTTGAGTGAATTCTATTTGAACTTGGCACCCACTTGGATATCACATCTTTTCTTGGCAGATTTTTTTTTTTTTTTTTTTTTTTTTTTTTTTTTTTACGGAACTTGGCTTCCTTTTTTCACAGTCATGTTTTTGTTAGATATCATTATTTTTTGTACAGTTACAATACATTTAATTTGATAATTGTGTGTTTTATTATATATCGTAGATCGATGTAATAGTAAAATCTATTTATCGTTGTCCGGTCATCCAAGGCTGTCGTATAGATGGCTGGTGACTTCCCCAGCATGGTTTATTAGTGAAAAATTGCAGACCCAGGTATTGGCCGGAGTAGCTCAGTGATTAGAGCAACAGCCTGGTACGTTGTGGTCCCGGGTTTCAATTCCTGACTCTGGCTAATTTTCACTCCAGTTGGGTTTATTGTATTTATTGTATGCATATCTGCATAATATTTATATATACCTTTAACATTCAATTTAATTTAAATTTCCTAAAACAAAATATTTGGCATACATTTTTGTATATTACACTTTAAATTCAAGCCAATAGATTTTGAAAAAAAAAAAAAAAAAAAACCCTTAAATGCGCGGAATTTAAATTAAATTTCGGTGAGCTCCACTATGGAAAAATAATGATTTTCAATGGGAATTTTGCCAAATTAGCCATCTATCGCCAAGTTGGCTTCATATATGACAACTTATTTTTATCGACAGATTTAGCAATATTTGGACAAGTTCGTTAAAATTTGGCGTTATTGTGGTAACCCTGCCATTAGTATTTTTCAACAATTATTAATTACAATGATGCGGTCCAACCAGAAATGTGGGGGACGCACAGAGACTTGGATTTTATATAACTAGATACTGCTATAATAAATGTATGTTTTGAAACGAAATATATTTATTCCAAATTTTTATTGTTTCTTTTCTGAAACAACAACAATCATAATAATATTTACACAAGTCAAGATTTAAAAACATTTCATTCTTTATTTTTTAAACTTTTGGACTGTCAATAAAACAGTACAGATGTGTACAATCTTGTAGGTCCAGTGGCGGATTTATGAATTGAGGGGCCGCTCTCACTGGAACTTTTTGAGGTCCTTCCATCTTGAAAAATTGGGTATATGTATAATCTATACTAATAAAAGAAAATTTCGCTCTCTGTGTGTGTATTCGCGATGGCTAACGAAATCTACCGCACGTACAAAGCGGAAAATGTTTGTGAGTATAGTCCAAAGCCTCTCCTGATACATCTGAGATTCAGAATTCTAAAATATCTACTTATAAGCTGAGCTATTCATTAACAGTCGCGACGCACTCTCATTAAAAATTCATCTCGGTAAGGAATTCCGGTGGGCGGGGGGGGGGGGGGGGGGGGGGTGCCACATTAACTTTCATCGGCCAAACCGCTTATTAAAGTTAAAAACGGAAGATATTCTAAAAGATCATACCCTTATGTCTCAAATCCTGTAATCAATTAAAAAAAATATTGCAGTTAACCCTTTGAAAAAGAAAATTCAAAGAGGGTCATTTTTCAAAAAAAAAAGTTTTTCTCCCTTATGGCGACGCCCCTCCAGGGTGCAGTTTTAAAGATACCGAGAAACCAAAAATATTTTCTTAAAGATAAAAGCTTCTTCTAATCGATGGTGCAATCGGTTTTTAAAGATATGAATTTTAACCCTTTCAAATAACCGGCGAACTCGGGTTACTTCGTGCTTCACGGAGACGATATTTTTTGTACGCTAAAAGTAATTAAACATCCGTATGTATTTTAACAGTCTTTTTAGGGAATCTCAATAGACTAGATTTAGATCACCTACAAAAATTGTGAAACGTTCGGACGGGTAGAAATATTTTTTAACAAATAAAATGGTGTGAAAATTTCGGTGAAATTTGTAAAAACTTTAGTGTTTTGTCACGGTTTCGCTCGGGTGCAATTTTAGAGGTATCAGCGAAACAAAAATATGTTCTTAACCTTTAACTGATGTTACAGAAATGGTCACATAACTAGTGTGAAGTGGTCTGTGAGACCGCTCCATTGAAAGATGAAAAAAAGGCACGATTAACTCATAGGATGGTGTTTTTGTACTAAACTTTTTGTACAGAACTGTTATAATTAAAATCCACCTATTCAAAAGTCTCTGGAGATAGTACTAAAGTTCCAAACGGAACAAAATTTTGCTAGTGTTTGTAGTTAGACTGAAAACTGCAAGTTAAACTATAAAAATTGAAAAAAGCCGCGGTCTGAGAAACCAGTAACATCAGTTAAAAGTTAAGGCTAAAAACTTTTTCTAATCGGTAATTTAATCGGTAAAAATAAAATGTGTGAAAAGTTCGACGAAATCGGTAAAAACCTGAGTGTTTTGTCGCGGTTTCGCTGACTTTTGTTAAGCATAGACTCCAAAAATCAAACTACGCAGAAAATAAAATACCAAGTAGCATGTACTTTTAATTCAATATTTTTTCCTTTAAAAATATAAATTCAGACAAAATGGAGTTAAAGATATGAAATCATACAAATTTGAGGTTCATTTAAGAGTCATTCATCACGGCCCCGGGCAATGCCGGGCGGGTCAGCTAGTTTAAAACAATAGCTATTCAAAACTTAATTAAAATAATTACTAGCAAATAAATTAAAATGTATTCAAATCGTTAAGGATTAATTACACAAAATTCATTTCATATTCAAATTACATCAGATTATTTTACACGAACTTGTATACTGTGACGGATAAATGTTCTAAAATTATGTATCTTATTTTCCTTTCAATTTTTTAAGAACATAAAATGATAATTCAAACCAAAATTAATCAGAAACTAAGGAGACAATATTTTAGCATCTGCTGAGCTATAACTCAAAACCTCTTTTTGCTGCTTTTCGTTTTTGGCTCATTTTTTTCATGAATTAAGATATAAATGTATGGGATTTTAATGCATGGGGCTGCAGCGGCCTACACTGCATCCCATTATCTTGCTTGCAGTTTTAATTTTATGTTTTAATAAAACAATTTCAGAAGTCAAATAAATTCATCAATTATAACCAAATTAAATTATATCTTTCTCCTTTTCATTACACAGCTGGGCTCAAAGAATGGCAAGTACTTTATGGATATAAAAAGAATTCGAAGCTCTACGAGTTGTTTTATAACCATCTGCACTGTATTTTTATATGAATACTAGGGGCTCTACCCCCTGCAAACATATAATAGTTACGTGCAAATAATTTTTTAATTGACTAACCTTTTCTAAAATATAAAAAAATATATCTTGAAATGAGGAAAATTTGATTAAAATAAATAAACAAATATTTATTTAATCACATTATTATTATTTAATGAATTATTTTTTCAAATTTTCCTGAAAAATATAATTGAATCACAATATTGTCTTCACTTTCGACTGAAATAAAAGATAATTTAAATTTCAATATGACGAAAAAGAAAATAAATCTAATAATCCTTATATTTTTCCCTTTCCTCTCTTTTTTTCCACAAAAATGGAGTAATTTAGTTGCCATCATTACAAAAATATTGTTACAATTAGAAAAAAAATTAATACCTCGCAAACTAAATCAAATTTAAAAATTCTAATACCATTTTTGACATACGCGGATCAGTACGGACAATTGATGCTAATTTCACTACCAAAGGTTACATATTTTAGGAATAACAGCTGCGAGATACAATCAGTCATTTCATAAAATCGTTTCATTAGAATTTTATATATACAGTATGGAACCATTTATCCAGAAACCAATTAACTGAAAAACCTGTTATCCAGAATGATATTTCTGATAGACTGATTTCAGAATCTTTGCAGAAAAAGGTGTCATACATTGCCAGTTTGACATAGTCTTTGCTTGAAACAATTGTATAATTTTATGACAACATCTTAGTATTTGAAATGGAAACATATTTAGTTGTATTTTAGATGTTTTAGTTTTTATGCAGAGGAAACAAAAGAACTTTTGTTCCTAAGGGATTCCCATAAATTACCTTCTTTCAAACTCTGGCTAACTTTTGATCTTTCTTGCATTGATTTTTAATCCAAGTAATTTAATAATTTAAAATGAGAAATAATGCCACAACCACACATATTCCACAAAACTTATCAAATGGATGCTGCTTTAATGCACAACCAGTTAACCGGAAAAAACAGTTATCTGGAATGCATCTGACCCCAAGCATTCCGGATAAATGGTTCTGTACTGTATATGGTAGATATTTTTTAAACACCAATTTAATTAAATAATCTGCATATAGGTTTGCAATTGCGTGTATCTTAATAGCGAATGAATGCCATAAAAAATGGTCCCCAAAATGTAAAAGTGGCACTTTCACAACTGCGATTAGCAAAACATCTGTTAAAATGGAAAAAAATTCATATTGGGGAAAACTATGGAGGACATTGTCTTTGACAGTCATGATACATTTGATTGTCGTGAGTCATTTTTGATCTGGATGTGGAGAATTTTATGAGAGTGAAAAAGTATGAACACTTACGATGCAATAATAAAACTTGTGCAATAATAAAATATTGATTACTAGCTGACCCGTCCGGCGTTGCCCGGGACCGTTATAATAACCTTAAACAAAATTCGAGTTTGCGTGATATTATATCTTCGGAAAATCGGTGCCCCAATGCCTTCGTCAGCATAGAGTGTTTCAAATGAACTTGGTTTCTCCGGGGCCCCAATGCCTTTGGCAGGGTCGAGTGCGTTCCCAACAAACCTCTTTCCAGTGGTGGTGTAGTGGAAACTACACCGTAGCAAGAATTTGTATCTTAAAAGGCTCCATATCCAACAATTTGAAAATTCGTGTTGGTATCGAACGACATCGAAATCATACTTGATAGTCCCCTGCAAGCTAATTATAGACCGGGAGCCGGCAGCACAGACAATCACCTCATCGAGTTCACGGGTGAAATTCCAGAATTAGTTAAAACTCGATTCGCATATTAGAACGCAATCGGTCTGCCAAGTCATATCTTGGTGGAAAACACCTGAAAACCAGATTTTAGCGGTTGACTCGTAAGTTTACCATTGTGCTTTCCTGTACCCAAAAGTATGAAAACATGGAGGACTGGAAGCAGTAAAACGCAATGGTAAACCTAGGAGTAAACCGCTAAAATCGGGTTTTTAGGTGTTTTGCACCAAGATATGACTCGGCAGACTGATTGCGTTTTAATATGCGAATAGAGTTTTAACTAATTCTAGAATTTCAGCCGTGAACTTGGTGAAGTGATTGTCTGCGTTGCCGGCTCCCGTTCCATTAGCTTTATACTCAGCGGCAATCGGTAGAGTAACTTTATACTCAGTGGCAATCTATAGAGTACCTGTAACACTGTCATTGAGAGTCCGAGACACTGCAAGGTTTTCCACAGCTAGACTGCCTAGACCCATGGTAGCCACACATCCATGACCAATATGTATTTGAATTATAAGAATGACTCTCCTTTTTTTTACATTTTTAATTCTGGGATTAGACTAATTTCAACTACGGATGTCTCGAAATATATGAGTATTTTGACATATGTAATCTCTCAAGATGTTTTTGTTTTTCCACAATGTGTATAAAAATGTAAATTTTGTGCAGTATTATTCAAAAAATTAATTCTCTGAAATTAACGGAAAATGGCTGATATTCAAGTGATTTTGCTGCATGGTCAGGCCGGATTCAACATTTGGCGCTTTTTTTGGTGAATTAAAATTCTGCCTAATAGACATAATGTTAAAGTAAAAATGGACACCCCGAAGTGGGTAACTAACCGATTTTTACAATTTTTTTTCGATTCCTTAGTTTTATAGTGTAAACGAACTTCGCACCAAATTTGAAGGTGCCCTTGATATATACGATCTTTTTTGATGAGTGAGTCGGTAAGTGATAAAATTATCGATTTTCAGACATTTTCAAATGTCATTAACTCGGAAACTAATTATGCTTTATTTATAAAATTTTGGATTCTGGGTATTTAGGGGGGCCTTACTACGTACTTCGTATTACAAATACGTAGGTCAAATAGATTTTCAGTAGTAGAGTGTTGAAATTTGCCGAAAACAGCTCCAACTGGTTCGTGTAATATAACACACTAGTATGCCAGACGAACTTGGCTGACACACTGCCATGTGTCTAGATATATCCTCATACGTTTTTAATTTCATTTGAAACATAGTTGTGCTTAAACTTTTCGTGAAAATCCCAACAACCTAAGTGGCAAAAAACATATATATGACCCACAAGAATACTTCGACTGTGAACTCAACCTGCAGAAAGAAAATTAGATTCCTTCCGAGCCGAAAAAACAAACTTTGGGATAACCCGACCAGATATTTGACTCTATTCAACTATTTTGAGGTGTCCGCTATTCAGATGTTTTACTATATTTGAATATTAAAGAATAGATTTGCTCATTCTTCTAACATAAAAGTGGTATTAGAGATACAATTATAGATTATTTTCCATAATGGCATTAAAACATGACATTACTTTCCTTTCATTGCGGGTTGAAATACCTCGGGTTTTGGGTGGGTTGCAGGTTGCCGAATTCTTTTTTTGCGGGTTCGGGTTGGGTTGCAGGTTGAGGAATTCTTTTTTTTGTCTGGTTGGGCTGCGGGTTGACTTAAAATGGAATTTGCGGGTTGGGTCGGGTACAACCTGACCCGTGCTGGACTCTGTCATTGGTACTTTTCGATAAATACTCATCGTTAAATCTGATGCTGATTTCTCCATAGGAAGACAAAAGTAATCATTAAGTAAATTTGCCCCCCATTGCCCACCTTAGCGATCGAATTTTAAAAAATCAATGTCCAATTCATGTATTGCCTTCAGGAATACATATATATTCCAAATTTTAAAGCTCCATGTCAACAGGAAGTGGGTGAAAATGAGTCACAAGATTTGACTGCCACACACAAACATAATGTGGCAATGTATGTTGGCATAATGTAAGTTGAAAGAAAGCATGTAAAAAGGAAGTCCAAGAATAAAAATACTATACATGTTTTAAATTAAATTGTATAATGTCTAACTTAATTTTCAGAAAACTTAAATCATATGCCTTGTACAATATCTTTACAGTACATGAAGTTTTCAAATAAACAAGATCTTAATGTAAACTTATTTAAAAAAAAAGTTTTTAACCTATTTTACTGATAAACTAGATAGTGCCCGCCAAGATTTGACGGTAAACAACTTGAATGTTTCATTAGAGAAATTCTTGGATTTTTAATTAGTTGCTTTTAAATTAATTATTGAATGACAAATTTCTACATTTCATAAGTTATTCCCATTTCTTGCTGTCAGTCTAACCTATTCAATGAAGTGAAAGAATTTTAAGTTTATAATTTATTTGCTTGCTTTTTACCAGAAATTTACATAAAAATACCGGGTAGAGAATTTATTTTTACTTAGTAAGGCCTTTTTTTTTTTTTTTTTTTTTAATTAAATAACAATATTTATTTTTATTTATTAATTTTTTTAAACTGCACGACCATTAAAAGCTGCCATGAATTTTATTTTTATCTGTTTCATTCTCTAAAAATTTAAATTTGAAACTTGATGCAGCTAACAATTTATAATATATATTTTTATTATTTGTTTTTTATTTTACAATTTTATACATTTTTTAAATATTAAACCTGGATATCATGGTAATTTCTTTTCTAATTTATGCTCATGGTTATAGCTATTATACTAATATTTTTCTTTCTTTCCGTTTTATTTTTTACGCAAATGAATGACAAACTTTTCTTTCTGGCACACACACATATATATTCTTGATAATAGTCAGAAAATATAACGAAAATTGTAGATCAGCTCAATTTATTTAATTGATAATTACATGCAAAATATTTTAGCTTAAATATTTTAAATATAAAATCATTATTTTTTCAAAATATTATTGAGTGTTAAATTTTATTTAATTATAAAGCATTCAAATTATAATAATAAAATAAAAATCCTATAATTTCTCTTCCTAATAAAATGTCATTATTAATATGAATTATTGACAAAAATGTTACACATTTTGCCAAGCTTGGGCTTGAACCTGCGTGCTTCACAAAAATTCAGAGCTTTAAACTGCTGCTTTAACCCGCTACGCTAGGATGAACTCGTTTTTCTACCCTCTAAATTGAAGAGGTTCGAAAAACAGTTGACGCATACGCAATTGTCTCGAATTTGAGTTCTGATCTTACAGAAACAGTTTTGCATTTTAATATTTATTATACCTTGTTTTTTCAAAGAAGCAGCTAAAACTTAACATGTTGGTTTCCCAATCTTCGTGCGTAACTATTGGCAATTCATAAGATTGATAACTTTGAACCTCAAATCACTGTGTTTATCTTCTGTGACCCACGAAATAAACCGTATCTATCTCTTAATATAGACACAATAAATTTTTGAATTGTTAATAATGCTGAAAGAGCCAAATAATATTAAGTTTGTGAAAGAAAGAAAAGCTTGTTTACAGTAAGATCGAATAGCGCAGCAGATGAACTTAAACCAACTTCTACCTGTGATGTGATAGTTCAACTGAGTGAGCATCTTTGCGCATGTGCAGCGCGTTACTCCAAAGGCAGACTTGTACTTATATACTGCGCATGCACAACTGTAGAATTTTAATTTAAAATTGCGGCTAATTAATAAAATATTTTACCAAATGAATGTACGATAACAAATCTGTGGTCAAATATCTTTCATTTAAAAAAAGATTGATGTAATTTGATGTAGTAGTTTCTTCTGACGGACTGGCGAAAGAAAACGCTTAGCGTTTTAAATATATAGATGATTACACAAATGGTGAAAAGTTACAATTGAGATAAAAAAAGTCAAAGCTTACAGTTTTTATTTTTGATGGATGACTGCTTCTTCCTTTTAATTTAGCCCTCCTCTTCGACAGCACACAGTAGAGTCCTGCAACCCAACCCGAACCTGAAAATTCCATTTGAAGTCAAGCTAACCCGAACCCCATAAAAAAAAATCTCTCGACCTGAACCTGACAAAATAATTTTCAATGGCCTGCAACCCAACATATTTGAACCCGAACCCAAAGTACTTCAACCCGACCCGAACCCGAAATAAAAGAAAAGTAAATTATGTTTTAATGCAGTATGAAATACGAATATACGATTAATAAAAATCTACATTTTGTATCAATAAATATAACTACAGTAAACTTCCAATTATCTGTCACTCACGGGACCGACGGTGTGGCAGATAATCGAAATAGACAGATAACCAAAAGACAGACAAGACCGTTACAAAAATTACATTTCTATTTGTTAATTTATAAATAAGAATAATTAAAAGATTGTTTTTATTTGTTGTGCACTTTCGTTTCTAAAAATTGTAACTGATAATAAGAAATCTATCCATCAAATTTAGAATTTTACTGAAAAAATATGGAGTACATGTTTTCATCCAAAGTAATCCATTATAATTTTTTGTTTGCGTTTTGCTTGTGCTTTTATTGCAGCAAGATTGTGAATTCTACGTAATAAAAGTACTTTGATTGCATCTGCTTTATCTTTCATCTCAAACCATTAGAGTATAGGTGAAAACTGGGAAATTCAGTTAGTAGCCAGTGGCCGGTAGGCTCAGTTTCATTAGTGGCCACTTTTTAAAGTTAGTGGCCACTATAATGTTTCAAACTTGCTTGACATCTAGATAAACCACAATCGTTGTATATATACATATTTTTCTATAAATCAGAGTTTTATACCAGCCAACTATTCATAAGAATAGGGAAGCAGTCGAAATGTAAGAAAATTAGTTTAAAGCCACAAAATCTGTTATACAGTAGACTCTCTCAAATCCGCACAGCTTGGGACCAGAGGTTGTGCAGATTTTAGAATTTTGCGGATTTCTGGTCATTGATTTGCTTACATTTTTGAAACATTAATTTGATTGGTAGATAAACAAGGGAAATTATAATGAATGCTTCCAATAAAGTGAAACATTAAAATAATCTATTAGTTTAAAAGTAATTATTAAAATAATTATGTAAAATAAAAATTTAGAAAAATATTAAATTATTACCAATGAAATCGATTCAATTCGATTCCAAAAGTCCTATGCTGCCATCTAGTGGAAAAGCAATCGTAAGATTGGAATACCGTAAAATTCCATTAATCCGCCCTTCCCGATTAAGCGCCCCCCTCCTACTTTGTAAACAATTTGGGAAATTTAAGAAATTCAAAGAAAGCGCCCTCCCCGCAAAAAAATTTCGGTGCACACGTCAAGATCAATACCAAAAGTTTTATCTCGCAAGTGATTTTTTTTTTTTTTTCTGACGAATCAGAAAGGCGTAATTCTTTAATATATCGCAAACTTAAATAGTAACATACATACTTCGGCGTTTGCACTTACCATTTGTTTTCATATCATCGAAAACCTCAGAGGAAGCCGTAAACGCAGTTTAGTTATTCGTTTTACGATTCGATTAAGAATCTATTCACGTCATCGAACTTTTCACTGCTGATCGGTACTTCCATTCATTGCTATGTAATTTCATATTTATACGAATAATTAATATTTTTCATAATACTATTAGCTTTGTATATTATTATTACTAAATATATAAAATAATAGTGATAATAACAATTTACAGCCTTTTTTTTGGTAACTTTTGGACGTCTAAGTTATGGTAGATGGCACCAAAATAACGCGAAATTGGATTTATCGTTATTATTTATTTTATTATTATTATTATTACAGTAGAAGATCTTTATAACGCAATTCTATATAACGCAATTCTCCATATAACGCACAACTTCTCAGATGCAAACAATGATTTTTGCAGTTAAAAATCACCTGCATTTTCACATTACAAAATATTGCTACTCTCTAGAGGACTAAATTTGATACATTAGTTCAACTTTATCTTCTAATTTAAGACCTTTTTACTGAAAAAAATGCTATTATTACAATAAACATTTTTGAAAATGTCTAATATAAGGGATGGTTGTGTCAGTTATATTTGGATGATGTTTATAAAGTAAATTTAACAATGCCTGATCTATATTATGCAAAAATTTATAATTTGTATAACTCTTGGTAACAAGGAATGCAGTATAAAGATATTCTAATGTATTTTGATATGTTTCAGACATATTTGGCCATGTTTACAAGGTGAATTTAATGATGTGATCCATATAACGCAAAATTCTATATAACGCACAACCTTGCGTTTTTAGGTTTGCGTTATAAAGATCTTCTACTGTATTATTTAATTTGATATTTGAAGGTGATATACATAATATTTACTTTATATATAACTTTTTTTTTTTAATTAATTCTATGTCAGTCTGATTTAAATTTCCCATTATAACACATTTCGTCTTAAAAAAAAAAAAAAAATTAGTTTTATTTGCAATATTTTTCATGGTATTATTGTTATTTTTGTGATTTGTATTATTTATTTGGCCTTTATAGAAAAGAAATGATGATTTGTAGAAAAAAATATGGTTATTTAATCTCCCTAATTTACAACAGATGGCAACACTGCATAAAATATTACTAGTTATAGAAAGAATTTTAGGACATTTTCAAACGCAATTTCTTAGTGTTTTTTAATTATTTTAAATTATTAAGTTCCTTTTATTTTTCTGTTACCATATTAATGACAAATGTTAGCGTTGTTATTTATCTTATGACAGATATTAGTGTTATTATTTATCTAAATGCATTCCAGTTTCAAAGCTTTTGAAATCCAGAATTTTCTATAGTTTGAAATCGCCGTTAATCGCAAAGTTATACTGTTTTTCTATTTTGTGTATAATTTGTTTTTTCAAAATTTCTTTCTTTCTTTTACTTTATTTAAATAATGCATATTTTGCGTCGATCGGCCATTACCATCTTCCGCCCCACCACCCATAGATAACATTACTACAATTTTAATACCATGTAAGCGCCCCCTCCGATTATTTTACGATTTTCCGTCGCGTTTGGGGGAGGCGGATTAACGGTATTTTACGGTATTTGATATAGATATGCTAATTTATATCAAAATTAAAAGTAATGTAAATTTATTTAGTATTAAATCAGCTGTAATAGCCAAATGAGAATGATTAACAAAAAATTAAATAAAGAAAAAATATTGCATTGGTCGCTGATTTCGGCGCCATCTTGAATTTTGTTCCTGCAACTTAACTGTAGATTTCATTGTTTACATCTGAAAAAATGTGCGGATTTTAGGGTCGCGGATTTAAGGGAGTCTACTGTATTAATTTTTTTAGAATATATTTTTGGATTATTTGTATATGTTCATAAACACAATTATCAATCAAATTACTGTTACTTTATATAAAAAATAACTAAATCAAAATTCCAACAGCTAGGTATATACAATAAAAAAAAACGATCAAATAAAACACAAAATGTTATTTCGGTTTTATTTAATAAGTAAATGTGTTATTAACATACTATACACATTACATACAATTGAAATCTAAGTTAGTGAGTATTTCGCAGGATTAAACAGTATATCTTGAAGAAAAATAATCCAACTGGTCTCGAAGGTATTGCAATGTCCTTAACCCTTTCGGGTATGATTTTTTTTTTTTTTTAATTTTGAGAACAAAATTACATCTATTTTAATAATGTTAATCATAGCTATCCAAATAGATTGCCTGAAGTTTAAAGAAAGGAATCGCCAACGACGCAAAGAGAATTAAGCAAACTTTTATTGTTATTAGTAAATGTCCAAACATAAATGAAATCAAAATAAGAAAGGCATAGCCATGTACTATCATTACTATATGTAGATAATAACAAAATTAAGGAGATAAAATGTAACTCTATGGAAAGATATTACTATTAATAGTACACCAGACCCCGAAAGGGTTAAAATCCACTTGCATTTGCATCCGGTGAAAAAAAAGGAATAAATTATTTGAAATGCATGTGGAACAAAAGCTGATGAATATATTTTGCAGGATAAAACTATTTCTTGAAAAAATTACCCAACCGAAGAGTGAGCATATGGCGAAAAACCGAAATATTGAAAATACAGCTAAATCATTGAAATCTGTTTGCATCCGGTAGGAAAAAGAATTAACCAGTTTGATAATTAGATGCAATCAAAGTAGAGATGCATATTTCCATGAAAAAGTTGTATTTCAGTTGGCGATCGATAACAGATTTTTTGATCGCCACTTGGCGAGTGGCGACTACAGTGGCGATCAATGGCCGATTTTTTAATCGCCACTTTTGCAACTTTAATCGCCATGTGGCGAGTGGAGACCGCCAATTTTCACCTATACATTAGAGAGCATAGTCTGCACTCCTGAAGGATCATTTCCTGATTCATCACAATCATTCGCTTCAGGTTTCTCTGGATTCAAAATATTTTGAATAATTTCATCATGTGTTAATTCTTCATAACAAATATCATTCTTGTCACAATGAAAGCCAGTCTGTGATTTCATCCACAGAAATATTTTCTAACTGTGGTTCCTGACATCAGACAAGCATTTTACTCAAAATACCTCACTCGGGATTTTCTGCATTTGAATTTTCGTTGTTCGTTTCTGATTTTAAAAAAAATCACGAAAGGGGGGGGGGGGGGGCAGTTAACCGAGTAAGAAACTGCATTATATTTCTATCGTATTAAAAAAAATAAAAAAAAGCAACAAAACGCTAAATGAGCCTTCCTGTCTATCACACAGTAGTTTTGTTGTCATAACAACGTTAGAAGTATCAAGACTAGAACATTAGAACTGTAACTGATTAGCAAAAATGCTTTAGCAGTGCAGAGCATTCGTTATAGTACCAGTAGATGAAAAAGTATGTTTATATTAAATTAACTTCCAGAAACAAATTCTAAGACTAGACAACAAAACAAACAAGCACACATTTTGCTTTTGTGAAACTTTGATCTGCGGTTTATATGGACTTTTAATGGGAGAAAATATTTTGGACATTCTTTAAAAAAAATTAGGTCAACCTAAACCCGACCTGCAAGAGTAAAAAAGCCAACACGAACCTGAAACAATGAAAGCCAACCCGACCCACAGCGAGAAAATATAGACCCAACCTGAACTGCAGGTCGGGTTCAGGTAAAAGCAAGTAACCCAACCCAATGCAGGACTCTAGCACATGGTATGTAGGAGTATTGTAGATCTTAGTAGACACCTGCATCCAATATTTTTTCAAAGTAACTTCTAATTTTATTACAAACTTTTTTAACTCTTTTTTTTATTCAGGAGCTCTACTGTATTTTAGAATAGTCAGTATAAATAATAAAAGCCCCATAAAGTTATTTTTTTCATTTAATATTGTTACAAAAATACATAGTTTTCTGTTTTGTGTTAATTACATTTATTAATCATTTTCTATTTCAGCCAAGCTGTGTTACAAGGTAAAAGTTTAAAGATATGATGATAGAATAAGATGATTTTTTTCTCTCCAAAATTAATAACTTTCTCCATAGATTATTTTATTTTGCAGTTAAGTTCTGTTATAGCAAATTCTGATAGAATAAAAAATAAAGAAGTTCCAGAGCATTCCCTGATAAATGCCTACAAACAAAATATTATCCATTATAATTAATATTTCAAATGAAAACCAAATTTCAAAGTAATTGCTTAAGAGGCACAAAGGCCAACATAGTGAAAAAGATTCCATGCCAGGACTCGAAACCGGGCCATCAGTATAGCGCACTGACGTTCTACCGACTAAACCACATGGAACGATACCCAGCCGGGAAAATTTCTCACTCTTATATGTTGGCAAGGCTACAAACGCAGCACAAGATGGAATATTTATCGTGAGTCACCGACATGGGGCAAACATGAAACTTAATTAAATCCAGCATCGATAGAAACTATATTAATACATGGAAATTATTCCAGACAGAAACATTCGCCATGCATACAATATTTCAAATGAAAAACAAATTTCAAAGTAATTGCTTAACGGGTTCGAGTCCTGGCATGGAATCTTTTTCACTATGGTGGCCTTTGCGCCTCTTAAGCAATTACTTTGAAATTTGTTTTTCATTTGAAATATTGTATGCATGGCGAATGTTTCTATCTGGAATAATTTCCATGTATTAATACATTATAATTAAATTTCATTATAGCAAATTGATTTTGGATGATTCTATAGATTTCAATCGGACAGTATTTGGCTGTATGTGTAAAATAGGAGCAGTTGAAAAATGTATTATCATATGCAAGTCAAAGATTAGATTTAAAATGAAATTTTCATATTATGTGTATTTTTTAGGCTGAAGACAATAATAATATGTTTTGGATCATAAAGAATTCTAATCATCGTGGGATAAAGATTTATACTGGAAAAGAAAACTTAGATGTTGAAGGAACCTTTGTCCAAGAGTTTATTAAGGATCCACTATTAATCAGTGGGAAGTATGTTTTTGAGGTTTCTCTTCTATTTTATTTCTTTTTAATCTTTATGTAGTAAAATTTCTTGTAAATATCCCCTTTGAACAGGGTTTATTTCCTAGTATCAGCTGCATTTTTCATGAATGAGATTTCCTTTTATATGACTGCATTTGCTTTTGTCTTTAAATAATAACTAGTTTGAGGGTGTATTAATGAAAATAAAACATTAAGTATCCATATCAGGGGTAAATCAAGCTATTCAAACTGAACATGCTCTTTTCAATCATTATTTTCATACAAAACAGTAATCTTTGTTCTATTTTCTAATAATTTCTTCCGATTAAAAAAGGCAAATCTTGGGAAAAAATGATTGGAATGAGTCGCCCATTTTAAGTAGCAGCATTCACCACTGGTCCATATTAATTTTGACATTAAATTTTAATTTAAATAATTACAAAATTAATTTATTTTTGCTTTTTGTTGTGATTGTGTGACTGAAGTAGCTTTTTTAATGCAAAATTCACGAAATTTTGTAATACTATAAAACCTCTAAATAGCAGATACCTCAGGACTATGGGATTTGTCATTCAGTCTTTGATCTGCTATTCAGAGGTAAAATATACTTCTCCTTCTATTAAATATATAAAATGCAAATGGAAATTTAGTTCTGTCTGTTTATAACTGGAGTTCTGCTGAATGGACTTTAATGGGACTTTGACTGTTAGATAATTTTTCATGGGAGGTTTTTGTATGTAATGTATTGTTCTATGTTGCTTAGTTATAGAATTATAGGGGAAAGTTCTAAAATAAAATGAACCGATTATGAATGATTAGCCTTTTTAGAAAAATTCTGTTGAATGGATTTGAATGGAACTTGCACTGTTAGTTAGGTAATTTTTCAGACAAGGTTTTTCAGACATGTAACATAACGCTCTATGTTGCTTATTTATAGAATAATGGGAGAAAGTTCAGTTACATGTGAACTAATTATGAAAGATTATCCTTTTTAAAATGTTCTGCAGACTGGATTTTGATGAGACTTGCGTTGTTAGTTGGATACTTTTTGTGAATGATCAACTGAAAGAGTTGGTTCCCAACAGTCCAAATTTTGCCTGACACATTAGAAAGTATAATCATCCAATATCGTTCATATTGTTTACAGGAATGCAGAAGGACATTATAGGTAAAGGTCCCTATTGCTTTAAAACACAACGTAAAATTTATCAATATATTTGATTTGGTTCAAGATCATTTATAGAAACTGACTAGTACAAATATGTATGAGTTAGGGGTTGAAAAAATATTTTCTGAATAGAGCTGTTCGATATGTAGAAATGGAGATTTGCCGTTTGTTATGGAACTTTTACTGTATTTCATTACAGTTTTATCATTTATAAGAATGTTTAAAGTTTAATTACTCATTTAATTATTCATCCATACAATATTTTATTTTTCATCATGCAGTTACCATTTACATTTTGATAGGAATCCAAATGTTTTGATATTTATGTATTATCCATGCTAAGGATATACACTTTGCCAACAATTTTTTCGATAATGTTAACTACAGTAACCCCCTCCTAGCTTTAGAGCAGGGTATTTTCTTTCTGAAGGAGATAAAGATTTACTAAAATAACTCACAGGTAGCAGATGACCATTTCTCTCTTGTAGAAGGACACCAGAAATAGCTATACCACTTGCATCAGTAATGAAGTAAAATGGTTTGGACCAATCAGGCAAAGAGAGGAAAGGTTTTGAAAAAAATATGTTCTGAACTTCTTTAAAAATTTTATCATGATCTGCTGTCCATGTGAAAGGAACTTTTGGTGAGGTAAGCTTAAGGCTCCGCTGCACTGAAACTCCCTGATCGCGAAATCCCATGTCAGCCTATGGGAAAACTTTCAAGCGCAATGACTCATTACCTAATATAATTATTAAAATACTGTTTTCACCATCAGAAAGTAGGCGTCAGATGCCGATGATGTGCGTTTTTAAAAATTATCTCCGTAAGTTTTAGGTACATAAAAAATCCCTATAAACTTTGAAATTGCCATTTGATTAAAAATTATCATCATCTTAAAAATATCTAAAATTTACGTAGACAGTTTTTAAAAATGCACATCATCTGCATCTGACGTCTACTTTCTGATGGTGTAAACGGTATTTTATTAATTATATTAGGTAATGAGTGATTGCGCTTGAAAGTTTTCCTATACGTTAACATGGGATTTCGAGTTCTGGGAATTTCAGTGCAGCAGCCCCTTAATTAGTAGATCCATAAGTTTAGAATATTTGGGAATAAGTCAGCGATAAAAACCACATAAGCCAATAAATCTTTTTAAGTGTTTCTTAGTTTTTGGAGCCGGAAAAGATGTAATTTTGGTTATATTAAAAGATATTGGTTGGATAGTATGATTTTGTAAGTGAAAACCAAGGTAATTTGTGGCAGTTTGATGAAATTTGCATTTAGCAGGAGACAAGGTAAGGTTATGTTTCTGTAAAATTAAAAACAAAACATCTAATTTGTGAATCATTTCTTGAAATGAATCACCAGCAACAATAATGTCATCCTGATATGCATACACACCTTGTAATTTACTTTCTTCAATCACTGCATTTGAAACGAAGTGGCTGCAGATCTGAATCCAAACATTAGACGAGAAGAACTAAGTACTCCATTCGGTTGCAGATGGAAAATCTAATGTGGTGAAATATTTAAATTTAGAAATATTGTTAATATCATTCTTGGTAATGGATAGGAAGAACTATGAATCATGGTATTAATCAATCTTAAATCAAGTGCCATTCGAAATTTGGGTTTTTCATTTGGAGAGGATGCTTTCTTTTTAACCGTAAACATTGGACATGCCCATTCAGAAATACTTCTTTCAATAATTTCAGCATCAACCAACGTATCCAATTGTAGTTTCGCCTCTTCCTGATAAATTGTGGGGCAGGGTCTTAACAGGAATATCTGAAATAAACTGGATATGAGGTATAACTCTGTCAGTTTGACCCAAAGATTTCAAGGAAGAAGAAAACTCTGTGTCATATTTAGTTAATAAATTTTGTAATTCTGTTTTTTGATACGGAAGTAAATGATTTAGGCTAAAATTAGTAAGTTTAAATTCTGATTTTTTTAACTTTAAAATGTCAGTAGATGCTTGAATTACATTAATTTCATGGAGACAAATAATATTTTAAGGATCAGCATCTTCCTGACTTTCGTCTATTTCATGAATTGCTCCCAAAACTGAATCTTTATTAATGTGAATAGGTTCTTCAGCATTATTAGTGATAGAAACATAAAAATAACTGTTGCGGTTAACATTTTTAGATTTCGAGATAAGTTCTACAGAAATTATGGATTGATATGCACAAGTTGGTAAATCATACTCTTTTGGTTCAAACAAAAATTGATCACAAGAATGAAAGGAAGACACCACAGGTACATATACAGTACTGTTAGGTAGAATAACAACTTTCTTTCTCGAATAACAAGAATTATTTGAAGAAAGAGAACTAAATACTTTATTATTAGGATTGACACTGATATATTTTTACTAGAAGATTCAGGTAGAAAAGTTTTTTGAGATAAAGTGTTGACTTGCAAATCTTGTGTTTGATCAACCTCTTGTGTAGAAACAGATGATAGTAAGATGTCAAGTAGGTTGTTGTTTATCTTAATTTGGCTATTGTGTAAGTCAATATTTACTCCATGACATTTCAAAAAGTCAAAACCAAAAATACCAACAAACTTAGAATCTTCAGGAATATCAATGAGAAAAAGGGAATGTTTGTAGAAATACAATAAAGCCCTGATTATCCACGACGCAATTTTTTTAATTTAAATTTTTAATCCAAGCAAACAGCAAGGAAAATACAATAGGCCCTACAGTGCGAAGGTCGAAAATTATGTAGTACGTACAAGTACATTCTCTGATCACTGATCTTGACAATCCGAGAGGGCAAGTCCACTCTATTAAGTTCACGTATAGAGATCACCCTCTACATTTTCTCTCAGTTTGCCAGTGTCCTCAGTTGTCAATAAGTGTGCTTAGTGATCAGACGTGTTTTATGTTTCTTTATCAGTGCAGTGCTCATGTTTAGTGCTTCGTGAGTTCCTGAAATTATGTAATACATAATAGCTGAAAAATGAATGAAGGTTGTGTTAACGATTGCACAAAAACTTAAAATGATTTCTAAAATGGAAAATGGCACTTCAAGGAATCAGATGTGTTTGGATTACAAAACCGGATAAACAACAGTGAAAGACATTTTAAAGCAAAAAGACAAACTGTTGGCCTTTGCACCAGCATCAAAAATTACTTCTGGGATGAAAAACAAAAAACAATGAAGAAATTCACCTATAATGAACTTGACTCTGCATTAGCGGAGTGGTTAGCTCAGGTGCGAAGTGAGGGCACCCCTCATGTCTGGTCCTACCATTGCAGCTAAAGCAAAAAAATTTTTTGATTTGTTAGGCCTGGAAGGAAATTTTGATGCGTCGTCTGGTTGGTTATATTGTTTTAAAAAACTTCATTCATGGAATTAAGAGAGATTGGTCTACACGGAGAAAAGCTGAATTGTGATCAACAAGCAGCTGATGAATTTCAATGTGATTTTGAAGAGTTTGTGTTGTCTGAGGATCTGTCATATGAACAAATTTATAATGCTGATGAATCAGGGCTTTTTTGGAAGTGTCTTCCCACTTGTACTTTAGCATTTAAAACTGAACATCACTTGGCAGATCACAAAAGTAGCAAGGAAAGAATTACAATCTTGCCATGCAGCAACGCTGCGTGTAGTCACAAACTTAGGCTTCTTGTAATCGGTAAATCTAAGAAACCCAGGTCTTTTAAGGGGACAAGAACAGAAAATTTACCAGTTGATTATTTCAGCCAGAAAAATTAGAGCTGGTTGGATGAACCAGCAGATTTTTCAAGAATGGTTTGAAGAGATTTTTGTGCCTCAAGTACATAAAACATCTTGACTCAAAAAATTTGCCAAATAAGGCTGTTTTGTTAATTGACAGTGTGTCTTCACACCCAGCTACAAGTGTGCTTAAATCTTCTGACAGAAAAATTCGCAAAGTTTTTGCCCCCAGATGTTACTGCGCTCATACAACCTATGGACCAGGGAGTCATTGCAGACATGAAGAGAACATACACGGCAAAGTTGTTACTGTCGAAAATTGAGTAAGGCTGCAATCTCAAAGAATTTTGGCAGAATTATATAATTTTGGATAGCATTTATGATATTGTGTCTGAATGGGATTACATCAAACCCTCAACCCTTGTTAATTCATGGAGAAAAGTCTTTCCAAGTATTGAAACAAATGTCAACCGAAACATTTGTGAAGAAGAGAAGGAAGTCATGCCGACCGCTACACTTGTTGACCTAGTGACATCTGTTCCGGGAGGTGAAAATATCGATGAAGAGAACATAGAAGAGTAGCTGGAATGCAACGCAAGTGAGTCGGGGTTTGAATGACTAACTGACATAGAGATAAAGAACAAAGCAATGGGAATGAAGAAGAACAAAATGAAATTGAAGAAGACGAGGTGCCAGTGCAGATAACACACGAAACTGCTTTGCACATAGGCGGATTACTTCAGTATTTAGAGGAACAAGACGACGATACACATCTGGCAGGAAAACTCATGTTAAGGAAAGTGCAATTTAGAATAAGGAAAAGGTGTTTCCAAAGCAAGAAGCAAAAACGAGTGACTGATTTTTTAAAAAGATATAAATCAACACTTTTTGTGCAGTATGTATGGCATTGTTTTTTGTTTATTGTTTTTTATTGTAGTGATTTAGACATACAGCAAAGGTTTCTGATGTACTGTACATAAAAAGTTTTATTATGTTTTTTGTATAATAAAACATAGTTTTTATGTTGAAATATTTTTTTTTTCGTGTTTGCACCTTATTTTCAGTTTTTTTTTCATGTTATCCCTTGCCACCCAATTCCGCAAATAATCGGGGCTGTACTGTACTTTCCTATCTTGAATGACAAATTTATGCAACCAGAACAAATGACAGCATAATTTACAGGGGTAATTTTAACATTTGAAGAGATTCTGGTATAATGTACTGTACGTGCTGTTTTAAATGTTGAAAATGTGAATGTCAAGAGTCAGATGAATGTGTTTTGTCATCTGAGGAGTTGTGATGCCGTTTCGTGAAAGATGTTTGTTTTGTTTTGGAAGCTAAATTAGCTTTAAATTTGAAACATTTGTTTGCTGAATGTCCAGGTCTTGTGCACCACTGGCAGATAATTCGTTTATAAGAATGTTTGAAATGATGAGTTGATTTTTTGTTTCTAGAAGAAGTGTACCTGGTCTCTGTATCACAAGAAGAGCTATCACCTGAAGCAGCTGAGTGAGTTTTGTTCCACACCTCCGACGAGTCTGCAGAATGACTATTATGAGACAGAGAATCATCAGGTTTATCATGTATGCTATGTAACATACTGTATGAAGGTGGAAGAGTGCTAGAATTTACAGGAGCTTGAACAAAATCTAGAATCTTTTGATATGAAGAAGCAGCTTCAATCATTTTGTCAAAAGAATCTAGGTGTTGTGTAAGAATGTGAATTTTGAAGTGATTAGGTATTCGTTCAGAGAATTTTGGCATAAGAATCTATTCAATTGAGGGATCGGGCAACTGAGGAAAACATTTACGAACAACATCATCTAACTGTGTAGCAAAATTTCGAATAGATTCTGAAGGTAGAAATTTAATACTATTGTATTTAAGAGCAATGAAGTTTGCTGACTCTGTTTTAAAATGTTTTCTGAAAATATCAAGCAAGTCTTCAGGAGAAGTAGCTTTTTTACACGCATTAGAATGTAGACTTTTATGGCCGGATCTGAAAGTTTTGATTTGAAGAAAATAAGCGCTTGTTCATTAATCCAGCTGGAATAAGGAATGCATGCTTTAATTTGTTCAGCAAAGAAATCTAATAGCTCGGGATTGCCAGAAAAAGGTGTCACTATAATTCTTAAAGGTCTACTTGTAGAAGTCATGATGAATAAATACAATAAAATTCAGGAACAAATGCAATAATTCAAATAAAAATGCTTCAAATAAATTAATAATCTCAACAATCAATATATATATATATAAAACCTTAATCTTATCATGCTTATGGATTCCATGTGCGGGAATCTATTTTGAAAATCTACTGGGAATTTATTTGGTAAGTTGTGTAAGATTTCTATTGCTATAAATTAAATATTTAATGGGTTGCAGTGTTTTTTTCCATTTCATGCCATTTGATAATGTTCTATTTTCATCTTGAGACTATTATTTTGGATCTATTGGTTGTTCGAGTACAGGAGAAAAAATGTTTTCAGCTTTAAGCTTTTTTCTCACAGAAAACAACCGATTGCTTATATCATTGAATTCTGTACTCTTGAAAACGTAATTCAATATATAAGTTTTTCATTTTTTTCGGTATCCATATTCTTCTTTTTCTATTCTTCCTTATTAATTCTTGTAATTAAGTATAAGGTACTTTATTTTATACATATAGTTCTATATTATAGGTTTGTGGCATCCATTTTTATTGTCAATCATTCACAATAATGCGGTTTTTGATGATGTTTAATTAATGGTTATATATATATATATATATATATATATATGTAGATTTTCACTAATTGTATAAATTGTGCCAATATATTTGCCATATCCTCCTCAAATAATGTAAATTATAACTCATTCTAAAAATAGTTATATATAAAGAACAAAAATTCATGTGAAAATATCTTCTATCATTTCATATAATTGAAAAAGAAAAATCATGTTCTGTGAATATAAAAGGAGATATTTCCTACCATTTACTTCTCAGAACTAAATTTTTTTTCTCTTCATGACATATGTTAACACATATAAAAATGAGTAATCTTTTCTTCAACGAAAAATATATTTTCAACAAAATAAAAAATATTTTAAATAAACTCTTCAAAAATGCAACATCTTCTCAATAAAATAATAATACAGTAGAAGATCTTTATAACGCAAACCTAAAAACGCAAGGTTGTGCGTTATATAGAATTTTGCGTTATATGGATCACATCATTAAATTCACCTTGTAAACATGGCCAAATATGTCTGAAACACATCAAAATACATTAGAATATCTTTATACTGCATTCCTTGTTACCAAGAGTTATCCAAATTATAAATTTTTGCATAATATAGGTCAGACATTGTTAAATTTACTCTATAAACATGATTCAAATATAACTGACACAACCATCCCTTATATTAGACATTTTCAAAAATGTTCATTGTAGTAATAGCATTTTTTTCAGTAAAAAGGTCTTAAATTAGAAGATAAAGTTGAACTAATGTATCAAATTTAGTCCTCTAGAGAGTAGCAATATTTTACAATGTGAAAGTGCAGGTGCTTTTTAACTGCAAAAATCATTGTTTACATCTGAGAAGTTGTGCGTTATATGGAGAATTACATTATATAGAATTGCGTTATAAAGATCTTCTACTGTATATCACAATAATCATAACAGATATTAAAAAAATTTAGAATAAATTAAATAGGTATAGCAATCTGAATTATAATTGCAGGTTGCATCATTAAGAATTTCTCCAAACGGCACCAAGAATTGTGATGTGAATATAAAAATATTCCCAATTTAGTATGATTGTAAAATTGTATTTTGCCACTGTGTAAATCTTGCTAAAAGTGGAGGCAACAATCCGTTCAATAAATATTTAACTTTGTTCTTTCAGGTCATTAAAAATGGAGAAAACTTGAAAGATCTTACTTTAATAAAAGCATGTTGAGAAGCAGACAGGAATGAGATGTTCTTGAAGTGTAAACTATTCTTTATTTAGAATTAAAAATAACTTTCTCTTTTAACCACCTAAAATGTTCCTTTTAAAATGTAAATACATAAATGAATATCTTTGAGAAATCGTTGCAATTTTATTGAAGAATCAAAATTCATTAAAAATGCGTTATGGGAAACATAAAAAAAATATCACAACCCCCATTTCGACGGCCCATCAGAACTAAACTGATCAAAAAAAATTAAGAGGAATGGTATTTAAACATCGCTACTGGGAAAGCAAAAGTAATTAAACAAGAGATTTAAAACAATTGATTAAATTCAAAAGCCACTGGTAATTTAAGAAAAAAAAAACGAATTACGAAAACAAAACTAAAATGTTCCAATTCGCTACGCAAAACACGTCATTTTTCTGACCTCATAATGAACAGGCAGATAGGAAGAAATTCAGAATACCTACTGAGCATGCGCACAGCTAAAGTTTTAAAAGAATCTAAGCAGCAGAGAAATGAATGACACATGTATGATCAAGCATCGGAGAAAAGAAAACTTACTGGTCCGCTCCAACGTGACAATCGGCAAGAGAGAAAAACGCAGAGCACATTGTAAACAAATCTTCGGGCCGACGAAAGACTCGGGCCGACGAATAGGTGAACAACAGATGTGAGATTTCATCTCACAACTGGAACATTTGATTTTGTGTTACAGTAGATTTCAAGAATATGGTCTACATCCACAGGTGACAATATTGACAAAGTGCACATTCATTTTGATGTTTCAATTGATTAAAAATAAAACTTATTTATCTTTTTCACGTTCAACTTTTTCCATAAATTATATTTTAACGATTTATTTTGTCACGAATTTGTCTACAGACATCCAAAAGCAAGAGCTATTTTCATACAGTATGATCTTTATAATTTTTTAAAATATTAAATTAAACATATGCTAGATTTTAATTTAAAACAAGTTTTATGTGAAAGTACTATTTTTTAAATTTTTCTTCCACAACAGCATTGGTGCAGCATTCTTGCATGTGTGTTTTTGTATATCTTTCACCATGTACACAAAACAATCGATTCAAATTTATGATAATGGATGCCAGCGCTAAAATTAAAATAAAATAAAATTCTGTTGAAAAGTATTATAAAATCAGTAATCATATATATTATTTCTGATGTCAACATCCCTTTTTGTATGTACACACAAAATGCATAACAACGAGTGAGGCATTAGGCGAAAGATTTTTTATCAGGCTTTTGAGATCGTACACTTATGTTTCTTTAAAATGCATTGTTTGAAAAAAATTGCAGTTAATTAAAAATTAATGAAAAAATGTATGAGTAAATAATTTAAAAAAAAAACCTTGCTGGGGTCCAATAGTTTCATAATATTTTAGGTTTGTTAGTTATAAAAACCTGACTGGTATTCAAGTAGGAAACATGAAAATTAATCTACTTAAAGGATTAATCTAAATCAGTAATAATAAAATGAAGATTCAATCATAAACAGTTAATCTTTAATTGTCCAGAAGTATTTAAAATTTATTTACTGCTGCATTCAAGCTAGTTTTCATACACTGTTATATCGAATAAAAAATAGTTTAATAAAATATTTAAATGATGATATATCATAATAAAATATATCAACAATGATAATAGCATTGATTTAATAAGTAAAAGTGTCATGCCATGTGTATTAGAGTATTGAACAATTAATAGCTAATTATGTACTGTAAAAGCACTTATTTTCGCAAGCCGTAATTTTCGCGAAAATGAAGATATCGGTGATTTCGTGAGCTGAAAATTTCATGAATGTTATATAAACAAAACCGAAAGTTGAAAAATCCCGAGACTACCTAAATAGAACCCCTTTTGCTTAAATTTCTAGAGGAAAAAGAATCTGTGGACCTGCGGCTATCACGACTAAAACCGACTCACGCTTCTTGGCTTGTGCGCACATTTAAAGAGTGTTAAAGCCAAACATGAGATAATCTTGAATAGCTTCAAGGAATCTGATATAAATATTGTAAGTGAATGAATGAGCTGCATTCTATTAGATGTATTATTGTTTTTATTCAAGAAATAGTTGTAAGTATTGAAGAAATTTTTGTACTTATTTCTTATTTAAGTAACTGTAATCATTAAATTTTGGATAAGTTAAAAATTCCTGCTTTTTTATTATTATTTGAGGCGAAAAAAAAAATCGCATGGATTAAATTTTCGCGATTATGACATGTTCGCGAAAATTAAAGCCTCACGAAAATAAGTGCTTTTACAATATCAGCAGTGATCTCTCTTTCTCTATCAAATAAACAAAAATATTCTTTAATAAAACTTTTCAAAATGCATAATACAAAACTCTCATTTGTATACCAAATACACTTTATTATTTCAGGAAATTTGACATTGGTGTCTATGTTGTTCTGGCTAGTATTGATCCATTACGTGTATATGTTTACAATAGTGATATACTGTTAAGGTAAATTAGATGTTTTCATTATCCAATTACTTAGCTTCATAAATCTGAAATTTTCTTAATAGTTTGTTTTATTCTTTTTAACTAATAGATTTTGCAAAGAAAACTATTTCCCCCTAAACATCAATTCAGTGGATTCTTATGTTGTTGGAGATGATTACTTGCCTATTTGGGAGGTGAGATTCATAAATCTTTTATTTCTTCAGTCACAATTATTGTAGAATTACCAAAAATCAGTCATAAATAATTGATATTTTAATTGATAAGAAAGCTTTTTTCATTACTACCATGAAATAAACAAAATAAAACAAATTTAGAGCATTATTTATATTTTAGCATTTTATTTTATTCTATTGAAGTATTTTATCTAATTTATCTTAAAATTTTTAAGGTTTATTTCTAAAAATGTGAGTAAAATCAGGTTTTTCAACAGTGATAAAGCAAACTCTACCCTGCATGTCTGCAAGGCTTTAGCCACTTGACAGATCACCAGGTTTTAATCTTCCTCTGAAATTTCTGTCCAGATCATTAGAAATATGATGTTACATATCTGTCAAAATGACCAAGATTCAAAAATAAAAATTCTATTTTTACATCACTTTATTTTTTAGGCATATCAACATATTGTAAAAATGGGTGCAATTTTTAGGAAATCTTTAATATTTACACTAGTTTTTCAGAATCTGATTCTATAAAAGTTGGATTTCAATGCAGTTTAAAAAAGTCCTTCAGGCCAGTGCCAGGAGGAAGAGGTAGCTTTCATATTCCTTATTTTTAAAGTTTTATACTATTCAAACACACAAAGCTCAAATTAGTGGAAACCGATTAATAGAAGATTCAATACTAATTTTTGTCAATACTGAATGTGAATGAAAATTTCACGAAATTAGTCAGTTGTATCCAAACTGGTTTTATTTAAAGTGACTTATATTTGGTCACCAAATTCGGCGATATCTTGAAGTGCCCGCCATTTGAAAACAACATGATGGGTGAAGCTAACCAATGAGCTTAGTAATTCCTGTGCACATGCTCATTCACATTTGTGGCGATAATTAAATGATCGTTTAAGTGGTTTAGAACAAATTGCGAAGGTCTTTTAATAAGTTACTATTGATCGTTAAAGAAGTAATAAAACTGGAAACGTCTTACTTGAAATGTAGACAATGAAGAGGCAATTTGATGAAAACAAATAATATTCTTTATTTCGGTCGTTAGTAGCAGTAGAAGGTTAAGAAAATACTTGCTTCTGGTCACCATTTTAAAATAGAAGAACTAATCTTTTAAGAAGAAAAATAGCAGCCAACATGGAATAAATCCATGGGATTCCTTTTAACGAGAGCAGCACAACTTTAAAGCATTAAACTTTGAGAAAAAAAAAACATCCACTTAAATAAAATATCAAACTCATTCGGCCAAAAAAAAGCGGCACGACATTCGAACGGCCGGCGGGCCGCGCTCCGCTAAAACTACGTTAAAAGACTACATCTTTTTCAGACAACATCAAACCAAATTCTGAATTGAAAATTAACGAGTTTTAGTTTTTAAATGATGAATACGGGGTTGACAAAGTAATTAAAAGGCAGAATTTAAATTGATTAGCTAAATTAACATTTACGGGAAATTAATGAAAATCGAATTACAAGCTGCAGAATTAAAAAAAGTTTCACTGATTGGAAAACGAAACAAAACGATTCTCCTGTCAGCGATCGGCGTCAAAAGAGGGCGGAGCATAATTTCAATGACGTCATCATAATGCAAGCTGTCTCCATCGATACGAGAGCTCCAGAAATGTGCTCCCAAAATAACGGAGTGCGCATGCGCAAGCTGCCGATCCGCTCCCAACGCAGATATGAATATCGGCGGTGAAGAATGAACTTGCTTTACGGTGAGGGATAAAAGCGTCAGCATCGCGGCGTAAAGATTGAGTTTAAATAGACATCGATGCAAAAAAATAGCTGAAAGGAAATAAAAATAAACCAAATTTAAATACTGTGAGAAGTATTCTCACATTACCTCCCTTCACCGAGAAAATTTTGTAAGACCAGGAGATGTAAAAGGCAAAATTGATCAAAAACCTTTTACAGAAAATGGGATGACAAAATTTTGAACTGCCAAAGCGAAAAAAATCATTAAAGTCGAACAATAAAATTTAAAGTTAAGGTGCTGGAAAAAAAAATGGTGATTTAACAGTTGAAAAAAAAATTGGTGCTGGAAAAAAAAATATTGGTGCTGGAAAAAAAAATTGGTGCTAGAAAAAAAAGTTGGTGACCAAAAGTAAGAGAGAGAAAAAGAATATACATTGCATAAAGTACATTCATAATCCAAAAAGTATACAATAGAGTCAAGTATACAATAAAAATGCCAAAAATACAGTAACATTGGCAAAACCTTCTATTTGATCTCATAAAATTATCATGGTAAAAGTGTTAACATATTTTAAGTTAACAAACAAAATTGAGATCATTGACTAGTCAAAACAAATTTTGCTATCTTGGTACCAAATAAAAACAGAATTAACTTCTGATAAAAGTTGCAAATACAAAAGCAACAAAAAAGTCAGGAAACATTTTGTAGTTTGACTTTTACAACATGCCTAGGACTTTTTAATTTTAGAATTATATCTAAAAAAATAAAGAGTTTTCTTTATTACTCTTAACATGAAAGGAAATAAATGGCCATATATAAATAAACTTTCATAAAACATAATGATATCATTTTAGTGTATCAAACTTAGTATATCAAACTTAGTATTTCATTTAAAATAAAACAGACAACCAATTGTATGTGAAACCAATTGTGTAATTGAGTCGTGCACTACTCAATCACCCAAACAAGGTATCCCATAAAAACAAGTTGCTATTTCAATGAAAAGACATGTCATAATTAAGTGTCATAAATCCCATCTTAGACACAATTTCTTTAAACTTTATACTTTACTAAATAAAAATTTCAATATATTAGTCATAAGAATTCTTAATATATATATATGAGACTCAAAAGATTAGATAAATATACATATACCATGGTTTTTCTTTAAAATGTGAGAGACTGGTGATCACCAAAAAAAATTTAAGTACTTCCATATAGAATGAAAGAAAAAAATTGACAAAATCATGAGTTTATAAAACTAAAATACCATGTACCAGGAATATAATTTTTAAATAATCATTTAAATATAATATAGAAATAAAATTATTACAATTCAATGTTAAGCTCACAATGATGATAATGACAAAGATAAATCATCAGCAACACCGTAAACAAACAAAAAAAAATTATATATATATATATATATGTAAATATTGAAGTCCACAACCATGCCGATGACCATCATGCCCTAGTCACCAGCATATCTATGAACAAAAATAAACACATATAAGATCTCCTACGTAAAATTTTAGGTGGCTTGGATCTCCTAACAAGGCTCCTAACATCTTAAGTAAAAGAAAATTTTAATTATAAACACTGTGTAACTGCAGGTGTGTAAGGGCAATGTTTTTGGAATCAAAATGATGTTCATTGAGTCCAGAGCCATATGGAACAAGGCTATTTGAGATAAATAGATGTCACTGAATGTTTAGTAACACAACATGAGGTGGTACACTGGTATAGTGCTGTCGAAAAAAAACTGGAACATTCACATAATAATCATCAAAATAGATGATCTTTGCATGATGACATTAGAACATTTTAACATGACGAGACACTTCGTAGAAAGTGAGAATGCATTGCATTCTCTTTGAAGCACTTAACTGACGACATCGTACTCATTACTGCAGAGCAATCATAACTCTTGCGACGCATACATGAATCACTTTTGCAGAGTTAACAAGGACGAGAAGTCGATGGTGCACTTATGATGAAATGTAGGACATAATCAGGAGTTGAGGTCAAGAAGCACTTTTTTAAAAAAAAAAATTTCACTAGATGATTTATAGAAAAAAATTCTATATATATATAAATGCGCTGGTAAAAATTTCCATCTAGACTTGTGCTTTTCTGTAATCTTCTCGTATTATTTGTAGGTATGAAGAGAAGACATTAATAAATTTCACTTTCTTCATAAAACATTGAAAACTTCAAAATGAAGATCATTTTTACTATTAAATTCTTCATAAAACGAAAAAAATCTTCAAAATGAACGAATCTTTTTTTTTTTTATATACTAAAGTAATGAGGCAAATGGCAAAATAAAAACTTAGAGGCTTTGGGTATGAAATAAAATTAAAGTAAAAGGCACTATGCACATAAGAAATAAATAAATATGGGGAACTTTTCAAAATAACTTGATCTTGCATAAACACTGTAACAAATATTCACAAACTTCTTATATAAATTGAGAATTTACACTTGATTATCAATGAGCAAAAATTTTGCAATGTGAGGATGAATTACTACACACAAGCAAAAATTAACTCTGAATAATTTTAATTGCACGTGCTAGAATATTTGGAGAAAATGCAGCATAAAATTATGTTATTGAAGGTAAAACACATCAGTAATTTTCAGGTAATATAAATTTAAACTTCCTTGTTTTGAGAAGACCTAGAATAAAGATATGGTGTGAGTAACTGAGTTCTAGCAGCAGACAAGTCAACAATTTCACTTGATGAGGATATTTACTCTCACATGAGAAACGTTAACTGACACAGTATTATAATCAGTAATGAAAATTATTTATTTATTTTTAAGAGAACAAAGTAGTAAACAATATTTGTAGCTTCACAAACCGAAGAACTCTAATGAAGTGGTTTCATAAATGGATATTTGCCTATAAATGAAAAACATCTCCACCAGGCATCTTATGGCTGAATACGAAGCATACACACAAAAAATTAAACTATTGTAGATGTAGGAAACTTTTGAAGTAGGTAGGTAATTTTATAATTTTTAGCTTCCATGATAACATGTGCAGCAACAAAGAAGAGACCAGAAGAAATGGATGTCACACAAAACCACTGACCACCTTCATCAGGTAAGCAACAAATGAATGGAAGAAAAGTCTGAAGAATGTCATTACAGGTAATTAAAAAATTTTCTAGCAGCATATACAGGAACAGTCATCATCAAATATGGCAAAAAGCACATCACTTAAGAACTACTGATAGTTAATATATATAAAAGTAATCTTCACTCTTGGCAAGGAAAAAATATTTTTCTTATGGTGAATGGAATTTTTAAGTAGAACTGTTACAGGATTGAAGAAGCCCCATTTCATTTTAAATGAAAAAAAATAATGTTGCTCTTTTTATTTTTATAAAGCAACATGAGAATGAGGTATGATGATGTCGATGTGGATATGTCATGCATAGACTTATAAATTTGTGAAAGAATTGAATTTGCCAAAGAGAATTGAAGCAATGAAAATTTTGAATATTTTCAATTTGTTAGCTGAGAGTTCTATAACAACATCAACAGGTAAATTTAAAAACAGGAACAGTTCTTTAAATATTAGAGATGAAATCAAACTAGTCCACAAGACAACATGCTAACCATACATATCAGCATATTTCACAAATCATCTAAGGAGCAAGTCTAAGAACTTTTCAAAGGGTATAACTGTTTATAAATTTTCATATTATATTTTTGTTATTCAGAGAAGCAGGCAATACCTCAAAATAATCATACAGGATAATTACTACTATAAATTACTTGAAGAATACCAAACTTCAGTTGGAGAAAATAGGCGTAATTGGTGAGATGAGAATAACTTCAGGTGAAGACAAAATTTCTCAGCAACAAGAATTAAAAATAATACTTCAATAAAATTTCAATCATTTTTAAAAAAATATATATATTGAAATTCAAATTTATAATTCATTTAAAGTGCCATTAATAAGTAGAAAATAAAAAAAAATAACCCAAAAACCATGCCTCCTAAAATATCATATCATGTTCTTGAGAACAATTTTTGCCAAACTTCAAATTCATTGCAATTATTTGAGAACATAAATTCATTTGTAAAAATATTTCAATTTCAATAATTATTCTTCAAAATTATTTTTAATTCCACAATTTTCAATCAATTAAAAAAATGTAACTGCCTCAGACTTTTATTCTTGGAATAGAATATTGCTATTATTTGCACCAACATAAAATTCATTTTCAATATTGTAATTATATAAATTCATTTCTTGATTTGAATAATAATATATTCTACAAAATATAGTAAAATTTAAATATGAATTCTTTAGAATATTGTAAGAAAAAAAAATGCAACTATTTAACATAAAAAAAAATGGCATAACTCAAGAATTTTTCAGAATGAGAACATCAAATATTTTACAATATTTTCATAAATTATATCCAATAAATCTTGAATTAAATAAACCATTTTCCTTTTTTTTAACTAATGAGAACAATTACTCAAAAACATTTTACTTGACTTTCTTGAATAACTATCTTAATTTTCTTCAAAAATTAGAACAAGTTTCATAAAAATGTAGCTTCTATTAAAATATTTCAACCAAAACTCTCATAATTCTTAAAAAAAAGAACAAAAAGTTCTAAAAAAATTATCTTCAAGAATCAGTATTTTTTTTTTTTTTTTTTTTTTTTTTTTTTTAATTGCAATAATCCCAAAGCAACCACTGTTGCAATTCGAAAGGTACTACGGCGCCAAATTGTGGCGGTAATTAATGTGTTCGTTTAAGTGGTTAAAGTACACGTTGTGAAGTTCTTTTAATAAATTACTATTGATCGTTAAAGAAGTAATAAAACTGGAAACGTCTTACTTGAAATGTAGACAATGAAGAGGCAATTTGATGAAAACAAATAATATTCTTTATTTCGGTCGTTAGTAGCAGTAGAAGGTTAAGAAAATACTTGCTTCTGGTCACCATTTTAAAATAGAAGAACTAATCTTTTAAGAAGAAAAATAGCAGCCAACATGGAATAAATCCATGGGATTCCTTTTAACGAGAGCAGCACAACTTTAAAGCATTAAACTTTGAGAAAAAAAAAACATCCACTTAAATAAAATATCAAACTCATTCGGCCAAAAAAAAGCGGCACGACATTCGAACGGCCGGCGGGCCGCGCTCCGCTAAAACTACGTTAAAAGACTACATCTTTTTCAGACAACATCAAACCAAATTCTGAATTGAAAATTAACGAGTTTTAGTTTTTAAATGATGAATACGGGGTTGACAAAGTAATTAAAAGGCAGAATTTAAATTGATTAGCTAAATTAACATTTACGGGAAATTAATGAAAATCGAATTACAAGCTGCAGAATTAAAAAAAGTTTCACTGATTGGAAAACGAAACAAAACGATTCTCCTGTCAGCGATCGGCGTCAAAAGAGGGCGGAGCATAATTTCAATGACGTCATCATAATGCAAGCTGTCTCCATCGATACGAGAGCTCCAGAAATGTGCTCCCAAAATAACGGAGTGCGCATGCGCAAGCTGCCGATCCGCTCCCAACGCAGATATGAATATCGGCGGTGAAGAATGAACTTGCTTTACGGTGAGGGATAAAAGCGTCAGCATCGCGGCGTAAAGATTGAGTTTAAATAGACATCGATGCAAAAAAATAGCTGAAAGGAAGTAAAAATAAACCAAATTTAAATACTGTGAGAAGTATTCTCACAACATTGGAATGGGTTCATATATACTGTCGCAGGCAAAAAATCAGATTTTTCAAAATGTCACCCGCATTAGAAATTCAAAGTGCTATATTTCAATCATTTTTAAAGATAAAGACAAAACAAAAAATGCTCCAGAATCCTTGTATCAAGGTGGCACTTAAGGAATAAATCTTTTTCAGTTTCGAATTTTTTTGTACCTCATTTTAAATTTAAATCTTTAAAAAAAAATTTAATGGCCGCCATTTTTAAACAAGATGGCGGATGCAGCTGGCCAGCGAACTTGATCGAGACATTGCTATATACTATGCACAAGCCTTCTCACATCCAAATCAGTTAATAAATACTAGGGATGGGACGAATAGTGATTTGACCGAATTCCGAATATTCGGCCAAATTTTAGGTCAAATACCGAATATTCGGCGACCGAATACCAACTTTTTTTTCCAATAAAGAAAATAACTTTTGATTATATTTAATTTAAAAAATAGGAACTCATTTCTACTCTTAAATGTACTTTTAAATTCATTTTTTAATTTGATAAAATTATTTAACACAAAAAATTATGAAATTGCATTACATCCTTTTATTCTAAGGTATATCTAATTGATTTTCAGTAAGTAATGATGATAAGTTATTTCCATTAAAATAAAAAGAATATACTTCACTTTTACTATCAAATGATACTTTTATCCTTTCTTGCATTCAAAATGAATAATACTCTTACATTCCTCTCTTATAACTCATGAGGATATATTTTCTGAAACAACCTTTAATCAAGTAAATTTTATCATTGAGAATTTATGTCCCAAATGATAAAAAAATTAAGAATGAGTCTGTTCTGAAATCAGTTTCCAAGACATAAATTAATAGAGTACATACATTAACAAAATCTTTAATGTTTGAACCAGTACATATAATATTTAACAATATTCCACTTATTCAACAAGCATAAAAAGTATAAACAGAAACTGGTAACAACATGATTGAAGGAAGATGTAAATTAAAAAATATATACATAATAATGTTAGTATTAAAGCCAGTAATCATGCAAATAATTTCTTAAAAGTAAAAACTATAGAATAAAAAAATTATTTTATTCAATATTTGATATTCCATCTTGAAAATAAATCTTAGCTAATACACCTAGTGAATGAATTTTTACATTTCTTATTTTATAGAAAATAGAAAGTAAGTTATCATGAATTTCACAAGAGCCTTTTTATTTATGTGTGGAATTTGCAGACATTAATGACTATTCAAAAGGCACCGATTTTCTTTTTTTTCTATAAGTGTTTTTTCATCTTGAGTTGTAATCTATCATTCTCTGATGAAGACATTTCCCAGACAATTGAATCTCCAATTTGGGCAGCATTTTTTAAAAGATCCCCAACTTTGAAATACAGAAAGGCTGTATATTTTTTAATTATCTGTATAACTATACATTTTGTGCAAGTAAGAATGAGAATGATTTATGAATGTGCCAGAAAGTCGACAATTTGGATTAGAGAAAAAAAATGCAAGAAATGAAAAAGAAAATTTATCCTGAATTAATTTGGCAAGATATTTTTCACTATTCAGAGAGATTTTAGCAATATTCGGCGAGATATCTCTAAATATTCGGCCACAAGTATTTGGCCGAAGCATTCGGTCAATAAGCCTTCAATATTCGGCCAACCAAATATTCGGCAAAAGGGCCGAATACCGAAGAGTGGCCGAATATTCATCCCATCCCTAATAAATACACGTGTAATCGTGTGACAAAAATCAGATCGTTTCAAAATGTCAGCCATGCCGGAAATTCAAAGTGCTATAAATCAGCCATTTTTTAAGATATAGACAAAACAAAAAATGCTCTGAATTCTTTGTATCATGGTCAAACAAATAAGAAAAAAATCTTTTTCAATTTCTAATTTTTTTGTACCTCATTTTAAATTAAAAATTTTTTTTTTAATTTTAAATGGCCACCATTTTGAAACAAGATGTCGGATGAAGCTGGCCAATGAACTCGATCAAGACATTGGTATGTATTATGTACACACCAAGTTACATCCAAATCGGTTCATAAATACAAGAGTTACAGTGTGACAAAGATCATATGTATATATATATGGGTATCTCTATATAATAAAAGGCAGTGTAACGCGGGGCGGGGCGAATCCATCAATCTTACCAGTCTCCGAGGAAGAGACTCAAGGGTGAAAGGTTCCATTCTCCCATTGGTTGAGAAGAAACAAGAATCCTGCGATTACTTCTCAAGGTTACAAATCCTGATAATTGAGCAGTTGTAGACACTTCTTCCTAACTGAGATTATTTCAAGTATTAAGTTGCAATCATATTAAATTTTCTTTGCGACATGTAAGGAATTTTAATCACGGAAAACAGTGATATGGTATTTTTAAAAATATCCTTTTTTTCCCTGCAAAAAATTGATAAAACTGACTTTCTTTTAAAAAAGTAGTCAATTTAAATATTTTAGACTTATTATTTTGTAACTTATTTTTAAAGTACACATTACTTATATTTTCCTTTTCTATATACAGGTGTATGTAAATTTAAACTTTAAAAAAAATCAAACATATTCCATATTTTAAAAGTAAAAAATTAATATTTATATGAAAAGTAAAATTAATAATTTTTGATTTATAGCTTTGCATCAGGAGGACAGAAGCTTAGGGGATTAGTCGCCCCCCCCCCCCCCTCCACCCTCCACGAAATAATATCCTGGCATTTTGTAACTTATTATTAAATTACACATTACTTATATTTTCCTTTTCTATATACAGGTGTATGTAAATTTAAACTTAAAAAAAAAAAAAAAAAACATATTCCATATTTTAAAAGTAAAAAATTAATATTATACGAAAAGTAAAATTAATAATTTTTTATTTATAGCTTTGCATCAGGAGGACAGAAGCTTAGGGGATTAGACGGATGGGATTCAACCCACGATACTTATTTATTAATCAATATACATATTTTAAAAAAAATGGTGGGGGGGAGGAAGGGGGTGGGTAAATGATAAAAATACAATTTCAAAGTGTTATTAAAAAAAATAGTATTATTTCAATAGTTGCAGCAGACTGTTTTAATTACGCACTTTTATTGCATATTTATTAAATTTTTCTTTTATTAAGAAATCTTAATTTTGTTATAGTATATTAGCCGGAAAACCTGGTTTACCCAGACATATTGTAAAAGCTAATTGTGTGTTTATTAAAACATAAACTAGCCGAACTTTGCTCATCTAAACACTTCCATATTGTCAATTATTTTTTTATCAGTTTTTCAAATTTTAAGTGAAAAACACAATTTTTACCCACCGTCCTAGGACGGGTATTTACACTAGTATATATATATTATATATATATATATCAACATTTGAACGGAGGGTGTTTTCGGGGTCTGGGGGTCATGATCGGTGAAAATATACCAAAATTTTTCAGAATCAATTTCCTCTGAACGGCTGCAATAGGTAGCTTTTTGTAACGAAAGCTGCCTAAAACTACAACACCCCGATATAGATCTTCCAGCTGGTTCAATTAAAACTCTTAAAAAATATAGTCACTTACTTTTAAATATCTAAAATAAAATTCCCAGTCTCCATCGGCAAGCAGAAATTTAAGACTGGTGACTAGAATGCAGGATATGAAAATATACAGCTATAGCCACCTTACTTCTCATAAGTAGGGGACCACAATATTTAATGACGGACTCATCACTCCAAAATTAGATCCACCACTCTAAGATTCAGTACAAAACTTTTTAATAGATCATAAAAAGATACAAGGATACGTCATTTAACACGAATATGTACAATTATAATACATATGTACAGACTTTAGGAATTTCAGAAGAAATCCACTGATTAAAAAAAAAAAAATTCATCATTTCCCGCTTCTCATAAAACTCCGGGGAAAAAAACAAACAATCAAGCAGCTTGTATTTCGCACCTTCTACATTGCATACTGTAGAACTCATACTTATTCCAATCGTGTCTCAGGAACGACTCCGAGGGGAAAGCTAATCCGCATGGAATCATGGGGGAAATCTATTTGGCAGCCCGCTAAAATTAGGGACTGTTGTGTGCTGCCATCTAGTGTAGCAATCTTTAAATATTTGTTACACAGCTATTTTTGAATCTTGAAAAAAGCATTTTATTTATTCTTGCCAGTTGATAATCCTTATTGCTTACATATTCCTCTTTTTTTCTACTTGTGTGCAAAAAACATTTCTTCCCAACCCTTGATCTTATAATTTAACCCCATGAGTACTTAAACATATGCAATTTTATAAGAACAAATGTTTCTTATTTTATACTGAAATGATAATTTAAATTCAATGCTGTATTCCGTTGAATTTCTGTAGCACAGTTTATTTGTACATTTTTTAATCGATCGTGTTAATCATGATTGTGTCCATGATTTAATTAAAAGATTTATAACTTTAATAATTTTTATTAATAGATAATATTTTTTATAATTTGTATAAATCTCAAATAGGCATTAGGTTTAAGTAAACTGTAATATACAAAGAAGAAATTAAAGAAAACTCTCCATTATATTTTCAGGCCATAATAAAAGAATTTTGGCTCTGGTATAAAATTGTGGCGGCTGATATTTTCAGTTTTTTGACTTCTTTAGACTTTAAATTTCATGATTGATTTACAAGGTTTCAGAAAGTTTTGCAAACTTAAATTTTAAAACAGAATTATGAATTTATGAGTATATTTACTGACAGAAAAAAATCTCCTCCACACTCATTATCAAGAAGTGATCTTGTATTTAAGGTGTTCAGAGAATTTTACTTATTACAGGATCCAAAAAACTCAGTTTTTGTTAAATTTGAGGTCAAGAAATCTACTATAAAAAATGGAATGCCAATACTATTGGTTATTAAAAGAGGTGATGTAAGAGGTGTTAAACATTGTGAGCCTTTGAATCGAGGAAAATTTAACCTTATTCCTTTGAAAGGAAATTCTGTTCGTTAATAATTGGTCTTTAAAAGAGCTGTAGTCCCTTAGCAAGGTTTTTGACATAAATCTAAGGATCTACTGATCTTTGTTTTTTTTTTTTAAACTGTTGCAGTAATTATATTTGATTGAACAAAATACTTCATATATTTTCTGCAAACCATTTAATAGTGTCATACTTTCTGTTTTCATGTCTCCTGCCTCCTAACTTTATATCATTAACAGCTTTATTTATACTAAATTATGTTTCTATTATCTTACTTCCTCAAGTCTTTTATTGCATAATTGAAGATGAATATATTTTTTATTTCCATATATAGGTACTAGCTTTAAATTATTACTACACAGATTTAAATTATACTGCAAAAGAGTCACTCAATGCATACATCCATTCTAAAGGTTAGTAAAGCTGAAGTATAATAAATATTATTTTCATTACTTTTGCATTAAATTATCACATGTTAAAGAAACTCTTAAATATTCTAATAACACAGTGAAACTGCAGTTATTTAGATTATTATGTTTTGGACACATCCAGATGTACAGAAATCTGGATAATCGAGTAATTATATAAATAAAGGTTATGTTGTCAAGCAAATTTTTTTCTAAAATCACTTTTGTTTAATAAAAAGCTAAACCAAATCTTTTCAGTTTATATTAGGCCTAACTTTTAATAAGATCATTTAACAATAAAAGTAATATGATATTTACATAGATTTACTTAGATACGTGTCAGTTTAGTACTACTCACTAAAATTTCTAAAAGATCCAAAATCTGGTAAGGAGTTGAACTTGAGGGTCATTTATGTTTTTGCGATCATATGTCTATATATTATAATGACAACTACTAATTATTAGTACATAAATATTAGTTTTAACTAGGACTGGGCGATGTAGAAATTTCTTAAATCGATTTATCATCCATCCAACATCGCGATTTAGTGCTAAATCGCGATTCAACACCGATTTTACATTTTAGAATATGGAAGCCTATTTTTTAATTTTTAGTAACAAAATACGATCTTTATGTGCCCCCCCCCCCCTCCTGTATTATTTAATATACTTAGCTTTTAATTTGTCAAATAATTTTGAAAAGAGGTATATTTTATACATAAAAAAGCTTTGAATGTCCCAAAACACTAGTTTTTTTTTTTTTTTTTTTTTCCATTTTAAAAATTAGTGACCTATTATACATTTTATAAACTCATTCTATAAGAAGTAATATAAAAAAAAAAGATTTTTTTTTTTTTTTGTCTGACTTGTTATGCATGCTACAATCTAAATTCCTTAAGGAGGGGGGGGGGGGGGCTTCCCCTAGCCCACTCAAATAGCACTTCATTGCTAAGAGCCTACATACACTTTTTTTTTTTACAGACACAGATTTAAAAAGTTAATGAGGTAAAACAGAAGCATATTAAAAGACTTCAATGATGAATTTAACTATTCATTTACCATGATGAGGAAAAGTAGTAAAAAAAGGGGGGGGGGGAGATATGAGAAATAAGGTACAATTTTATATCTTTTTAACTTTTAGATTAAAATAAGATTTGTTTAACATAAATGCTAACATTTATATAGTGGATGGAGAAGGATTGAAAGTGTGACCCTTGGAGCACATCACTGAAATTGCTAATTTTTTTCGTGGTTGTTGCCATCCTTTAAGATTAGTAATAAAATATAATCTTAAAATATATCTCTTTTTAATGATAAATTGTCAAAAAAGCAAAAAATCGCAGATCTGCAGAAAAATCTAATGAATGCCTCTTCCAGCCTTCCCTCATTCTGCTGTAAAAATAAAGTTACTTGACTCATTACAGAACTTTATTAAAGTATTTTTAATTAATTACAAAATAATAATAAATTAAAACTAAAATATTCCCATAATACCTAAACATATGAAAATTAATTTTTCATGAAAATAATGCATAAAAATATAAGCTAAAAATGGATGAATTTGGATATAAATAGTGAATCAATTTCAGCAAGGTACTCAATCCATATGACTGGCATTGAAATTGGATGTCAAATCTGATGCATGACTATTTTAAAATATTTTAATTAATTACAGAATAATAAAAAATAAAGAATATGTATTAAAATATTACCCAAACATGTGAAAAATGAATATTTCATTAAAAGAATGCATAAAAATAAAAATTGAAATTCGATGAATTTGGATTTTAAATATGAAACTTTATTCTTTTTTTTTTTCCAACCATAAATACTCAATCAATTTCAGGAAAAAAATATTACTCATATTAGTAAAAGAAAAATATTTCATGTGGATCACGGCCAAATAGTGATACACAAAACAATGCATGACTATACCTTTAAAATAATTTCATTAATTACAAAATAATAGAAAATAAAATATAAATGTTAAAATATTACTAAAACATGTAAAAAATGAATTTTTCATCATAAGAATGCATAAAAGTATAAACTGCAAGTCGATGAGTTTGGATTTTAAATATAAAACTTTATTATTATTATTTTTAATCATATAAATGCTGAATGAATTTCAGGAAAACAATCTTTTGAAACAATGCAGGATTCTACTTTAAAACATTTTAATTAATTACAGAATATTGGAAAATAAAAAATATATATTGCAATATTACTCAAATATGTGAAAACTTAATTTATCATCAAAAGATTGCATTAGTATATAAATTGAAATTCGATGAATTTGGATTTTAAGATTTAAACATTACTTTTTCCTTTCAACTTTCCACTATATAAGTTCTTAATTTCTGAAAAATACACATTCCAATCTCGTAAACTCTGAATCTTGTTTACAAAATAAATAAATAGATATCAATTCTTACTTAAATCATCGTTTTCTTAAATCGCCTTTTTCTTAAATTGGATCCTGCTAAATCGATTTAACACCAGCTTGCCTTGTTTTCATTAAATCGTCTTTTTCTTAAATCAGAAAGCATGGAGGCTTGCGATGTTTGTTTAAATCGGATCGTCCTAAATCGATTTAACACCAGCTTGCCTTGTTTGTCTTAAATCGGAAAGCATTGAGGCTTGCGATGTTTGCTTAAATCGGATCCTCCTAAATCGATTTAACACCAGCTTGGCATGTAAGTGGTAGATACATCAAAGTAGATAAATCGGTTTTCTGATGTTAGCTCTGAATCAGTATTTTGTTTTAAATCGATTTAAAGCCAATGGCTAAATCGCGATTTAAGATAATGGCTAAATCGCGATTTAAGATAATGGCTAAATCGCGATTTCCGATTTTAGCTTAAATCGATTTAAGACCAATGGTTAAATCGGATTTCCGATGTAAGCTTTAAATCGATTTAAGAGTTAAATCGATTTAAGGCCCAGTCCTAGTTTTAACTAATGTTAACAATTTAATATTAACTGTGTGGTAAATAATCTTATGTCTTTTCGGTCTTGCTTCACCTTTCACCGCCATTCACTTTATTGTTGAACTGTTTCTGTATCAAAAGCATATATCCAAGTTTCATCACCAATATTAATGTGTTTTAGAAAGCTCTTGGTTCTCATTCAAACTTCTTGGAACAACTCAAGTGACACGCTGCAACCCTCCATGATCTTTTAAAATTACCTGACAGGAACCAAATGATATGAAAACTTGTTTAATAATGTCTCATATTGTCAAACGACGATCACCAAACACCAATTCTCTGACATTATCGATATCTTGATCATTAAACTGAGGTGGATGTTCTATCAAATCATGGATCATCTACAGCGGATTCTTTACCATCTTTTAACTTTTTATATCAATCAAAAATCAAATATTATTATTTTTGATAAACAGTCATCTTTAATAGCTTTTTGCAACATTTCAAATGCTTTTGTAGGTTGTAGCAGAAATTTCATTGCAAAAATAAAATTTAATACATTTTTTTTTGCTTAGTAACATTCAGCATTTCGGAAAATCAACATAGTAAAAATTCTTATCTCAGTAAAAACAAATTTATTTTCAGATGATAAAATGAAATAAATTCCTGACTATTGCCAGATGTTTATAGAAGTCATAAAACTGTTTGATAAAAGTTTGCAGTCGATATCTACTATAGATGTATTTTAAATTAAGCATTCTGTATACTTCTTGATCACAGTAGTATACTAGCTGATCTGCTTTGTGTTGCTCAGCCTGGGATAATAACCTTAAATATACCTAAAATTAGTGTTGAATTCATCCAGGCAATTAATAAGCATAAAATCTCAAGTCATCTCTTTTCAGGTGCCAAATGGGGGAAAAACCCCTTCATAGTCATGGTAATGGCTTTGGGTGATAAAAAGGGTTACTTAGGAAACCCATGCTGGAATTTTTCTCCTCTTTTTCTTTATTTTTCAGAAAAATTAAATATGTGGCCTTATTTTCTTTAATAATTAATTTTTAAAAAATGTAATATTTTTTTTACTTTTTAAAATTTGAAAGTCTGCTTTATACAGGGGTATAAAATATAAGATTGGCTAAATAAAGAGTCAGATAGATATTAGCTGATAAGAAGCAAAAACTTCTCATTTTCAACAAAATTATAATGTTTCCTTTCCTATAATGTTCTAATCCTCTCTTAATCTAAAAATTTTTGAGCCAATATTGAGCTATATTGGAATTTATTAAATTGTATTTTAATTTCTTTAATCTGTGTGACAACAACCACCAACGCAATTAATCAAAATAAGACAAACTCTGCTAATCTAAATTAATACATTTTGTGCAATTTCACTATATTTTAATTTAGATTCTGAATCTATGTCATGCTGAAAGTAATATGCTGCATTCTTTTTACAGCACACTTACTGTAGGTTCGCCATCTGTGGTATAGGTATATGCTTTAATTATTTGCTCACGTTGTGGGTCTGATTAGTGAGTATCACTGTGTTGAACATGACCGGTGAAGTTAATTGTTTTTCCAATTTTTAAATGCTAATTTAGACTTATCTGAATATAGACACAAAAAATTCCAATTAAATATAAATTTTAACATTTGTTTAAAAAGGAATTTTAAGCAAATTATACCTTTATGAACAACTACAGTGTACTCTCGATTATCCGTGCGTGGATTATCCAGTTTGCGGATTATCTGTGCTCATTCAGGACTCACAATAAATAAATAAATAAAGACAAACATTTTCACTCTTATTATGCATGTAAAATCGATGTTGCTGTGAATTAGAATCTTTTCCGGTTTAGCTGATAGTATTCTGAAGTACGTAGAGGTAAAATCGAATACTCTGGAGCCTATTTGACGGGGATGGGAGGGCATTTGAGCCTGGCTTCCAGTATTTGACAGATGAAGACATCGTTTCTAACTCTTTGTTAAATTTAATAGTGATGATAGTACTGATGCAGAAGATGTACTAAATGAGAGAAATACAATTTCTCATTCTACTGCTCTACAATCTGTAGAAACTTTGTTAGACTATAAGGGAGAAAGAGAATTTGATTACGGTGACATTACTGCAGTTCCTAAAGTATGTGTTGACATAAGACAAGAGATGAACAAACAGCAGAAGCAAAGATGCATTACAGATTTTTTTAAGCAGTAAATATTAAAAGGAAATCTTCTAGTTTGATGTTATACAGCATGCAAATGTAAGTAATTTTTATATGTACTGATGTTGATTTTTTCTTTAATAAAAAGGAGTTTTTGGATTATCCGTGTTTTTCGATTGTCCGTGCGACCTCTCCCAGTGATTAACCCGGATAATCGGGAGTGCACTGTACATACAATTTGCATTTCAATAAAGTTTCTTACCTTCTTAATTGCAACCTTTTTATTTTATAAGATTGATCCACATGACTGGATAAGTGTAATTTTACTGAAGTTTGATATATTATTTTAAATAGGATTAATTTTTTACATTTTTAAAATTTCTTTCTTTTCTTACTAAAGGAAAAGATAGTAAAACTTTGTGGCTGCAGATATACCAGATTATCCTGAATGTGTTTTTTATGGTTGAAGAGGATCTAAAGAAAAGTGCAATGGCATTTGGAAATGTAAGGTAATATAAATTTCATTAATGGGAGGATTTTTGTTATTAGTAAAAAAATATTTAAATTGTTGCCTTTAAATTTTAGGAATTTCTTTGAACTAGTACGGTTTGATTTCATAGTGGATGAATATATTAATGTTTATCTTCTAGAGGTAAAGTATTTTTCATACCTTTTGCATTTTATATGTGAAGGGGATTTTCGTCTTTGTTATTTATTTTTTTTTCTTCTTCTTTTTGTTCTAAGGTATGCAGAGACTAACCTTGTAAAATCAATTTATTAAGCACTGTATGTAGTAAGGTCCAAAATTAAAAAGATCCTGTAAAAATAGAAAAGAAATAAAAAGGAAATAATTTATTTTTAATAGAAGCAGTTTTGTCAAAAGCTAGGGAAAAAGCTTTATATCTTTAATAAATTATTAATTGCAGCAAATACTGCATAATTAAAGTAAAAACATATTTATAAGTAATGAAAGATTTTATTTGTTTATTATTTTACTAGCGAACTTGCCCGGCGTTGCCCGGGTACGTAAAAAAACAGCAAGAATTACAAAAAAGCTCTGAAAATCACAATAAGATATCGCAAAAAAATTTTGAAAAGAGAAAAAAAAATTATATATTCTGTTCGAAAATTGCAAGTTAATTCCTTTCACTAATGTGGAAAAATAGTAGCAAATCGCTAAAATACACTAAAAATCACATACAAAATTCCCGAAAAATTTGAAAATTGCTATACGAAATCCGAATAAACTTTATCGAAATGAGGAAAGAATGTACTTTAGGTCAAAAATGGAATGTCAAAAAATTGCAGCAGATCGCGAAGAAACGTAAAAATCGCATTAAAAATCACAAAAAGTTAAAAAATCACGAAAGTCAAAATTTACTATAATTGGATAAAAGTTTCAAATCTAATTCCTTTGACCTGTGGGCTCTCTTAAAATTTATGTTTTGGAAATCATGCTAAGCATTAGATCATGTTACTTTTATTCATAATTAATTTACTTGGACTCCCTTAAATATAATTAATATAATACCTTAAGTTAATATTAGTTTTTGTTGCATTAAAATATCTCAATTTGTTGATTTTCTGTAAGCAAGTAAACCCTATTGTTTTACAGTGGAAGTCTATTGGAATTTGGCGAAATATTAGAAATATCGCCAAGTTGGCATCACTTTTGGCGACTCATTTTGGTCACCAAATTTGGTGATATATCGCCAAGTTGGCGACAAACTGGGTGTTATTTGGCGACAGAACTGGATGCCCCTATGGTAACCCCCTTATAAATATAGACATGCATTACATGCTGTTCAATAATCGCATAAAAAATTCGCTAAAAATTCAAAAATCACTGCACGAATTCCGAATAAACTTTTTTGAAAAGAGAACAAAATTCACTATATTGGGTTAAAAGAAAGAAACCACATTCTTTTTCCTAATGTGGAAAAATCAAATTAATATAATCCCTTAAGTTAATATTAGTTTTTGTTGCATTAAAATATCTCAATTTGTTGATTTTCTGTAAGAAAGTAACCCATATTGGTTTACAATGGAAGTCTATGGGAATTTGGCGAAATATTAGAGATATCGCCAAGTTGGCGTCACTTTTAGCAACTCATTTTTGTCGCCAAATTTGGCGATATACCGCCAAGTTGGTGACAAACTTGGCTGCATTTGGCGGCAGAACTATGTCCCTCTACGGTAACCTCCTTATAGGTATGGAAATGTATTAAATACTTTTTAATAATTGCATAAAAAATTCACTAAAAATTCAAAAATCGCTGCACGAATTCCGAATAAACTTTTTGAAAAGAGAACAAAATTTACTATATTGGGTTAAAAGAAAGAAACCATATTCTTCTCACTTATATGGAAAAATTGCCTCGAAACATAAAAAAAGCAGTAAAAATCGCATTAAAAAAATCTAATCAAAAAATCGAAAATCGGGCTTCGAGGTGCAAAACTTCATATATAGACGTACCTTTTCCCCAAATTTTGTAGCTCTACGTGCAGTGGTCTCTTCAGAACACTGTCGACACACTCACTCACACACAAACTTCTTTCTTTATTATTATAGATTGTTATTTGCATGCTTTTTTTTTTTTTTTTTTTTTTTTTTTAAACTGGAAAACAAAACAAATATTGAATTTAAAAGTTTTTACTGCAAAACTTTCTTGCGGTTTACTTTAAAAATGGAGAAGATGAAAGAAATTTAATTAAAAAAAAATCTATGTTAAATAAAACAGTTTTTTTACTATATATATATATATATTTAACAGTCCAGCTCTAAGCTTATGCACACTAGACACAATCTAAAGATGGCTTTATATTCTACTGTTCTACTAAAGTATTAATTTTCTTTCAGTTATTTTCCATTAATAAAGTGTATGAAGGGGCACCTATGAAAAAGTGCCTAATGTTGTAAAATACTCTCAAGCCAGGCCTAACCACTACCATCAGAACTGTTTTAAAAATCTTCAGGACTGGAAACAACAATAATAATTGACATAGCAATGCCATTTGTAATTTTTAGAAAAATGCATTGCTTCTGAACATAATTTATAATTAACTATTTTGTTTAATTATTATTATTATTATTATTATTATTTTATAAGACTGTAATATTTCTTTAGAATTTTAGCAAAGATAAAGTGCCCATAAGTCCATGTTTGATACCATTGTTAACAGCTAGTATTCCTTTTATACGTTAATTTCCTTTTGTTTTTGCAACCAATTTTAGCATTGCTGATTGTTGTATACATGATAGATTAGATGATACAGATAATGAAACTACCAATCAACTGATGCACCAGTGATGAGATGTTGCCATTTCAACATTACTTAGCCCATTGCAAAGCATTAACACAATTATTCTAATTTGTAATGTAATTGCCATCCAGCGTTTACTGGAGTTCCATTACCTGCAATTTATTCTGTTGCGCTGAATCATTTATTTGACCAGATGCTATGATCAATAAGGTTAGCTTCAGCCTTGAGATCCCTGGTTCGAATCCTGGCCGTACATTTTTTTTCCCAGTTGGAAATTTACATCTCATAATGGTATTATGATTACAGATGACTGCCAACATAGATGTGATAACATCTGGAATTGAGATTCATATTGTTTTGCAACATGCAGTACCAGGGGTGTGCAAAGTGTGGGGAAAAGGGATCGGTCCCCTGGATGTAGAAATTGAAAAGTCACCAAATTTATACTGCAAAACTCGTTTTTCTTCTTTCTTTGTACAAAAAAGTTATATATTTACAGATTGGGAAGTTATTCCTTGCCCTTTACCCTACATCCAAATTTATACATAAGGACTTCTTTCTTTTCAAAACCTATTGTAGATCTTTGTCTTAGTCTCTTTCGCTAAACCTCTTTTCTTTCGGCGCTTATGACAAAAAAATATACCATCAAAATAGCATGGGGTTTCCTTCTGGGCATACAAAAGGGTTGCAACCTGTTATACTTTACTGTTAGGTACAAAATTTCTGCACCCACATATCAGATTCCCTTTGCCAAAATATAAGTGCAATTTCCTCTTATGTAATTTAGTTGTTTAGAGTTTCCGAATTAAAATTAAGCATAAAGCTCCAAAATAAACGCGAAATATGTATTCAATAGAATTTATTTCTGTTTCTGCACTTTTCAGTTTTGTGACACATCTCACAAAGAAAAGTGTGTATGGTAGGCAGGCGGAGGTGGGGGTGGTCACCAAATTGAAACTTTGCCCCGGGTGCAGTTTTCTCTTCGCACGGTGCTGTGCAGTACTATGTTGATATGGGAACACGCACTGATGGTGTGCCATCTGATGGTCAGTTTCATTGTTTGTACTATATAATCTATCATATAAAAAAATCTGCAATTCTAAAATCAGTTTTAAAAAATGTTATATTTTGTCTAATTCAAATTGAAAAGTTTTGGACCTTACAACACATAGCTGAAACAATTAGTTCATTTTATCACTGCATGGAATTTTAAAACAAGATTTATTTTAACTTTATTTATTAATTGGCATCATAGATAAAAAGCTAACATAATTTAATTTCTATTAATCAGATGTTTTTTGCATGCATAATATAACACAGTTAGTCTTTTATTAAAATCCATTAACACTGAATTGCAATTTTTATGAAAAAATTAAGAACTATTTATTAAAATTCACCAAAAATATTAAAGTTTGTAAAGTTGATTTTTAACAATATATATGTATATATATAACTATATATATATTCAGTAACATCTCTGTTACTGAATCTAAGAGATTTCATAATAGAGTGCCATTGAATTAACAAGATTTCTTAGTTCCTTAAAAATTTCATAATTCATTTTTAATTCTAGAATTTTTCAAACAAAATTTGTTTGGATTTTGTCTATCATTTAAAAAAAAACAAAAAAAGAAAATTAAAACATGCAATCTGTGCCTGTGATAAAAATATTCATTATTACCTTAAACAATTCTGGTGTCAGCTGATGATTTTTAAATTTCATGTTCTAAATTATAAGCTGATTTTGCCTGTTTAAACTACTAAATCCTACAAAATTGCCAGATTTTCCCCCCTTACAATATATTGTGTATTGTTTCAAATTTGATTGTGAGTTCTACACAAGTTATTAATAAAATATGAACATTCATAAAGTGCTGATTTGATAAATGATACATCTATACTAATAAAAGAAAAATGTTTGTCTGTGCCTGGGCTAGGAAAATCTACTGTGCATAGAGGTCAGAAAAATTGGAATGAAGGTAGTCCAAGGCAGGTCTTAACGTACCTGAGGCTCAGATTTTTCAGTTTTTGATAATTAGCTGAAATAGTAATTAAAAACTTAAACTAAAAAGCAATCGCTTACAAAAAAGTAGCAGAGTGCGTTCGAAAGTAGAGAAGAATCAAAAGTGTAAGAGCAACTTTTCATTTCAGCATTTTTTCAAAGCGCTCATTGTCAACACCATTGCAAATCTGGAAAAACAGAAAACATATTCTTAAATTTCTTACTTTAAGAATAATTAGAATAACATTTAAAACACCACAATCAGTTTGGAAAAATATTATTATTAACCCTTTTTAAAAAGTTCGATTTCACAATTTTTTTCTTTAGCTTTCATCAGGCGATCATTAAGAAAAATATCCACTTAATTCACGACTGCAGGTCACTTCACATCTTTCAATGACACCCTTTTTTTCTGCACTAAAAGTAACTAAACGTCGGTATTTTAACACAATCTTTTTAATCTTGAAGCATCTGAATGATTAGAAGTATTTTTTTTTTAAATCTGCAAAATTTTCACTCAGAAAGCGAACACACAGGCGGATTTGTCTCATGTTTTTGCAACTAAATATCCATATTTTTGCACGAAATTTTTCAACAGGTTTCAAAACCACTCTATTTATAATGGATAAAAATTTCAAAGAGTTTGGATGATAAGAACTTTTTAAAAAAATATTTAAGGAAACATTAGATTTTTGACTCTAAAAAATGTGAAAGAATTAGGAGAATAACAACTATTTAAAAAAGAAACATTTAATGTGCCCGTCAACCTCCCTCCTTTTTTGGGGGCATACTTCCAAATTACGTACCAGCTTGGAAAATCAAAATACAAAAAAAAAAAAAAAGAAAAGAAAAAAAAAACACATGCATTTTTCTTTCCAACTGTCCATTCGTACGAAAAAATATGAATATTAATCCTTTAAAAAAATTAATTTCCCAAAGTCACTTTTGATGAATTTAATATTTTTTTTCCCCCGTACGATTTTGACGTAAAAAAAAAACAACAAAAAAAAAAACAAACAACAACAACAACAAAAATAAATAACACTTTTTTTTTTTTTTTTACAACTAAATATCAATATTTTAGCACAGAAATTATGCACAGGTTAGAGTTTGGACAATAAGAAATATATACTTATATAGTTAAGTAATAATAGATTTTAAGTTTACAGTATTCGGTGGAAGAATTTTCTTTACAAGCCCTTTTTACTTAGATTTTTGTTTAAAAATATAAAATCATTCAACACTTATTTCAAATATATTTAAGTCTATTATCATGAGCCTGGGGAATGCTACACCCAATCCTGAATTATTAAAAATTATATTTAAATATTTAACTAATTCTGTGTTTTGCTGAATTAGGGCTATTCAATCTTTGTGTTTGAAAGTTGTTTGTCACCGTAATTTCAGAATAGTAATCTTTATCTTATTTAATCACAGAGTTTCTGTCATTAAACAGGACAAATTATTATATTGTAAAATAGTGAAAACTGTTGATCTGTATACAGAACAAGGCTCACAAAATCTTTGTATTTAATCCCATAGCCTTTTTTTCTTTCTTTCTTTCTTTTTATTTATTTATTTATTTTCTTTCACTAAACAGCAGTTTTTAAACATCTTAGAATCAAATCCTGAAAAATTAAAGTATCTAAATGCATGTATGGTAATTTAAAAAATCAGTATTATGAAAATAATTGTTTTTTTCCCATGTAGGATTTCTGTATGATTAAACATTAGAAATACTTGTTGACAATTATTTGTCATGCTGCTCATTTGAGCTACACATTACGATGTCAGTAAGTTCTTCGTTACCATTGTAGTGTGTCAATGATTTTAATAGGTTTGTTTTCCACAATAATGTTTGAAATTTTAAAAAGAAAAATAGATCTAAGAGAGAAAATTTTTACTTTTGGATGAAAGGGAAAAAAAATACAACATGTTTCATAAATAAAACAAAGTACCATTTCTTAAAAGAAAAAGAAAAGTGTCGAAAATGGCGTTTAATACACAAATGAGACTAACACTTTTGAATGTTAAACATAAAATGGTAATGCTTATTCCTAAAAAGTAACTTTGGAATTTTATTTTATTTATTTATTTATTTTTAAGCCTTAGATTTTTATAAATTCCATCATTTAAAAAATCTTGTTTAAGTTATGCTAATAAAGCATTGATTTTGGTGAATTTCAATAAAGTGATTTCTCAATAAAAAAGAATATATACCCCATAGCAGAATCTGCAGCAGTGCTGCAGATTATTTTAGACATTGCAGATTAATCTACCAGATTAAAAATAAATTCTTATCTTAAAAATATCACTAAAAATTTACTTTGTGTTTAGTGTTATTGTGTTTCTTATTATATTTTCTTTCTAAAATGCAACTTTTGCTTATTTTATGAGTTAATATAAGTATTTATGATAGTAACTTGGTTCAGCATTGTTGGGTCTCTGATAAATTTTGGTGCAGATAGACATCGAAAATTCTGCTACTGGGTATATATATATACAGTACAGCCCCGATTATCCGCAGAATTAGGTGGCAAGGGCACCACGGATAACCCAAAAAAGACTGAAAATGGAATGCAAGCACAAAAAAAAAAAAAAAAAAAAAAATTCAACGTAAAAACCATGTGTACAAAAAAACATAATAAAACGTTTAAAATACATACACAGTACAGCATAAATCTTTGCTTTACGTCTAAATCACTAAAATATACAACAGTAAACAAGAAACAATGCCATACATATTGTACAAAAAGTGTTGAGTCAAATCTTTAAAAAAAAAATCAGTCACTTGTTTTTGCTTCTTGCTTTGGAAATACCTTTTCTATCTCAAAAATGAAGCTATTCTTGATATGTTCCCCTGGAATTTATCATAATAGTCTTATTTAATTGTTAAAATTTGAACTGCTGTGTTTACGTTTGGTTAATAAAACCAAGAAAAGACATCAAGACTTTATATCTGATATTTTAAACATGGCAACCGAATCTAGAAATATTCTTCTATTACTTTCCAATACATGAATTTTTCTGTTTATATTTATTAGTAGGGCTTATTGTATTTTTCTTGCTGTTGACTTGAAAAAAAAAAAAAAAAAAAAAATTTGCCTCGCGGATAATCGGGGCTTTGCTGTATATAGTACTTGTAACACATATTAAAGTGGATTTTGGAATTCCCATCTAACTTAACAAATTTTTCAGGTGAATATGTCTCCAAATCTGTCTCCAGCACATTTTCCGCAGAATGAACTGCTGTATGAGCAAATTGTATTCAACACTTTCCAACTAATAGGGCTTGTCAAAAAATTCCGTGATGTTTACAGGTATTAATACATTTAAGTACATTCATATGTTTAAACCAGCAAATTTTACTTGCTTATGCTCCTCATTTTCTCATGGCTTTCATTATTTATTATTTCACTTTTTCTCATCAGTTTTGTGCTATATGATTTTTGTAATTTTATTCATTTATAATTTTTTTTTATTTACAACTGCAACTAGATCATATTTTACCTTTATTCTCTCTCTCTCTATTTTAACTAAACACTAAAAATTAACACATTCAGAAGTGTTATTTTCATATTATTTGATGTTAGTGTTGCAAGATCATTTCAATGTTTACAAGCTCAAACAATTAGTTTTGTGTACCTAGTTGAAATATTTTCCCTAATTGAAAATTATAATAAATATTTATTTACATTTACTTATAAGGGGATTTATTAAAGCAGATAAAATAAGTACAGTCACCTCTCACTTACACATAGATTTTTAATGTCCCAATATAAGGAATGGAAAAATAATGTTTATTATTAGAATGTATATTATTAATAATGTATAACATTATTCAAAGAATTTTATCTATATTTTTTATATCAACCTCTTATAGTTTTGCATATTTTTTTTCTTTTTGTTCTGAAACTATTGCTACAGATAATTTTAAAATTTAAAAAAATAGATTTCAAGGGATTGTTTACCTTATTTCAAGCCAGTTGGTATATTTTAGTGAGAGTGATTTGGCATAATGGATGGTTCTTGTGGCAACACTATCTTTTCAAATCCCACTGTTGCTAATATCGCTTTTATGTGTAGTAGATGGCTATACTTTGAATTGTCAGTTATGTTGTTACATAATGAAATGTGATAATAAATTTCCGTGATTTATAATGTCTAAGAAATTAATTCACTGAAATATTCTGCATTTGAACTTGGAACTTATTTTATTTTTTTACCTGAATTTGTAAATTTAACAGCTTATGTATTTAAAATAATAAAGATTTTGCTTAAATAAGTCCTTTTACCTCATCATAAGTTAAGTACTGATTATCTACTTTTCACTGATATTTTTCTTTTCTTCATTGCTTTTATTATATTTTTCAGAGGTGAAGCTGAAGTATCTGATAGGGATATACAAATAAATTCTGAACAGTGTAGCTCAAAAGTATGCGAAGATTCTTGTGAAAATACTGTAAGTAAAATGAATTGTGTATTATGTGTATGCATGTCTATTTTTGAATACCTTATATAGCTTTCAATTTAACATTATGTTAAGAAATTTGATGGTCTTCTTGCCTCATATTATTTAAATGTAAAGCTGTAATTGTGGCGTTTGAAAATGTTTAATATGATTTCCCATTGTCAAAGTTTACATGAAAATTTTATTGATTTTCATTTTACATGGAGGTGTAAAAAGTTGCTTGAAACTTTACATATTATGATACATTTATTTCATAAATCACATATCTGATTATCAAAAATTGTAATAAAACTGCTTACTGTGGTAGGCTTTTAATGTTTGGATTCATTTTAATTTTACTTTAAAGCAGTGTTTCTCAACCTTTTTTACTTCACGGTGCACTTAAACCTAGAATTAAATTTGTGTGACACACTAAAGTTATGACGACTTTAAAAAAAAATGAAGGATTATCTATCATTACATAAGGAATGATTGCATATATTTTTTAATTTATTTACTATCACAAACAAAATAGGCTATTCGAGCCGAATAAAGGAAAAGAAAATCACTTTAAATAAAATTCTTATAACCTTTTTTATGTACTTCTCTTTAATATGCATTAACATTTATAAGCAGATGAAACACCATTTTAAGCACCTTTTTAACACTAGTTTCGGTATCATTCAGCATACCGTCCTCAGTGCAAAGAATCATGGAATTTTCCCATGTATATGGAGGAGAAGCGGATTCGAGGTATAGGGTTTACTGATCAATAGCAGTGCAGGAAATTACAAATAACAGCCAAGAGCCAATTAGAAATTGTATAGGGAAAGGAACTGGTATTGCGAAAAAGTGTATCTTAAATTGTCAGTAATTTGTCACATTATCATTTAAAGAGATATCTGAGTTTGACTTTTAATACTTTCTGCATAAGATAAAATCATCAGAAAGGCATATTCTTAAATAATTTTTCAACAATATTTTCTACTACATTTTAAATTATAATCTTTTTCCTTCAGGAGACATGATTTTTTTTTTTTTTCTTTTTTCTGAAAGAATTTATCTCAAGAGACGCAAGACCATTTTTAGAGTTTCCTCGTATACTCTTATATTGAGTAACAGAAGCGAAATCTCCCAAATAAAGCAAATTTGTAACACTAACCTTATTTCAAAGTAAATTGTATAATATGAAATGTCGGATATTACAGATTCGAATTTTTAAAAATTTGATGCAACTTGGTATAAAAGTTTCGTGGCACACCTGAGATCTTTTCGTAGTGCACTACTGTGCTGCGGCATTCAGGTTGAAAACCACTGCTTTAAAGTGACTACATATTTATTTTAGTATTCATTCATTCATTAACCTTTATTATTTTCTTTAATAGCGTCAAAATTGCTATTACTTTGATTTATTTTTTCCGTTGTATAGTTTTTGTTTTTTTTAGGGGGAGTGGGAGAAGTCACTAATTTTTTTCCCTTGTATCTGTATTAATCATGATATTGAATTAAATGACAATGCAATAAATACATCCAAAAATGTTCTGCATGTTTTATGATTGTCTGTTGTATAACAGATAGATAATTGGAGGATAGGCTTATTTTGATGCTGTAGAGCAGTGGTTCTCAACCTATGGGTTGCGACCCACTGGAATTCAAAAACACATGAATTCAAGACAGGAATTCCTTTTGAAACAGGACGCAATTATTTCATTTTAAAAGTAGTCTATGTTACAAAAACAATATTCCTCTTAATTTAAAAAAAAAAAAAATCAGATTTTGCTGATTTTCTTCATTATTAATCGTTTGCTTTTCTACGTCAGTGAATGACTCATATTACCTAAAGCCTGTTTAAGGACAGTTTTATGATGATGTGCTGTGTTGATTGGCAACAGACCTGGAATGAATTTGGATTGGTGGTTTGGAAGATGGATTTTGCCTTGTTTAGTTTGTTTTATGTTTTATATTTTTGGTTGTGGCAGCGTGGCTGAGGTGATGGAGTTTGATTTTTTTCAACAAACAGAATTTTGCATTTTTTATTATGTTCCAGGTGAGGCATTCATTTAATAATGTGGTGTAGGGTCTGAAGGGGGAACATGTGATATGTAGCCATCGAGTGTTTAACATTTGATTTTGCTACTCACTGTTCTGGCCGAAACCCAGTGCCACTAATACATATTTTATGTACATTTTTTGAATGCTCGGGTGCTTTTGAAATATAGCCATTGCTGATGAGGCCACAGCCTGTTTTTTCCTAGTTTTTTCTGTATTTTTTGTGGAAATTTTGACTTTTAAAAACAGTTATATTCTTTTTTCTTGTTCTGTTCTACTTATTTTTAAATCTATCAAACATCACAGTGATAGTGGTTTGCTTTATAGCTTTTAATTTATACTCTGCAATTTAATCTTGCAGCCTTTTAAGAGTCGGGATATTTTGATCAGTAACAAAAGTTTGTTTTCTAAAAAATTAGGATATTTGTCCTCAAGAGCTAAACCCTTCTTTGAAAGCAATTTTATCTTTTATATAGCCAGCAAATGTGTTCAGAATATAGCAGTCTAATAGTTATTTACAAGGATAAGATAAACGAAAACATTTCTTTCTAATTAATGCAGAAATTCATTAAAATTTCTTAATAAATTCATTAGATCTGTCCCCCAAAACAGAATATGCTTAAAACTGCGATGCACGTCGCAGAACAACAGACTTCTCTGCAGGACATTTCAAATTCTGATGTTAAGCAAAATTCGCCATTCAGTCATCTGAAAAAATGCAAAAATTTCTATTCAGTCATTGGAAAAAGTGCAAAATTCGTCAGTCGATTGCTGAAAAAAAGAATGTGAAATTTATCATTCGATTCCAGGAAAAAATTGCGAAATTCGTTTGTCGATTATAAGAAAAAGTCATGAAATTAATTCTTCAGCTGGTTGCGGAAAGAAATGCTAAATTCGCCTAACAGCCGCTGAACTGTCCCCAATTTTTGCCAATTGACAGCCAGAAAAAACTTCAAAATTTGTCATTCAGTAAAAACAAAATTCAATGAAATCCGCAAATCAGGTGAGAGTCAAAAACGCGAAATTTGTCAGTGGATCGTCTGATAAAATCATGAAATTTGACAATTAGTTGCGGAAAACACCGCAAATTTTGCCAATCAGTCACAAGAAAAAGATGCAAAATTTGCTAATATGTAGAAGGAAAATACCTCCAAATTCGCCAATCGGTTGCACGTAAAAAAGACAAGTCGTCATTGGATCGTCATAAGAAATTGCGAGATAAAAAAGTCGTGAAAAAAACCCTCGATCAGCCGGGGGAAAAAAATTCACTATGTTCTCCAATAGGTTGAAGATAAGATTATAAAATTAGCAATCTATAGAAGGAAAATATTGTGAAATTCGCTAATCGAAGCAGACAAAAATTGGGGGATAAAATCTCAAAATTCATCGATCAGTCACAAATTAATTCAGCAGTCAATCAAGGAAAAATCAAAAAAATATTGCGAAATTTGCCAATCGGTCATGAGGAAAAATTGCAAAATTCATCAGTCAGTTTGGGGAAAATCGTGAAATTCAGTCGGCCCCAGAAAAAAATTTCAAAATTTATCAATCTGCTGTGGGAAAATATCATGAAACTCTACTAATAAATCGGAATTTTAAATAGACCAGTTCCAAATATCTCTTTTGAACAGAATGCATTTCTATAAAAATGCAAAATCACTCCTATATATACAAGAACATCCCCTTGGGTTTTTCTTTTTTACTCCCGCAGAACATTTTTAATCAGCTGAAAGTATGTTGCAGAACATTGCAAAATATTCTGCTTTGGGGGATCTGTCAACTTTTATTTTGGTTAAAGTGTAAAATATCTTGCTTAAAAAAAGATTTTAACTGTTTGTTTACATCTAAAATATAGTGCGGATTATAGGTGTTTCTGGATTATAGAGTTGCGAATTAGAGGGAGTGAACTGTATATACATTCATATATTAATTGTAATCTATAACTATATTAATAGAAATCGATTTGTAGAAGCTTAAAATATGCATATGCAAAACTACAGCTCATTCTACCAAGTAGTTTTTGAGTTATGTTTACAAAATTATCCACAATGCAATCTGTTTCTCAAAAATTAAAAAAATAAGTTTAGCATTAAAAGCTTTAAATCTGCATAATTCCTAAAATGCTTGACTTATTAACTTTCTATTTGGCATCCAAAGGTAAAATTTATTTTTAAAAATTCCAAGATGTCAAACTTGGATGTTAGTATTGAAAATTTTAAAGTTTCTTGTAATTTCTGTACGCAACTATTGTATTACAATATATATATAAGCAAAATTTAAAAAGACCATTAATTAGTAGATATTATTACTAATCAATTGATACGAGTTATATTTTTATATGATGATTTGCGTTACAGTTAGTAACGGGCAGGGGGGGGGGGGGGAATCTTTTTGTGACTTTGTACATTTTATTTTGTTTAATGATATTCAATATGACTTTTACTATTATTATTTAGAAATGTAAGCTGTGTAATCAGTGTATGAATAAGGAATTAAGAGACATTTTCAAAAGTTCTTATCGTGAATTTATGAACAGAGGAAAATTCAAGAAAATAATTCCTATACCAACAGTAAGTTATTTCACCTCTGATCTTTCTAATACATATTTGGCTAATAATTTTTTTTTAATGTATACATTGTTGCATGTGGAAATAAGTTTATTATTAATTACTTTGTATAGTAATGCAAAAAAAAAAAAAAAAAAAAAAAATGTGGCCATTCAAATGATTGTACAGTGTAACTTAAAATCCGGCAATTTAAAAAATCTGGCATCAAAACCATCTTTCCCTTTCTTTTTCTTTTACACTTTCAAGTTAAAGGAGAAGAAAAATAGCAATTCTTTATGAATTAAAAACTTCAAGATTGAAAGTAAAAATACAAAAAAGAATATTTGACTTTTTTTTTTAATTTGGCAGATGCGATTATTTTCTGAACATATTTTCTGGGAGCTGCACCATTGCTTAGCAAAGGGAACAACTTTGGCGAATGCATGGCACAATGTATGGCCAGGGTGAATTTTCGGCAACGGCAACATTAATTATGAAGAAAATTTTTCAGGCTTTTAAATTTGCCAGCAATTTATGAGCTGATTGAACATGCAAAATAGGAAAATGCAGTAAGTGTCGAAAATAGGGATATAGATGATTGGTTAAAGAAATTGACAAAAATGCATCAACAACGAAAAATTTAACGTACAGCAAGATCACTGATGCTGTGCTAATTAGAATCGCTGATATTGCTAGATACAGCTCAGAAGACAAGGATGAACAACCGGCAGGAAAAAAGGTGTCACTAGAAAAATGCATAAATTTGATTAGAGAATTAATATATGTTTTAAAGAAACAAGACTGTATTTCCGACATTCTTCATTTGTATAAAGAAACGAAAAAAATAAAAACTTGTTAAAGAACGGTAAAAAAAAATGAAGCAAACAAATTTGACATCAATGTTTCCGAAATTACAAGAGAAGAAATAATTTCACTCTTTATTAGATTTTTTTTCTTTAAGATAGAAAATATTAATTAAAGTAATTTTTTTTTTAATTTAATTCTCTTTTTCTTACATAATTACCACTTATAGCGAATTAAATTATGGCTAAATGCACCATTAAGAATATAGAGCTACTTTTGATATTTCTAGTTACTACTTCTACTATTTACTATTTCTACTACTTAATATTCCTTCAAAAATTCGGAATTTTCAAAAATCCGGCATAGTCTCAGTCCGGATGACGCCGAATTTTTGAAGTTAAACTGTAATTTGAAAGGATTTATTAGCCAAGATAGAAAAATTAAATACTATTGTTTTAAATTTATATATTGCATATGGAATGCGATTGCAATGTTTTGCACTGAAAAATAGAACATTGAGTTGGGTTACTGAAATTGAGATAATTTTGGTACCATACCAAATAGACAGAATATTAAATTCTAACCAAATGTGTCCTATCTTTAATGATAATGATTATTAGCCTCTTAATGACTATGTGCTAAATAAAGTAAAAATTAATAAATCTAACATATTAACCCTTTATCTACTGACAGTAACAGTGGTGCAAACTTATATGGGCCCATGGGGCACGTGCCCACCCAATAATTTGATCTCTCCGCACACCCAATTTGAACTGATTTATTTTTTAAATTATTTAATTGCTGAAATGAAATTTGGTTTTATTAACGTTCTCAAAATAGTTTTGTTTGAAAAATAGTAAGGACAAAAATTTTATGTACAGGAACATTGAAAACCTCTTCAACGGATGTATAGTTAAATTTCTCACGAAAACAAATTTTCTGTATATTTTGCCACCTGTTTTGATGTCTTGAATTAAAAAGCACTTGCTGACTAAATGTATGCTTTTCTTGACATTTAGTTTTTTGCACTTTCCATACTTAACAATTATAATATTAATTAAAATAAATATTTAATGTATTTATAAGGAAGAACTTATAAAATATAATTTAATAAAATTATTTATAAAATTAATTAAATTATAATAATTTAAAAATTTGCTTAGAAAAACATAATTTAATTTCGAATTATCATTTTTAGTGATTCGCTCTTCTCCCCTCTCTCTCTCTCTCTCTCTTCACACCCATACACACTAAGGGAAAACAATTATATGTGTTATTTTACTCAAAAATTATCGAGCCCACCAATATTTCTGAAAAGTTGGCGCTACTGGACAGTACTTATAAGTACTATTAAAATAACTTGTTATAAAATTCATTTAGTACATCGATTAGTTGTAATAATGTTTAGAATGAGTTATAGATACATTACTTTATCTTGTTACAAAAGCATTATTGGTTATACTAAACAAAAATATTTTTAAAAGGATGATTTCTTTTTGCCTTTGTATCTTTTCAGCTTTCTTAGCATTGGGGGAGGGGGGGGGGGGATTTTTCAATTCAGAAATATTTCTATTGTAAGAACATTATATTTGTACATTTCCTAATTCTACAAAATACTAAGAAAAATATTTAAACTAAAAGATTTGAGTGAAGTTATAAATCTTTCACAAAATCCTTATGAATTCAAATTTAATTAATCATTCTAAAATTTATTAAATGATTATGTAAATCTTTTAATATAGTTTAAACAATTCATGAAAAATGCTTTAGAAGATAAAATTTTCATGAATTCATAATTCAGTACATAAAGGGTTAATGTATGCATATGATAGAGTTTCATATTAATTAAAATTAATAATGCATATTAATTTTAATTAGCATGCAACCAAATATCAGATGTGATGCAAGATGGAAAGTGCATTAATAAACAGTGTATCATTCCTGATTTAGTATTTTTTAAATTTTGGTATGCATTCTTAAAGCTTGATGTTTAAAGTATTTTTGTGTACAATTGTTAAATAAATTCGGATTTGTGTGATTGATAGACAAAGAAAATTAGTTCTTTTGACTTCATTTATTTTACAAATATTCCAGAAAAACCAAGAATACCCGAGCATAAGTAAACGCTCTTTCATAAACAAGAAAAGGCCTCAAATCTTACAGCTGATCAGTTACAATTAAAACAGCATAATCAAATGAAATCACAGGAATAAAATACTCTAAAAATATACCTCAAAGTCTCTGTCAAATGTTTATCCATTCATGTGAAAAGAGCTGAGCTAATAATACTCCTTCTGCCTCATTCATAACTTGTATTTATACTCTTAACCGTAGCATTGGAATCCTATAAAAACATCTAGAACCCATATGTCTGCTTAGTTAATCAGAAACGAGACAGATGTCCATAAATCCCAATTGGGCTTTCTTCATTGAACCCTCTCACAGTAATCCCACCTACTAGCAAGTGGTTTGACTGTGGCTTCAATGTCCATTACACTATTTATAAAGTTACAATTTAGCAAGTGTTGGTTTTCACTGAAAGAAAAATAAGATTCTCTATCTGTTCTGTATGGTATTTTTTTTTTAATGATATCTGCTGTGAACAAAATATTAAAAGCCATTTACGGTAGAAAAGGAAATATTTTTGGACATTTGTTTGTTCTTTGTATCTTTGGTATTTGGAAAGAAACTTTGCTACACTTAGCACTCTGATTTTTTTGCAAATATATATTTATATCATCTATAGATAGGCGAGAATGCGTATGTTTATGTAGTGTGCATCTGTATAAGAGAACATATGCCTACGAAAATATTAAAAAAGTATTATAGTGCATTGTTATTATTTGTTAGGTTACTTAGATTACTATATTTTTTTGTGTATGCTATACAGTTTTTTGATCAAAATTTACTTTAAACATCAAGGTATACTTGTGACGTGACATATGAGTATTCGGGATTTGATTGATTTTTGTATATAGGACCATTCATTATTCTTTGCATATAATCATAAAGCAGCAATTTTGTATTTAATTTTATGAAACCATTAAGCAATACATTGCAAGTATTGTGCAACTTTAATTGTAGCTGTTAGATTGAAATGCTTTTTCTCCAAATGTAGGGGTACATGTTACATTTGATAAAATGTACATATGAAAAAATATGGTATATGAATGTAATTTAGAATTTTATTGGAATGATAATTAAAATTTCATAAGCTGTTGTTGATGATTTTTTAAAGTTCGGTATACTATATGTAAATGAAGAGTATTGATATATCTAATAGAAGAGTTTCTAACTCAAATTTAACAGTATGAATAATCAGTGTGCGACATTATTACTATTTATTTTTCCGCAGGCTAAAATGGGAAACAAAGACTTGAAGAAGCCAAATCATCTTTCACTTATGAATACATACATGGATTCATGGTTCAAAGGAAAGTGCTTACAAGATTCAAGTTGGTGCCACTAATACAGTGATATTTTGGCTAACAAGTGCATCTTCTACTAAAGATTTATTTTGTTTTTCGGCCTAGGGTAATGGATGTTCTATTGAATGTGTGCACTAAGATAATGCATTGATGTTGCATATTAACTGGATGCAAAATCCCATTTTGACTAACAAAAATCTTAGTTAACTGAATGTAATTCCGGAATGAATTACCTCTGTTCACTGCATTTCTTTACAGTAACATTTAATTGTTTCGCCTGAAAGTACATTTTTAGACTCCAGGGGTTAATAATATGTAATATAAAAACAAGAGACTCTTGTATACAAAGAGTTAAAATTTATAGTACAAATTGATTAAATATGCTCTAATCTGAAGTGCTTAAATATGTTAATGGTATTGATGCAGAGTAACTAATTTAGAGCTTTTAATCAACAGTGAACTTATCTTTACTTACTTACTGTGATATTTATCTGTAATGTTTGTGGTTTTTAAATTGTATGTCACTGGTAAAATAATTTATTTTCATCATGTAAATAATAGTAAAAAATAAATTATATTTCTAACCTAAAAATCTTTGCTTGATTTAATTTTTAATGTATTTGTTTCTGATTCTTTATACATTTTTAAGTAGTTTTTATTTAACTTAATTTGATTCATATATGTAAAGATGGAATTTAGAAAATTTTTTTTTACTCTCTTCTTGATGTACTTGAATTCTAAATATTATGTACAGTTGTGTATTCCCATTAACAATTTAATATTTTCATAATTTCCATTAAAAGATTAATTTTAATTACATTTTCATTATATTTCAAGAAAATAATTTAGAAATCCCAAATAGCTTAAATAATTTTCAGGTCTGAATTTTAAAAAAAAATTGTAATATCATGGGACATAATAATAAATATTTGTTTGTTACAATAATGTAACAACATTTGCAGTAATATATATAAAAAAAATGTGTTTCTTGTTGCCATCTTCTTTTTTAAGTGATTGCTTTAAAAAAAAAAAAAAAAAAAAAAAAAAAAAAAAAAAAAAAAAAAAAGACACCTTCTTTGATATATATTTTTTAAATTCAAAATATGGCATATTTCTCATTCTAAGTTTGTTTAAGTAAAAATGATTCATTGCATGAAAAACATTCTGAAGGAAATGAAGTTTATAAATGTGGTCAGTTTAAAAAAGAAAAAAAAAATGAGAGAAATTCTGGAAAATCAAATTGCTGAAAAGATTGAATATATCAGTATTTAAGTTTTGTGCACCGGACAAAAAATTAGAACTCACATGGATAAATAATTGTTAAGTTTTGTGGTGAAAGATGGTACCATAATTGACAGCCAAAAGAAATTTATAAGTGGATCGAGAATAGGGATACACCAAAAATTTTGTTAAGCTAAATATCAAAATATTCAGTTTGGCTGAATCAGTAGTTCGCAGTAGCAAACTTACAGTAATATCTACTTTTCCCAGTAGTTTGTAGTATAGCATTGATGCTAATTCAGGGAAAACAAATTGTACCATACTACAAATCATGGGACCATAACTTTCTGCTTTTGTGGAAAATGTGTTCTGCTTAACAATTTATGAATCTTAGTAGAAGGTCTCTGCTACAGTGTTTAGCAATGTGTTATGTTGATAATTTGGGTTTTTCTAAATAAGTAATTAAATATGTGAAAATAAAAAAAATAAACACTATCTTTTAAGTTGTTTTATATAAATAATAGTTGTTTTTCTAACTTTAGAATAGCTCTTTTTTTTTTTTTTTTTTTGTCAGTCAATAGTTACAAATTACTCCATATTATATTTAAAATAGATTATTGCAATGTTCAATAACATTTTGAGGAAGTTTTTTTATGTTAGCTTGGCGCCCGCCGATATAAAGACCTTTTTCCTCGGATATTTATGAATATTTTGTGTGTAAAATTGAAGTTTGGTATGTTTCAAAATGTCTTTAAAAAATATTTAAAGTTACAGTTAATTCATAATTTAATCTTGAAAATATGTATTTAAATGTCAAAATATTATTTTTTGAAAAGTTTTTAGAGATATTCTGTTAAAAAATATATAAGTTTAATTTATTATTTTATATTTACGAAACACACGGTTCCGAAACGTTGATGTTTTGGTATTCATCTGCGACGATCGTACCATACTTTACAAGCATTTAATACTTCTTTTTAAATTGGAAAAATACTGAAAAAGAAAATATACTAAGTGTAAATCAAGCATCGATTAATCCATTTTTAAAAAGACTGTAAATGAATATTAAAATATAACACTGTTATTTTCGGCACGCAATCGAACTATTTGACGATGCAGCAAGCAAAAAAGGTAAAGAAGCAAAAAGATAAAAGGAGTGGAGCTTCGCTGAAACGGGGATTTCTCTTGAACGACTGGTAGATTTGGCTTCTCTTGAAGGACTTGAAGAGTGAGATCGGAGGAAAGTTCGCATGCTGTCGTAAGGATTGGAGGAGCGAGACTCGTGGCTTTGGGGGCGAGGGATGATTGAACGATGTGCCTGACTGAATGATATTGGCGAGTGGACGGGAGAGCCATCTACAAACTACGATGTATTGCCTGTTTCTACTAATATTATCTGTAATCATGTAACAGTGTTTAATTAAGGTACCTTATTTTTGTATATTTCGTACTCCAGAGTTCGATAATTAATTAAACTTAAACGCAGAATGTATACAAATAAATTAATGTGCTTAACTTCAATAGCGTAAACAGTTTAAGAAAAAATGACCTAAGCTTAGTCAAATAATTATCCTATTTCAAATGCTTTCAATATTTTATTCAATAAACTTTAAATTGTCTTTGAATATAATCTCTGTGATTATTATACTTCTTTCCGACAGCAGCATTATTTGTTTTTTCCCCTTTTTTTTAGATTTTAGGTTATAATTTCATGAAAATTCTATACAATCATTAGTTTTAATTTCTCTGGGTAGTTTTATCACCCACATGTTTGTATCTGCTTAGAAATTGTTTTAAGCATGACACAACAAATGCAACACATGAAGTCATGTATTTTTCAATTGATATTTGCTAGTAAAATCAAGTGCTGATACACTAAATAAATTAATTTTCTTGCTGGCAACAGTTGTACATTTACTCATTATTAAGCCTTCATGTTTTAATGCCAGATTTCTTTATTTACAGATTTCTTTATTGTTTGCATTTAGTTGTTTTTCTATAATTTTCTAGACTATCAATTTAGACAACTCAATACAATTTACTCTTAACAAAATTCAATACAATTAATACATTATACTGTACTGAAGAGAGTTAAGTTAACAAATTATTAGAGCCAATGATATTTTTATTTCCCAATATAATAATTACTGCAAAAGCAGTAAATAAAATTTATACAGTGTAGTTTTGTAAATAAATATATATACATCGTTATATATATTTATTTAATGAGTGATATAACCCATTGTTATATCGCTCATTCAGATGCCTTTCAGATTGCCTTTGTTTTTGTGCCTACCTAAAAAATAAGCTGTTGTTAAATTGAATTTTTTATATAACTATGTTGATTGTATTACATATATCTTTTTGAATTTCGCTAAAAAAATTATAATATGTGTATAAACTAACATTTTGGGAACAAACTCAAAACATTTTTCTTGCATGTTATCTTTCTTAATGTTTTAATGGCTTTTGTTATATTACACATGTTTGATTGTACCACAGCTGACAAGATAAAAAGTCACTGTATTGCTTAATCAGTGACTTAATCCAACTTAGCGAAGTAGGAACTACTTTTGAAAAGTAGTATGTGCTTGCTTCTTTTTAAAATAAGTAGTTGTAGCTTGCTACATTTTCAATAAAGTAGTTGTTTATTACAATAAAAGAGTAGATTTTCCAACCACTGTGCCAAACATAAAAAATTTTGTCCAAGCTGAATGCTTAAAATATATTTTAAAAATCCTTATACAGCTACATTTAACTTCTAAATTATACAGTACAGACATTCAGAATAATTAAGAAATAAAATCTTTTAAATAAGAGCTTGCTTTTGTATTAATTATTATCTGTTTGTAAAATAACACTTAAAAAATTAACTTTTAATGATTAACTTCATAGAAATTAATGATGCACAAATACAACTTCCTAAATATTTTCTTGTTATAATCTGTTTCTTGCTTTTTCACAAACAGGGTGTTTCTAAACAAAATGGAACAAACTTTCAAGGTGATAGGCATCAAGGCAGACAATTTTTGTATAGGAAATCAGGATTGCAATCTACTTATGCAGTCAAAAATACAATGTATCTCGTTACAGACCAAACTTAAATTTTTGTTTGTTACTGCAACAATAATGAAGGATATTGTAAGGATATTTTCATTAGACTTTGTTTTCTGTGAAAGTTGACATGACAAAGAAGTGCAGAAAATTGCTATCATTCATGCTGAACTAGACATTCCATTATTTGAAATATAGCTGGCAGTAAATATACTGTGTCACTGACCAAAATTCAGTTAATCCAATGATATCATCACATTTCATATAAGCAAAGTTAATATGATGAAAATTGTGCTAAAAAAGATTAATTATTGTTGAAGTTGTGAACAAAAATTTAGTTTCATCTTGTGGTGACACACTGTACTAACTAAAAATAAGTTAAAACTGTATTTTTGATGGAATAAGTGGATTGCAATGCTGGTTTCTTGTACAAAAAATGTTTTTCTTGAGTACATTGTGTCTCCTCAAAGTTTTTCCAAGATTTTAGGATCACCTGCATGTTTACAACTTCTGAAAAATATCACCATTTTAGACATTGGTCTCTGGTTCATTTAAAAACTTCCTTGCTAAATCAGAAAGAGAAAGTAAGTTATTCTTGCTGAATTGCCATCATTTAAATAGATTGTATTTATTTATTTTTTACTTTAGTTTCTTCCTGACAAATAAACATTATATGTCTGTAAACTTTCCTTCTAATTCCTTTAAAACTTCTTTTTGATTTAAAAATATTTATTTTAGAATATAAAAACAATTAATTAATTTATTTTAACTCGCAGAAGAAGCCATGGAGTTTAAAGCTTTTTTAATTAAATATGCTTTAAGACTATCTTCTTAAATAATAACTCAAAACATAATTTTTTAAAAATTTATTTTAATTGTTTTAAAACTTAACTTTTTAAATACCTGTAAAACCTGAAATATAGGAATATTCAACCAAATGAATATTCAGTATTCAGCCAAAATCACTATTCAGTGTATCCTTAATTGAGAAGGGTGTATCAAAAATTATCTGTTATAGACTTATAGTAGAGCTGCTTCGTGATTACTGCTTTTTCTTGTTGTAAGATGAGTCAAAATAAAGACTTTGGCAGAAAGGAATAATTGCTTTTAGGTGTTCAAAAGACCATATTATATAGTACAGTAAAACATGTTTTTAGAACGTGGAAAGAAACATAGCAGATATTGAATTAACATAACTGCTGTCAAAAGAATATACTTGCTGATCACGATCTCCAAAGATTGTATCATCAAGTGCTGACAAATCAATTCGCAACAAGGCGGCAATTGCTGGAAACTTATATCAAAAGGCACGTCTGCAATGTACTAAATCTCATTTTCATCCCATCCTACTTCAGACGAATAGAAAGCTTCACTCTTTGTTTGATTATAGCAGTAGGAGAATTGGGACAAGGGCTTGTATCTTCTAGTGCCATGACTGCAAAGGGATGAAGTAACGAGGACTGATGTCCTTGAGAAGCCAATTGAAATTGCATAGAGTATAGCAATGGGAGTGAGTAAGCTCTGGGTAAGAAGATTTAAAAGTAGCTAGAAACACAGATGCATGTAAGAGAGGAAGGCAGAGGAGAGATACAGTCATTGTCTCTCTCTGAATTTTCAAAATAACTAAATTTTATTTATCTCTGATGAATTTTGGAAACAAAAAGTAAAATTTACTTTTCTTGAGTGACTTACAATAATTAAATATTAAGAGAAAAAGAAACCTATACCTATAGTCTGCAGTCTAACATTGGCAATTTTTTTTTTTTTTTTTTTTTTTTTCAAGACCATGCTTTAAAATACAGTTCTGAAATTCATTGCCAACTTGAAAGTTTGAAGAAATTCCTGTTTTCATAATTACTTACCTGTGCTTTTTAAATGGAGAAGATAAACATAAAATAGCCATACAAACTACAAAATTTTTGTAAAAAAAATCTTTCTTTTGAAATTAAACTTTTCTTTATGGCTATTTCCTGTTCATATCTCAATTTTGAAAAATGCTCGTACAAACATATTTTTGCATATTTAATATTTCTTAATTGTTAAATTTCTGTATTTTTTTATGTTGAATGTTTAAAAATCACAAAGCTTAGACTGCAGACCATAGTAATATCTGTTCAAAAATCTTACCCCTCCATATATTTTGGTTTGGCTGTGTACTTGGCCCAAAGCAATTAGCAGCTAGCTGTTATATCAGAACATTTATTTGTTTTCTAATAAATTATTTGAATTCCTTAACTGTCATTTTGTGATTTTTTTTAAATAAAATTCTTTTTTCATTTTTGTTTAAAATATGTTAAAATAGTGACTAGCATAACAAAATTCCTTTTGCTACAAAATTATGAAAGCCCTATAAACTGCACCTTGGTTATAATGACATTTTGTTTGTTTTAAGTGCACTAATGAAGTGCTTACTTGTGCGAGATGAGAAATTAACCTGATCATAGTTATATAAAATTGGAAATTATCTGTACATATGCTTGGACAAACATACAAGTATTTGCTCAAGCATTTTCTATTATATTATATATGCACACACTCACACATACATCTTATATCAGGAAGGAATTTTTTTTATTAATGAAAATTCCACATAGAAAAGAATCCAGCAAATCGGCTGACAGAAGACATTATTTTTTATCTATTAGCTTGTCTCAAATGATTAGCAAAATTTTTAATAATGTAATCTCTTTAACAAAATGTCTATGGATTAACTTATAAGATTGTTGATTTTATTATTACCGAATAATACTTAATAGAATTCATACCAGTAAATGAAACAAATTAAAACAAAACAAGGATTAATTTACTTTGTTCTCTAAAATTTTTAGTTTACAGCATTCGTCTATATTCTCTGACCTTGAATGTGATGTTTAAAGGATTAAGGCAGGGTTTTCTAACACTTCATATATAAGACATTGTCAACCTACTAATGGTCTGTCAATGGCACCTTGATGTTGGACTCGCTTGTAGATTTAAAGTCAATTAATTTGTTTTTACATTATTTAACCCTACTAATATCCGTAATATTGCATGTTAATGCTTGCACACTATGCTTGTCTTAAAACTAAACATTATCGTATCTTTCAATATGGCATCATTAAAGATGTCTGTTTTATCAATAAAAAAAAGGGCTAGAAATGAAAAAAAAAAAAAAATCAAAGAAAACCCTTTGTATGTGTATTTTATTTTTTACTTTTTTGAGTAATAGATATTTATGCTTTTTAAAAAAATTACTATGATCTCAGCCAAAGTACCAGATGATTCAAAATGACTGCCCTTATTACAAATTACAATAACCCCATTGTAAACACTGAAATGAAAAAATAACACAATACAAATACAAGCTCAATGTGTTATGTGGTGTTTCCGAAGCATTGATCGGATTCTATCACACATCCATGACATTACAGTCTGTTACAAATAGCTAGCGGAGCAGAGAAGGCACTGTATGCTCAAGTTTGAGAAATATCTTTCTGTTGTAACAATACATACAATATAACAAAGTAAGTTTTGTATGCACTACTATCATAATCCTCCAGATGCTAAAAGCCCATAGATATGGCATGTGCTTGGCATCAGTAACAAACATGCTTTACAATGTCTGGCATGAAATAGATAACTGCTTGGATGTTATATGATCAAAGGGAGAGAGGTATAATAATTCTAAAGTATACAAACAAAACTTTGAACCTCTTTTTGCATTATGTTAAAAAAAAAATTATCGTTATTTACAACAATTTTTTTGTAAATAGGAAATTAAAGTGATAATTTTGAATCACGCTGCTCATAAAAGAATGGTAGCTGGAATTTTTGCAAAACTAGTGTAAAAAATAGTGCTAGAAAAATCAGAAATTTCTTTAAGATCCTGAAAACTTCTAAAATATTATGCTGAAAAATATATGAAAGAATATTAATGTTATTTCTTAATTAATTTGTTTATAATTGTGTAAAACACACAATTAAAATTCAAAATTATGGGGATTAAGTGATATAAGCCAGAAACCTAAGCTATATAATGTATTAAGTAGGATGGAATTAGACTATTTTAGAAGCCTGGGCAAGGCCAGATCAAGTTCAACGATAATTTAAGTAGTTGAGAAAAAAAAAAAAAAAACTTTTAACACTAAAAATGCAAAAATATTTGTCATCACTAGAGAGTTCATAAACACCTTTAAAAAATGTAGTATTATAGTACTAATTCAAACTAGATACTTAGTGACACATTCACAAATTCATTTTTATCCTTAAATATACAAAATGTGCATATGTTCTTATTCAAAAATTAAGAAAACACAATTTCCATTTTGGCATAAAGGCAAAGGTTTTCACAGAAATTGCTGTCAAGGCTGATGTTTAAATGGACACAACAGTTGAGAAATGTCATAATGAAAAAGGCAATCTATTATAACACATTTATCAAAAAATGAAAAACATTTGATTCCTATACACTTTATTAGTAACTTCGTCTAATTTCATCCATTTATGTGTGACAATGAGTTCTTAAATGTATCAAAGTTTCATGATTTTGGGGAGAGATTTTTTTTTTTTTTTTTTAAATGGAAAATCTCCATGATCCACACTGCAGAAATTTCCTAAAATACTGTCCAAAAGCAGGACTATTTCTACATGTAACTTTAAATAATTAATGTCCTTAAAATATGCTTAGTTCATCTTTATTGCATAAAGTAAAGACATTTCAATTCATTTTGGCTAATATCATTGTGATGTTGAATATTTTGAAATTTAATAATCTCCATTGTTCAAAATGATACACTCTAAATTAATCTTTTCTGTCGATAACTGTTAGTGCTTTATCATGGGACTGTGATTAGGAAAAATGTATTAGATAGTGGGTTTTGAGTGTAAGCATTTATGTATTTTTGGAAAGGTTATAACAGAATGAGCAATTTCATATTTCTTCACATAAAAGAAAAAAAAAACTTGAGATTCAATTGAATTAATAAATTAAGAGTAATAGTTTGTAATCTTACAAAATGATTAATTTTAATTGCTACATTGCTGTTTTATTATTAAATTATAATCACTCAATTCATGAAATCGCTTGAAGTTTTTTATAGTGAACTCTTTGCTTCATAAAGTACACCCCACCTCTCCAGTTATTTAGTAACACAATTCACCATTCTGATAAAATGCTTGTTCTAAAAAAAAAAACCCTCAGAAAAGCAGAAAACAATTCGAGTTTAGGGCAAGATTTCATGAAAATATGCCATTGTGAGACCCCAACAAATAGAAGAAACCTTAAATAGAAAAAGTTGATCTTCCATAATTAACTACAGTAGAACATCTCAATAGTGGACACCTCAGGACTGTAGAATTTGCTATTTGGAGGTGTCCCATTATGGAGATTTTAATGTGTTTAATGGAAACTGTTCAGTGCAGAAACAAAATCAAAATCAACTTACATTTCTTGTAAAAAAACCCATCACATTTTAAAGTAATTTAAAACAGGATTGGCAAAAGCCTGGTTAATTTTTGTTGTTTAACACGTTTAACATCACAGATTGAATGAAGTGGTTTTTTTGCAGACATTTGTGAGGTCAAGGGTCATTCACAATTCCTAATTGCAGCAATATTTGTTAATTTTATACATCTTTAATTCAAAAATATCAAATTTTAGTTACTTTTACACATTGAACACCAGACTGAAATCGCTAAACATACCAGAGCAGCCATTCTTAACCGGTTTTTTTTTTTTTTTTGCAGGCAGCAAACATATGTTTATAAAATTGAGCGGGCCACAACACACTTATAATGGGTAAAAAAAGTCAATTAAAATAGTTAGTACAACAAAGCAATATATAAAAGTTAACATTATCACACAAGAAATGTAGCCAAAAATTTAACACCCTTATTTCCAAAAAAATAAACTTTTTGGCACTTGCAAATGCTGTAGAGATATGCCCCAAAATTTGTTAAAATATTTTGGTACTAAATTTTTTTCGTGACAAGTGTTCAACCCTAAAAAGTAGTATTGGCTATATAATAAATACAAAATATAATAATATAAAAATGAAGAATTTCCAAGTTCTAAAGAAAAAAAAATCAGGAGATTTTCTCTAATAAATCAGTCTTTTGCTCAAGAAAAAAACTTCATGGAAATATTTATTAATATGGCATAGAGATTAATTAGCATTGAATATTAAAAAAAAAGGCATACAGCACTGCAGCATAATTAGGACTATATATGTAAGAAGAAATTTTGACCACGGAAACGACATTTAAAATACTTAAAAATAATTTTAAATTACAAATAACAAAAGAGATTTTGTCTTTCCATGAAAATATATAAAACAACAATGTAGAATCTTAAATACTTTTATATCCATCTCAATTAATTTTACTAACATGGATTAATGATTATGCATCTTAGGCCGCAGATTGAATATGGCTGTGACAGAGGGACCACAACCACATGTTTCTTTTTTTAATGGTAATAAATTATCTTCAATGAAAATATTATGGTATATGAATTCGTGAGGTATGGCACCCCAGGAAATATCTCTGTGCTATGGCAATGTTAAAACAGGTTTGTTTTTAAAAAATATATTATTTCCTATTACATGCATTTTTGTTTATAAAAATTCTGAATAAATACATTATCTGATAATATTTAAATAATAATAAATACTTCATCTGAAAATAATTTAAATTAAATAATTACAGTCCATTATCTAGAAAATTCAAATCATTTAAAACTTAAATATTACAGTGAAACCTGTATAAAACGATATTTCATTTGTCCCCAACAGAAATCCTATTAATGTATATTGAACCTGTCTATAACAATAAATATGTTAAAATAAAACCTGTATATACAGATAATTTTACACTTTTTAAAATGGTCACTTTCTATTTCTCAATCCCTTAACTGCCTGTTGAAAAACACCCCTATATTCTCTAAATAAGGTACAGAATAGAATAACCATCATGGTACATTTACGGCTATCTCATTGAATAGGCAAGTTGATTGCTAGCTGAGAGCTACAATGTTAATGATAAGATTTGCAATGCTACTGTACTCAGGAAGGAGTTGCTGGACGCTGAACACAGAGTGGAGAGCACCTTTGACGTCATACCCTCCTGTTTTCAAACAAAAAGTTACAAAACTAACTGTGGTGGGTGGGACTTCTTTCAGATATGCTAGCGTACCAGGAATACATTAGACGACGGATCTCTATTGTTCGACCCGGAGAAACTTGAAACAAACCTGATTAAGTTTTCTTCGGCAAAAGGATTTCATCTTTTGGCAGTGATCCCTTTCTTAGCAACTTTCTGTTTCATAAAGGTCTTGGTGGGAGCAGGAGGTGGGAAATTTAATGACAGTTTGAAGGGAAAAAGCCGGTTTTTCAAGCTCTTATCCCGCCACCACATGCTGGTGGGAAGGGTGATGTTTGTTTCAAGAAAAGGTTACCAGTTCATGGTTCATTGGAAACAATGGGAAATGAAGAAAATAATAGAAAAATACTCTCCTGAGAATTTTCAGGTAATTGACACTCTTCAAAATTATATTTTAACATCACCAAACGTTTCACAAACATATTTGAACTCAGTGGGTGGATTAAAAAATATGTGCATACAGGCTGCGTTCTCAGAGAAAACTGAACAACAAGAACATCAGATTTTTTTTCTGTTAAAACATGTGAATCTATCAAATAGTTAAACATGTATGATGCTTACAACCAAAAACTTATTATTGTAAGGTATGTACTGTTTAATTGTTATGCATCATACACTGCTCAAAAAAATTAGGGGAGCAAGCAAAAAAGGGAAGAGAACAGTGCAAGACAGCCATGTATGGGCATAAAATGGATAGTACACGTGTATCAATGCGCAATACAGAAAAAAAGATGTAAAAAAATTGTAAGGGAGCTTTTATTCTTTGAAAAGATGAAAAGAACACGAAAAGATGGTTTAGGGCAACAATTTGGTTTCATGTAAATGATAAAAAAAAGTAATGTTGACGCAAGAATTTTAATATGGCGTATGGTCTCCTCGAACAGCTAAGACTGCTGCACACCTGTTTTCCACGGATGTGATGAGGTTATCGATAAGACTTTGGGGAATACTTTTCCACTGCTCAAGAATTGCATTCTCCAAGTCCCGGACAGTAAAAGGAGGCCTCGGTCTCGCAGCAATGCGTCATCTGAATACGTTCCAAACATGCTTGATCGGATTTAGGTCAGGAGAACATGCTGGTCATTCCATACGCTGTATTGTTTTAGCTTCAAGCATGTTTTCCACAAGACGAGCTGTATGAAGTCTGGCATTATCATGCACGGAATAAAAGAAATCACTAATTGCTGCAACATAAAATATGACATGAGGTCTCAGTATCTTGTCTGTATAACTTCGGGTCGTCAAAGTGCCATTCCGAATGATATGCAGGCCTGTAGCATCAACCCACCTCGTCTGTAATGTAATCTTTCACGAACGTGGGATTATTTTGAGTGCCTTTTTCTCTCCATACCAAAACACATCAGATGCCACATCCAGACTGAATCGGACTCGTCTGTAAACAGAATTTGACTCCAACAACGTTGCCTCCAAATTTGATGTTCAGTTCCCCACCTTCTTTGGGCCGCACAGTGGCTTGAGGTCAATGGAATACAGACCATTGGCTTACGTGCATAGAGACCACCCTGCTGAAGCCTATTTCGGACTGTTTGGCTGGACACCCTTTGTCCTGTGGCGAAGAACAAATGTGTTTGCAGCTGAATAGCATTACTCGTTCTATCTCGACGAGCTGTTAACAGGATATATCGGTCATCAGTTTCTGTGTTAGCACATTTTTGACCTTGCACTTGTCGATGACTACCATTCCATGTGTCTTGGAATAGATTCCACAGCCTTTCATGGACACTTTTTGCAACTCCAACAGCGTCCACTACACTTCGTTGTGTTTCCCCAAATTCAACTGTCCCAATAACCCGCCAAGCCATGGATTGTGGTATCATGTTGTTGTGACATTTTCAAGCCAAAATTATCTCAAAACACAAGCTGAGCAATTGAATTTTACAACTGAGGCAGTGAAACAGACGTTTCTGCAAAATTCTGATTTCTGCACTTATCTCCTTATTCTAGTTTTTGACGTCATAAACTTTAATTTACATGTGAAGTTTTCTTTATCTGTTTTCTACAACACTTTAAATTATGGATGTTTTATTTTACGTTACTTACCAGTGTAAATATTTGCATAATTTCGTTAAAACCATGTGCTCCCCTAATTGTTTTGAGCAGTGTATTTGCATCAACACTTACACATTAAAACCTGTTGTGAAGAATCCAATGTAATTCACAAAAAAAGTCCCACATATTTTCAAAAGAGAACTCTAGATAGGAAAAGCAATGTATAAGCATAACAGCTCAAAATATTTCTAAGTCTCAAGGTTCTGCAGGAAATGATAAAAAGAATCAATCCATCTAAACCAATCTTAAAGGTTGGCTGAAAAGGAGAAAGGCATGAGAAAAAAAGAGGAGTTACGGAATCCCTTTTAAGTAGCAAGTTTGCCGATATTTTCCCAGGACAATTTAAAAATGGAACGAGATGCGAAATTTTCTCACGCTAGCAGCGAGGGTCTCTCTTGGCCTATGAGATTGAAGCTTATTAGTGATGTCATTCAACATAGACACTGAGTGGGTCCTGAGTGTGAGATAGATATCCTTGGTGGAAAAAAAGGCAAGTTAACGGAGAGATGTGTTTGGGATCCCAAGGAGGGAGTTGCTTTCAAAAAGTTGGGGGCTGAGATTTCGGACAGGTCCGAAGCAGTCTGCCGATTCAGGCAGGGTAAGATTTCTCCGGTGGAAACCGCGAGATATGAGTAGATGACAACGGATTGGTATACACAAGAAAACAGAGGCAGCTGTTTCTTACGAGACTATCGTGACAGGATTTTGGATTTATATCGAGAAAGAATCCAGTAGAATTTGAATGCTAATCCTATACTCTGAACATTGTCGCCAGCTGTAAAGTACCCAGAAAATATAATATAGTTGTATTGCAAGTATTAATCAAGAAATATTAATTTATCTTATGTCATTTAAATAAATCGTTTGATTTAAATATTACTTGGGCCTCCGCTTGACTGAAGTTCCACGCTACCACTTCCACCTGTAAGTTGAAGGTTTTACACTGTCTATAACGATATTTTTTTTTCAGTCCCTAGAATATCATTATAGACAGGTTTCACTGTATTAGTAACAACTGTTTTATGTTCAAAGAATAAACTGCTGTGCACAGTTAAATCTTGATATAACGAATCTCTATCAAGAATCTTAACTAAAAAATAAATAATTAATGCACTTTGATGAGTATAGTTTATTTTTCCATAGCTAATCAAAACAATTTTCTTGGAATCCTAATCTGGGATGTCTGTTTTTTTGTCAGACCACTAAATGAGCAATTAATTATGAATATTTCCTGGTTAATTACAAATTTTTGAAAGAAACATTTCTTAAGGAATTACTCGAATGATTTGAAATTAAGCAGTTGAGTCTTTACACCTTATTGCAAGAAGAATTGTGTATTGTCACTTGACAAACCTTCAAAACTGCCAGGTTAAAAAAAAAAAAAAAAAAAAAAAAAAAAAGCCATCAGTAAAATAAGGAGAAAAACACCTATTTACTAGCTTTAAGACTCTACTGAAAATACTGATCTTGAAATACTCAGTAGCTTTTCAAACAATTGTCATGCACTAATAGATTTAAATTAGAGATGCAACGAATGTTCGGCCTGTGTGCCGAATATTCGGCTTCAGCTGAATATCAAGTCCATTATTCGGCCTTGGCTGAATAATACTGTAATAAATGTTTTTAATTTAGGAATCACGTTAAAAATATTTTATGCTGTATCGGAAAGTACAAAAAGTATCTGTAATAAGCTAACATAATCTGTTAAATTTAAAATTAATCTATTCAAAATTGTTTTAATACAGCTGTACAAGCAAATTCAATTTTTTTTTTTATCATAATGGGAAGTTTAACATTTATCCATTGCTACATAAAAAATATTTCTTTCAATAATATTTTGAATTATACCTATAAAGAACATAAATATATGATTGATTAGATATAGATGTATTATATGCAGGGCTTAAATTTCAGTATGGGATGGCAGGATTCGCACCAAAATTTTGAAATCCCGCCCAAAATAATATCGTGGGCGGGAGACTCCCGTCCAAAAAATTTCACCCTTTTCCTGAAAATTTTGCATTTTGAAATTACAATTAACTCCCGCGAACATCTTGCAAATTTCCCGATATTTTCGTGCGACTAATTGACAAATTTTGCATGTTTTTTTTACCACAAAAGATCGTTGAAACTCACTAATTTTCGATGCGACCGATAGACAAATTTCATTATTTTTTTCTCGAGATCAGTTGACAAGTGTCCGTGACAGATTGGCGAATTCAGGGGTGATTCTGTTACGAATTTTCCAAAAATTGTGAAAAGTTGGTCATCAGTTCAACAGAAAAATATCGTGAATTTCTACAAATGATCGCTGAAAAAATCAATTTTGTCAATCGTTCGAGGAAAAAATCGCCAATTTTGTCGCAAAGGATTGCGAATAAAACACAAATTTTGTCAAAGGATCACGGAAAAACGTTAATTTCGTCAGATTGCGGGAAAAAAACTTGAAATTCATAAAAGGATCGCAAAAAATGCAAATTACATCAAAGGATAGCAAAAAAATCATAAATTTCAGCAAAGGAACGCAGAAAAAATGCAAGTTTCGTCAAAGGATTGCGAAAAAAGAGAATTTCGTCAAAGGATCGCGGAAAAAACTAATTTCGTCAAAGGATCGTGAAATAAACACGAATCTAGTGTTTAGTCAAACAGCCGCTGAGAAAAAACCACAAATTTCATCAAAGAATCGCGAAAAAAAAATGCGAATCTCATCAAAGAATCGTGAAAAATACGAATTTTGTCAAAGGATCGCGAATAAAACACGCAATTCGTCAAAGGATTGTGGAAAAATGCGAATTTCGACAAAGTATCGTGAAAAAAAACGTGCATTTCATCAAAGGATCGCGAAAAAAACTCATTTCATCCAGAGATCATGAAAAAAAGCCCGCGAATTTCGTCAAAGAACCGCACAAAAAACTAATTTCGTCCAGAGATCATGAAAAAAACCTCGCGAATTTCGTCAAAGAAACGCGCAAAAAACTCGAATTTCGTTAAAGGATCGTGGAAAAACGGCAAATTTCATCAAAAGATTGTGAAATAACAGCAAATTTCATCAAAAGATCACAAAAAACGGAAATTTCGTCAAAGGGGCTCGAAAAAACACATAGCTAGTGCTGGGAGTGATTTCCCCCCCCCCTTCATCCCCTCTGTTGTAACTATCAGAAAATTTGCTGTCAGTTTCAGAATTTTTTTTTTTATTTACAATCACCCCTGCTTTCTTACTTTTTTAAATAAAAAAAACATTTTGCATCATTATTCTGAGATTTAAATTGCCTCAATGGTATTCTGTCATGTCTGTATTAATACAGACATGACAAAATAATTAATGCAAATCTTTAAAAAGCACGTAAAATAACAGTGGGTTTCATATTCTTTTCTCCCTCCCAAATAGCTCAACTCCCCTCCATTTATAAATGCTGGTAGGGAGACTCCCCTCCTATGAAAAATTGAATTTCAAGCCCTGATATGTATAAGATATTTAAGTCGTATATGTTATAAGATATTTAAGTCGTATATGTTGCAATACTTCAGGGTTTTTTTTTTAGTAAAATACGCTTAAAAGTTAAATATAATTTAAGTGATTTTCTTAAGTGTGTTACTATTTCTTATTAAATAATGAAAGAAATGTAAGTACTAAATTCTTTTAATTAGTATGCATGTACATTTTAGATATTTTTTTCAAGACTATCATTGCAATGTTTATATTTGCCTTAAAAAACAGTTAAAATGTTTTCAATAAACGTAGATTGTGATGCAGAAATAATAATAATTCAACATTCTCAGGTGATAGTCTATTTTTTTTTTTTTTTTCATAAATGTTACCTGCTTCTAAAAATAATCTCTCACTATATATGGTACTTCCTGGTGCAGAAAGGTACTTTTTGGCTAATTGTGAAAGGTTTGGAAAAATTGAATAATTCTGCATCTAAATAAGTAAATTATTAGTATTCTTTTGTCTGAAATAATCTAAAAAAAAATCAAATTTTATATTTGGTATGTCGCTATATGCCGTAAGTGAACGTCATCAAAATGTAACACTATTCTTTAATGATTTTTTTAATTTAAATTCATTAATTTTCCTTTTTTAAAATTTTAGAGTGGCAACATTCTTCCATGTGTATAATTTGGCGAATAGTTTGACGATTTGTATAATTTGGAGAAATTAGTCGACTGGATAATCAAGTAGTACACATTTTTCTTAACCTGGCTCAAGTGATAAATCGCCAAATGTTGTATCGATTGAAATATTTCATATTGAATTTAATTTTAAGCATTATGAACATTTATTTCATGTTTAAATTAATTATTTTCGTTATTTAAATTTATCTTTCATTAAAAGGATTTTTGTTTGTTTCTTTTTTTAATTAAAAAATAAGTTTTCTTTTATTTTGTGAGATCTTTACATTATTTTCTAACTGATATAGCCCTTTCCATTCTTTAACCAACGATAATATTGCCAAAATATAGTCACTGGCAACCCTTTTGCGGAAAATATCAATAAAATACAAAATTTATTACCAAAAATCATAGTTATCCCTGTATATTTGATGCATAAACCACCACGGGAATATTCTCTATCGAATGATACAATCTGAAAAAAAAATTTACTGGGTAGTTTTTGAAAACACTCAAGCCGAATTTTTAGAGCTTACAGCTTTATAATATATATGATATGATATGATATGATAAAGGAACAATATATTTTTTTTGCTGTATAGTATGTATAATATATAGGGATTGACCAAAGCAGCAATTTTGCCAAATACCGAAGCTTCGGTCGAAGTGTACACCGAAGCTTCGGTATTCGGCAACCAAATACTTGAAACTTTGTAATATGCATTTTTGCATATATTAGCTGTTTTTATAAGCTTTAATTGAAATTAAATTCTCAATAATTTAATTCAGTTACATTTTTATTCTTAAATCTAATTACACAAAAAAATTTAATGACTTATTTCCACTCGCAAATTCATTAACCTATCACTTATTTTTTATTATTTTATCACTAGTCAATACCCAAAAATAAACTATGAAAGTATTAAACTATACAGGGTATTATTAAGGATAAGGATTGTCAGAAAACCAAAACAGCGGTAGAATTGATAAAAAAAAGTCACTTGTCCGAAAGGACTAGTAAACATCAGAGTTTACTGGTCCGCAGATATTGTCACTGGCCCGCTACATAAAATTCTATTATGTACCTTTAACCCTTCAAGTGACACCTCCCCCCTCCTCTTCCTATTAGAATATAAACCAAACTTCCTTTCAGTTCAAAATTTTCAGCATAATAAAATGTAAAATTATAATTTGCTAAAAATTAAATAAACAGTACATGAACAAAAACTATAAAATTATTAATAATTATGTATTTTATTTCCGATTATTTATTTCAACTGACTAAGTTTTAATGCAATTTTTTATTTATTATTTTAAATAAAATAAAATTCTGTGATTTGTGTTCTTTGCGGTTTTCTCAGGGTTGGGAAAATTTACGTTTACCTGTCAGAGTGGGAAAAAAGCTACTGGTCCTGCAGACCACTAAATTTTTTAAATTAGTGGTCCGATTGAATTTTTAGTGGTCTCGGACCAGCAGACCACCAAGGATTTCGAATGCTGCAAAAGTTCATTCAAATACAAAGAAACAATGTTGTCATTAAACTAATTTACTAATTGTCTAAGTCTAATTATAAACATATTGAATAGGAATGCTCTCAAAATACAAAAAGTATCATATCAATCTGTACATAACTATTTTCTGTCAAATTATTGATAGAATATTTATATTTTGATTAATATTTTAACATTGTGGTCATGAAGAAAAAAAAATTGAGCGATTTTGATATAATGGTTATAAAAGCTATAGGATAGGCATATGGGTATACTTATTTGATGTGTGTATTTTCTTTAATATACTCCTTAGATATACAGATATAAACTCTGATATACTTATTTGATGAGTATATTAAAGAAAATACACATTAAATAAATTTAAATTAAAAAAAAAACTAATGTAGAAGTAAATAAAACTAAATGATAAGGGAAAGGTGCACATCTTCCTTACTTTTTTTTTTTTTTTTTTTTTTTTTTTGTCTGTTGTAGACAGTAGTTTTGATTTCACACCTATGTACGCTATTTTAGGAAGGAAAAAGGTTTTTTTTAATTAAAAATGGCCTTTGACTTAACTCTGAACTCATGCACATAATATTGAAACTCAGTGTTTACCCTATTCTACTGCTAAGTAAAAGAGAATTCTTCTACTTCTAAGAAAATACTTATCTACAATTATTCGGCCGAAGTCGAATATTCGGTTTACATGCCAAACCCCCGAATAAACTATTTGGTATTCGGTCAATCCCTAATAATATATAAATAATGTAATATCACATATATTATACTTTTGAAAAAACCTGATTTTCCCTGGGGAAAATTGGGGATCATTGGGCCAATTTTCCCCAGGGAAAATCAGGTTTTTCATGAAAAAAACAAGAAAAAGCCCATGTGGGTTGCTTTTTTTTTTTTTTTTTTTTTTTTTTTTTTTTTTTTTTTTTTTAACGGGTTTTTGCGAACCCTGATTATGAGGGGCTTGTTACTTTTGAGAGAAAGAAAAGAGAAAAGTATATCTTGGTAGCAGAAAAGAATAATTATATTTTAATGGAATGAATAATTATATTTTAAGAAAACAACCTTTTTCTTTACATACAGAATGTAAATTTACTAAGTTTGAGTTGAATGAGAAAGAATATAAAAAGACAGAGGACGCATGCAACTTCTTATTTTTGGGGGGTAAAAGGATTTTACTAAAATAAAAAGTTTCATTTTTACAGAGGTAATGAGTTTCTATTTTAGATAAAATATATATAAATTACTAGAACTATCTATGGATTAAATAAAAAAGTATGAATTAAATTATTATGTAGGGGAGAGGGGGAAGGATATTTGGACGTTTTTTGTTTTATGCACAAATGTCACCTTTATCACTTTTTTTTTTTTACTAACCATAGTCTTACACCTAATCTCTTCAAATATATGTACTTAAATATTAGGAGATATTATAAAAAAAATTTTTAAAAAATATTTAAAAACATTCACATGTGCACCTACAAGGGGTACATTTGGACATGCTTGGGGCACGTTTGGACAAAGAGATATAACATTATTAACAATTTAAAATAACAAAAGCAAATGACATGAATTAACATAAATTGGAAGTGTTCACTAGGAACAATATTTTTGTTGCTATAAATAAGGATAGTAAAGTATTTTAATTATATTTTATAATCTTAAAAAAAAAATGAATTTTAAAGAAAATTTATATTTCTAGTAATGTTCTATTATCTTCATGGTTTGAGTCACATTTTTTTACCTAATCAAAAAGAAATTTGCTTTAAATATTGTGAACATTTTAATAATTGAAACAAATAAAGGCAAAATAATCAAATACATATTAAGTTTTATGGAAAAAAAAACTTTATTCCTACTCCACTTTATGATACTCTAAATTGACCATAAATGTTAAGTTTGCTGCTCCATGTTCAGTTTTTCCTATTATAATTGGAGGTGGAAGTTTAACTTCTATGTCCCTTTACTCAATGGCTGACTTGCATGTCTTATCTGGAAAATTGAAAATATTTTGCTTTCTAACTTTCTTTCGTAAATATCTGACCCCATACTCATAAGAAACTAAAGTTTTTTTAATTTGTCCAATGTAGTAAACTGCTTTTGACTTTCTATTGAATCTTACTAGAACAAAGTCATTTACATCAAGGTGCTCATGATTTGACAGCAGCTTGAACTCCTCAAGATCATCATCTGATTTAGATTCCACTCCATCATCTGATTCAGAATGTGATTGGATCTTTAATTGTCCATGTAGCTGTTCCCACCGTACCATTATTATTTTTTTTAATCCTCTAAATCAAACTTTCTTTTTCCTCCAAATGCTTCTTTTCTTTCTTCGTTAACTCTAACTTTCTCCATTTTTGCTATAGTGATTTGTTCAATTCTTTCCTTTTCTGGTGTATCCGTGTAAATTCTAGACTTTCCTTCTCGTGTAGATTGCTTTATTTTGGTGGGGCTTTAAGAAAAGGTCTTATAACTTCTGGAGTTAAAATTTGAGTTGAAAATCCAGGTTCTATTAAGTTCTCATGGTCAAAAGTAAATGAAGTTGAAGGCTTGGGCTCATTAGAAGGAAAACCTGAATGCTCAATTTCTACATCTTCAGATATTTCGACAGGGTTTAGTCGAATGGTGACAAATGCTGGAAGAAAGTCTTCATCACTGAAAACTAGTCTGTTAACAGGCCATATTCCATTATTCATGAACGAACTGGTGATATTTTTTGGAGTGAAAGAATAATAATTAATATAGGAATTAGATGACAGTTCTGCTATTTCATATATGGTAATGGTCTTTCCTGGATTAGAAGCCGTCCAATCATTAAAAGCTATTTTTACTTTAATAAACACAAGCATCTAGGGGCTGCATACGATGTGAACAATGAGGGGGGAATAATAAAAAACAATTTTGTTTTCTTTTGCATAGATGGTAGCTTCTAATGATACGTGGGTATCATGGTTGTCCAGCAGTAAGAGTATTGGGTTTTCCTTCGTTCTTTGTGTATGCTTTTGAATATGCTTCAAAGCTTCTACAAATAGTTCTTGTGTCATGCAGCCTGATTTAGAAGACAAGCCTAAGCTTCCACTAGGTCCACCTTTCAAAACTTTATACTTATATTGCGGGGAAATATGTACACAGGTGGAATTGTGTTACCTGTAGAAATATTAATCCCACAAAAAATAACCAACTCTCCTCGTTCTCATAAAATCGCTTGACCAACTTGTTTTTTGCTGCTTTTAGAAATTACTTTTGGACTGGGTAGGACTGTTGTGATTCCACATTCATCAATATTTAGAATTCTGCTCGGAATGAACTTGTACCATGCCATAACATCTAAATAATTTTTTAAAAATGCATTAATGTTTTTTGCAATAAAGGCAATAACCCTGGCTAAACTTACAGAATTGGGCTTAACTACACTAGCAAAGATGAAAAGCTACAGTCTTTGTTATTTAAAAAATTATTTTATGCACCTTATTTCTTTAATTTTGTGTTATAACTTCCAAATATAAAACCTTAGAAGCACATTTGGACAGTCCATATGTGCCCCCAAAACAGTGTCCAAATGTGCCCCATAGTCATATGTTTAGAATTTTGTTAAGCCTAGCTAAGCAGAAATTTTTTTGGCAAATATGATTAACAAATCATTATGTTCGCCAAACAAGCTATTTAATTTTATATAATTAATTTTCATAATGCAATATAAATATCTATAATTAAGATTGAAACAAATCCAGCACAACTTACTTTTAAGCTTCAAAATTGCTTGGTTGCCATAACTTAAAAAATTTCATTGCCAATTGCTTCAAATTTTCCTGGAAAATGGATCATAGTGTTGTCAACTAAATATAATTATTTCATAATTTTCACACTTTTTTAAGTTAGGGAAAATTGAATCGTCCATATGTGCCCCCCCCCCCTCTCCCTTACATTTTTAAAAGTCACATGTTATCTTAAAAAACACATTCAGCTGTTATGATTTTTGAACACTCAAACAAAAGATTAATTTCAATTAGTCCTTAATTTAATTTTTGATTTTAAAATTGAAAAAAAAAAAAAAGTCAGTATTTGGGTGCCGAATATTCAATATTCAGCCTAAAACTTGGCCGAATATTCGGTATTCAGCCAAATCACTATTTGTTGCCACCAAACTTAATAAAGTTTTTTTTATAAGCTATGTTTACAATACAATACATATCTTTTATATGACTAAATTAAGCATTCATAAAACTATATACTTTTAGGCATTATTTTTTGTAAAACTTTCATGTCTCAAGCAAACCTTTTCTCAAACTTTTTCACCTTCTCCTGTATGGTTGAAGATATAGGGATTTGATTGTTTTATGGAGTACTTACATATAAGCGAGTTTCATATATGCACCCGGTAATAGATTTTTTAAAATAAATTACTTAATAGGTTAACAAGGGATGAGTTATTTAACTTTAACCTGCTAAATGAGTAAGTTATTTAAAAATATCCATTACTGGGTGCATATTCGAACTTTTGCATGATATATATTAAATAAATTACTCGCTTAACAGGTTAATCATCCAATTAAAGTGAGATATACTTTCAATTAAGCTTCTGTTCATTATTTTGGCTATTAAATATTTACTTATGTCATATTAAATGGGTCTGGACTGGAGATAATGTACCATTTTTTTTAAATTCACTAATACATGTCACTGGATCATGTTATTCCATAAATGTATAAAAACACAGCATAAACAATTTCAGAATTTTATTATAATTACTTTTATATACAATAAAATAGGGTGAAGTTTATATTTATGCTAACAATTAAAATATATGAACAACTTTATAAATAGTGCATCAATGTTAGAATACAAATCAGTGAGCCAGCTAGTACTACGAACGGCAACCATGTTTTAATGAATGCAACAAAACTAACATATTTTCCATATATCAACATTAAGAAGCACAACTTTACCATATTCCAAGAGCTGGAGCTGTTATAGCTCATAAGATTAAGAGCTGTAGCAACATGTGAATGACAATTATCGCAACATAAGTTATGCATTCTGCCCTTATAAATCTCCGAAGCTTCTGTAACAGCACGATCCCATGCTGATCGTCCGCCCTTTACTTTATTAGGATTTAATTCCCAATATTTAGTAGGCTTTCCAAAAGCCATGTTATCCTCCGATACATAATAAGGACCAGCAAAATCCCGTATTACGCCAGATGATAAAGCAATTCCCATATGTCCTAATATTGGAAAAATCCATGTTAATATAGGGATCGGTGTCCATACAATGCAAAAGGGATACCTCGACTTGTTGTGATCCATTAATGGAGCCTCCAGTTCTGCAGTATCAGTGTCACTAAATGAATCAACGGTAATCTTTTCATTCATAACAACTAGCAACGCACAAAATGATTAGCAATTTATGTTCGATCTACCTTAAAAGTGGAAAAAAGGCATTCCCAGCTGTTATAAAAACAAAACAAACAACAACAATATGCACCAGCACCACTAAAGTTGCAACTAACCCACCAAAATTACCGTACCGTTTGAGTTCGAGGTTATTTTTCTAACAATGAGTGTGTTCAGAAGTGCATTTCGCGCCGCGCGCGCGCTCAGAAGTTTATGTCATGGAGTAGGTCTTATCGAAGAAAGGAATTTTAACATAATTCAATTATTTCATTATTTTTAATGGTTCAAAAAAGGTAAAACCAACGACTATATTTCTTTATCCTTCCAAAACATGGTTTTCGTAACAGGACTACATGCCTATGTTCACTCAGATAAAATCTAAAATAGTCGGGAAAAACATCACGTGACCTTCTTTATCTACTTTAGCCCATTTAGCATTTAAAATTAGTTAACCAACCGCACACAAACCCCGCGCAAGCTGCTCAAAAAAATTGTGTGGGCGATTTGATCACGTGATTGTGCGTTTTCTGCTTATGTGCATGGAGATAGAGTAGATAGAGTGCTCTATCTCCCTGTTATGTGTTATTGGTTGTGCTTTGTTTGGTAGGTTGATTGATACAATTTAAGAATTCAACTGGTGATCTAAAAATTTTAACTTTTTAACAATTTTCTTTTTATTTATTTAAAAATAATTTATCAGTTGATTTATAACTTCTGTGATAAATAGAATGCTGTTAGTAAACCAAGATTGTGATATCAGCATATGAGATTTGTTTGTAATCTACTATACTGGATGGATTTCAATGGAATTTGCACTGTTAGTTAGACAGTTTTTCAGAGAAGGTTTTAATATATATATTTCTTATTTTATGACTGCATATTTTAATACCGTGTGGATAACAGACCAAAATATATCATAAAACATGAGAAATAAATGGCATTCAAAATTCTGTTAGTATAAGCAAAATACTTACTTATACTTTCAGTAGAAAATGTATAAACATTCTAATCATACTTTATTTACTACAAAACTAGACAGCAGACCTATATATTTTATCTCTTTAAAAAATATATCTACAGATATTTTTAATTAAAATAATCTACAACTATTACATTTTATTTTTATAATGTTCAAAGTAAAATATGATTTCCAGCCTAGTCTCGATAAAAATTCACTCGTAAAGTATTAAAAAAAAAAAAGAAAATCAAGGAATTATCCTACGTGCAAAAGGATATTTTTGCACAATATATATTATTTTTTCATTTGGATTTGCTTAATGTTTATATCATTATACATATATAATCACTTGGAAACGAAACTTCAAATATTTAAATGGCGTTCAGATGTAAAACTTTCATCTCGAAATACCTCATTTTCTCACATTTAAATAAATATTTTATTATTATAATAAAAATACATGTCCCTCTGTATAATAAAAATAAAAAATATATCTTCATCAAAAATATCTTATTCATTATGAAAAATATAAAACAACCAATAAACAAAACAAAAAAAAACTATGATTACAATGTGGGATTGGAAGGATTCGAACCCAGAACCCCTAGTTCCTGTCTCCTGAACTCGCGCGCGTGCAGCTTGAACACACTCATTGCCTTGCTATGCTAAAGTGAAATTTATTGAACTTTTATTGTTAAGTGCATTTGAAAGTTTTAGATATTCAAATACCGATAATTTTTACTTCGTCTTATAAGACGGAACACAAATATCACATGAAATATGAAATTGCGCAAAAGAATACTCATTCTGAACAAATTCAAAATACATGTAATGCAATGTGCTTGCACGGCAGTATCCTGAAGCGAGAAGTTATATGTTTTTTCCACCAGATAGCGCATTAGAGCGCTTGAATCGCCAATCGGGAAGCATGTATTTTGTTTCCCAACCATATTTTGCCATCGAGGCTGTATCTCGTAATCTGGTTCGTCAAAGTTCAAGCGGGCGAAAACCATCAGAGGAGATGGAAAAGGTGATTTGTATGAATATCAGGAGAATTAGAAAAACTAACTAAAACATCTTAAAATTAATAGATGTATGTTACATTAGTTTTCTGTTTCGATTTTTTTATCCAATCAATCGATTCTAAATATTAATCTGAGTTGTTTGATCTTTTAGGTCTGCCTTTTTTCCTCGTGGAGGAAGGTTGTACCTGTGGTTGTCCCAAGGAAATAAGGAAAGGGCATTGTTAGGAATTGAAGTGAAATGAAACTAGTGGCACGCGCTGTGCGTGATATTGTAAAGTAAATTTATTGATGATGTGGGTTGATAGGAGTATTCCATGAATGTATGAAAACTGTTGAATTCTCTTGAAGTAAAATGAAATATGTTTTTATTGTCGGAATTAAATGATTATTTTATACTATAAATGGCTCTTTGTATGAGTTTGAACCCAGATTCTAATTCATTAACGCCCAGCATCGTGTAGATGCAACTCGCAAGAAGAATATAAGAAGGTTAGTATTACATTTTAAGCTAAGCCTCCCAGATAGCATGTAAGGTTTCCGAAAAGGGTCGTTTTTGCTTTACTTTCTAACTATCCTGCAAAGGTTTTCGTGATAATCGTGTAGCCAACCCATGTTCGGAAATCATTATGATCAGTACGATTTTTGCGCATGCGCAACTTATTTCTTTTCACGGCCAGCGTAGGCGTAGTGTCTCTCAATGGCGTCTGTTTTGAAAGCTTTCGTTGTGTCAAGTTTTCTACGTTTCTAACATTTACAGAAAATACGATAAGTTTGCCATTACTTTTACTTATATATCATTATTGTTTAAATCGTTCTTACTGTAGTCTTTTTTTCTTCTGTATTGTCTTATATTTAAGATTTCTGTGTAAGTTACCCATGGGGAAAAGATATTTGATTCAACGCTATTTTGTTTAATTATGTTATACAGCATGCTACATCTTTAAATTAAACTAACTTCTATAAACATGATTTACTTAAAACATGTTATAACGTATCGTTTCACGTTTCGTAACCATCGCGAATTTTCAAATGTATTTTGATAACATAACTGCAGTTCCGTTATATATACTTTTAACACATAGGATTGACGTAATGGTAATGTAAATGAACCATAAAATACGAAATCGAGAAAGTGTAAGGAGTTTTTTGTAGGAATAAGTGTTTAGGAACATATTTTATTATAATAAAACATTTTTAATTATGATCGAGGCTATACTAGTGTTTTTATAATTAAAAACACTTAAGTCTTAAACACAATTTTGTTTTTATGTTTAATTATTTTAAGCTTGTAAAAATAAATTTTATCTTTTTTTCTTAAAGTCTTCAAAAAATAAGGAATGTATACTTAAAGTTTTAAAATCACCACCACCGTACCACCCCCTTGCTGTGGACTGATTTACAAATCAAAACAGACTTTGACCTTCAACAAATTACATTCATTTGAAAATATATATGCTGTGCGTAGCGTATAAAACATGTAGATCATTTCATTAAAATGTATTTATCAAAATGTAGGTATATTGTTTGTTATCCCTTTTAGCATCTATATATATATTTACAGATGATTTTCTGTTGTAATTTTAAAATAACATTCAAACAGAAATCTTTTTTTTTTTTTTTAAAAAAAGCTTTATATTCAAAAGGTGTCTCTTTAATATATTCCTAAAAAATTACATTTTAAGTAAAAAAAAAAAAAAAAAAAAAAAAAAAAAAAAAAAATGCATTCAACCTTCGCTTTTATTTTAAGGAGAAAAAAATGTTTTACCATATGTTAAATAATATTCATATTTAAACAATAATAATTGGGCACAGATGTCATATTCGCCCCGTATTGGCACGATTTTTTTCTGACGCCAATGTCATATACTCAACGGGTACTTAACTGGCGCCAATGTGCCGTTATTTTGCTTGATGTGGTAACCCAGATTATGTTGTTTATGCTGTTGTTTTCGCCAAATTGGCAACCGAAAAAAAATCGCACCAATATGGGGCGAATATGACATCTGTGCCAATAATTGTATAATTATAATGTCCTTCATTAAATTTATTTGAGAATATCTTATCCTTATTGCACAAACTCCCTTTTTGCTATTCCTATATTTATAGTAGCTGCTATATGTAAAATTTAAAAACTGTCTTCAAGCACAAGTAATTATTTAAAAGTTTTTCTGCAAAAAACCCCCACTAAATCATGTGCATGTATACATCTCAAAAAATAAATTTGCTATGTGTAGTGAAGAATAAAAAAATTATTTATTAAAAATAAACATATATTTACAGTAGAAATTAATTTTCGTATGTCATTTTGCCAGCTGATTGAGAATCGGCAAAGCTTTTAATATTAAGAGGCTGTACATATTACCAACGTTACCAACTTTATAGTAATTTTGTAATCTTTCCTGCCTTTACAATATCTTACATTATCATTCCTGGATTATGTCCCACCCTTCCATCACTAATCATATTGTTATCAGTGTCTCAAAGTTCTTTTTTTTTTTTTTTTTTTTTCCTTTCATTTTATTTTTACATATTTTCAGTTATATGTAAATATATTGTTATATATCTGTTATTTATAAAATTTTCTAATAAAGAAGAAAGAGTATGTAAAATATCACTATATTAAATATAAAATAAGTTTATATCAATAAAACTTTTTAAAAGTATTTAAAAATAGCTCTTTGTTACATAATGTATTCAACAGATATATTGTTTCTTGCCGCTCTTATCAACAGAACAGATAGACAACATTCTTCCTCTTTATTTTACTAATAAGCACAAGTATCACATCAAACGTACTATCTGGTTTCTCCAACAGCGGATTATATGCAAAATATATAAAAAAAAATAGGAAAGCCAAACGTTGAGGTATTCCACATTTCAGAATGAAATAATTGTATATATAATCATTTAATGATTTTAATAATAACTTAGTATTTTCATAAAAATAGATAACTGAATATTTTGATGTAAAGAAACAGTTAGAAATAGAAAAATGAATATTTTGGTTGGATCAAAAATGGTAACAATATCGAAAATGAATCTTCTCCCTCTCCCTAGAGATATCTTAAGATATCAAGTGCCAAACTCCACCTCCTTGAAGTGATACCGTTATATTAAGCACAGCCTATAAAATCATGAGCCTTAAATGCTTATCAGTTAGCTTGTTAATTTTAAAATTGCCCAACTAAAAGTTTTAGTTATTAATAGTAAATTGGAAAAAATGAAATCAAAATAAGAATTATTTAAAAATTAAATGTTTTGTAAATTCATACAAATTAAAACTTGGTTTATTATTATTGTTGTTTAATTAATAAATATGAAATTACCTTACCCTTCTTGTCCCTTCCCCCCATAATTTTATCTGTACTGGCAGTGTGATCAGTGTGAAAATTGACAGGGCATGAAATTCATACTACTACTTCTTTTGGTACTACCTGATTATCCCGACAACCAATTTCACCAAATAAAGTTAGTACATACTTTTAATAAGTGTACTTTTAGTAGTTGACCCAATAGCAGAAAATCCTCCAAGTGTCTGCAACAGATACTTCAGAGGCAGAAAATAATCTGCAGGTAAAACAGGTTTGACAGGTTGCAAGTTTTACAATCGAAGTGTTAATCAAACGATCACTTTTAAAAAAAATGTTATTATGCATTTTATTAATTTTAGTAATAATAATCTTAAGTTTTTGTATTAAGTAAGAAAGAGCCAAACATAATATAAAGCGAAATAAGGGTTCAATAGAAAAATAACCTGCAAACGAAAAAAGAAAATCTGCGACTCCCATCTCTAACTTTCTGCTACCGTGTAGTTGATAATAAATATAAATGTGTACAAAAATACATTACAAAATGTATTGTAATGTTAAGCCCTTCATGACAACATATGTGTGATATAAAGTGTGTACACAGTCCTTGTAACTATTACTATATCGGAATGGTAATTTTTACGGTACTTTTCGGTTAGCTGGGCGCCAGTGTTAGATATACATACATATATATGTATATATACTTGTATACATAACACTGGCGACCGGCTAACTAAAAAGTACCATTTTTACCTTATTTAATATACATTTATTAAATAAGGAAAAAGTCACTATTTGAAAATAGTGGTACAAGGGAGGCTTGTCATGAGGGGTTTAAAAGTTTTTTCTTCATTGTTATTGTTTTATGTTTTATTTTTTAGTTTCAAGAACTAATGACATCATCTGGTAAAGATGCTGAAGTCATGGTTGCTAGCATGTTGAGAAAATTACAGATGATGTTGGAACAAAGTCCTAACAGAGGGTACAAAATCTAAAATTGCCCAGCAAGAAGTGGAACAGACAGTTGTTTCTAATTTAACAGGTTGGTTATTATATATTTTAACAAAATTTGTTTTTGTGAGTTCATGCTCAATGGTATGAATAATGTTTTCTTTTTCCTATGAAAGTTTGTACTTTTCTGTAACTGTACGCCAGTGTTAAATATATATACATATATTTACACACACACACATATATATATATATAGTGAAACCTCCCTGTGCGACCACCTCCTTGACCGATCATTTTTTCATGGAACGAAATTTATTCCCATAGGCTCAATACTAATTTTACCTCCATTCAGAAACCATACCTTTTGAACTCCCTCCATGAGCAACCCATTTTTTTGAAAACTTTTTACTTTAAGATACTTTAAGTAAAACTTTTTTACTTTATGATTTTGATTTGAATCAATAGGTTACCTTTATGAGTAAAATTTCATTGAATAATTCAAGGAAAATGTACCTTACCTTTATTATGCATATTTAATTATACATTATTGATCATTTACTTGACCTTTACTTTCAATATTTTAATCATTTTCAAAATTATCTTACTTTTTATCATTGTAGTTTATTACTTTACTTAATTATTTTAATATTTTACCATATTGCAAGCATTATGTATAATTTTGAATGCATTATTACATTCAAATTACTGTTTTAAAAATGTAAACAAAGTAATGATCAGAAATGTGCAAAATTCTAAATTCCGCACAACCACTGGTCCCAAGCTGTGCGGATTTGAGGGAGTCTACTGTATATAATTCTCGATATATGACTGAACTCATTGTTTTTTCGTGAAGAAAGTATAAATTTATTTCTGAAAAAAATCAAGATATTGCTGATAATTGGTAATCACAATCTTTTTATCAAATATATTTATGTATTAATCAAGCTTTTATTATTATTAAGACTGGCTAAACCTGAAATAAAACTTCCTTACTTTACGACTTTGATGTGAATTAATATGATACCTTTATGAGGAAAGTTCCATTGAATAATTCCTGGAAAATGTATCTCATCTTTATTATGCATATTTAATTATACATTAATTATTATTTACTTGACCTTGAGGGGAGAGTGGGGAGGAATGTGATGCTTTTTACAAAAATTAGAAAATCAACTTTATTTGACACATAAACAAAATTTTGATATATAGAATACAAAATGAAACACTCTCTAATGTCCTTGAACAATATAGAAACATAATTTGCAGAAACAATTTTATAAAGAAATTATAAATTTCAAAATGTGTCCCATACCTTCCCACTAACAGGGAGGTATGGGACAGCTATAAAACAATGTATGATAAGGGGCAAATAGTCTATTGTTGGCTATATATACAGTCTAACAAAGATTGTAGGTTGATGTCTGCGCTACAATATCAAATTTCAGTAACTTCATCACTGGAAGGAAAATTCAGGATTGTCAATCAGAGATAGCATTAAAAAAATCATCAGTTCAATTTATTTATGTTTTGAAGTAAATGAATATATTTATAATGTTATAATTAATATATTACCTTCTAAAAATATTTGCATATTAGCAGTTTACATTCATCTTATTAAAAAGAAAGAATTAAACATGTCCCATTCCTCTCTCTACCTTCTTTTATGTTAAACTTCTTGTATAAACAAAAGTTCTACTTTTAGGCTAGTTTAAATTATGAATAATATACAGTATGATGTTCAATAAATAGAAAAACTATTACATCTACGCGTAAACAAGCCTATACTACTATATTTTACTAATATACAGAAAGCATAAAAAGTATATGAAGCAAATTTACTTCTGATTCTTGAAATAATGCTTTGCTTAAGTCTTTAAAGTAAATCGGCTTGTCAAACGATGATTAAAAATTAGTTTAATTAACAAGGTATGCAACTGATATAAAAGGTTTGATAATTCTAACTTTTATTTTTCAATTTTAGAAATTATTTAATTATTTTTTTAATATTTTAACCCTTTGCACTCAAAGGTTTTTTTCATTTGTATTACCAGCAACTCAAAGTGATTTTAGTTATATCTTATTATTTTTTTAATTCTTTATGAATACGAATACAAATGTTATGATATATAAAAAAAAAACTAAAAATTATAAAATTATTACATTTTGTAATCGTAAAGTGTGATACCTCTTGAAGCAATTGCCAATATGTAATCTTGGCTTTTCTAGACAGATATCACAAAATTATTTTTATTGCCTCCGTAGTGGAGCCCTCAAGTTTGAAGACAAATTTTAAATGGCTCCGCTCCGGAGTCCTTTGAGTGTAAAGGGCTAACTTTTTTTCAATATATAATGTATTTAAAACAATAAAAAATGGTATCAAAATTCAATTTATGCGATTGCAGCATTGTATTTCTACAGTCAAAGATTTTGCACCTTAGCCGACTAAAATTTCGATTATACGCCTTTATCAGTTATGCATCGTTTTAGAAAGGTTTCCTGAAAGACGTATAATTGGTACTTTACTGTTTTTTTTTTTTGGGGGGGGGGGGGGGCTAAAATTGTCATATTGCCAGAACAAAAGTTCTTTATCTACAGAACGACAAAGTCGAAAAATCCATTTACTCTTGCTCGACTGAAAATATACACAATATTTTGAAAATAAATATCAAACTTCATGATATTTTGAAAATAAATATCGGATATGTATCCATTTATATATATCACTGAACCATGCTGTTTGTAGCTATAGTGTTTACTCTTTAGTGTATAACCTCTGCTGATAGAATATAATCTTTCTTTTTTTTTTTCACCTATTTCACTAATTATTACTCTTTCTCACTCTTCTTTTTTTTTTTCCATCATCTGAAGATATAAGAAAATGCTCTTTTATGAAACCTTTAAACACATAAAGGCTAGATTTATTATGGTTATTTGTGCTTTTCATTATGTAGGGATTTTTTTTTTTTTTTTTGTGTCACAAAATCAAAACGTTCATTTTATGAGTAACACTCCCAGATGAAGATTCTGTCTGTGTCACTCTCTGTCTCTATTGTGTACAGTATAACCTCGAAAATCCGGCATTGTCAGGACCATGACGATGCCGAATTTCTGACTTCAAAAATATTTTTAAAAGTCTTAATGGTGCCGTTATTCGTAATTTAATTCATACGCAAGTAATAGTTATGTGAGAAAAATAGAAAATTAAATATTTTAAAAAATATTAAAATTAAAAGTTTCTATTCATATTTTCTATGTTACAAAAAAAAAAAAAAAAATCTAATATATATCATTTCTTCTCGTGTAATTTCCTAAACATCGATGTCAATTTTATTTGCTTCAATTATTTGAACAGCTTTTTAACAAGTTTTAATTTTACACAAATGTGGAATATTGATTTTGAAAATATAGTCTTATTTATCTAAAGCAGATGTTAGTTTTCCAGTCAAATTTAAGCATTTTTCCACTGATACCTTTTCTTCTGTACTCAGAAGGGATTCAATTTAGCATAGCATCTGCGATCTCACTGTCAGCTAATCCATTGCTTTCAATCTCGAAATTTTTAATTGTTTAACGATTTATTATTATTCTTTCTCCTATAAGGTGGAAGTGTAAGAAAAAAAAAAAAAAAAAAAAAAAGCAGCGAGATGACTTTGATGCTGGATTTTCGAGGTCACACTGTACTTTATTTACTTTTACTATACGTATGTAATTTGTGTGTTTATAATTTTATTTTTTATTTTTTTCTAGAGAGAAAAGAATGAATCAAGAAGAAAAATTTAATGAAGTTCCTGTTAATTATATCAATTCTTTATATGTAAATAAATTACAATATTAATTCTTTATATGTAAATAAATAGAATTTTATAAACTGAATGATGTTTCATTTGTTTTCGAGACTATTTCCTTGATACTGAGAAATATTTTTCATTGCTTCAGTCTTAAGTTACTATTAAAAATAATTACAATCAGAAAAAGAACAATTTAAGTGAGTTAAATTATACTTTAAAAAACTAAAAAGAAATAATGTTAGTTTAGTATTTGCTCTGTTGTACATAGGATAATATTTCTCTGGTAAAAGAAAAACATTGGAGAAGGGAGGAAGGCAGATGATTTTTAAAATTTGTCTTATTGTAATATGTAATTTACATTGTTAAACAAGCAAGAAATTACTATTTTTATGTAAAAATGCTGGAAAGATCATTGAATTTGTAAAAAAAATTCTTTTGCATTTTGCATCATTAAACAATTTTCAGAGAAAAGACTAAATATATTCCTGTGGTCATCAATCAGAATCCTATGGAGGATTTATTTTATAAATCTGACAATATTCTCTAAATAATAATTGAAAATTCTAAGAAATAAGTTTAATAAATGAAGTAGTAATATAAAAAATATACAATCTTCTACAGTCATTAAATGTACACTATATTGGAATTCCACATATTTGATGTGCTATTTATTGTAGGTAAACACAAGATTTCATTATATATGTATACAATAAAAAATTATCTGATCCTGAATAGTGAACTGGATTCAAAAGGTAAGTAACTGAAAGTATAATTAAATTTACTATGTATAAGCATAGACATAGAGTTGTATGTTCTCAAGTCCCTGTAACATTTTAAATACTTTTTCTTACCCTCTAATATAAAAAAGCTTTTAATTTTTTTTATTTTATTGAATTTCTCCTTTTTCTTTTGTTAAAGGATAAATGACAAAAAAAAAAAAAAATCCCTTTGCTTTTTTTAATTTTAAGTTACCAATAATTTTCAAGACTCCTATGCCTATGTGTATAAGAATGATTTTTTAATATTAAATACGTGAAATTTTTCAAGTTGCTAACTAAGCGTAAATAAACAGAGTGAAAAATGTCGAACCCGGATCCTTGAAATAGTGCTCCAATGCACTGTTGATTTGCGCCGAGTTAGCAATGTAAAAAATTTCACGTATTTAATCTTCAATAATTTCACTGCTGATAATTAATTAAAATTTTACTTGGAATGGTTTTTATTCAAATGAAAGTGTTTTTCCTTAAATTTTTTTTAATGGTATTACACATCCCTCATGTGTAGACACTTGCATGCTAATGTTAATCCTATGGGAGAATTTTTCTAAATATCTCGTTTGCATTTCAATATTGTAAATTTTATTATTTGTTACTTGTGGTCAATCTGTACAAACACCTTTTTTTTTTTTTAAGTTTTCAGTTTTGTTTGCAATGTGTTTTTTTTTTTCACTAGAGTATTTTCGCTTTTGAAAGCAGTTCTGAATATATCCTAATAAGCAAAAAAACCTTTGTAAAACAAAGTCGAAAAATGGCCTTTGTATCAAAACTGCAGGTATGCAATGCAAAAAAAAAAAAAAAAAAAAAAAACCGCAAGCGAGATATTAAAAAAAAAAATCTCCCAGCGGATTAACATTAGCAATCAGGTGTTTCTGTGCGAGTGAAGTAGCCTCTTAACATTATTAAGCTTTTTTTGTTATTAAAATAGGATCTAATAATGTAACAAATTGATAAAAAATAAACATATATTTTATACATACATAGTAAAAGACAGTTATGTAAGAATTTCTTTCAAGGTAAAAAATGAACATATTAATTAAAATAAGCAATTTGATAAACATGTGGATTAATAAAAACCAGTATTTTTCAATGTATAGATAATATTTGACTAAAATTTAATTTTCCACAGGAACAAACAAACAACAAAAGAAAAATATGCTCAGCTCAGAAAAATTCTAAGTTGAGTTATTTATCTCATTTTTCTATCAAATAAGATTTTATGATTTATAAAAACCTCATTTTCATTTTTTTATGCACGCTTGTAATAAAAGCCTTTCATCAATCTTTGATTGTAACTCCTGTAACTACCCTTTCGTTTCTTCCTTTTCACATGCTTATCATGAAACACTTACAAACTCCCTCAGATAGCGTCAACTAGGAACCTTTTCAATCCTTTACAAAACATTTACAAACTTTTCATGCGAAGCCTTTAAAAAGCATTCAAACATTTACGTAGCATGGTTGAAAAAAGGCTTTAAAAAGCAAAAAATGCTATCTGGGCTATCTTTAGAACTCTTAACATATTTGGTACCCTCGGCGGGACGGGCATTTTTGAATTTTGAATTTATTTGAATGAAGAGATGAATTTGAATAATTTAAAAACGCAAAGAAAAGGACTAAGAACTACTTTTACTGTCACAGTTAATAAAATTGAGGCTGAATTATCTAAAGAGATAAATGAATTTAAAGATTTCTCAGTTTTAAAAACTCAACTCATGGACAAGTTTCAGAGGTTAGACACATGTCAAGGTCAAATTTCGAAAATGTTGTTGCAAGAGGAAGACGAAAAATTGTTCACGGAAGACTTTGAAAGTGCAGAAGCATATAGAGAGAAATATATAGAAGTATGCTCGCACATTGATGAGAAAATTCAATTATCTTCATCTCCTAGTGAAAGTGAAAGAAGAAAATTTAAACGGTACTTTTCGGTTAGCCGGGCGCCAGTGTTATATATACATATTTATATACATACATATATGTAAATATACATATATATACATATATTATAGATAAACACATATATATATGTAAATATACATATATATACATATATTATAGATAAACACATATATATATATATATGTAAATATATATGTATATATACATACATTTATATATACATATACATGTATATATAAAACTGGCGCCCGGCTAACCGAAAAGTACCATTTAAACTACCGAAAATCGAGCTGGAAAGATTTAATGGCGAACCAAAAGAATATTTATCTTTCTGGAGTCAGTTCAAAAAAATAAATGAAAATGCCTCTATTGCTGATGAGGATAAAATGCAATATTTATTGCAATGCATGGAACCGCAGTCAAAGGCAGAGCGATTAGTGAAGAGCTATCCGGCAACTGCTGAAAACTATCCAAAAGCTATTGAACAATTAAAAGAAAGATTTGGCCGAGATGACCTGCTTGTTCAGATTTACGTAAGAGAACTGTTAACCCTCGTAATGAGAAATGCTACAGCTGGAAAAATGAAAGTTGATTTGGCTTCTTTATATGATGAATTGGAAAGTAAACTCCGAACCTTGGAAAGCCTTGGTCGAACACAAGAGAAATACAGAGATTTCCTGACACCTTTAGTTGAAAGTTGTTTGCCTGAAGAAATTCTTTTAACTTGGGAAAGAAGCCGAAGTCATAATGCATCTGCCAGTAAGAATTCCCGAACTTTAGAGGAACTGATGGACTTTCTTCGCCAAGAAGTTCAAGGAAATGAAATCGTTTCTCTAGCAAGGAAAGGTTTCGGACAAATGAATGTCGGCAAAAGAGACCCTATATCTGAAGGTGTAAAGAAATCTGATTTAGCTACCGCATCGGCGTTAGTGAGTATGGAAAATATAGGTAAAAAAAAATAATTGTATCTTTTGTGAAAAATTTCATCAAAGTGAAAAGTGCTTTAGCGCTAAAAAAATGTCTTTAGGTGATAAACAAAAATTATTGTTAAAAAAAGGTGCCTGTTTTTCATGCTTACAAAAAGTGGGTCATTTAAGTAGAAATTGTAATATTAAATCTAAGTTAAAGTGTACCTTATGTAACAAACCTCATTTTGAAATAATGTGCCCACAGCAATCTAGAAAAAATGATCAAAATGAAACTCTTAAGTCAGAGAATTCTCGTTCTAATTGTAATAGTAATGAAGTTGTTTTTATGCAGACACTTGGCGTGCGTATTCGGTCGCACGGTCGCCAAAGGGTTGTACGCACACTTTTAGATACTGCGAGCCAAAGTAGCTATGTTAGCGAGAGAGTAACGAAATTATTAAAAATGCGTCCTCTGAGAAAGGAAACAATTATTCACGCATTGTTCGGGGGGAGTGAAACCAAGCCCAAACCACATGACGTGTTTTCCGTAGAAATTAGTGAACTAGAAGGAGATAACGCGTTTAGTTGTGAAGTATTTTCCGAAAGAAAGATTTGCGGATTTGTCCCTAAAATTAAAGATTATAGGATTTTAAATGAGCTGAAAAAAAGACAGATTAATCTAACGGATCACTTTTGTAAGGAAATCGAAATTGATGTTTTGATAGGGGGAGATTATTAACAGGTAATTTAGTTCAATTGAATTGCGATTTGACTGCTATAGAAACCAAGCTGGGTTGGACTGTAATGGGAAAACAAATTTCTAGTAAGAAACATAATATTTTGACAACATTGTCTATGCATGTTAGAAATATTCCTTTGAATGAATTATGGGAACTTGAAACCATAGGAATTTCTGACCCCATTCCGAGTTTTGAAAGGAAAGAAAATTTTGATTTAAGCGATTTTGAAAATAAAATGAAAATTCTTCCCGATGGCAGATATGAAGTAGAGCTTCCATGGAAATGTAATTCTAAGAACTTGACAGATAACAAAATTTTAGCTTGGAAGAGATATGAAAAAATGATTAATAAATTGAAATGCGGGGGATTTTTCGCTGAATATCAAGAAGTATTTAGGGAATGGGAAAAATTAAATATTATTGAGCGTGTCCCAGAAAATGAATTAAGTAATAAATCTCATTATTTACCGCATAGACCCGTAATCAGGTTAGATAAGAAAACTACAAAGGTACGCCCTGTATTTGACGCGTCTGCTTCTGAAAGAGGAAAACCCTCCTTAAATGAATGTCTATATAAAGGAATTAATCTCATTGAAGTAACACCTGATATTCTTGACCGTTTTAGAACATATCCTATCGGTATAACTGCAGATATAGAAAAAGCTTATTTAATGTTATCTGTTATGCCTAGAGATAGAGATTTTCTTAGATTTTATTTCTCATGTAATGAAGGGCAATTTATTTATAGACATTGTAGAGTTGTGTTCATAGGCGTAACTAGAACTATTTTGTGGGGTGGGCCCAGGCCCCCAAACTCATAAGTTCTTCGTGTGTGTGTGCGTGTGTGCATGCGTGTATGTTAAGAAAGGGAAATATCTAATAAATACGCATTGAGACCAAACTCGTTAATTTAATGGAAAATTTTAATTAATATTAATAACCAGCTCCTTGTTAAGGTTAATAGGCAAGAATTCTATCGATTGTGACATTGCAATTTTTAAGATGACCGGACGTTCCGATACAATTCCAGCTGTACGCTTAATGTCCGAGCGCCCCTACACATTTACTCATATTTAATATCCTCGTTTTCAACAGAACACCTACACGAACCTGATTTTCCGAAGTTCAATTTAAAAAAAATTACTTCTTTGAATCTTACGAAATTCCTCTTTTCTATTAACAATATGTTGAAACACTTCACTCTGTGTAATAAAATAGAGTAAAACCGGTTAAAACGAAACCTGTCTAAAAACAGAATCCTGTGTCTTGAGAAAAATTTCGTGGTTCCGACAGAGGTAATGCCATACCTTCCATAATTAAAACTTGACTATTACTGGTGACTATTACTTGACTATTGGAAACTGTAAAAGTTTTCCAATCCCTTGTGATTTTTTTTACGAGTGCCCTTTTTATATAGGTATAGTAAACTTAATCTATTTATTTTAAGAATGAATAAGCAAAACAAATACAGAAAATGTTTCTGAAAAGCCTTAATATAAATTCTAAATTTGTTTCAAAATTTTGAAATTGATAAAAAGAACATTTTGAGGGGTGGGAAAAAGAATAGGTTTTATATCGGGGGGGGGGGGATGTGGACTCATCATTTCCGTTTTGTGTTACGGCATTTGTTTACTGCAGAAGTGTCCTTAGCAAAAGCGAGGACATTTGCGAGTCCCTTTTTTTTAAAAAAAAAATTAGTTCCTCTCCCTCTCAACCTTTTTATAACGGCCGGCTTAAGGCTGTTCTCATATCCAAAGGGTCAATTTTCTGACATAAGTTTTAATTAATCTTTGTTCGGAAACGTATGAAACTAGAAGGTGTTGTTATTCAGAAACTATGTCATCCAACTGTTTTTTCCGTTTTCTTGTAAACAAAATAGATCTTTCAGAAAATACTGTCAAAATTGGCATTCCTCTCAAAATTGGCTGAATTTCCGAACGAAAGAAGAAAATCCAGTCTGTAAGGGGAGAAAATTGCCGTGTCACGTGATCTAAACCGCTTATAACTCAAAAGGTAATTGATTGATCAAAAAATGGAAAAAACAGTTCGATTCCAAATTATGAATTTGTAAATTTGTCGAAACGTTTTGCGCTTGTTGAGCAGAGCACTTGAGAACAGCCTTAAGTACCAGCTCTTGTTTGAAGGGCAGTGGCTTACGGCAAAGTTCATGACATGAGATCACGTGATCTCTGCCGACCACATGGTTTGAGAAAGCTATCCTAGGAAGGGGGAAACAAATAAGAACTCTCTCCGCATTGATTCATTGGCAACATAGGGCATCAATTTTACCGATTTTTTTACACAAACCGGGATGGACATGGAGCATTTATGCTGGCCCAATAGGGCATTTTGATATGACGTAAAAAAGGTAGAACACAAATCCGCCATCTGCGCACTCGACTGCACATATTCTTGGCATCTTTTGAGTGAATTCATGTTTACCATATTGGCTTCTTTTTCGCACATTATGCGATTGTCAAGTGCTTCTGTACAACTTTTTTTTAAAGAAAATGCCGAAGTGCCATCTTTTGCAAAACGTGTATTGTTGTTATCGTCTAGCGTATAGAAAAATAAATGTAAACGGAGAAACATGTACTAAGTAAGTGTTTTGTATATTTTTTTCTGTTTCATTTTCTTTCAGATTAGTTTTTATTTGGTATCTCGTATAATTTTTTTTGGTTACGTCAATGTTAAAAATTTTTTGGTGTTAGATATGATCCTGTTACTTCTACTGCTTTTGCCCAGTGTAATTTTACGAATTTAATATTATGATTAAACAACTTGTAGTCATATGTAGAGTAATATTAACATATATTACAGGTAGGATATATCTTCTGATCAATGACATACTCAAGATTTTTTTTAGTGTGGAGCAGGAATGAAAAGTGCATAACTTTTTCAAAAAAAGTTAGTTCTTTGAAAATAAAAGACTTACCGAATTTTACAGATATCAAAAGCACATCTGTGAAAATATGTATTCATGTATTTAAAGAAATTGTATGTATTTAAAAGAAAGTCATTGTAACTGAAAGCTAACCCCCACAACCAGTAAATAATATAAGTTACATGCCTGAGTTGAACTCTTTTATTGTTGTTAAATATCAATAACTTACAAAACTGAATGTTTTCAGTGGATATGGTAAGCAGTGTTAGGGAATAAAAGGTTAAAAATGGGGTGGATGAAATTGCAATAATCAGTTTAATCACAATCATTAACAGCTTTTTATATTTTTATCATCTCTCAGTGCTTTTTAAAAAACTTCATACTTTTCTCAGAGATTAAGAGAGGGGTCGCAATCCTCTCCATGCTTTGGAATTCTAATACACAAAAATGTCAGTAGGGTATCTAGGATTTTGTTCCGAGAAAGCGGAGAGCTGAGATGCGAAATGGTCTTGTGTACAAAATTATGTACTAAATCATTGCTTAGGGATAAAATTCTTTTATGAGGTTTTCGTTAATGTTACAAATGATACTATTTTAACAAATACATATATAGTCAGCTATTTTCAGTTTCCCATATCTGATTTTGAGTAGTACTTTAATAAAAAATCAACATTTACTGTTTGAATCAAATATTTGTTTTATTATATTTTGCTGGTACTTTTCGGTTAGCCGGGCACCAGTGTTTTATATACATACATATATATGTATAAATGCATATATGTGTATATATATACACATACATGTATATAAAACACTGGTGCCTGACTAACTGAAAAGTACCATTTTGCCTTTCATTTTTTAAATATTATATGTATGCATGTATTACATTATTTTCTCTCTTTTAATTTGCTAGTTGCTTTAGCTGCTAGAAATGAAACAAGGATGGTGTGAATAGGTGTTACGCAGTATGATCTGTTCATCAGCAGCATCAGTTATTGTCACTAACATGTTGACGATCGGTGCAGAGAGCAGCAAAGTCAACTTATTTCTAGTAGAGTTGCAGCTTGTTGGTTCCTTACTTCTGTGGTGGCCCGTTGGAATGCGCCTGGGAGACTATTAGGTTAGAAATAATCTTTTAGTCTTTTGGATGCTAACTTGCAGGCTAAATCACTGTTTGTATGCAGCATGGAGGCTACACTTCTTTTATGTTTTGATGAGGATTTTATTTTGCTTTATTGCCTATCTTTATAAAAAGTAAGTCATTTAATTTATTACTTAAAAATAAAATAAAATTATGTTCTATTATGTACTGCTGATGTACCAGTAAATTTGATTTAAGACATTAATTTTTAAGGGATTTCGTAATTATCAATTGCATAAATTTAAATTAAAACAATCACTTAGATTAAAAGACTTTAGTATAAAATTAGATTATTGGGTACTTTTTGGTTAGCCGTGGTGCCAGTGTTATATATACATACTTATATACATATATATGCATGTGCTGTATATATACATACACATATATATATATATATGCATATATAACACTGGCACCCGGCTAACTGAAAAGTACTGATTATTGTTTAAGGAAACATGCTAATATATATACATACATACTTATATACATATATGCATGTGTTATATATATATACACACACATATATATATATATATGCATATATAACACTGGCACCCGGGTAACCGAAAAGTAGCGATTATTGTTTAAGGAAACATGCTAATATAAGCAAGCATAAAAAAAAAAAAAATTAAAGCATCTTTTTATTAGAATACTCTAATAGATCAGAATATTTATAAATAATGTGGAGGTGAAAATAAATTATAAAAGCATGTGGCATTGACAGAAGTATTCTGCTCTTTTCCTTTCGATGAACACCACTTTGCACTGAATGCAAATGTTGGCACAAAATTTGCAGACATGTATAAATGGCTGTACAATATATTAATATATCATGCATTCACCATTTTTTACTTTTGGTTGCAGATTTTTTAATTAATTTTCTTTCACTTTCGGAACCTGTTCTAAAAGTAAAAATATCCTCTTAAAAAAAAAAAACTGCAAGCAAAATTGAAAAAATAAACATCGAATGTAGAAATTTACAGCTATCCAATGACAAAAAAATATACATATTGAAATGTAAATAATATTTTTAAAAGAATCTTCCCATAGATTTAACATTAGCTTGTGAGTGTCTTTGCATGAAAGGATGGGAGCCTTAACCTATTAATCATACTGATGACTTTAAAAAACTAAGAGGAATGAAATTAAATTTTGCAACTCTTAATAATTTAAAAAGAAATGGAGTGCAAAGTCTTGTTTGCATATTTTTAAGTATAAGAACTGAATTTTTTTAAAACAAGACTATATTCTTCCAGAAATTGCATTTAAAATTCCACCAAACTTTCTAGTTTAAAAGTAAAAGCTAAAAGATGTCATATTTTCTGAACAAGAATTTCAAGTTTGATGAGAAGAAAAATGCATTTTGTCAGATCTTTAATGAAGGTAAAGAAGGAAGAAAGAATTTGTGAGCAAAAAATTAAATGTGTAAATTAAAATCTGTAACTCAAAAGCGCGAAGTCGGAGCCGAGTTGGAGCAGTTGCCGGAGCCACAGTATTTTATCTAGGTGCGGAGCTAGAGCATCAAAAATTGTTCGGCTCCGGGTCATTGCCGAACCCAATTCAATATCTTTTTCTTGTTAAATCCATTGTTTACTTTAGTAGAATTCATTTGTATTTTTTTAAGAAGTGTAAGGTGTATTATCATTAAACTGTGAATTTGTGTTTCTTTTACACTATTTTATTTAACTTGTAAATATGTCAAGCTACAATTTTATAATAGATTTTTTACTCAGTTCTTGATAGTCCAGAATCATAAAAAATATGTACACAAGTGTGCTTCTGACGACAATAATATTTTAAGGAACTTTATTATAATATAATAAATGAATTTTAAGGCATTTTTGAGTTAGCCACAGGTGATAAATCACCAAACATTCTTTATGGTTGGTTACAAGTTACAACAGAGTTAATTATGCTCCAAACAACACATCAATAAAATATGCCAACTGGCTGTGAAATAGTAGCAACAAAATATTTTAAAACTCTTAATGGTAGAAAATAAAATAAAAATAAAGAATAATATGTATTTTTTAAAATCTGCTTTTATCAATTAATAGCTTAATATTAAGTAAATTATAAGTTAAGAAAACAATTTAAAGATTCTGAATACATAGTTTTAAAAATGCTTTTTTCCCCCTTTCCTGTTGTCATATCTGAAAAAAAAAAATTATAGATCAATTGTAATTTTTTTAATAAATTCGGCATTCATTTAATAAATTCGGTTGATTTTCAATAATTAGAGTCATTCCAAATTCATGTATTGTAACAAGTTTTTTGGACCAACATGATTTGCAGTCCTGAAATTAGACATGATTTTTATAAATATTGAATGCTTTATGGGTGGTGGTTAAAGAAAAAAAAACTATTTTTGATACTTGTGTATTATTCGGTCTAGGTCATACTCACTGTGCCAAAAATATTACAGTAACCCCTTATTATTATATACTTTTTTTTTTCATTTTAAGTGCATATTATACAGTTGTCATATTAAAGGCGATGGCAGAAATATTTATATACATATAACTATATAATATGATATAGCATACTATATATATATAGACATAATATATTGTAATCATTCTGGTGAGCATAATAAATCACTGGAAATAAAACTACCATCATTAATATCATTTATTGCTAAAAGTCGTCATTTTGATGTTATGTATTTAATAGATGTATACTATATTGCTGTTTTGTATTATTTCAGTTTGCTTTTATATTATTTATTCTTTTTAATGATGTTTTGTATTAAATAACCATTTTGAGCAACATGGACAATTGACAATGATAAACAAAACTGGCAATTGACAACCATTTTTGGCAATCTCTTTACCTGGTCCGGATAAAACGCAAGTACCCTATTTTTACTTTTATACTTGTCCAGTAACAACTCTACAACTTTTTTCATATTTTAATTTTTAAACTAGCTGAGAGATGAATGTGTCATCAATGAGAGAGAACAGAATGTGTTTTATTTGCATGTTATGGATGGGGAGATATTGAATAGTGTAATCCTTGTTATGCCATTTGATCCTGTTGTTTAAATTCACAACACTTTTGGACACTTTATGTCAGCTGGGCACATCAGATAAATCGTTAAATATCATTCCTACAGGAATTATTAATTTCTTTTGAAATATAAAATTTTCATTCATTTCATTAAAAAAAAAAAAGAAGAAATTAAATACAACAAAACAAAATATGTATTTCAGCACCAAGGCGTTGTTTCTAAGTCACACAAATGAAAACTAAAAGGTTCTATTGTTGAAAGGAAAAAAATATTGCAAGATTTACACCCAACTAACATTGAAGTACCCTTTTTGTGATCTACTGACAAAATCAGGAAATTGCTCAAGGCAAACATTGAGACTCCTTCACAAAATTATTTTCCATAAAAGCGACTTCACACTATACGAAAAAATTGTAAGGAATTAAAATGTGGGTAATTTGTAAACAAAACAAACTCACAAGAAAAGTAAACTTCAGAAAGAGGGGGATTTTCTTTGCTGGATTTTCTGTTACAAAAGTTTATTTTTCTCAAATCTATAATAAACAAGTTGGAAATTGCTCGTCAAACGTGGCAAATGAGGTGCGTTCGTACTATAACTAGTTTTATAATTATTTTTTACACCCCATATTGTACTGAATGTATAATTTTTTGCACTTCATAAAGTGCATAGTCTGACTCCGGTCAGACTCAGACTTCAGGAATTTTAACAGATCTGACTCCGACTCTTTCATTCAAAAATGGGCCGACTCCGCAGCCCTGTTTCTAAGGCAAAACTTTTGAAAAATTCGTTATGTGAATTAGGTTTTATAATTACTTTATTTACCTTACAGAATATATTTACATACACTTTATGGACCGGAAGGCGGTTGCACAAATTATCACCTCATCGAGTTGATGGATGAAATTCCAGGATTAGTTAAAACTCGATTTGCATATTAAAATGCAACGAGTTTGTCAACTCATATCTTGGCGGTAAACACCTGCAAACCTGATCGTAGTGGCTTACTGGTAGGTTTACCATTGTGTTTTCTTGCTCCCAGTCCTCCATGTTTTCATACCTTTGGTTGCAGGAAATTGCAGGCAGACCAGTTGCATTTTAATATGCGAATCAAGTTCTATCTAATTCTGGAATTTCAGCCATCAACTGGATAAGGCGATGGTCTGTTCATCTGCCTCCCGGGCTATTATCATTGTCTAAATTATTGCAAAAATGTGACAGTGACCTTTTAATTGCCTTAAATTTCGTTGACAATGTTGTGGCTCACTTAAATTCTATTCGTAAAGCCCTTTCAAGGAAATTTTTGATGAAGCTTGTTTGAAAGACAGTAACTTTCATATTGACCTTAAACTGCCAAGAACTGCATCAAAACAAAAACAAAGATCAAAACAAAAACAAAAAATTGTGTACTTTTAAATTATTAATTTAATTTTAAATATAATAATTTTCATTTTCATTAAAATAAATAAATTATTATTAAATACTGAATTAATTACGGTAATTTGATGAATAATTAGTATCTCCTTGTAATTACCTACTGTAATCATAAGCAGAGAAATTTTGCCCTCACTAATTTTATTTTGTTTCGCCACCAATGCTCGGCACCCCCCATAAAAAAGTCCTGGGTGTGCCACTGTATATGGGTAGATATATTAAAAATATTATATTAATTATTTTCTTTTACTAAAGAAAAAAATGCTTAATTTTTGCAAATAATGTATGAAGTACTATATGCTGGTGAAGGGGGGCGAGGGGTACAACTAAAGTTGTTAGTATTCCAAAATATTAGGTCTCCAGATTATTTTTAAATCAAGCAGCTAAAAATGAAATCTGTTTAAAACGGAAAATTTTCTTGGTTCGTTGAGATACTGTCTCGGCAGATTTTAGTATATTAGTTTTCTATTAATTAAAAAAAAAAAATTAATGATGAACTTCAAAGTAAAACGCATTAGACATAATAGAAAAAGTGTAAAAAGATTTCAAACTCTTTTCAGTTAGGTAATACTTTAAATAACATACCTACAAAAGTGATTCAATTAAACACACTATACGTAAAAAGTTTTAAAACACTTTTCAGCTGTGTGATACTTAAAAAAAATATCTACTACAAAAGGGATTCAATTTGTTCACATTACTTAATATTTACGAAATATATAGGTATAATAATTATAGTATATACAATAGGTGTTTCAAATAGAACATTTAATAAATATGCAAGTAATCGTACACCGTATGCAAATCAATAGTGATTTTTTTGCAACTACAAATTTTCCCTTTCTTCGTAATAAATAATCTTGAGTGAAAAAATTATTTTTTTTTTATTACAGCTGTGTATGAAACCTTTTTCATCCACCATATATTTAATAAACATTTCGGCGATAACCTGTAATTCTGATTTTATTAATATTCTTCAATATATTAAATTTAGTAGTATAAATTGTAATACTGATGTTATTAATTTTTTTGTTTACAAACTGCCGTAATACGAGGTTGCCAGAAAATCGCCAAGAAAAACACCAAATCTCCCTTTCCATAGGGCATTTTGATATGACGTAAAAAAGGTAGAACACAAATTCTGCCAACTGCGCACTCGACTGCACATATTCTTGGCATCTTTTGACTGAATTCAGGCTTACCATATTGGCTTCTTTTTCGCACATTATGCGATTGTCAAGTGCTTCTGTACAACTTTTTTTTTAAGAAAATGCCGAAGTGTGAAATGTCATTTTTTGCAAAACGTGTATTGTTGTTATCGTCTAGCGTATAGAAAAATAAATATAAACGGAGAAACATATACTAAGTAAGTGTTTTGTATATTTTTTTCTGTTTCATTTTCTTTCAGACTAGCTTTTATTTGGTATCTCGTATAATTTTTTTTTTTGTTTATGTCAATATTAAAAAATTTTTCGTGTTAGATATGATCCTGTTACTTCTACTGCTTTTGCTCAGTGTAATTTTACGAATTTAATATTATGATTAAAAAATTTGTAGTCATATGTAGAGTAATATTAACATATATTAGAGGCCCAGCAGCAGAATTTATTTCTGCAGTCTGCAACACAAGTAGAAACTTTAAAAACAGTCTGCAGAACTTAAGGACAAACGCCCTCTTTCCAATCCCCCATGCACTTAAACACTCCAAGTATTTGTGATTAACATAAAAGGAAAGTACTTTTTAAAATAATTTATCTTTGTCCTCATAAATTTTGACACCATTGTCTGAAAAATCTTTCATGAAATTTGTCAAAATTTCCGTGACGTTAGAAAACAGAATAACAGTAAAAATAACATATGAACACCAATTTCTAAAATTTTTGAAAAGATTGATACAGTGTGATAATATCAAAAATTATATATAGATGTGATAATACAGGAATGAATGTGCACTAAAGCCACTTAGGAGCAGCAAAAATCTAATTTTTTAGCAATAAAATCCATTTTTGTAGCAGTAAAAATCTAATTTTGTAGCAATAACAGCTATTTTTGGAGCAGATTGAAATTCTGAGAGAATCAAATTTGAATAATTAATGCAAATACTATAAGTAATTCTAATGCAATGTTTTACCTAGCAATATTAGCTAGTTGTGCAATTCAAAATTTAACATGCTTTAACTCAAAACATGGCTAACTAATATTTAACCTGCCATTCAGCTGTAAAAAATCTCGTGAAAACATTAATGTTGCAGCAAATTTTTCCGCGATTGTTTAACGGAACTCACCTTTTTTCCCCTTGATCCTTTGACGAAATTGCGCATTTTTTCGCGATCTTTCGACGATGTCCGCATTTTTTATCGCGACCTTTCGACGATGTCCGCCTTTTTTTAATCGCGATCTTTCGACGATGACCGCGTTTTTTTCGCGATCTTTCGACATGTTCGCGTTCTTTCGACGTAGTTCGCCGATCTTTTGTCGAAATTCGCATTTTTTTCCCGATCCTTTGACGGAATTCGCTTTTTTTCCGCAATCCTTTGAAAAAAAATCTCGTTTTCTCCGCGATCTTTTGACGATATATGTGTTTTTTCACGATATTTTAGCGAAATCCGTGTTTTTTCGCGATCTTTCGACAAAATTTACGTTTTTTTCTCTCATCATTTGACGAAATTTGCGTTCTTTCACCCGAAAATTCGAAAAATTCACCTATTTTTCACGATCTTTTGACGAAATTCTCATTTTTTAACGATCCTTTGACAAAATTTGTGTTTTTTCCGCAATCCTTTGGACGAAATTCGCGTTTTTTCCACAATCCTCTAACGAAAGTTGCTATTTTTTCGTAGACCTTTGATGAAATTCGCGTTTTTTCTGCGATAATTTGAAGGAGGTCGCATTTTTCCGCCATCCTTTGACGAAAGTTGTTATTTTTCCGCAGCCCTTTTACGAAATTGACGTTTCTTTCGCGATCTTATGACAAAATTTCGTTTTTTCTTCGCAATCTTTTGACGAAATTCACGTTTTTTTCGCTATCCTTTGACGAAATTTGCTATTTCAACTGCAAACGATTGACGAAATTGTTTTTTCGGCGAACATTTGTCGAAATTCGTGATATTTACGTCCAAATTTTCGGACTGATGACCGATTTTTTTTTTCTTAAGAAATCACCCCTACGAGGATTGGCGCATTCAATAATGAGCGGTTCACTATCGCGTGTCTAGAATTTCTCCGTGAATCATTTATATTTTAAAGGGAATCGGAAGGAATCGTCAATCGTATGTGGCGCGGATCGTATTATTATGGCACATGGCAAATAATTTCTAGCAAACTTTTTTTCCCTAAATTTTAATAGTTGAAAAATAGTCTGCAGACCTTTTTAAGAGTCTGCGACGTGCGTCGCAGCGTTGCGCCGATTCTGCGCCCGGGATTAGAGGTAGGATATATCTTCGGATCAACGACATACACAAGATTGTTTTAGGTTGGAGGAGGAATGAAAAGTGCATAACTTTTTCAAAAAAAGTTGGTTCTTTGAAAATAAAAGACTTACCTAATTTTACAGATATCAAAAGCACATCTGTGAAAATAAGTATTCATGTACTTTTATTTAAAAGAAAATCGTCGTAACTGAAAGCTAACCCCCACACCAAAATATAAGTTATGTGCTTGAGTTGAACTCTTTTATTGTTGTTAAATATCAATAACTTACAAAACTGAATGTTTTCAGTGGATATGGTAAGCAGTGTTAGGGAATAAACGGTTAAAAATGAGGTGGATGAAATTGCAATAATCAGTTTAATCACAATCATTAACAGCTTTTTATTATACTTTTTCCATCTCTCAGTGCTTTTTAAAAAACTTCATACTTTTCTCAGAGATTAAGGGAGGGGTCGCAATCCTCTCCATGCTTCAGAATTCTAATACACAAAAATGTCAGTAGGGTATCTAGGATTTTGTTCCGAGAAAGTGGAGAGCTGGGAAATGATCTTGTGTACACAATTATGTAAAAAATACAGATTTTGAGGGGGAGGGAGGTACGGCTACTGTAGCCTCTCAGCTCCCTTCTTCTTGAATTTGTCCCTGATAAATGCTATTGCATATCGTCAGTGTTTTTTACTTTTATGAGTGGTCAAATTTTATATGCGTAATCCAAGCTGATGCATGAGCAATATGAAACGTGGGAAAAAATGCATGTGTATTCTTACTATTTCAACAATACGTGCGTTTATTTGTATTTGATTTTTATGTAGCATTTCTAAGAAGTTACAGCCTGAATGTATAGTGAGATGACTTTCATATAATAGACAGATTTTTTTTTTTTTTACTCCCAATTTTTGATTAACTTTTATATGTTTATAGGAGGCTGAATTTTAGTTACAGTAATGCAAAAAAAATTGTAATGTTGCCTGACTATGGGTAAGTAATTCATCTAGTAGACTTATTATAACTATGCGATACAGTGTTTGTATACCATTCTATGGTAAGGGTTTGACATAACTATTGTATATTTAACCCGTTTGCGATGAATGTCTTTTACAGAATTTTTAATCTTTTCCCACATAGCCTTTTTAGTTTGCAGAAGTCTTGCTTTGAAAACTTGCAAAGTTGCAGCAAGCTCAGCATGACAAGACTGAAATTTCATAACACAACTGCAGCAAGTTAATGCAAACGCCAAAGTCACCACACTTTGAACTTGCAGCTAACTTATCGTGCAAATTAAATTCATGCTGTGTCCAAGTTATTGCAAAATAACAGCAAAGAAGTAATCAAAAATACTGCAAACTTACTGCTAAGTAATAATCTTTCCATGCCACATCAACTGTTTAGAACTGTTAAGTTTAACCTCTTCGAAGGGGTCCATAGACCTGACCAGGTCTACTGATACATACACACTGTTAAGGTACATGCATTGTTTTTACCACCATAAATAAGTTAGGGTAATATTTGTACATTTCAATTCAATCCTTTTTTGGTATTTGATAAGTATAGCGTTTAACAAAAGCAGTGCCAAACGAATAAAATTTCTGTGTATCTGCTAATTATCTATTCTCTCAACAGAGGGATTTTTGCTTTCGTCACTTTTGTGAATTAAAGACAGTCTTGCCATCAGTTTCATAACAAACTACTCATGTAAGTGGGTGATGGTATACCCTGCGGAAGATTTACTGCGAATTTCTCACGACAATTTAATATCAGAAAAAATCAAACTTGCTGCTAATGTTCATGCTATCTGGGTTATCACCGGTTTTTCAAAACAGAAAATTTTGCCTAATTGAATTGAGAAAATGCCCTTATTAAATAAAGCAAAATTTACAATAAAAAATAACTGGTGGGAATAATCAAGGATTCTGAGCAATTTATGAGTCAGGTATGTGTGATGCTCATCCCCAAGGTGTTAAATTGATCATTAATTTATCTCTCTCTCTCTCTCTAATAGGATATCATAGTTTTGGAAGATTGTGTTGCAGTTCATCTAAAGCCAAGAAGTAGTTGAAGCTTTCATGGTATTGTAGAAAAGATGAAGTTCCCTTAAGAACCACCTCTCTGAAGATGAACAGAAGAGGCCGAGAGCTTAAATCTGCTGTTACCTGACGTGATTGAAAAATAATATTCATACATTAAAAGCAATTATTGGCCTGGTGAAAATCTCTGGTGGATAGAGCCTTTTTCATTGATTTCATTGAAAAGTGGCCGTTCACTAGGGCGTTTTGCCCGGATCGTTACTCCGAAAAAAAATGAGAAGAAACAGTAAGTTGATTTCATTTCTGTCTCTTAAACCATATTTACAATAACTCTCCTCTTTAAGTTCTCAAACTCTTATTTTCAAATGCCACTTTCATAAATTAAAATTTTTTTACCAATGAGATAGATAGATTGTAAATACAACTTTGTTTTTAACAAAAGTAAGATTCTAATTTTTAAGGCCATGACAGGTTTTGAGATAGGCTTTTGCCCCCTCCCTTTCTATGCAGACTTAGATAAAATGTAAAACTGTCTGCAAACTCAAATAATTTCTTAAAAATTTTCTGCAGAAAAATGCCATGCCCCTCCTAAGTCCTATATCGCCGCTAACAGCAAAAGTAAAAAAGTTTTCTTTACAATCCCTCAGATTACGTTACATGCTCTCACCCCCCCCCCCCCCCCTCCAGTTTTCTGAATTAGACTTTACTGAAAAGAGGATAATGTTTACTAAGATATTAAAACCGAATTCCCCTTTCGAATGTAAAAAAGTCACTGCAAATCGCAGAGAAATGCTAAACAAGCGCATAAACTTTTGCTAAAATTTCCAACCAAATAAACTTTATTTAAAAGAGATCAACATTTAACATTTACTTTTCAACACAAAATTTATTTTTAATCTGTTAAATTAACCTGCAAAGCGTAAAATAATCTGCAGCACCTGCTTCGGTACTGCACTGTTTCTGCTACCGGCCCTGGCAAAAAAAAAAAAAAAAAAGCATTGTACTTGCCGTTCCGGCATAAGCCCCACACTTCCAATATTTTTAAGTTTTTAAAATATATATGCCACGGCGCTTCTTCCATGGTACATGGCAAATAATTTCTAGATAGCTTTTTTTATCTGCAGACCTTCTCACAAGTCTGCAATGGGCCTTGCAGATTCTCCGCCTGGGATCTTAATAATTTTTTTTATGAAAAATTTGTAAAAAAAAAAACCCATCAGAACTGTTTGCAAACTTTGAAAATTTTCTGCAAACGGCGTTCGCATGTTCGTCTATATTATCTGACCCTGTTTCTATGTATGTAGGTTAGAAAGAAATGTCCAAATCAAATATTTTTTTTAATTCAAAGTTCATTCTAAATAGAATTTAAAATATTTAATTGGTGATTAAGTTACATTATTAAGTTAAATTATTGCATTTTTAAAATTTACATGAAAAATTATAAACAAAAATCAATTTTAATTCTAGAATTCAACATTTTCGCATTTAAGTATATGAAGTCACAAATTATGTTAAATCTCTATTTTTGGTGATAAGAACAAAAAATTTTTTGCTGAATTTCAACCCCATGGCTCGAGATGTTGCATCATCTGTAGTACACCATTGACCTTATTAATAATCAGGATGGCCTGAAATTATTCCAAAATCCTACGGTGCTGAATTTTCCAGCGCAACCAGCTTATAGCGTCAGGTCATTGCTAGCAACCGTAACTGGGACGATCATTGATGGAAAAGCCGCATCGCTACCTTGTATATCTACATATGGGAAAAAATCAATTTAAAATAAAAAATGAACAGAATATTTGGTAGTTTTCGGTTAGCCGGCGCCAGTGTTATATAAACATATTTATATACATACATATATGTAAATATACATATACACATGTTGTATATATACTATATATAAATATATATGTATATATACTTACATATATGTATATGTAACACTGGCACCCGGCTAACCGAAAAGTACCGAATATCTTTATGCTTCTTTTAAATTTTGACAAATGTCTTTAGCTATATATTTTGTAACAAAAAAAAAAAATTATGATAGCCGGGAAACAAAATATTTGTAAATGTAAATTTACTTTTTTTGTATATTTTTTTTTTCTTGAAATAAAATTCAGAATTTATTTATGTATTACTTTTTAAATGTAAATTCTTTTTAAAATTTAGGAAATTCGATTCAAAACTGCAGCTTTGACAGCATTTTCTAAAAAATCTTCTGCCTTTACAGAAAAAACAGTTAGATTACATAGATTGATTTAAGTCTATATTTTTAGTTAGAGAAATTTACTTTTTTTAGTCTTTCACTTTTGTTATTGATAAAAGATTCGACACACACATTAACTAGCAGAAGATTACAAAAAATAAACCTTTTCATAAAATGAGCTTGCTTTTCATTATCTTTTCTTTTCCGTGCCCTCCTGTTTCTATAATAATTTCACATTGATAAAAAATAATATTTTTTATCAATGCTCTTTTGCTCGCTCCTTACATTGGTTGGCATGTTTGGCATATTCAGCCTACAGGTGAACCGAATATTTGGCTGAATGAATACTTTTACATTTTAAAGGCATTAAAATGTTAAATTTTAAAACCATCTATTGAAATGGTGGCAACTCATCAAGAATAACTTTTCTACTCTCTTTGATTCAGCAAGGAAGTTTTTAAATGCATCCTTGATCAGTAACTGGAGTTAGCAATCATTTGTAGAGATTGTAAACAAACAGACTGTTCTTAAAATCTTTCAACAAACATTTCAATCCATTTATTCCATCAAAATTACAATACAATCAATCAAAAACACTAGGTATGTAACTACAAGCCGAAATGAAATTTTCGTTCACAGCTTTATCAACAATGAAGGTATTTTAGCGAGATTTGTTTCATATTAATTTTGCTTCTATTAAAGGTGATGATTGACTGAATTTTGACCAGCGACACAGTATAATTACTGTCAACTGCATTCTGAATAAAAGAATATCTAGGTCATAGTTGTTTAGATATGAATGGTGGCAATATACAGAACTTCTTATCATATCATATTTCACAGAAATCATAAGCAAGTCAGTTGAAAATATAGTTTTGATATCTTCATTATTGTTAAAGGAACAAACAAAAATCCATGTTTGATCTCGAGTGAGATGAGATACACTGTAATTATAACTGAATAAGAAAATTGTGATTTTGATTTCTTGGACAAAAATTGTGCTTTTTGATGTCTATTATCAAAACTCTGAACGTTTTTCTATTTTGTTTAGAAACACTCTTTTTGTGAAAAAGCAAAAAACAGATTATTTACTAGACAATGGTCAAGAACCTGCATTGGTAGATCATAAATGCCTATAAAAATCCTCATTAATGGTTAATTTTCTTAAGTGATACTTTACAAATAGTAAATAAATAAAGTAAAAAGATTCTCTTTTATTTAAATATGATTCTGTTTCTGATTATTCTGAATATGTTTATAAGTTGACAGTTAAAAGTAAAAGTTGTGTAAGATTTTTGAAAATATGTTTAAAATTTTTTTAAGTATTAGATTTGTACAAACATTTTGATATTCGGCATAACTGAATGAATATTCAGTAACATGGATGAATACTGAATAGATACCGAATATTCGGTGCATCTCAGGGCTCGAAATGGAAAAATCCACGAACCGAAACGCTATTTCAAAATTATTGTTGACTAATTTTTTTTTAAAGTACAGTACAGTCCCGCTTAACCGAGTTTCTGCTTTAACCCAGTTATTTTCTTTTGATGGACTGAGAGCTTCCATTATTATGAAACAGCCATTACAAATGAAGTGTTAGGTGAAGATGAAAGAGCAGCCGTAAAAAGTTAGAACTCTGATTTTCTGGTCAGAATGGGGGAAAAAATGGCCAGAAGAAAATAATCCATTCCAAAGGTATAAGTTCGATTTAAAAAACTATTTAATACTTTGAGCAGAAAGAAGAGGCTACACCTACAATTTTCATTTCACTAATAGAATCATATAGCTGCCAATTTGTACGGTTTTGTTATCTCTAAAATTGAATACAAATTTTTGCCGTATTTAATCGTTGACAATTGTTAGATTTCGGCGACTGAATTAGGCAAAATTTACTGGTAAGTTTTAGAGGGAAGAAAAAAATCTTAGAAATTGGTAGCTATGCAGTAGCGTCAGGCTCAGACTGGCCCCTCGTCCACGGAAAACTTCGCGCCCCTAAGTGCCTTAAGCCGCTCCAATATTTTTTCCCAAGTTGTGCACATACATTCGGACTAGTGTACTAAATTTCGAGGATTCGTTTAGAAATAATCATCAGAATAATCATTAGGGATAATAGGCAAACAGCACAAGAGAGGTATTTTTTATCGCAAAGAAATTAAAAATACATCGAAGCAATTTCAGGATCGGAAACCATTGGTGGCATCTTTGAATACTATTGAGGGGGAAAACACGCAGAGAAAGCTTAGTAGCTACAGCGCCCTGGGCGAGATTTATTTCATCACTTCTTTGAATGATAGGTTTTAGATTTTAACCAAATATTTTGCATATTTTCAGGCCTTTAGCTTTTAGTACCTTGTTCCTACACTTTTAATGACGGCCATGATTGCTCCTACAATTGAAAATATCTTGAGAAAAGAATGTGATAAATATCAGAAGACAAAAAAACTATTTGTGCGGATTTCGTTTTTGGTTGAAAAACATGACCTTTTTTTTCGCGGAATACAAATTTGATAACACTTCTGGATTACAATCCCCCAAACTGTGGAATCCCGCGGTTAGCGTTTTTTCATTCGCAAAATCTACACCATAATTTTCAGTTAGTAATCTTTGTTTTATTTAATGACAGATTTTCCGTGGCTAAATAAATATTAGGAAATTCTAGTATGTATTTTAAATAAAAAGTTGTTTGAATTTAATCACGGAAAAATTATGATTAAATAAAGCGATGACTACTATTCAGAAATTATGATAGGTTTTTCGAAAAAAAAAACGCTGCCACGGGATCCTGCAGCTTGTATGAATACAATTCCTGGGGCATTTCTCTCAATTGTATAAACTTAAATATTTCCCTTGATAAAGGTATATATAAATATTATACAGACATACAAACAATAAATACAATAAACCCAACTGGAGTGAAAAATTAGCCAGAGCCAGGAATCGAACCCGGGACCACAGTATACAAGACTGCTGCTCTAAGGCTGTCGTATAGATGGCTGGTGACTTCCCCAACATGGTTTATTAGTGAGAAATTGCAGACTCAGGCATCAGCCGGAGTAGCTCAGTGGTTAGAGCAGCAGTCTTGTATACTGTGGTCCCGGGTTCGATTCCTGGCTCTGGCTAATTTTTCACTCCAGTTGGGTTTATTGTATTTATTGTTTGTATGTCTGTATAATATTTATATATACCTTTAACTGTTGAATGCAGACGTTATTTATGTGTGTATGTGTGTTTTAATATATATTGTAGTATGAGTGTTTTATTATAATTTCCCTTAATCTCTAATTAGGATAAAAACTTTGCAAATCATAGGAAGAGGATGCTGAAAAGAGTAAATTTACTCAATTATTTTAGAGATTTTTAGGCTAACAAAGTGGCATTTTTGGTGTACTTTCTGTGTATATTTTTTTTAGTAGTGCAACATTAATGCAGCATTTTACGAATACATAAAGTCATTTTTTTAAGGACACAAACGCAAAGTGCCTCTTCCTACAAAATACATAACTCGCCTTATATAAATGTTGCAAGTGTAATAAGCATAATTTTCACAAGCAATTGTTATTTTCAAATTCCTTAATGGGATGTGAATTTGAATGTTTAAATATCCTTATGTTTCAACATTTAAATACCTTATAATATGTGGTACTTTTTATAAAAGAACAAAAGAAGCACAAGCTTTAGTTTTCAAAATTTCTACTTTTATATGAAAAGTATTATACGTATTTGTTTTAGATACAAAGAAATTTTAAGCGAAGTTTGCATACTGAATTTTTTTGTGTATCATGAGGGAGACACCAATAGATACCATTTTTTAAAATTCTACTTAAAAAAAAAAAAAAACTGTAGTAAATAAAAGGTAATTGTTGTCGGATTGTAACAGAAATTGAATTTATCTCATTTTAAACTGACTGATAAGTGATTCATTTTATAAAGAAGTATACTTAAAAAAAAGGGTTGAAACCCTTAGCAGCACCGCAGCAACTCTAGTTGGTGCCTGGTGCGAAAAATTTTGTTAGTTTTTGTACAGATTTTCAGTGCGTCAATGGGGATAAATGGAATAAAAGTGGTTACCCTTGCTAATTCAGCTGAAAATCTTGGTAAAAAAGTCTATAGATACAACTGGCTGTAAATAATGTCTACTAATTATTGTTATATATAAATTATATTTCCGAACTCGTCTACATATTAAAAATTGCACCAATTCTGAATTTACAAACAATAACGCCCATTTTTGGCACCTTATTTTTGGTTACTTTAATTTTTGCATGCAACAAAGAACAATCGTTTAAAACATCAATGTGTAAGTTTATAGCTAATTTGAATAATTAGTGTTCGAGATACGGAAAAATTTTGTCTTTCCATAATTTAAGGGGACCGTCTTCTTTTTTCAAAAGAGCCACTGAAAACAATCATAGAAACTTAACAGAAATACTTTGTAAGATTTTATTTAATATAAAGTTTATAATAAATTTAAAATTCCTGTATCATTTGACTGGTGAGTAATTGAGTGTTTTCGGTTGTAACATATTTCATTTTATTTTCCGAAACTTATGGATAAACCCCTAACACTTTTTGTTTTATAACTGTATTCAGATTTAAGAAAATTGTATAAACTCTATCTTTTTATTTGCTGGTAAAGAATCAATTAGGGTATCAAAAGTGGATGTTACCATTTGAAAAATCAACGTTCACCATTTGAAAAATTAACGTTCGTGCATTTTTTAATACCTAGACAATCTCCAAATTGGTATCTATGTCGTTTTTATACAGTCATTTGCAAGAGAATTGGTAGGGGTGATCACTTTTTTCTCCGTGAGTCTTATAAGGTACCTATTAACAAAATAATAAAGTCCTATCCATCAGTCATCTACTACAAAGTAATCTGTGTTCAACTCGGAACTTTTAGATATTACTAGATTCGTTTTAAAAAATTGCGTAGCATTGTGTAGATTTGATAAAACTTTAAAATTGCACGGGTGATATATCGAAGTCTTCTATCTAGACTCAGAGATGTAATATTAAGCCACTTTTATTCTTGGTGCTGTGTGAATGTGTTAAACCTTCTCAAGCCAGGAAGAACACAAACAAGAAAAATTTACATGAGTTCGCTAAAATTTTTGCACCCTCTGAAAATACAAGGTCTGCGCCCTTTTCCCTGGCCCAGTCCGACCCTGAGTAGCGTAATACTGCAGCAATATTGGCATTCAACAAACAAAAAACTATCAAGGGCTTTTTCAAATAAACAATTTCATTCTCCGTTTTTCTTAAAAGTAACGGAAATGTACATCAAAGAAATGTTACTAGTACCATAAAAATGAATGAATTAACACTAGAAAGACAGTGACGGTCATTTTGACCGCTACCAAATGAATTTATTTCGGTTTGAACCAGAAATTTCTTTATAAAACTAGTTTCGAAGGTAATAAGGAAAAAACTAGTTAAATAAATAAGTTAATAATTTAAAATAAAAATTCTGGCGCGAATTTTTATAAAATTTGAGTAAAATTCCCCGTCTTTCAAGTAATAAATGTAAATTTTAAGTGAAAATTTATATTTGAGTGAAATTTATATCTCCTGAGTTGGTGATGATTTGTGTAAATCTGGTTTATACAAGTTTTTTGTTTATCTGAGGTGAGATTGGTCCATATTAACTCAGATAATCGGGACTTTACTGTATAGCAAATTTATATTTAATCATAGAAAAACTAATTTTTAAAAATGCATTACAGAGAGCATAGTAAGCTATATGTATGAAACTGTAATAATATTTTTTAGTAATTCCATGAACCAGAACAATATTTGTTACAATTTCACGAACCGGAACATCATTCCGGTTTGCTCTGGTACATTTCGAGCCCTGGTGCATCCCTAGTTCTAAGCAATACTTATTTTATTTTGCACCGAAATGCAACTTCTGTACTTCTTTATTTTGAGTGAATATATTGGAGCTTATAAATACTGTGTACCGAAACCAGTAGGAACAGTGTTGTATGTTGTAATTTGCTTGCTGGTTGAAAGAAAAAGATCCTTGGTGAGTAAGATTTTCCGAAAATTCCCCACCCACAAGATTATAAAAATATTTACTAGATTTTCTTACATATGCATATATGGACGGTGGTGCACCCAGAGGAGGGAGGGGGCAATCCCTGGCCCCCTCCAAAAAAAGTGAGGAACACTAGAAAAATATTTAAAATATTTACGGATCAAAGTTCGTTTGTGTGTGTGTGGGGGGGGGGGGGGGGGAGGAGAGGGCAGCATCTGCCTCCTTTAAAATCTCATTGGCCTAGGTTTACCTAGGTTCAGCTTACGTGTACAATGAGTGGAGAGTTTGGCTGTGTACTGTCTCATATATCAGCTATATATCTGCAAGCTTTATATGTTCATTCTGACTCACATAGTTTAAATTTAGCAATTGGAAATGCTGCATTTGTGATAGAAATAAGAAACTACATTGTAGACTGGGAGGTGTCAACACAGACAATCATCTCATCGAGCTGGAAGCTGAAATTCCAGGATTAGACAGAACTCGATTAGCATATTAAAATTCAACTGGTCTGCCAAAGCATATCTTGGTGGAAACCACCTTCAGACACGATTTTAGTGGTTGACTTGTAGGTTTATCATTGTGTTTTCCTGCACATAAAGGTATGAAAACATGAAGGACTGGGAGCACGAAAACACAATGACAAACCCTCGAGTCAGCTGCAAAAATCAGGTTTTCAGGTGTTTTCCACTAAGATATGACTTGGCAGACCAATTGCGTTTTAATATGTGAATAGAGTTTTAACTAATATTCGAATTCCAGCCTCCAACTCCATGAGGTGATTGTCTGCACTGCCGACTCCTGGTCTATTGGCATAATTGAAATGACAAACAATTTTTTTAATACTCCTAAGAGACAAGACGTCCGCCTCAACAATATTGACAAACATACTCCGGAAATTAATAAACAAAAACTACGAAAAGCTTGTCCAACTAGGTGGGTAGTATGCCATGAAGTCATCATGACCATGATAGAATTATATGACGTAGTGATTCATAGCCTTGAAACATCGCAACTTGAAAAGACAGAGACTAGTTTTCTACACAGAGCTGCAGAGTCGGTGGAAATTTTAACAGATCCGACTCCGACAACGCAGACTTGCTTGTAAAATGGATGACTCAGACTCCGGGAATTTTAAGAGATCTGACTCCGACTCTTTCGCTCAAAAATGGGTCCGACTCTGCAGCCCTGCTTCTAAGGCAAAACTTTTAAAAAATTCGTTGTGTATTAGGTTTCATAACTTCTTTATTTACCTTACAGAATATATTTACATACACTTTATGGACCAGAAGGAGGCTGCACAAACCATCACCTCATCGAGTTGATGGATGAAATTCCAGGATTAGTTGAAACTCGATTTGTATATTAAAATGCAACGAGTTTGTCAACTCATATCTTGGTGGTAAACACCTGCAAACCTGATTTTAGTGGCTGACTGGTAGGTTTACCATTGTGTTTTCTTGCTTCCAGTCTTCTATGTTTTCATACCTTTGGTTGCAGGAAATTGCAGGCAGACCAGTTGCATTTTAATATGCGAATTGATTTCTGTCTAATTCTGGAATTTCAGCCCTCAACTGGATAAGGCGATGGTCTGTTCATCTGCCTCCCGGGCTATTATCGCTGTCTAAATTATATCAAAAATGTGACAGTGACCTTTTAATTGCCTTAAATTTCATTAACAATGTTGTGGCTCACTTAAATCGTATTCGTAAAGCCCTTTCAAGAAAATTTTTGATGAAGCTTGTTTGAAAGACAGTAACTTTCATATTGACCTTAAAATGCCAAGAACTGCATCAAAACAAAAACAAAGATCCAATGTTCCAGCCGATTCTATAAAAGAGTATTTCAGGAGAAATATTTTTATTCCATTCGTTGATCAAATGTTGACTGAACTTAATGAACATTTGACTTGGCACCGCAACATTTTGAAAGTTTTTTTAATTCTTCTACCTAATGGAAAAGATGCTCCAACAGCAAATGAAATAAAAAATTTTCTTTAATTGTGTGAATTTTATGCGCATGATTTGCTTTCTACCAATTCAAAAATTTTGAACGCCAAATTCAAGTTGTGGTACAGAAAATTTTAAAAATCACTTTCATAACTCGATGCAAGAATGCCATTGAAGCAGTTTCGATATATGAGAAAATGTTGTACCTGAACATCTATAAATTACTAAAAATATTTGCAATGCTTCCCGTTACAACCTGTGTCAACGAAAGGTCATTTTCAAACTTACGCATTTTAAAAATTTACTTAAGATCCACTATGACAGAATAAAGATTAAAAATGGGCTGCTTTATGATATATACATAAAGAGATTAATGTAACTGCAACTGAAGTAATTTGTAAAAAGAAAAATAGATTTTATTGTGTAACAATGTTTTTAATTGAATTTACTGAATTTTTTTATCTGTTCAATTCAACTCGCCTCCATAGTCGGCTGAGCCACGGTAGCAGTAGGGGCAGCTGGGAGCTGCCCTTTCCAAGACTAGAGGCAATGCCTTTCAAGAATTGACTGATGCCCAAAACAGATTAAATTCTCTATTAGTTTATTAATTCCCAAAAATTCTGACTGACAAATAAAGTTTAAATGAACTAGCCCAAAAATTTGCATCCAATAATTCATTTCGTCAAAGCTATTTTGGATATTTTCTTTTAAACTACAATATGTCTCACGGTCAGATAAATGTAAATAGGAAATTCTATAAATGTTTGTTTAAGGGCTCTTCAAGTATTTAACTTCTGCACATTCAAAAATTAGTGTACTTTTAAATTATTAATTTAATTAAATTTTAAATATAATAATTTTCATTAAAATAAATAAATTATTATTAAATACTGAATTAATTACGGTAATTTGATGATTAATTAGTGTCTCCTTGTAATTACCTATTGTAATCATAAGCAGAGAAATTTTTCCCTCACTAATTTTATTTTGTTTCGCCACCAATGCTCGGCACCTCCCATAAAAAAAATCCTGGGTGCACCACTGTATATGGATAGATATATTTAAAATATTATATTATTTCTTTTTACTAAAGAAAAAAATGCTTAATTATTGCAAATAATGTATAAAATACTATATGCTGGTGAAGGGGGTGGGGGGTACAACTAAAGTTGTTAGTATTCCAAATTATTAGGTCTCCAGTTTTTTTTTTAAATCAAGCAGCTAAAAATGAAATGTTTAAAACGGAACTTTTTCTTGGTTCCTTGCGATACTGTCTCGGCAGATTTTAGTATATTAGTTTTCTATTAATTAAAAAAAATTAATGATGAACTTCAAAGTAAAACGCATTACACATAATAGAAAAAGTGTAAAAAGATTTAAAACACTTTTCAGTTATGTGATACTTTAAATAACATACCTACAAAAGGGATTCAATTAAACACACTACACATAAACAAGGGTAAAAAGTTTTAAAATACTTTTCAGCTGTGTGATACTTTAAATAAAATATATCTATACAACAAAAGGGATTCAATTTGTTCACATTACTTAATATTTACGAAATATATAGGTATAATAAATATAGTATATACAATAGGTATTTCAAATGGAATATTTAATAAATATGCAAGTAATCGTATGCAGTATGTAAATCAATAGTGATTTTTTTGTAACTACAAATTTTCCCTTTCTTCGTAATAAATAATATTGAGTGAAAAAAATATTTTTTTTTTATTACAGCTGCGTATGAAACCTTTTTCATCCACCATATATTTAATAAACATTTCGGCGATAACCTGTAATTCTGATTTTATTAATATTCTTCAATATATTAAATTATATAGTATTTATTATAAATTGTAAGACTGATGTTATTAATTTTTTTGTTTACAAACTGCCGTAATACGAGGTTGCCAGAAAATCGCCAAGAAAATCACCAAAACTCCCTCCCATTAGCGGTGATGACGTCAAAAAGGTAGAAAAAGGTGGACGTCACGTGACTTGTTGCCGTATGTCGAAATAGTCTATTAGCGGTGATGACGTCAAAAAGGTAGAAAAAGGTGGACGTCACGTGACTCGTTGCCGTATGTCGAACTACTCTATAATGTTTTCACACGGTCCAGACAGCGCTAGGCCTCTAAATTTCGGCTTGTACATACCCGTAGCTTTACTTGGTTGTCTTGAGTACGTATAGTAGACCATTCTTAAAATTTTCCATTCATTCATTCTTAAAAAATGTCACACCAGTTGCATTTTAAATAGATATATTGTATGCTGAGAAAAGATAAGAATCAATTTTCTTTTTCGATGTTAGAGGTAAAAACGCCGACAATTTTATACTACAAATTTAGAAATTAAAACACACAATGTACATTCCATAAAAAATAAAAGTTTTATGTGAAATAATGTGAATAGCGCAATGAAGGCTCATTATTTAAATATCTATGCAAACAAATGAAAAAATTAAAAAAAAAAAATTATATATATGACATCTATTGATAGTTTATTAAAGCTATGTTTTTATATTCTATATTCTTGAAAATTTAAGAGCAGCCTACAATAAGTATAGTCTTATAAGGTATTTTTAAAGTCGAACCTCATTTGAAATTATTATGTAGAATAAAATTATCTATATTAAAAATTAATGATATGTATATATCATTAATACATCGAACTATATATTTAAGATATGAATATAAGTAACTGTCGGAAGAGAAATGGTGCATAAGCCAAAAATTAATACCATCAGTGGTTGACTCGTATGTTTATCATTGTGTTTTCTTGCTCCCAGTCCTCCACGTGTTCATACCTTTGTTTGTAGGACAAACACAATGATAAGCCTACGAGTCAACCACTATTAATTTTTGGTTTATGCACCACTTCACTTCCGGCAGACATTACCCCACTTCTACTCTTCCATAAAATCAAGGTTTTTTTCTTGTTCTTGATAACATAGGTTTTTGTGCTGTCGGCTCTTGGACTAATACTCTAGCATTAAAAAAAAAAAAAAAAAAAAAAAAAAAAAAAAAAAAAAAAAAAAAAAAAAAAGGCATATAAACAGTAAAATCAAAGAAGGCACAAATCATCTAGTTTTTGCGGCAACGCACACAATATACACTGCAATTGTTACCTAATTGACTTACTGGGAACAAATAATTAAAATAAATAAATAAATAACAAAAGCAACTTTTGGATTTTTTTGGAAACTGTAAAATAGCATATATCCATAATGAATGCTTAATTATATGTGTAAAACAGATTTAACAAGAAAAGATGGATAACTGTTTTTTATTGCTTTTTGATGAACAAGTTTTAAATTTTGAGTTTTAAAGTTATTTGAACAAAGATTTTTGATTCTGTGTGCAAAGTTTAGTAAAATATTGGCATAAACTAATTTATGTAGACATGAGATATGAGTAAATAAATTAACATTAAATGGGAAATCGTTTCTTTTGTCATAAATGTCAAAGTGTATATTTTTAGTATCACAAAGATATACTATAGATACATTTCTTGGGCGCGAGACACTTCTTAGACGCGAGGCCCTGCGAGGCCGCACCTGTCACACACCCCTAAGGACGGCTCTGGTTTACTGAAAACTGGATACCAGGATACCTTAGCGACTTAATTTTTCAACCTTTCAAAAAATTCTAATCCGATACGGCCCGGAAAGAATAAAGTACAGTCCCGGTTCGGCCAGAATGCACAGAAGAAAATGTAAGGCTCGGAACTGTACCAGGAAAAATAAAGTTCAGGTCCTGTCCAACTTTTCAAAAAAATAAAATTTAACCCCAGTCTTGCCCGAGTCTTCAAATAAGAATTAAACCCGGACCCAGTTTAATGAAAGAAAATTTCATCGAGTTCGGACTTCGGGACAGGTTGAGGCTCGTGGAGACTGCTAATACACATTATAAATTCAGCCCCACTGTCGGGGATAGCGCCCCCACCCCCACCCCGTCGGACAAATTCTGGCGCCGCCCCAGCTCATGAAAATATTTTTACTTAAAATTATTATCGCGCAAAATACATAAATAAATAAAGGTTAAGGCGGTACTCAAATTCCTGTACAACAACGCGAAACTTTGACACATTTTGTTTCATTTTAAAACGCAAAGGTACACCTGACTATTGAAGCGATTTAGGAATCGAAAGACGTTTTCCATTTTTTGATAAATAAATTATTTATCGAGTTATAAGCGATTGTTGTCACTTAACCAGGAGTTTTTCTCCTTTTCCGTGCTTTCGCACCCGTAAATTCGGTTTTAAATGCCCATTTTGAGGATATTTTCTGCATTTGCCAAAAGAAACGGTAAACGCTATTGAATAGTTTATGGATAAGTATACCTGCAAATTTTATGAGTTTTCGAACAAAAAAAATTGAGAAATGTGTCAGAAATTAGGAGTTTAGTTGGATAGCAGTCTTAAGTTTAACTTTTTTCTTTTTTTTTTTTTCCATTAAAAAAAAAAAAAAAAAAAAAAAAAAAATCTTTTTCTTGTTTCTATCGCATTTGAAAGGTGTTTATAGGGATGGGCCGGTCAGAGATTTTGGACATACACCATATATTCGACACATGTGTAAATCGAATACCGAAAACTCGCCTGGCCGAATACCCCTATATTTCAGGTTTTAAAGGTATTTGTACTTTAAATCCTGTATTAATACTTGTATTATACTTTAACAGCCATACTTTAAAGTAATTTTGCATCATATTTAACACAAGTACTTCGATTTTGATGAACAAAACCTTCTTACAAGTAAACTTTACGCTACAAAAAATATGCTTTCAGTTATTCTTTAAAAATAAGATTATCTTAAAACTCTTTAAATTAGCAAAGCGTTAAACTCCATAGCTTCTTCTGTGAATTAAAATAAATGAGTAATACTTTCTTGTATTTTAAAACAAATATTTTTAAATCGAAAAGAAATGTTTAAGGACCTAGAAGAAAAATTTTACAATCATAGTTTTTTTTTTTTTTTTTTTTTTTTTTTTTTTTCCCCAGAAAGGAACTAAAGTAAAAAAACAAAAACAAATTCTATTCAAATGATGGGAACTGAAAAAAAAAAAAAAAATGCTCCTTTTAGTTTATCTATTAAGTTTCAAGTACACCCGAGTGGGTGATCATTTTCAGAAGTTGTAAACGTACAAGCTGTTCCTAAAATTTTGAAACAAACTTTCAGGAGAGATAATGCAGTCAAAACAACCATTTTTTGTACAGTAAACCAGTTCCACAATTCACTTATTCTATTGCTGCAAGCTGAACCGGAATTTTCGTTCGTAAACAATAATGACGATATTTTAGAGATTTTCATCATATTAACTTTGCTTTGAAAGTAGTATGACGAAATCATTGGAAATGACTGAATTTTGGTCAGCGACACGATATATGCAGTCAGCTGCATTTTGAATAATGCAATGTCTAGCTTACTGTTTGAATGTGAATTTTGGCACTATCCAGCATTTCTCGCCATGTCACCATATTTCACAGAAACCCAAATACGTGTCTGTGGAAAATATATCCTTACAATATTTTCAGTTTGGCCGAATATTCAGTAGTATGATCAAATAGACCAAATACGGAATATTCGGTGAGTCCTTAATTTTAAAGGTAGAGGAATGAAACGCTCACAGGTAAAAGTGGCCATTAAAATGTGTTATAATGTTTATTATAAATAAATCCACTTTTTTTAAAAAATGTTTACAAAAATTCATAAATATATACATTTAGAAGTATGCAGCTGAAAGACGTTTTTCTATTCAAAACATAAGTTTAAAATTCAATAAAACTTGCAAGCAAAATATGCGTTTGACGTTTGACTGAGAAATTTCATCCCGTCTTAGATAGTTAACAAACCAGATCGTGTTTTAATCTGGACAAGATATTAAAACTAAAGAAACAGGTCTCTCAAATCTCACAGATCGTTAAAAAAATATTTGTATTTCACTATACCGAAATGTGGACTGAATTGCTATTGTTCATTAATTAAAATTCAACTTTCTAATGAAAGATTCTATATGGCGATTTAAGCACGATATGTTGTGTTCATCATTAAGCATGTATTCTTTTCGCAATTATTAGTACTACAGCAATATAAAAACTAAATAAATTTAAATAAAAGAAGCTAAATTTGACTAATTTCTGCCTCTATCAATTTTTATTTATAATAAATGACATTAATTAAAGAGCTTTATTATTTTTTCTATGAAGGTGCAATGAGATACTTTTTCATATGATAGAGCTAAAATACCAAGATTCTAATTAGTCTAAGATCTGATCAATTATTTATTAACATTTAATATTTTAACATCAAATCTATCTAAAAAATTAAAAAAAAAAGTAACTAACGCTGTCACCGCTGCCACCGTAATTTTTTATGACCGGAGGTTTTTCTTCGCTTATATTAAGAAAACTACTGCATATAAAAATACCACAATTTGTAGTATTACAGAGAAATGTTTGATAAACACGCTGAAGCAGGCATTTTTTAAATCAAAGAATTATTTTAAGCTTTTTTAACGTTAAATTCGGTCAAAATCCTTCTATTAAAAAATTTTTATAGGAACAAAAACTATACATAGGAATTTTTTCTGAGTATATACATTACAAACTCGCGGTGTGCAGACTGCATTTATTTTTTTAATTTGAGTAATTTTTTTAGATTTTTCTTTTCAGATTTCTATTCAAATTTCCATCATTCCAAGCTATATATTTTTCATATTTAGAAAAGGTACATTTTTTATAGTGCTGCCAACTGGTAAAACAGCGCAAATAATTACACTTTCTCTCAAATAAAAAAAATATTTACACGTGACTATTAAAAAGAGAAAGGAAATATTTAAATAATAATTAAATGATCACCTGTTAAAAGTAGAAAATATGGAAAATTACGTCATAAAAATTGCATTTACTCGTGAATTATGAAAAAGTAAGAAAATTTGAAAATAATTTAATTATTACACGAGAAACGCATTTAATAAGGAAAATTACATCATATGTAAAATGCCGGAATATTAAATATCGCCATATGTAAAATGCCTAAAACAATTAAATTATTACGCATGAAAACTTTTATAGTGGTTAAAATGTGGTCATTTAAAAAAAAGCTGAAATAATAATATTCCCAAACAATTTTAAATTGAATAATATATTTGCACGTGAATATTAAAAGAAAAAAAAACTTTAAAGAATTAAAACATTACATGTGAAACGCATTAATAGTAAAAATTACTTCATTGCATTTAAAACGATTTTCTTTTTGGACAATCTTAATGTGACGTCACATTGGAATCACACGGTATAAAAAAAGCGCGGCTAGCAAATTTGTTTATATATTTCATTACTTGATGCAGCATAAATAAAGGTAAATCATGCACAAAATATTTTCAGATTAATTTTGTACGAATTACTGTTCAATAAATACATATTAGAAAATTCGTATATACTTATTAATAAAACTAAACAATTTACATTTTAAAAATAACATGAAAATGTGCATGATGGTGCACTAAAATAAAAGATTTCATGGATAAACTATACCTGTTCCTGAAAATATCTAAAACTCGATCAAAAGATAAAATTAATATATAAGCGTACAATTTCAAAACACAATGCTTTTCAATACCGTGGTTCCGAATGTTATTCCTAACCAGATGGAATTTGCTAACCTCGGACCCAAAGGAAGAATATTTTCTATAGCGTCATTATAAAAATCCGAGAGGCAACAGGATTTTTAACCTAACCCTCTTGTGGAAGCTGATTTTCAAATGAGTAATTGATCTTAGTTATAAATCCTCAAAACAGCCGTCAGCTGTCATGACAGCGGTGGATGAGGCCATGGTAAACGAAAATTCAAACAGAATATTCATAAGGCCCTTACTCAAACAGAAAAGCATGGCAACCCGATTGCAGAGGATAATCTCCATTCGTAATAATATCATTCAATCTTCCATAACTTGATAATATTTGTAAAACAGGGAACATTACCATGCTTTTAAAAGCTGCGAAGTCAGAACGGGGGGTGACGAGGCGAGAGGCGAGCATAGCTCGCAGGGGGCAGAGCCCCCTAGTAATTTAAATATTATTAATATTTTTTATATTTGAAAATTAAATGTAGATAAGTTTTCCTGGAGTTTAGTTACACCTGGAGTTTAGTAGAACTGGAAACGCACTTCCAGCAATTATTGTTAAGACAGCATAGTAGCAGAATTTTTTGTATATCCTTGCAAATGAACTATGAATGCTATGCACGCCATATTCTATAGTAAGCCTCTTTTGATGCACTTCAGTGACATATATCAATTTCGATAAGTTTTAAATAGTGTAACATCATTAAAATACACCACAAGTGATTTCTCTTCATAGACCGTAATATAACGTAATTCTTTTGAGTGTCTTTGTAGACGAACTATAAATGCTATACACTTCATTTTCAATACCAAACATGCCATAGTAAACCTCAATAACATATATTAATTGCATGGCAATCCGAGCATATTTACGAGAGTTAGAGTTGGGGATCGAGTTACAGAATTTAGGGTTAGGCGGAATGCGCTTTTTTCCGTGATTCGATTTTAGGGGCCTTGGGCACAAACATAATAGCGGCCACCTGTAACATTTTAAGTGCAAAACTAATGCATACAAGCATAATAATTTTTGAAATTTTAAATATGTTTATTATTTTTTGGAATAATGTAACTTGAGGATCTTCTAAAATCGGGGGCCCGGGCCCATGCCCTGAATGCACGGATACGGACAGACAGACAAACCGAATTCATAAATACTTTACAGCTATGTTGAAATGTGTTAAAAACAACAATAATATTTACAACAAAATGCTTTCCTCTCAATTTGGTTACATAGTACCTTTTCCTCCAAGTACCTCCATTTATACAGAATATCAAAGAATTTGATTAGGAAAATTTTACTCACAAAAAATACAGTCTGGAATTCGAAGCGAAGGACCACATGGCAGTAACACTTCCCGTACTTTAACGAACAAGATTTATTTGTGCACTGATGGAAACTGAAAGTTATCCCACAGGCACACACACAGTCACACAGAACTTGCGAAAAATGTAAAAGGAAACCCCCTGCCAAGATGATCCTCCTTCTGGACAATTAATGAAAGAATAAGTTGACATCTGGTTTACCTGAAAGGTGTTAGTTATCGCTTCTTAGAATTCTAATGGTCATTTCAGTACCCGGAGTGTAGCGATAAAAAGTTTGTCGTTATTTTGTAAGAGAAAAGTTGCATGTAACTCGAGCTTCTGTGCCACCCCCTATCTCCTCTTCTTACCGGCTCTGACCACAGCACATGCTTATGCTTTTCCCCATCCCCCTCGTGACAAAAAAGAAAACTCTATAGCTGGCTCATATGAGCCTTCAGATAATATATTTCTCTATTAGCTCCGGGCTACATAGCTGTTGCACATTTGACACCCCCCCCCCCTCACACACACATTAGGCGTGAGCATGATACGCTTTGATTACATTAGTTCACAAATCAGAAATATATTTGTTTGTGTAACCTTTCAAACATTTAAAAATTAAAATTTTGACTATATCGCAGTCATAACAGTCTCACTTGAATTTGAAATTCTGGGGTGGGCACTGGAACTACCTTGGGTGGGCCCGGCCCACCCGGCCCCCCCACTAGTTACGCCTATGGTTGTATTTGGTGTATCTTCCAGCTCTTATTTATTAAGTGCATCTATAATGCATCAATTAGAAAATAGTCCCCCCTGAATATAAAGAAACTGCTGAAAAATTGAAATGTTCGTTTTATGTAGATAATTGTGTATCAGGTGTTTTTAACATTGATGAAGCTGAAACATTTATTGAAAATGTAAAATTGTTAATGTCTAAAGGATGTTTTAATTTGCGTTGTTTTGAAAGCAATGTAGTTTGCAAGAATGTCGATAAGAGTTCTGGGGATACTTCTATTTTAGGGATTATTTGGAATTTAAATAATGATTCTTTAAAATGTTGTTTAGATTTAGAAGCAGTAACGTGCGAAAGGAAATTTACTAAGAGGCTAATCTTGAGCATTGTACAAAGGATTTTTGATCCTATCGGCTTATTGTCACCAACTACATTGCTTCCAAAACTATTATTGCAAGATTCATGGAAACAGAAAATTCCATGGGATCATGAATTGCCTTGTAATATTGTAAATGTATTTTTGAAATGGCTAAAGAATATCGATGTGTTAAAAGAAGTAGCTATACCTCGCTACTTGGAGATTAATACTTCATCTGAACTCCATGTTTTGTTGATGCAAGCAAAGGGGCATATGCAGCGTGCGTCTTCGCTAGATCAATAATTAGTTCTGAAGTAAGGGTTATACTTGTTAGAGCGAAGTCTAGGGTTGCTCCTCTCAAAACTTTGAATATGCGGCGTTTAGAACTAATGGCTTGTTGTATAGGTGCTCGACTCGCCAATTCTGTCATCAAAGCGATCAATATGCCAAATCTGAAAATAACATTTTGGTCAGATTCTACTATTGCACTTTGGTGGATAAAAGAACATGGAAATCGGTCGATTTTTGTGAACAACAGAGTTAAAGAGATTCGGCAATTGACCAGAACGGAATCATGGAAGCACGTTCCTGGAAGTTTAAACATAGCTGATATACTATCGCGTGGGTGCTCTCCACAACGAATGCTTAGTTCGAGTTGGTGGGAAGGTCCTAAGTGGTTAAAGGAAAATCCTGGGTGTTGGTCAATGGGCGCGATTGACTGTCAACCTAAAGAAGTAGATTTAGAAAGAAAGAAAGTTAGAATTATGAATGTTGATCTATCTAAAGACGCACCCCATTGGCTCTTAAATAATATATCTAATTATGACAAAATGATAAGAGTATTTGCTTATGTTTTGAGATTTGTAAATAATTGTCGTAAGATTTCTGATAAATGTGAAGATTTGAATCTTTCTCAAAATGAAATTCAGAATTCGGAAAATCACCTAATCAGTTTCGTCCAAAGGTATTATTTGTGCAATAAAATGTCTGTGCATAATATTGTTACATTCGTAGATAATAATGGAGTTTTAAGGGTAAAAACTAAAATAACTGAAAGAAATGATCAAGAATCATTTTTGTATCCAATATTCTTGCCAGATAAGTGTGAATTTACTAAACTGTTGATTAGATCTGTACACCAAAAGAATTGTCATGCGGGAATAAGAATAATGCACTCTTTAATAAGAGAAAGATTTTGGATTATTAGCGCTAGAAGAGCCATCAAAAATGTGTTATTTGATTGTATTCCATGCAAACGCTTTAAAGCAAAATCCTTGTCAAGCGAATCGACGCCTTTACCACCAGATCGCGTGACGGATTGCGCTGTATTTGAAATTATAGGAGTGGACTTAGCAGGGCCTCTATTCCTGAAAACTGGCGAGAAAGTTTGGATAGCGTTATTTACTTGTGCAGTTTATCGTGCACTTCACCTTGAACTAGTTAACTCGCTATCTTCTGATGCATTTCTTCTAGCACTGAGGCGTTTTATAGCTAGACGCGGAAGACCTAGTACTATTTATTGTGATAATGGAACAAATTTTAAGGGAGCTTCTAATGAACTTTCGAAATTAAATTGGGATAAAATTTTAAAAGAAACTATGACGCATAACCCAGATAGCAATTTTAATTTGCAGAAAATTTTCAGCAATCTTACTTTGCAGACTTGCAATGTTGCAGCAAGCTCAGCATGACAAGTCTGAAAGTTCATAACAAGACTGCAACAAGTTTATGCAAACTCCGAAGTCACCATACTTTGAACTTGCAGCCAAGTTGTCGTACAAGTTGCAATCTTGTTGCATCAATCTTACTGCAAACTCATAGCAAACTAGTAATATTGCGATGTCATACTATTTGCAAACGCATTGTAAATTTGCAATATTGTCATGTCAGAACATCTGCAAATGAATTGCAATCTCGGAATCTTGTCATAACAAGTATAGCTGAAAATATGTAGTAATTTCATTGAAAGGTTGTAAATTCTTTGAATTTTGCGTGTAGCACACAGGTAAAAAAGGATTTTTTGAGACAACAGATGGCCATTCACCCAAATTTGGGAAGAACTTCGTTTTGATACTAAAAATGAAGATCCAATGAGTACTAAAAAAATAAAGTTGTTTTATCATGTTTTGTGGGCAAAAGGGGGCATTGTTAGCTCAGGGAGGGGGGAGGGGTAACTAAAAATAAATAAATAAGTAGCTGAAATGGGATATTGTTTATTATGTATTTTACAATTCCGAATCAGGTGAAATCATCAGCAAGTCAATACGATCATTTCTTACAAAGTTACGGCAGGTTTTATTAATACAAAGTCTTTTGCTGGTAAAATAGGTTTTTACAGTAACAAGCGATTGCTATTCACGAAAGCTTGAGACAAACCTCGTTTTGGCACTACAAATTAAGATCCTATGAGTTCCCAAAATGTAAAGTTGTTTTACCGTGTGTGTGTGTGTTTTTGGGGGGGAAGGGGGGGATGGGCATTTTAGCTCGAGGGGGCAAAATTCAACTTTTTTTAAATAGGTAAAGTGTGATATCGTTTCGTATGTATCTTTTAATTCTGATTTGAATAACATTATCGGCAAGTCGATACGAACATTTATAAGAAAGTTACAGAAAAGATTTTATTAATGCAAAGTGGAAAATTATATTTTATTTTTTAGCATAGTTTTGTCACATTTATTTTACGTTTAAAAAGAGATTTTTATATCATATTAAGTCATCTCAAAACTATTAAATGTCTTCAAAATAGCAATAATCAAAATCAGGATAATTTTGAGTTTATTTCAAAGTCATTAAATTTACCAAAATCCACTACTTATAATCTGGTCTAACTTTGTAAACAATGATCATATCGGCTTGCGTGCGATATCATTTGATTCAGAATAAAACAATTCATAACAAACGATACCCCATTTGACATTTTAAAAATAAGTTCTGTTCGTTCATGCTGTGTTAAAGTCCCCCCACCCCCTCAAAAAGAACCCTACAATGAAACAACTTTATTTTGGGGGGACTCATCGTATCTTCATTTATAGTGCCAAAACGAATTTCTTACCAGATAAAGTTTCTTGAATGGCTATCAGTTGCTGCTGTAAAAACCTACTTTGCCCGCACCAAATTATAGTTTTCGACTTCATATTCATAAAACTTGTCGTAACTATGTAACAAATGATTGTATCGATTTGCAAATGGTAATCATTAGATAAAAAAAAAAAAATAATAATAATAATAATAATAATAAACGATACCTGTCTCTTAACATACTTAAAAAAATTTTAGTTTGCCCCTCCTGCTCCGAGTTAAAAATGCTCCCAAAACATGATAAAAGAACTTTATTATTTAAGGACTCATTGAATATTCATTTTTAATATCAAAATGAAATTCTTCCCAAACTTTGGTGAATGGCCACCAGTTGTCGCATTTCTACTCAATTTTTGATTGTATATTTTTTATCTGTACGCTAATAGCAGTACTTTTGAAGGTTGTGCGAGTTTTGTGCAGGATTCCATATAATCGGAGGTTTGTCAAATGCTTGACATTTTTATGCTATATAGACCGAGTAAACAAGGACTTATAGTTTAAAGTAGATTCCAAATCACCACAAATATATTACCACACCCGCAGGAATCAAACACGACATAGTTGAATCGGAGGCCACAGGGTTAACCATTCAACTACCTGGTAAGCCCCAATAACTTCCAATAATACACCTTAATTTGTTTAGAAGTTTTATTAGACTCGCCAATTGTGAATTATTTGCTTATTACCTTCTAATTCTTAGAAGGTAATTAAAAATATTATCTAAAAATAAGTAGTCCATGTGCATAACCAATTCAAAGCAAACTGAGTATAAACACCCCCCCCCCCCCACACACACCACCAGCAATTTAAATTTCATATACAATTTTATTAAAGAAATTATAATTTATTTTCATTTCTTTTTGGCCAGAGTGGAATATAACTAAAACATAGTAACTTCCAGGAGGAAAAAAAGCTCATTTTAAAATTGAAATTTCCCTATTCTCAAATCTGAATAAATATAATTCCGCAACAACAAAATATTTGAAAAGTTTCAAAAAATTAAAAGGAACAAAGTTATAATAAAACAATACAGGCTATAAAATTACAAAGTTTATTTTCACACAGTTACAAATAATAGTTTATAACACAAAGTATTAACATAATATTTACCAAATTAACATACAATTATTTAACATTCTTCTCTTTATTATTTCCGTGTCTTTGCATCCTAAAAGAGAGAAACAATAGAGTGCATTTTAAAAGTTACAAGTTAAATTTTTACTGTTTACAAGAATCTTGCTTACAGTTAGTTCTAAAGGTGATCACAAATTATAACTCTTCACGCAAAATGGCCGAATCGCTAATGTTAATCCAACGAGATGTATATTTTTAAAATATCTCGTTGTATTTTTATATTTTAAAAGGACTTTTTCTTTTGCATGGGATAGCTGAGGTCAATTTCTGCAATTGTGGTTTTTTACTTTATTTTAAGTTCGTTGAAGTTTTTCTTTTCTTTTCTTTCTTTCTTTTTTTTTTTTTTTTGTGCGGACACTTTCACTCTTTTCACTGTTTATACCGGCTCCAAAAGTGAAAGCATATAAAAAAAATCATTTAAAAATATGGAAATGCAACCGAGTTACCTTAAAAAATTTCTCTTATTGAATTAGCATTGGCGAATGGGTGTTTCCGCTTGACTGAAGTAGCCTCTTAACCCTTTAAGCCCTGACCCACAGAATTGTGCGGGCGATATTAAAGTAAAAAAGAATGACTATTTCCTGTTTTTGTGCGATTTAAAACCAAATCTGCACATTTATATGAGTTAATTGGCTTTAGATGTCTTGATGACACAACTAGGGGGTACCAACTACAATACAGGGTTAGATTTTCTCCTTTAAAAAAGACTATATCATCTGACAGCGATAGACAAAAAGTATGTACTGTCGTAATTTCTTTTAAATGTGATTTATAGTGTTTTCTTGGATTTAATTTTTCTTTTCATATAGTTTATTCATGATTTTAATTGATTTTGTCTTTTATAAATTTAATTAGGCTTCACAAAAGTTGAAAAACAAATGAACCACACAATTGTGCGGGTCCGGCATTTACCATTTCCAAAATAGATACAATTCCTAATATATAAAATTTTTATTTTTAAGTGATTTTTTAAACTTATGTTTTTAGCAATTTATTTTTTATTAATTACATTTTTAAAGCGGACCAATTTTAAATTAATAGGTTTGTACTATTCATGATTTCTATTTAAAATGGATAGTATTAGATATATAATATGCACATGTAACGAACTGTATATTTCTGCTCTGAGTTATACATGCCATATATGATTTATAAGTTTTATATGAGTTATATGCATACCACGAGATTGATATTTAAGTTTGATAAATTCATTCCATTTTTTCGACACAGCAAGTAAACCACCAGGAATAAATCATAAATTATGGAAAGTTCAGCAAATGCTCGACAGATTCCGTAATGCCTGCTTGAATTTACCAGGAAATCAGGGGAAAATTTCCATAGATGAGCATGCGATTCCTTTTTTTTAGGACGTGCCTCAGTAAAGCAGTACATAAAAAACAAACCACACTCTGTTGTAACAGCATCATCTAGGATAGTTTTAATTTTTGTATTATACCAGTGGGAAAGTACAGACCTGGTCCACAAGGATCTAGGCTTAGGACCTGCTGTAGTCCTTACTCTGGTTCAGACCTAGTTTTATGTACTTTGATCGGTATTTCAACAAAATACCGCTGCTGGAAAAACTAAAAAAAAGACATTTGAAGGATCAGGCACAATCCACACGAAGTGAAGGGCATACCATTTGTCAAAAGAGGGGTGCGAGCATTAAGCACGTCTCGGAAAATGAAATTGTAGTGGTCTGTCCAAAATAAAAATTGTTTCAAATATTTTCATTATGGCTGATGAAAATTATCTCAATAAACAACAACTTTTTTTGCTTAAACTTTTATTTTTAGATATTTGCACACATAATCCCAAACTACACAATTGTGTAGATTTCGTCCCAAAACGGCTGCATTAAGGCCGAATCCACACAATTGTACGGGTCCTCTCTTGTCATAACCTGACATCGGGTTGTTTTTTTTGTTTTTTTCAATCAAATACGATCCTATCGATAAAGGGAAACCACCCAAACTTTCAATTTCTACCAAAAAACTCCCGGTCTTAAAGGGTTAAGAACCCATACTAGTTACTTGGAGAAAGTCGAACGCTAATGGTAAGTCTATGGGAGCGTTATTTTCAAATTTCTCTCTGAAATTTTAATATTTTTGAATTTTTTTTTTTTTTTTTTTTTTTTTTTTTGCATAGAATAGCTGAGGATGATCTACAACCGGACTAGTTTTTACTTTTTCGATTTTGATTATTATTATTATTTTTTTAATAATAGGATAGTTTTAATTTTGGAACCGGTTCCGAAAGTAACAGTATTTTTTAAAAAAGCATCTGAAACCGAAATCGAAAAAGTAAAAACTAGCCCGGTTGTAGATCGTCCTCAGCTATCCTATGCAAAAGAAAAATATTCAAAAATATTAAAATTTGAGCAAGATATTTGAAAATAACGCTCCCATAGATTTAGCATCAGCGTTTTTTTTTTTCCCTGTGACTGAAGAGAACCTACATAAGTCATGCGAAGAAACTCGAACCCTAATGTTAAGTATGTGGGAGAAATTTTCACAGCGATAAAGCTATACAGCTTAAATGATAGAGATATATATGCATAGGATACCCGAGGTCGATATATAGAGTTGTGCGTTTGTAATTTTTCGATTTTGTTCAGTTTTTTTTTTTCTTTTTTTTTTTTTTTTTTTTTTTTTTATGCGGACATTTTTACTATTGGAACTGGTTGGAACGTGTTGTGAAAGTGAAACTATCCTCATATAAAAAAACAAATGCAAACAAAATAGAAAAGTACAAACTCACAACAATAGATATCGACCTCAGGTATCCTGTTTAACGAAAATTATTTAAAAATATTAAAATGGGAGTGAGAAATCTGTAAAGATTTTTTTTCATAGATTTAACTTGAGTTTCTCCGCGTAAAGGGTCTACACTAGTCACGCGAAGAAATTTGATCACTAATGTTCAACCTATGGGTAAAATCTTTTCAAATTTCTCGCTTGCATTTTAATATTTTTACACAATTTTTTTTCCAGGATACCTGAGGTCGATATCTAATGTTAGCGTTTGTGTACTTTTTCGATTTTGGTTACAGTTTTTTTTATACGAAAATAGTTTCACTTTCAGAACAGGTTTCAACCTCTTCCAATAGTGAAAGTGTCCGCATATTGAAAAACTGTTACCCAAAACCAAAAAAGAACAAACGCACAACAATATTTTTCGACCTCGGGTATCTTATCCGAAAAAAATCACTTAAAAATATATTAAAATGTGAGCAAGATGGATAGGTTTAACGTTAGCGTTCGAGTTTTTCCGGGTAAAGGGTTAAAACTAGTAACGCGAAGAAATTTTAACGCTAATGTGAAACCTGTGGGAAAAATCTTTTCAGATTTCTCGCTTGCATTTTAATATTTGTAAAAGATTTTTGGCATAGGGTACGTGAGGTCAATAACTTTTATCGTGCGTTTGTAGTTTTCCGATTTTGGTTACAGTTTTTCATATCAAGATAGTTTCACTTTTGAAACCGGTTAGAATCGGTGGTGAAAATGAAACGATACTTATATAAAAAACTGCAACCAAAATCGAAAAAGTACAAATGCACGATAAAAGTTATCGACATCGGGTACCCTATGCAAAAAGTATTTTAAAAATATTAAAATGCAAGCGAGGAATCTGTAAAGAATCCTCCCATAGGATTAACATTAGCGTTCAAATTTCTTCACATGATTAGTGTAAGAAGCTATTTCAGTCACGTGAAAACACTTGTTCGGTAATGTTAATTATGTGGGAGAAGATTTTAAAAATATCTCGTTTTCATTTGATTATTTTTAAATGATTTTTAGGTGCGTTCGTAATTACATAAATACGTAGCACCTATAGCCGTCGTTCGGTCCGTCTGTCTGTCCGTCCGCATATAACAGAGCCAAAACTACCCAACCGAATGGTCTGAAATTTTAAATATATAATTGTTGCAAAATTTTGTCAAGTTATTTCAAATTTTGTGAAAATCGGATGTATAGTTTAATTACAGGGACATTCAAAAGTTTTCCGTTACATTACGGCCAATGGGAAAAATTATTGCAAGTGCATTTCAATGATGTTACAGCCTTCCGAACGGTCTGAAATTTTAAATATATAATTGTTGTAAAATTTTGTCGAGTCATTTCCAATTTTATGAAAATCGGATGTATAGTTTAATTACAGGGGCAGCCAAAAGTTTTTTGTTACATTACGGCCAATGAGAAATAAATTACTGTAAGTGCATTTTAATGATGTTACAGCCTTTCGAAGAGAATTAAATTGGTATGCACTTATGAAGTGCGCTAAAATATACATTCAGTAGAACATGTGGTGTAAAAAATATTTGTAAAACTAGTTATAGTACGAACGCACCTCATTTGCCATGTTTGACGAGCAATTTCCAACTTGCTTTTTTCGCATATGACAGCTGAGGCCGATCTCAAAAAGGACAATTTTTTACTTTTTTGATTTTGTTTGCAGGATTTTTTTATGAGGATATTTTTACTTTCGAAACCGATTCCGAAAGTGAAAGTGTTCTAATTAAAAATTCTTGTAAACAAAATTTAAAAAAAAGTGCAAAAGGATCTTTGTACAAATCCACCTCAGCTTTCAAATGCAAAAAAAAAAAAAAATAAAAATAAAAATAAATAAAATATTAAAATGCAAACGAAAATATCTTTAAAAAATTCTCCCATTGTATTAATATTAGCGAACGGCGTGTTTTCGCGTAACTGAATTAGTCTCGTAACATTACATATACATATACTTAATCCACTACATAATTATATATAACCTGCACTAGTCATGCGAAGAAACTCGAACGCTAAAGTTAGTATATGGGAGAAATCTTTACAGCTAAAATGCTATACAGCTTAAATAATATATATATATTTGCATAGGATACCTGAGGACTATATATATTGTTGTGCTTTTGTACTTTTTCGATTTTGGTTACAGTTTTCTTTTATATGAGTACAGTTTCACTTTCAAAACAGGTTTCAAAATTGAAAGTATCTGCATATAAAAAATAGCATAAAAACTCGAAAAGGTACAATTGCACAACTATATATATCAACCAGATGTATCCTATGCAAAACATAATATTAAAAAATATTAAAATGTGAGCCCGAAATATGTGAAGAACTGTCCATAGAATTAACATTAGCTTGAATGTTAAATTTTACTTCGGATGACTAGTGTCGGTTCTTAAGTATTACATTTTATTAAAGATTGATAACATAGAAGAAAATAATAAATAAAGATGCAGTTGAACACTATTTTACATGTGAAAAAGGATTCAAAATGAAACATCTTTAATAATAACACAAATAAATAGTCTTCGAATCTGACATTAACAATATAACAATGGAATTAAGGTCTTTAAGGTCCAAAGTTTTAATTATCTCAAAAAACTATTTTGTAACTAATAAAATAATATTTTGGTGCAATGGTATCTGAGGTTTTAAGTATCACATAAAACTATTTTATAATTTTCTTTTCTTGGGGGGGGGGGGGGGGAGGGTTATTCAATGCATTTTAGTTATTTAGCTCTAATTCATTGCAAAAAAAATTTACCAATCAAGTTTCAGTACAATTGTTTGCGGCAGGACTCGAAATGGAAAAATTCACGAGCCGGAAAGCTATAATTTTTCAAAGTTTGACAATTTTTTTAAAAACTTTTAGGCAAATTTATGTCTAACGATAAAAACGAATTTTTAAAAGGGTATTCAAAATTCAAAATAATCAAAAAAGTTATAGCCAGCACAATAAAAGCTATATGTATAAAACTATAATAATAATATGTTTTAACGAATCGGAACGATATTTAACATAATTTCACAAACCAGCCGGAGTGTATTGGAGGGTACACGGAGGTATATGCCGTATACCTTCTGGATTTTCCAAAAAAGCTCTGTATACCCCTGGTTTCTTGAATAAAGCTATATCGTATATACTCTAGACATGACGTTCATGACTTTAGCGTACACCCTCTGATTTTTTTACGATTACAACACTGCAAACCAGATCAATATTTGGCATAATTTTACGAACCGGAATATTGTTCTCATTTGCTACGGCACATTCCAAGCCCCGGCTTTCTGACGCGAAAAATTAACAATTTCAAAATATTCGTATTTAAAATTTAAGAAAAATTGGAAATAAAAAGACATGCACATCCGATTAACAAGCAGTTATGTCAAAAGAAAAGAGAAATTTTTAAAGAATTAAATGAAACTGACGCCGGAAGGAAATACTGTTCATAACTTTAATAAAAGTTAGAAAATAGCGATACAATAGAAGTCCATGATAAGAAGCATGGAGAATAGCACACCAAGAAACTGCTTAAAATACTTAATATTTATATAGCGAACAGGGTTTAATGACCATGAAAAGATAATTTAAATTTAAAAACACATTCGAACGTACTGCTGAATTCAAGAGGAGGGTCATTCCCCCCGGAACATTGAATTACGCTCCGGAAGGTAGATTTTATGCTTTTTAATAAGCAATTTCCACACCGAATCTCTAAAATGTCCCCCCCCCCCAGAGCCGCAGAAATTGCTCCCGGAGAAAAATATCTGAATTCAACACTGCTCGATCCGCGTGAATAGCAAGAAAAAGACAAATATTAATTAAAACGATATCTTAGAAATTCCCCTTAAAGTTGAGAAAAATGCATTTAAAAATTAAAATTTTCAATAATGCCTTACATGGACCAAAAACAGACTATTTTAAGAATGTAAGCATTACCCATTAAATAAACATAACTTTTTAATTTATTAGAATTTGTGTGCGATATAAGTTGTAGTTTGTACAGAAAAATACAAAAATATCCGAATCACATTTGAATAATTAAAATATTAAATACCTTTATATCCGAGTTCTTTACTTGAACGCTAATCCAATGGTGCTGCTAATCATGGGTTTCAATAAAGAAGTGTTGTAATTTTGTCTTTGTCAAATTTCCGCGCATGCGCGTTTATATCTGTTCTCCTTCAAACAAAAGGAACTTTTCGCTTACGTCGTTATTTTATGACAGTGTTGTATCAGGTTTAGAGCAAAGTTGCGTTGCAAGAAAGCGATTAATTATATTCCGTCTACCTAGTAGTGTCCTTGCAGCAATATTATTACTTCAAATTTGTCGTGACAAGAAAATATCAAGAAAAAATTAATCTTGCTGCAATTGTTCATGCTATCTGGGCCCAGATAGCAATTTTAGTTTGCAGAAAATTTTCAGCAATCTTACTTTGCAGATTTGCAATGTTGCAGCAAGCTCAGCATGACAAGTCTGAAAGTTCATAACAAGACTGCAACAAGATTATGCAAACTCCGAAGTCACCATACTTTGAACTTGCAGCTAAGTTGTCGTGCAAGTTGCAATCTTGTTGCATCAATCTTACTGCAAACTCATAGCAAACTAGTAATATTGCGATGTCAGACTATTTGCAAACGCATTGTAAATTTGCAATATTGTCATGTCAGAACATCTGCAAATGAATTGCAAACTCGGAATCTTGTCATGACAAGTATAGCTGCAAATATGTAGTAATTTCATTGAAATGTTGTCAATTCTCTGAATTTTGCGTGTAGTACACAGGTAAAATAGGATTTTTTGAGACAACAGATGCCCATTCACCCAAATTTGGGAAGAACTTCGTTTTGATACTAAAAATGAAGATCCAATGAGTACTAAAAAAATAATGTTGTTTTATCATGTTTTGTGCGCAAAAGGGGGCATTGTTAGCTCAGGGAGGGGGGTAACTAAAAATAAATAAATAAGTAGGTGAAATGGGATATTGTTTATTATGTTTTTTATAATTCCGAATCAGGTGAAATCATCAGCAAGTCAATACGATCATTTCTTACAAAGTTACGGCAGGTTTTATTAATACAAAGTCTTTTGCAGGTAAAATAGGTTTTTACAGTAACAAGTGATTGCTAAATTGCTATTCACGAAAGCTTGAGACAAACCTCGTTTTGGCACTACAAATTAAGATCCGATGAGTCTCCAAAATGTAAAGTTGTTTTACTGGGGGTTTTTTTTTGGGGGGGGGGCATTTTTTGATGGGCATTTTAGCTCGAGGGGGGAAAATTCAACTTTTTTTTAAATAGGTCAAGTGGGATATCGTTTCGTATGTATTTGAATAACATTATCGGCAAGTCGATACGAACATCTATAAGAAAGTTACAGAAAAGATTTTATCAATGCAAAGTGGAAAATTATATTTTATTTTTTACATAGTTTTGTCACATTTATTTTACGTTTAAAAAGAGTTTTTTATATCATATTAAGTCATCTCAAAACTATTAAATGTCTTCAAAATAGCAATAGTCAAAATCAGGATAATTTTGAGTTTATTTCAAAGTCATTAAATTTACCAAAATCCACTACTTATAATCTGGCCTAACTTTGTAAACAATGATCGTATCGGCTTGCTTGCGATATCATTTGATTCAGAATAAAAAAATTCACAACAAACGATACCCCATTTAACATTTTAAAAATAAGTTCTGTTCGCCCATGCGTGTTAAAGTCCCCCCCCCCCTCCTCAAAAAGAACCCCACGATGATTCAACTTTATTTTGGGGAACAAATCGTATCTACATTTCTAGTGCCAAAATGAAGTTCTTACCAGATAAATTTTCTTGAATGGCTATCAGTTGCTGCTGTAAAAACCTACGGTACCTGCACCAAATTATAGTTTTCGACTTCGTATTCATAAAACTTGTCGTAACTATGTAACAAATGATCGTATCAATTTGCAAATGGTAATCATTCCATTAAAAAAAAAAAAAAATAATAATAATAATAATAAACGATACCTGTCTCTTAACATACCTACAAAAATTTTAGTTTGCCCCTCCCGCTCCCTGAGTTAAAAATGCCCCCAAAACATGATAAAAGAACTTTATTTTTTAAGGACTCATCGAATATTCATTTTTAGTATCAAAATGAAATTCTTCCTAAACTTTGGTGAATGGTCACTAGTTGCCGCATTTCTACTCAAGTTTTGATTGTATATTTTTTATCTGTACGCTAATAGTCGTACTTTTGAAGGTTGTGGGAGTTTTGTGCAGGATTCCATATAATCGGAGGTTTGTCAAATGCTTGACATTTTTATGCTACATAGACCGAGTAAACAAGGACTTATAGTTCAAAGTAGATTCCAAATCACCACAAATATACTACCACAACCGCAGGAAAAATACCACAACCTGGCATAGTTGAATCGGAGGCCACAGGGCTAACCATTCAACTACCTGGTAAGCCCCAATAACTTCCAATAATATACCTTAATTTGTTTAGAAGTTTTATTAGACTCGCCAATTCTCAATTAGTTGCTTATTCCCTTCTAATTCTTAGAAGGTAATTAAAAACATTATCTAAAAATAAGTGGTCCATGTACATAACCAATGCAAAGCAAACCTAGATGAGTATAAACACACACCCTCAATTTTAATTTCATATATAATTTTATTAAAGAAAATATAATTTATTTTCATTTCTTTTTGGCCAGAGTGGAATATATTGCTAAAACTTATTAACTTCTAGAAGGAAAAAAAAACTCATTTTAAAATTAAAATTTCCCTATGGGGCGATCCATAAATGATGTCACACTTTTTTTCAACATTTTTAACCCCCCTCCTCCCCTTTGTCACAAAATGTCACTCTTCACCATACCCCCTCCCCTCCCCTTGTCACATGTCACGCTATATTACATAAATATATACTTGCAGCTCAGAAACAAAGCACTATGTTATAGGTCATATTTCAAATTTTATTTTTGAACTTTAACTATGTGTTTTAATGACATTTGTGAGCATAAGAATAAAACTGATTCGTGTATTTATTTTGTATGAAATAAGATTACGGTTTACAACAAAAAACATAATATACAATAATAATAAAATATTAATATGAAAGAGCAATTGAAAACAGTAGTATTTAAGAATTTGAAATGGAATTTAATATATTTGGTTTTTAAATCCTATATTTACTTTATGAACACAAAATACTTTAAAACAGATTGATTTTGAAGAAGAAGCCTCAATATTAGTTTTACTTAAATGGAATTGCCATCACATTTCATTTGTCACATTAATATGAACATTTATAAAATTATATATTAAATCATAAAATAGAAATTACTCCGAATCATTTACTATAACGACTCTTCCTCCCTTGGAGAAAATATATGCTCGTCCGTAGAGTACACAGGCATTTTGGCATCGCACTCATCCTCGGGAATAGTAAGTCCTCTAATATCTATGCAATGTTAGTAAGACCTCTAATGTTTAACCAAAATGGGTGATGTCAGACTTCTTCTTACCCCCTCCCACCCCCTTGTCACAAACTGTCACAATTTCACGACCCCCTCCTCTCCCCCTCCAAGCGTGACATTATTTCTGGATGGCCCCTATTCACAAATCTGATTAAATATAATTCCACAAAAACAAAATATTTGAAAAGTTTCAAGAATTTAAAAAGAACAAAGTTATAATAAAACAATACAGTCTATTAAATTACAAAGTTTATTTTCACACAGCTACAAATAATAGTTTCTAATATAAAGTATTAACATAATATTTACCAAATTAACATACAATTATTTAACATTCTTCTATATATTATTTCCGTGTCTTTGCATCCTAAAAGAGAGAAACAATAGAGTGCATTTTAAAAGTTACAAGTTAAATTTTCCCTGTTTTCAAGAATTCTGCTTAGATTTAGTTCTAAAGGTGATCACAAATTATAACTCTTCAGGCAAAATGACCGAATCGCTAATGTTAATCCAACGAGATATATTTTTTAAAATATCTCGTCTGTATTTTTATATTTTAAAAAGACTTTTTCTTTTGCATTGGATAGCTGAGGTAAATTTCTGCAATTGCGGTTTTTACTTTATTTTAAGTTCGTGGAAGTTTTTATATAATTTTCTTTCTTTTTTATTTATTTATTTATTTATTTATTTATTTTTATTTATTTATTTTTTTTGCGGACACTTTTACTCTTTTCACTGTTTATACCGGCTCGAAAGGTGAAAGTATATAAAAAAAATCATTTAAAAATATTGAAATGCAACCGAGTTACCTTAAAAAAATTATCTTATTGGATTAACATTGGCGAATTGGTGTTTCCGCTTTACTGAAGTAGCCTCTTAACACTTTAAACCCTGACCCACACACAGGGGCGTATTTAAGCAGAATTCATTAGGGGAGCGTATATGACGATTTTGCCGACTAACTTAACTATACAGGGTGTCCCTAAACTCATGGTACATACGCTAGGGGGTGATAGAACACATCAAGACGAGTAATAATAAATAGAAAACCAAGGGTCCCAAACGTATTCCGAAGAAGGTAGGCGCCTTCAAAGTTTAGGGTCCAAAATTTCAAATGATTATAAAAAACGGAAAAATTGGTCGATTCGTTTGCGGTTTTCGCTAAAACTATTCTTTATGTCAGTATTTTCTTGAAAATAAATTTTAAAGATATAGTTCAAAAAATGCGGATAGAGAGCACTTTAGACTTTGGAGTAACCAACAACTATTTTTTACCGTTATTTTTTGTATCTCATTACATGCTTTCAAAAGGTTAGACTTAAACTTAAATTTTGAGCTCAAAATCTGAATAGTTGGGAGTGGTTAAGTAGCGCAAACTGAACTGTGTTCAGGAGTTAAGTTTTCAAATTATTATAAAAAACGGAAAAATTGGTGGATTCGTTTGCGGTTTTCACTAAAACTATTCTTTATGTCAGTATTGTCTTGAAAATAAATTTTAAAGATAAAGTTAAAAAAATACCGATAGAGGGCGCTTTAGACTTTGGAGTACCGAACAACTATTTTTTACCGTTATTTTTTGTATCTCATTACATGCTTTCAAAAGCTTAGACTTAAATTTTGAGCTCAAAATCTGAATCGTTGGGAGTGGTTAAGTAGCGCAAACTGAACTGTGTTCATGTGTTGAAATTTGAACCCCCCCTCCTGAACACAGTTCAGTTTGCGCTACTTAACTACTCCCAACGATTCAGATTTTGAGCTCCAAATTTTTAGTCTGAGCTTTTGAAAGCATGTGGTAATGAGATACAAAAAAAAAAAACCGGTAAAAAATAGTTGTTCGTTACTCCAAAGTCTGAAGCGCCCTCTATCGGTATTTTTTTAACTTTATCTTTAAAATTTATTTTCAAGACAATACTGACATAAAGAATAGTTTTAGTGAAAACCGCAAACGAATCCACCAATTTTTCCGTTTTTTATAATAATTTGAAAATTTAACTCCTGAACACAGTTCAGTTTGTGCTACTTAACCACTCCCAACGATTCAGATTTTGAGCTCAAAATTTAAGTTTAGGTCTAAGCTTTTGAAAGCATGTAATGAGATACAAAAAATAACGGTAAAAAATAGTTGTTGGTTACTCCAAAGTCTAAAGCGCCCTCTATCGGCATTTTTTGAACTGTATCTTTAAAATTTATTTTCAAGAAAATACTGACATAAAGAATAGTTTTAGCGAAAACCGCAAACGAATCGACCAATTTTTCCGTTTTTTATAATCATTTGAAATTTTGGACCCTAAACTTTAAAGGCGCCTATCTCCTTCGGAAAACGTTTGGGACCCTTAGTTTACTATTTACTATTACTCGTCTGGATGTGTTCTATCACCCTCTAGCGTATGCACCATGAGTTTAGGAACACCCTGTATATATATATATATCTTTAAAAGTACATTTCTGTATCTGTATATATTTATCAATACAAAAACCCTTAACGGGTTAAAAGTTTGTGACGCAGCACTTTATCTTATGCTCTAAGAATTTTAAATATGGAACTTAAAAATAATGATATCAAATTTTGAGTGACGCTATGCTATTAATTATAATCTCTCTATATATTATTTATTTCATCTTTTAATTTTTTTATAATCGCATGTGCAAAAATTATGTTCAATTTAAAAAAACGTATAAAAGTTTATTCATTGATGCTTTAACATTTACACCTCTCATAAATTCAAAGTATGAGTTTTAAAAGATATGATATCAAAATTTTAGTGACGCTTTGATGTGGCTTTGAACGATTTGTTTTAAAATTAAATTTAAATTATTTTTGTTTTGGCTAAGATATATTCACACATCTAAATAATAGTTTTAATTTTCCAATATACTTTAAATATGTCACTTTCACTGAATTTATATGATGCATTTAAATGCATTTATTTGAATAAATTGATTTATCCTTTGTCCAATGCTATTAAAAATTTAAAATAAGATTTACGTAAATAATTTTTTTGCCTCATAGTATCCATTTGAATACATTTCACTTAGTTTGGATACAATGACGCAAAAAAATTATTTACGTAAATCTTATTTTAAATTTTTAATAGCATTGGACAAAGGATAAATCAATTTATTCAAATAAATGCATTTAAATGCATCATATAAATTCAGTGAAAGTGACATATTTAAAGTATATTGGAAAATTAAAACTATTATTTAGATGTGTGAATATATCTTAGCCAAAACAAAAATAATTTAAATTTAATTTTAAAACAAATCGTTCAAAGCCACATCAAAGCGTCACTAAAATTTTGATATCATATCTTTTAAAACTCATACTTTGAATTTATGAGAGGTGTAAATGTTAAAGCATCAATGAATAAACTTTTATACGTTTTTTTAAATTGAACATAATTTTTGCACATGCGATTATAAAAAAATTAAAAGATGAAATAAATAATATATAGAGAGATTATAATTAATAGCATAGCGTCACTCAAAATTTGATATCATTATTTTTAAGTTCCATATTTAAAATTCTTAGAGCATAAGATAAAGTGCTGCGTCACAAACTTTTAACCCGTTAAGGGTTTTTGTATTGATATCATTACTTTTTTGAGGTTATTAAAAAAATAAATAAAACAATAAACACACACACAAAAAATGAAAGACCAATACCAAGAATTCATAGTAAGGATTTCCATTCACCTTCAATCTCTCCCCCCTCCCTCCCCGCAAAAAAGGATGACCATGCTTCAATTTTAAAGAGCACCGTGCAATGAGATTTTTATAAAAACGCTTTGGTAAGATATGGAAGTAATGTACAACATGCATGTTTAGAGGGTATTTCTGTTGGTTTGTTTCAGAGATATAAAAAGCTATGTTACATTTTACTATATAAAAAATTTACTTTGTTAAGAAAAATAGCAAGAAATATTACTCTTTAAACCTTTATATATATATATATATATATATATAACAATCATCGCTCACTTGTAAAAGTAATTACATACATTTATATTAAATCCAAAACTACAAATTTCTGCTTCTCCCTTTTCTCATTCCTAGTGCAAAAAAATTAAACATTCTTTAATTTTATATAAAATAATCTTTCACCATCCCTATTTAAAATTCTTTATTAACAATAACAATAAATCATATAAAATAATCCCCTGAGCTCCGAAGATTCCACTTCTGCTTTTGGACCGCGCTAACCTCCAGCTTACCTAAATAATAAAATCTTTCAAAAATTAGTTTGAAAAAAAAAAATCTGCAACATTTGTTGCTCACTAACATAAATAAATAAATAAGCACTAACTTCCCTAATGTACAGTCATGGAAAAAAAAAAGTAAGCACACCCTACTAACTCCTCATAGTCCAAGAGCTGTTAAACATTTTAGGGAAGGTATTTGAGGCAACCTGAAAATTTGTGCAACACTTCTTTTGTAATGGCTGAATACAAAATCGAATGTCTGGCTGAAGGATCGTGGCCCAAAAACTGTGCCAGACACGTGTCAAGTGCCATTTTTTGACTACCCAAAAAAGGTATTTGAGGCACGCTGAGATTGAGGCAGAATAATATTTATGCTTAGAAAAAAATATTTTGAAAATGACAGACACTTTAGTCGGCACAAAAACTGTGCCAGACACGTGTCTGGCACAGTTTTTGGGCCACGATCCTTCAGCCAGACATTCGATTTTGTATTCAGGCATTACAAAAGAAGTGTTGCACAAATTTTCAGGGTGCCTCAAATACCTACTCATAAATGTTCAACAGCTCTCCTACTATCAACAAATTACCGTAGAAGAAAGTTACTGGTACTGAACGATTGGAAATAAAGTCTACTTTTAAATGATGTATATAAAATTTGCTTAAGGGGTCATCTACATATTAAAACGAACCATAACTTTGTTTTTTTCAATAGCAGTACACAATTCTTACAGCATAAATGAATTCTACACCATTTAATTAGCCTAAAAACAAATTTTTATGCAATTCGTACTATAAGTTTCCGAGAAAATAGTTATTTTAAAACAAGCTTATTTTAAGGGCTGTATCCAAATTGAAGTTCGGTATTCGATTGTTAACCGAGGGAGCCCCCTTCTTGATCAAGGCACCTTAAGCGTCACTCAAGCAGTCAATGAAGTCTGCTAGATTGCAGGACAGCGTAAGACATTTCAAAATATCTAGTCACTTCTATCATAGACGGCCCCTTAAACCATCATTTTGCCGTTTTTTAAGCACAATTTGAAAACTATTTGGAAAAAAAATGTGAAATTTTGAATTTCCATAAAGCAGGACTTAATAAATCTAAATCCATCAAAAAAATTGTAGGTTGCAATTCATAATTTTTTCGAATATTAATTTCATAATTCATATCATAAAATTAGCAAATTCAACGTATTTATGTTTAAGTATATTAGTATTACTGCTACACAAAAAATTAGCACATTAGGAGCATAATTTCAGGAGATATGAATAAAAATATGAAAATGTAATTCAACATTAGAAGCACTATATTTTGAATGTTTATAATTCAAAAGACTTGAAATTTGGTGCCTAGGCATAGTTTGAACCGAAGATTTGAAATATCTCGTTAAAATTGGGTATTGCCATTGAAAAAAATGAAGTTTGGATTTGTTTTAATATGTAGATGCCCCCTAAGCAAATTTTATATACATCATTTAAAAATAGACTTTATTTCCAATCGTTCGGTACCAATAACTTTCGTCTACGATAATAATTTATTAAGGAGTTAGTAGAGGGTGTTTACTTTTTTCTTTTCCGCGACTGTACATTTCACCTTTTCTCCCTCCCCCTACTCTCCAGCATTAAAATAATTTAAATCTTTATTTTTATACAGAAAATTCTTCTATATAAATTATCCTCCTATTCCTCAAAATTACCACTTTCCCACTCCAGCCTAGAGATTTCAATCTTTAAAGCTTTTGAGAAAAACGGATCTGCAAAGTATGTTGCTTAATAATAAAAAATATACGTATAACCATGTACACTTTAAATTATTTTTCACACAATCAATTGATGTCATGATAATAGTTGTTCTAAGCGAATAATGTGTTGGCTGGGCTGTCGTACAGATAGCTCAATTGGAAGAGTACTGGCAATTAAAGCCAAGGGTTATTAAAGTTCACTGTAATTCAAAATATTTAACCCCTTCGCGACAAGAGCCCTTTGGTTAATTTTTAACCTTTTACTACAGGTTTTTAAAAGCAGAAAATTTTCTGTAATTGAATCACAGAAATGCTGCAATTAAAGAAGGTAAACTTTACAATTAAAAATAAGTGGTGAGAATAATGAAGGATTCTGAACACCTTAAGTGGCTAAGTATACCGGTCGCTCATCCCCAAGGGCTTAAAGATGCTTTTTTGCTATTATAACCTTTAGGATTTACAATATAAAAAAATCTTAATCACTTCTGAGGTAAATAAAGACAGTGGAAAAAAAAATCAAGATGGCAATGTTTGGATTGGTAAATTCTAAGCTGAGCAATTTGAGCTACAAAATGAAAAAATTATAAAGTTGTAATAATGCCCTCTTCAGAGCAGTCACAGATACTAAATCTTTAAGGTTTTTGATGAGTGAACTTGAACTACAGATGAATATAGTAGAAGATCTTTTTAAAGCACACCTTGGGATGAGAAGTTGTGTGTATTATTGAATTTTGCATTATTTAGATCATATTTCATACATCATTAAATTTACCTCGTATACATGCTTTGAATTACATTCCTTGGAACCAGAAATTGTGCAAATTATAAAATTTTACATAATTGGTACAGATCACACACTATTAAATTACCTTAAAGCATGATCCAGATATGCCTGGGCAAAATACAGTCGGACCTCGTTTTCCCGACACCTGGTTTTCACGTCACTCCGTTTATCACGTCAGTTTTTCAAAGTCCCGATTTTCTGTATATGATTTTAATGCAAATAAACTCCGGATTTTACGTCGTTGAATAATTTTCAACTCCGGATATCCCGACGGATTTTCTTGTGGCCACACGGCGTTTTTCATCCGACTAAAACGGAAGCATTGCATTGCATTGAAACGTTCAGTAGTTATCTAACATACATTTCTGAAACAACGAATATTGATTACAATTCATTGCATAATATCGAAAAAATAATTGTAGGATCTAGCTAAAGCAAACCTTAATTCATCGATATTTCATGCACAAATAAACAAGTTGGAAATTGCTCGTCAACATGGTTCATACACTCGAGAACAAATAAAATTCAAGCACTTTTCAAGCACTACTCCAGCACTATTCAAGGACTGTTTAGATACATACATAAAAATGGCATAGAATAAAACACATAAGGAAAATAGCCACCCCATTGATTATCTATTTCAAAGAAATCTTATAAAATCTTTTCATTTTTATAACAGGCATTATTATTAGAGAATTTTTAAAGAATAACGTGTTTTAACTTATTAAGGTACCATGGGAAGAAATTTCATATATAATAAAAAGTTAAGACACAAGAGCTTGATTTTCTTTTATTTAAGTGCAAAAAAATATTTTAAAAATAAATAAATAAAAGGTATGGTATCACTACAAGAGCAGAAAACAGGAGTAAACCAGTTAAATTTTAGGAATTCTGAACATTCAACAGGAATCATATATTAGCATTTCTGAAATTGTGAACAATATACTTTTTTATAAATATTCTCTGAATTCTCAAACCTTACAGCATTTGTGCTTATTTATACAAAAATAATTGAAATAAAGGTTAGATAATTTACTTTTACTTTTTAAATACAAAAGATTTTTTTTTTAAGTGGATTTATAAAAAGGAAATAAAATTTTTTTATCAGTTACACAGTGAAAAATTTGGAATTAATATAATTCAGTGAAGTTTTAACTGATTGACAACATTTGCAATTTTTATAAATGACCGATTTTTTTTTAATGACTGATTGACTAAGGAAGGTGCAAGGTTTTTTTTTTTTTTGGTGGGGGGGGGGGGCAATATATGAAATCGGCATCAAACTGACGAATTTTGCGATTTTTTCGACAAATTGAAGAAATTTGCATTTTTTATCGATGACCAATGGACGAATTTTGTTGTATTTTTCCCCGGCGGATTGTTAAAATTTGCAATTTTTGTTCAATGACAGATTGAAGAAATTCGTGATTTTTTTTAACGTATAGTTGACAAAATTTTCAAGTTATGATTCTCAGTTTAAAAACCTCTAAAATTCACAGCAAATTTTCTGAAAGACTACAGCAGATAGCAGAAGGGGTAAATCCCCTCCCGGCACTGGCTATGCATGTTTTTCGAGGCCCTTTGACAAATATAGTCTTTTTTCGTAACCTTTCGATGAAATTTCCCTTTTTTTCCACGATCCTTTGCAGAAACTAGAGTTTTTTCTCCAATCTTTAAATGCAATTCGCACTTTTTCTGCGATCCTTTGACGAATTTTGTGTTTTTTTTTCGCGTTCCTTTGAAGAAATTTGCGTTATTTCTGCAATCCTAGGGGTGATACTGAGTAAAAAAAATTCTGAAATTTACCTCAAATTTTCTGAAAAATTACAGCAGAGGGTGAGAGGGGGAAATCCACTCCTGACACTAACTGTGTATTTTTTCTGCAGCCCTTTATTTTAATGAAATTTTCGGTTGTTCGCGATTTTTTGACAAAATTTTTGGTTTTTCACGATCTTTTGACGAAATTTTTGGGTTTTTTCGCGATCTTTTAACGAAATTTTCGTTTTTTTTTCGCGATCTTCTGACGAAATTCTTCGGGTTTTTTGCGATTTTTCCACGAAATTTAGTTTTTCCCGCGTTTCTTAGACGAAATTTGCGTTTTTTTCACGCTCCTTTGGCGAAATCTGCGTTTTTCTGAAAACGATTGGCAAAAATTTTTTTTTTTGGCGACCGTTTGTCGAAATTCGCGATTTTTTATGACCGAATTTTCGGATTGGTGACCGATTTTTGTAAATTTTCGGAAATAAATGCTTTAAATTTTAGGAAAATTCGGAACAAAATCACGCCTACGTGATCCTTTGAAGAAATTCGCAATTTTTTACGATCTTTTGTCGAAATTTGTTTTTTTCACGATCCTTTGTCGAAATTTGCAATTTTTGCGCGATCCTTTGATGAAAACACGCGTATTTTTGCAAACTCTTAATGCAATTCGCGTGTTTTCTGCGATCCTCTGACGAAATTTGCGCTTTATTTGAGATTTCTTGTCGAAATTCGGGTTATTTCTCTAGTCTTCGACGAAATACGCGTTTTTCCCCACGACCTTTCGACGAAATTCGCATTTTTAAAGCGATCTTTTGGCGAAATTAGCGATTTTTTTAATGCGAATGATTGTTGAAATTGATATTTTTCGGCAACAATTTGTCGAAGTTAGTGATATTTTCCAGCACTTTTCATTCCTTGAAAATGAATACTTTTTTTTCCAGCACTTTTCATTCCTTGAAAATGAATACTTTTTTTTCCAGCACTTTTTCTACTTTTTCCAAAGCGTACGAACCATGGTCAAACGTGGCAAATGAGGTGCGTTCGTACTATAACTAGTTTTAAAATTATTTTTTGCACCCCATATTGTACTGAATGTATAATTTTTTGCACTTCATAACGTGCATAGTCTGATACATCATTAAAATGCACTTCCAATAATTTTTTCGGAACACTTTTGACTGTCCCTGTAATTAAACTATACATCCGATTTTCCTAAAATTTGAAATAGCTCAACAAAATTTTGCAACAATTATATCTTTAAAATTTCAGACCATTCGGAAGGCTGTAATATCATTAAAATGCACTTGCAATAATTTTTCCCCTTGGCCGTAATGTAAAGAAAAACTTTTGGCTGTCCCTGTAATTAAACTATACATCCGATTTTCCTAAAATTTGAAATGGCTCGACAAAATTTTGCAACAATTATATCTTTAAAATTTCAGATCATTCGGAAGGCTCTAATACCATTAAAATCCACTTGCAATAATTTTTCCCATTGGCCGTAATGTAAAGAAAAACTTTTGACTGTCCCTGTAATTAAACTATACGTCCGATTTTCCTAAAATTTGAAATGGCTCGACAAAATTTTGCAACAATTATATCTTTAAAATTTCAGATCATTCGGAAGGCTCTAATATCATTAAAATTCACTTGCAATAATTTTTCCCATTGGCCGTAATGTAAAGAAAAACTTTTGACTGTCCCTGTAATTAAACTATACATCCGATTTTCATAAAATTTGAAATGGCTCGACAAATTTTTGCAACAATCACATATTTGAAATTTCAGACTATTCGGTTGGGTAGTTTTTTCTCTGTTACATGCGGACAGACGGACGGACAGACTGAACGACGACTATAGGTGCTACGTATTTATTATATAATTACGAACGCACCTAAAAAATCAGTCATCGTAAATCTGATTTTTATCCTTTTCAATTTTCTTTCTTGTGTTTATTTTGTTTAACAGTAATGTTGTATTGCTTAAAACTGCAAGAACAGTTATGAATTTAAAATTGTCTTAAATTAATTAAAAATACAGCTTTTTATAAACCTATTTTTCTCTAACTCCGGTTATCGCGACACACCGCTTATGACGACACTTTTTTCTGGACATTAGAGTGTCGGGATAACGAGGTTCGACTGTGATTATAAACAGTGGTGGCTCGTTACTGACAGTTTTGGGGACACTAAATGCATTGTTGGCAAATTTATTCCTTTTTCACTATTTTTAATAATAATGAAATCTTTGCCTTATTTTTGGCAGAACTTTCTTCCATTAAATAAGGCAAAAATTTAGTAAAAAAAAACTTTTGGAAGGCATGCATTTTAGTGCTGCAAGAAAAACCTGTCATGAGTTACTACTGATTATAACACCCATTTACAAAAAAATTTAATATAATAACATTGTTTTCATTGCTCCAAAATAATGTGTTAAAGGCGATAATGCATCAAATTTAGTGTTCCAAGAAATAGCAATATTTGTGAAATACCTAAGCTTCTTAACTGCAAAATTCATTGTTTACATATGAGAAATACATTACATTTTCTGCATTAAAATGTTTAAGTGGCAGACTTTTGTGATTGAACAAGAACTGCTTGCAGAGTGCTTTTAATGATTTTAGAATATAAAATTATGGCTCTTAAACTGCTATTAATCCAATACAGTAATAGGGATAAAAAAATCATTAAATAGTTCATTTAAAAAAATTATTGGTATTTTGATCAGATATACCGATTATTACTACCTATGTTATATGTAACATAGTTATTAGAAAAGTTACAACTATTTTGATGAAGTTTTGGATCCCCCCCCCCCCCCCCCCTCCCTGACATACTGTCAAATTTCGCGAGGTTTTTTTTTTCTTGTGTTGTTCCTTCCCCGACCGAGAATGGAGCGGGTTTTTTACAATCAACTGATTAATTTTGTTTTTCTTTTATTGCTACTTTTTTATGTTAGTGTGGTGATCTTTCAAATGCTATTGCACAACGAGGCGATAAACGTGCTACTCTGTAAGTGATACGGCAACCCTCCAGTGTACAGGTGGAATTGATAAAAAGAGTTTTTGTAATCGGAATATGCGGAATGTTAAAGAATAGTGGATGGTTTAATGAAAGAAGAATAAAATCTTAATATTTAATTTAAGATGCGAGGCAGATTAATATATTAATTGATATGCTTACTGGGTAATCACTTTATTAGTTTATACAAAGTCTAATTATCATGACAGCTACAATGCAGCTGCTAATGAAATTTTGTGAAACCAATCTTTTCTAAATAGTAACATGTTCTGAATTGTTCTTATTTACAATAATACTTCATTACCACAAATACCATATAAGGGAGCTGGCTACTTTTATATTTTTTAAAAGTAAATTATTTAAAGCTTTCTTTTAAGCACATTAACTTTAAAATTAAATAAAAACAAGTATCTTACTTTTGCAAAAAAGCTGTTTTATCTTATTTATCTATAAACTTTAATTACTAAATAAGGAAAAGTATCATGATGAAAATTTTTACTTTTAGGAGCTCAAAACAACCAGTCAAGATAAAATGGTTCATTTTGAGCTAATCGTGATAATTTAAGTATATAAAGTAGAATTTACTATCAGTCAAAAATATGTCCAAGACTGAAATCAGTCCTGAGACTGAAGGTCTTGCACCCATGGCTGTAATCAGCCTAAAAGAAATGCTGCAGGGTTTTTATTTTTTTTTTCTTTTGTTACAGAGATAAACGGAAATAAGAATTTTTTTTCCCCTTTAGGTTTAATTTTATAAAAATAAAATACTACGATGCTTTAATATTTGAAGCTGAAAAGAGTTATATATATATATATATATAAATAAACGAAAGATACCCATATTTCGAAAAAGATGTCATTTTAAGTCAATTTTCGTTTATAATGTTATTAGAAACGATTCGCAAATGAATCATTTTATAAACGGGATTGGAAATCTTAATTTTGATTTCTTCATACCTTTTATTTAAATTGTGCGTTTTTTAAAAATGAAAGATTTTGTTTAATTTCTTTAAAAGAAGACTCAAAACACAAAATTAAATTAGTAATCTATCTGTATTGCACTCACATATCACAAGAAATACCTATGCCACACATGAACGTTATTTTGTAAGGACAACAGTTATGAGTATTGTTGAAAATAAAAACAATTCAGAACATTATACTAATTAGAAAGGATCGGTTGCAAAGAATGCTGTCTGGATAATTAGAAATTGTACTCACTTTCTCCCCTTGGAATACCATTTCAAGATCTTTGATATTTCTTATTTCTTCAGTCAACTTCGCGTATCGCGTAGTGATACATGGCGAAGTCTTATGGCGAACGCGATGAATTTTCATTTCGATACGAGAATTTGCGATAAATATCGAATTTCGATACGAGAATTTTTTTTTAAATGTGAAATATTTTCTCCTTAAAAAATGTTTACTTACTATGAATAACAAGGAAATAAAATACATATAATTACAAAATACTGTTCCATTTAAAAAAATCAGTCTAAGTATTTTAAAGCACATAATAAACTGTTTTTGTAGTTTAAAAAAAAGATTTATTGCCAATATTCAGATTTTTAACTGTGACCTTAATCGCGCAAAACCGATGTGCAACTTTCTGTCTGCTAGCCCATAGAATAACATGTAATCCGCGATCCTAAGAAGTCCAATTTTTCATGCGGATTATATAAAAATTAAGAGTTTTCCTAGATACTAGGTTAGTGTTATCCACTTCATCAAAAACAGATTCATTTTATATACAGTGAAACTCGTTTAAGATACGAATCAAGGGACCGAGGGCATTTCGTATCTTAAGCGGGATCGTATCTTATCCGGATTTCACAGATTCTCGAATAGTAATGCATACGCAGCCAGTACACATTATTATCAACATGCTTTAACTGTTTGTAACTCTAATTTTAATTCTTTCTAACAATTTTTAGATAGTCTAGAAAATATGAGTTTAAGATTTTGAAATAAAGAACAAACTTTTTTTTTTTTTTTCACTTTTGAAATAAAGAATGGCATTTTTTTCATTTTCTAAATTTTATTGTGTTACTGTTTGTACAGTAACAAAGCAAAAGTGTCTTTATTCAATACTCTCTACCAAATTAAATAAAAGATAATAAAACAAAATTCATGTTAATCTTTGGAAAACAGAAATTTAAATATTACACACTCAAAGAGGAAAAATAATAAATTTCCGTAATTATTTTTAAAACGACAAACTAGATGTATGTAAGAATAATTATTTGATGAGGAAATTCTTTGCTCTTCTTCCCTTTTGTCCTAAAGACACGTAGTAAACGGACTGCACAAACACCGTTTCGTATATAAAGCGGGTTTTTGACATGAACATACAAATTTTCTTCGTATCTTAAGCGGGATCGTATCTTATCCGTACGTATATTAAGCGGGTAATTTTACACAGGTTTAATAGGCATTTTTCAAGGGACCGGAAGAAATTCGTATCTTAAGCGGGATCGTATCTTAAGCGGGCGTATCTTAAACGAGTTTCACTGTATTAATGTTTTAAAAAAAATCTAGACCGTTTCGGAGAAAAAAAAAAGACAAACTTACACCATCGAAATTGCTTTCAAAATGGGTTTACAGATCTGAAAATATACTGCACGTAGAATTGTAAAAAATTCAGAATAGGATTATACTGCAGATATAAGACTGTTTTAAAAAAATCAGAACAATAGGACCTATATTTGATGAGTTATTAACAGGCGGCTTTTCGCATTTTCTTTGATGTCGAGTTAGCTGTATATATGAGTTCCGCCATCTACGAATTCTACGATACGATACGATACGATTTTAGGCTTAAGGCTGCGTCACTCGGAATACTACCGTCTTCCATGATCTAACCGGAGTCCTAAAATAGACTTTCTGATTTTAACCCTTAAATGCTGGATTTTTCAAAAATCATTGTAATAATGTTTTTCGGCTTTCATTTTTTAAATAAATCATGGGAAAAATACTTAAAAAAAGCATATTTTGTTTCAAGTATGGTTTACGGCTAAAAAACAGTTTGTTACTAATCGGCAATACTGGTGTTTAATTGAAAAAATAACTTTCCTTGATAAAATTCTATAATATTAAACACACAAGAATGTTAGGAACTATAATAAGAAATAAATTTTACTTGCTCACTGCAGAACAAAAATTTCGCAAGCCTCCAAACAAAACAAAAAGAACATGTAGCAACAGTTGAAAAAATAAATCTATATTTATTCTTAAACAGCACAAGTGTTGCCATGTACATGTTGAAAATTGATTTAATAATATTTTCAGAATGTATTTTATTGGCAACATTAGGCATTATAGCTTCAATATTATTCTAATAGTATTTTAGAAGCCTAAATTGAGTATGTTGTCGAAAAACAACACCAGGCATTTAAGGATTAAAATTCAATTAACTTGTAAATGGTGACAGCTATAAAATTAAATTCTTGCAGGAGTGTTATGTAAGATCTCAGGAATTTTTTTTTACTGCGATAGTCGATTTTAGTTCAGATGGCGCTGCTTGAAATAGGCGCTAAATCGGCGCCCGATTTTTGGCCTCACCTCTTTTCTCAATATTGATGCGAAAGAAGGAGATTAAATATATGCATTGGGCCCCTAAGAACAAAATTGCATTGGCGACTGAGAATCAGTCCATACATTTAATCTCCTTCTTTCGCATAAATACTGACAGAGAAGAGAAACAAAAAATCAGGCCCCGATTTAGCACCTATTGCTAGCAGTGTCATGTATCGCTGCTATTAAATCGAGAATAGCTGTAAAAAAACTCCTGACATCTTACATAACCCTCCTGTAAGAATTTTTTTAAATAGCTGCCACCATTTGCAAGTTATTGAATTTTAAAATCAGTCAATCCATTTTAGGACACCCGGTATATTCTATATAAAATTGAAGATTATTAAGCCATCGAGATCAAATTTTTCACTTTAGGACGTCGAATACTTTACATTTTAGAATATTAAGGAGAATATAAGGTAGATTTAAAGATGGATACACCACCACCTCTTCACTTACGTTACATTGTTGTAAATGTTCCATTAAAGTATTTTGATATTTTTTGCTGAATGTGCAGATGGAAATATGCAATTCGGATTAATTAAACAAGTTTTTAGTAAGATGCTGCTTAGAACTTATACAAAATCAGCTTATTTATATTTACATTAAAAAGGATGAAATCAAAATTTATTTTAATTACATTTTTTGTTCATTCATTGCATAACATGCATTTTAACCCACCATTTCTTTAGACGAGCCCATCTATTCACAACAGCGCCCAAATCTAGGTATGTCGAAATATCCTTCTCAAATGTAAGCATCATGAGTGTATTCAAACGTGGATAAGTCCTTGTTGTTCTTATATATTTTTTCACAATTTTTAATTTACAATTTTCTTTAATTCGAGGCAACTGTGACTGGAGAAGTTAGAGCCTGATAACTGACATGGTTCGCAAGAGGCAGAATTATCTCAAAGGTTCTGTTTTTATGTAAATATCGTCCATTCTTCCAGCCTCTGCGCAGAAGTTTGATAAAATTTTCAGCTCTGTGTGTAATGCTTCCATATCAGGAATTGCCAATGTTTCACAAAAGACATTTATTTGCCGCTTTCTTAACCAGATTTAGTGTTTATTTCTTTCTTGTAACGGGAGGATACATTATTTTATATAGTGGTGATATTATGCTGATGCAAGAATTAAGACTTTCAGCTATCACCACTGTAAGAGTATCCAGTACCTTCTGAAACTCTATGCATTAGAACATTAGAAGTTCGGGAGCAAAGAGAATGTTTCAATTACCTGGTTCCAATCTTCGTCGATACTGCATAGCAAATTCATTTACAGATCAACACCTTACTTGCTTTAAAAGAGAACTGCACTCTATATTTCCCTATTCACAATTTCATTGTCACTGTTGATTTTTTCCAATGATTTGATACAAGTCTTCAGTGTTTTCGTATCGTCTATTTTAAGAGTCTTCGACTTCATTTTTACAGTAACTAACTTGCACTTGTACTGAACGTGCTTGAGAAACATCATAGTGAAGCAATGAAGTCGAGCGATAACATTTTCTTTCTTAAACTTCGTGGCTTGATCTTGTTTTGCTAACAGGAGTAGAGGAATCAACTTTTTCAAAATTTGTAGGATACATTCATATGAGATCCGAACCGCTTTCAATGATTCCGCTCGAGCAGTCCATGTAGCCTTAGAAAGATTCCGCAGCAGAAGAGCATTTTCTATTTCTTGGAGCTTGTCTACCAATGGTTTCTTTCGTTTAGTACTTGCTGTGAAAAACACAAACATCTTCCAGTATGTCGAACACATCACCTATAACATTGCTGGCATTGCAGATATGCGAAACGAAAGTGTTGAGTCTGTGACATTGACAAGGAATATAGGGCACAATTCGACTCACGATTTCTGAAAACGTCTCCTAAGTGTCGCTGAATTCTCCAGACATGTTGCTTGTAAAATCGTATGGCTGGAAAAATGCCTGTTCTATTTCGAGCTCATTCTTTGTAAGGATGTGCGATATCTAGCATGCGAGGTCGACATTGGTTTTGACGACTTCTTTCGCGAAAACTTCCAAAAGCCGATCGGAGTTTTTCCATCTTTGTCGACATATTTCAACCCAACAGCTGATCGATCATGGTGCGAAGAATTTGGTGTCGTATCTGCCATAATTCCATAAAATTATGCTTCTTGAATATCCCTGACTATCATTTTGCGCACTACTGTAGCAAAAAATTCAATCATCTCGTTTTGGGATGAATCGGAATGGTAAGTTAAATGCAGTGGCGTGGCGTGAAAATTTTCGGTGGTCATCGCAATTATTTAAGTTTGTGGTGAAAAATTATTAACTCTAAAATTCAATGGTTGAATGTTCAAAAAAGAAACTTTAAATCTTACCTTCACTTATACATGAACTCCAAATATTCTGCTAAAACTGGATCGTAGAGTTTTAAAAGCTTATTAAGAGTTTTAAAATATTGCTTGGTCATCGCCGCATCCAGCGATGACCGGACGCCACGCCACTGGTTAAATGGTATGGGCTGAAACGTGTGTCCTCAAACATTTCCTCAGTTGTGTGTTACGTCTGGATATTAATTCCACAATTTTTCAAATGTTTCCATTTCCGTCTTTGTCATTTCCACAAACTAGACCTTGCCTACCCAGCATTCGCGTAATGTCCATTAAGATTGCTACAATTTCTGTGCTGAATGCAAGATATTACAATTGCTCTTCCAGAATAATCTGTTTGTGCTTGTTCTCGTCGAATAAGTGATTATGCGTCATCATGAACTGACAAAATAGGAAACAGCAAATTTGGTGGGAGTTTGAAGAGAAATGTTGTGCGAACTTTCTGATCTTTCTTTTCCTTAAGCTCTTCATTTTGTGTGTTGTGTCTTTTGTTTACAGCACTCTCAAGTGAAGCATTTTGTATTTTTTATTCTCCCAGGTCCTTCATGAAATACGCAAAAAAAAATTAGCATTGAGTTCTGTGCTATATTCCAAAAACGTATGCTCTTTTGTACCAAGCGCTGTTGAAATGTCATTCTCAATCTTGCGGGATGGAACCATTTATCGGCTATACGCTGAGTTTTGGCTGATATGGACCTAAACTGATCAAATATATCTCTGATTGTCTGACTTCATTTTAGACCTTTTTCCCTGATCATGTTCAATGATGGAATCGTTCCCACTTTCCGCATTGCTAACCTCTCCACGGTTCTTCTCGATTTCTTTCACGATCTTTCTATAAATATTTGACACAGACGAACAAATTTATTTTTCCCTGTCAATTATATCTATGGTCTCCTTAAGGAACAAGAAAACACTTAATTCATCAGGTGGGGTCAATTTTTCAATAATTTGCTTGCAATCATTTAAACAACCGACTAAATGATTCAATTGTCGAGCACATTTCAATAAACCACGAGTAATATGAATGCCTTCACCGAAGTCGTCATCATCTTCAGTGCTAGTCGATCGTCTAGAATAGGGATGCACAACCTTTTTTAGAGAAGAGCCACTTACAAAAATGTCTGGATTGTCGAGGGCGACATCAGTAAATCGGAGTTTTACCCCTCTAAGTTCCCTTACCCAGTCAAAATATCCAATTCAGTTGGTAAGGATATATCAACAGTTCACGTTTGTATATATAACACAGATATAGCAAGGATTGTTTTCAAGGAGTGATAATATACATTGATTTTATTCGGGGGAGTAAATTTTGATTTATTATAACTGCTAAAAACAAACATAGGCATGAGAGGGGCTAGTGCCGAAGAAAATGTTAAATTTATGAACGGAGAGAAGAGAAGAAGCCAATCAATGAAATTTGAGATTTTTCCGCACCTGATCAATGAAATTCCCGATTTTTATAAGCCTGATCGACAACATCCGCAATTTTTCAGAAACCGATCGACAAAATTCGCTATTTTTCCCCACCCTATTAACGAAATTCGCTTTTTTCCTCGTCTGACCGACGAAATTCTCCATTTTTCCGCGCCTGATTGACAAAACTCGGGATTCTTTTCATGCCCAACGAACAAAATTCACGATCTTTCGGAGACCGATTGACAAAACTCGCGATTTTTCTGTGCTTGTTCAACGAAATTTGTGATTTTTCTCGCCCGTGATTGACAAAATTCGGGATTTTTCCGCGCCGGATAAACAAAATTCGCGATTATAACTGACTCTGACGAAATGTGCAATTTTTTTCCGCCGCAAATTGACAAAATTCGCGTTTTTTCTCCCGATAATCTGACGAAACTCACGATTTTTCCTCTGCCGATCAACGAAATTTTCAATTTTTCTGCGCGTCATCGACTAAATTCGTGATTTTCCCGTGCCCGATCAACGCAATTCGCGATTTTTGCGCACCTGATTGGAAAAATTCTGGATTTTTTTTAACCCGACCAACGAAATTTGCGATTTTTCCGCGCCCGATCAGCAAAATTCACGATTCTTAACTGGCTCTGGCTAAATTTGTAATTTTTCCCGCCGTGCCCGAGCAACGAAATTCTCGATTTTTCCCGAGCCCGATAGACAAAACTCGTAATTTTTCCGTTGCCGAGCGGCGAAATTTGAGATTTTGTTTGTGCCTTATCGGCAAAATTCGCGATTTTCTCGTCCCCTATCAACGAAACTTTCAATTTTTCGGTGCCTGATCGTCAAAATTCGCGATTCTTAAATGGCTGACGAAATTTTCAGTTTTTTTCGGTAAAGTGACGAAATTCTCGATTTTTTTCTTGCGACCTATGGGCAAAAATTGCAATTTTTTCCAGTTATAAATTGACGAAACTCGCGGGCCACAGGCTGTGCACCCCTAATCTAGAATCTAGATGTTCCGAACCCTACCATATTGTATGTAGGAAAAATCGGATTTTCAAGGACAAACGTCCTCGATTCATTATCCCTTCGTTGGTCACTCCTCGGCCCTTATCTTAGGTTAGTAGCTATGGTAACGAAGGGAAAATGAAATGAGCACGTATGTCCTTGAAGTGCCGATTTTTCCTACAGTGAGTATAATCCGGTACACCGGACTGTCAGAAAGACCGCTTTAAATATTGAGAAACTACTCTCTCCTGGTTCTTTCTCAATTTATTTTCAGTAGTCACGCGAAGTCGAAGAAAGGAGAGTCAAACTTCGGATTTTTAAAAGAAATTAAGACAAATGCTAAGGATTGGTGTTTTTTTAGTGTATGTTTTAAGAAAAAACGCAGAAAATTGAAAAAAAAAATCGATTGATTCAGAGTTGTATCGATCGATACTGACTACCTAGAATTTGCCGACTGTGATCAAAGTTGCCGACATTGGGGGGGTGAGACGCCCCCCTACGCCCCCCCAGTAGCTTCGCCCCTGCCCACACAATTGTACGGGCGATTACTAAAGTAAAAGAGAATGACTACCTCCTGTTTTTGTGCGATTTAAAACCAAATCCGCACATTTATATGAGTTAATTGGCTTTAGATGTTTTGATAAGACACAACTAGGGGGTACCATCTACAATACAGGGTTATATTTTCTGCTTTTAAAAAGACTATATCATCTGACAGCAATAGACAAAAAGTATGTACTGTCGTAATTTCATTTAAATATGATTTATAATGTTTGCTTGGATTTAATATTTCTTTTCATATAGTTTATTCATGATTTTAATTGATTTTGTCTTTGATAAATTTAATTAGGCTTCACAAAAGTTGAAAAACAAATGAACCACACAATTGTGCGGGTCCGGCATTTACCATTTCCAAAATAAATACAATTCCTAATATATATATAAAAAATTTTTAAGTGATTTTTTTAAACTTATGTTTTTAGCAATTTATTTTTTATTAATTACATTTTTAAAGCTGACCAATTTTAAATTAATAGGTTTGTACTATTCATGATTTCTATTTAAAATGGATAGTATTAGATATATAATATGCACATGTAACGAACTGTATGTTTCTGCTCTGAGTTATAGATGCCATATATGATTTATAAGTTTTATATGAGTTATATGCATACCACGAGATTGATTTTTAAGTTTGATAAATTCATTCCATTTTGTCAACACAGCAAGTAAACCACCAGGAATAAATAATAAATTATAGAAAGTTCAGCAAATGCTCGACAGATTCCGTAGTGTCTGTTTGAATTTACCAGGAGATCAGGGAAAATTTTCGATAGATGAGCAGACGATTCCTTTTTTTAGGACGTGCCTCGGTAAAGCAGTATATGAAAAACAAACCACACTCTGTTGTAACAGCATCATCTGGGATAGTTTTAAATTTTGTATTATACCAGTGGGAAAGTACAGACCTGGTCCACAAGGATCTAGGCTTAGGACCTGCTGTCAGGGCCGAAACTAAGGGGGGGGGGGGCAGAGGGGGCATGTGCCCCGGGCGCCAGAACGAAGGGGCGCCAAATGAAGGATTATACCTTTGGAAAGGATTATTTTCTTCTGATGGGCTGATGGCTTCCATTATTATGAAACAGCCATTATAAATGAAGTGTTAGGTGAAGATGAAATAGCAGTCGTAAAAAGTTAGAATTCTGATTTTCTGGTCAGAATGGGAAAAAAAATGGCCATAATTTTTTTTGAAAAAAAAAATAATAGGTATAGGAAAAAAGGGACGAAATGGGAAAAAAAGGGACTGTAAGGATGGAACGGTAAGGAAAATTATCACCTATTTTTAGGAAAATCATGTCAAGACTAAGTGATAGCCACAATGTTCATTGATTTCTAGAAACAGGTGTTAACATTGGATTAAATAATTTTTTTTTCTTAATTTACTTCGAAAAGTGCAGAAATAAACCTTGGGGACGGTAAGACTACCAATAAAGCCACGATCTTGAAATTGATATTTAAACGCTGATTTAAATTTTGCAGTAAATTTCCTGTCAAAGAATTTTAGACATTCTTTCTCTAGCATACCTCCATGAGAAAAAACTTGAAAAAAATTCTGTGGCTGCATCTGAAGTGATTTTCTGTATAAGTTTAGCAAGAGGGACGGTAAGGATGAAAAACCCAGGGACAGAGTTCAAAAAATAATATCAACCGTAAAAATGTGTGCGGGTTAATTTTTTGCACAATATTTATATTAAACAATTGTCCCAGTTTCGGAAAAAAATTACATCGACTTACTTTTATTGAAACAATTTTATACAGACAGCTCCAAATTTAAAAATCAGCATCAGGGACGGGACGGTATAGGAGTTTTCCTGGTATTTGGACCCTCAACATCGTCCAAAACTTATTTATCCCGTTAATATTGTTATATGCAATCATGCAATGGAATGTTCTCCAGTATATGAAATAAAATAAAAACACAAAAAAATTTATTAAAATAAAAATTATTATTCAGGGACATAAAAGTCGAAAGATTGTGAGAATTCCCCATATATTGTTGTGCTTTTGTACTTTTTCGGTTTTGGTTACAGTTTTCTTTTTTATGAGTACAGTTTCACTTTCAGAACAGGTTTCAAAATTGAAAGTATCTGCACATAAAAAATTGCATAAAAGCTCGAAAAGGTACGATTGCACAACTATATATATCAACCAGGTGTATCCTATGCAAAAAATAATATTAAAAAATATTAAAATGTGAGCCCAAAATATGCAAAGAACTGTCCATAGAATTAACATTAGCTTGAATGTTAAATTTTACTTCGGGTGACTAGTGTCGGTTTTTAAGAATTACATTTTATTAAAGATTGTTATCATAGAAGAAAATAATAAATAAAGATGCAGTTGAACACTATTTTACATGTGAAAAAGGATTCAAGACTAAACATCTTTAATAATAACACATATAAATAGTCTTCGAATCTGACATTAACAATATAACAATGGAATTAAGGTTTTAAGGTCCAAAATTTCAATTATAAAAAAAAAAATTGTAACTATTAAAATAATATTGTGGTGCTATGGTATTCGAGGTTTTAAGTATCACACAAAGCTATTTTATAACTTTTTTTTTTGGGGGGGGGGGGGAGTTTAAGTAATTAGTCAATGCATTTTAGTTATTTAGCTCTAATTCATTGCAAAAATTCTGGATTTTTTTAAAAAGCTCCGTATACTCCCGGTTTCTCGAATAAATCTATATCGTACATACTCTAGACATGACGTTCATGACTTTAGCGTAATCCCTCTGATTTTTTTTACGATTACAACACTGCAAACCAGATCAATATTTGTCATAATTTTACGAACCGGAATATTGTTCCGATTTGCTCTGCACATTTCAAGCCCAGGTTTGCTGTCGCGAAAAATTAACAATTTCAAAATATTCGTATTTAAAATTTAAGAAAAATAGGAAATAAAACGACTTATACACATCCGATTAACAAGCAGTTATGTCAAAAGAAAACGCTAATTTGATAGGATTTAAAAATATTGAATTAAAATTTAAAAAAAACAAGAAAAAAACAATAGCGATCTCTCTGTAAACGGGTTTCCATTCGTTTTCCTTGGATTGGGGATTTTTAAGACCAAATCTGCTGCTGTTAAGAAATACAACGGCTGTTTTCGCATTTAATTAAAAAAATTATTTAAACATTTGAAAATAAGCTAATGTAAAATGAATTAAGTAAACAGTGTCATTCAGGGCCGAAACTGAGGGGGGGGGGGGGGGCAGAGGGGGCATGTGCCCCGGGCGCCAGAACGAAGGGGCGCCAAATGAAAGATTATAACTTTGGAATGGTTCATTTTCTTCTGATGGACTGATGTCTTCTATTATTATGAAACAGCCATTATAAATGAAGTGTAAGGTGAAGATGAAAGAACAGTCGTAAAAAGTTAGAACTCTGATTTTCTGGTTTCATAATAATAGAAGACATCAGTCCATCAGAAGAAAATAACTCGGTGAAAGCGGAAACTCGGATAATCGGGACTCTACTGTATATTTCATTTTTAAAATGATCTTTAGAATATTTTTGTTGGTGTTCAGAGGGGAGTCATGACCCCCGTGATCTCCCCCTTGGATCCGCCATTGTAGATTACGTAGTTCAGTATTACATATTTTAAATTTTAAAATAAGTCGACTATTAGAAAATTAGTAAAATTCTCTTTGTAAATATATTTCGCGGAAGAGGAGGGGGGTGGCGCCAAAATCCATGCTTGCCCCGGGTGCAAAAAAGGCTAGTTTGGGCCCTGGCGTCATTGTCTCCCGGTATTTTTTAACAGCGCTATAAGATAGTTCTTTTAAATAATTCATTTTAAACGTATCGTTTCAAATCTGACGTAATTTACACCAAAGTTTTATTTCTCTTATTAATATTCACGTGAAAATACTTTTGTTATTAGAAGTAAATATTATTTTTGCGCTGTCTTCGAATTCACGATAATAGTTGAAAAGATTATCTCAAAATATCTCGCGCAAATATATTTTTCAATTTAAATTGTTTTGCCATATTTTTTGGACATTTTATATATGACGTAGTTTCCTGCATTTACAAGTTTTAACGCATAATAATGACTTTTTTATTTTAAGATTTTGTTTCTCTTTCAAAATTCAAGTGAAAATATGGTTCTTATGACGTAATTTCCCTGCTTTTAACATGTAATCATTTAATTCTAATTTTAAAGTTTTTTTTTCTGTTTGTAATAGTCACGTGTAAATAAATTTTAATTTGAGGCAAACATTATTGTTTGCGCTGTTTATACAATTGGGAACAGTTTAAATTAGTACAATTTTCTAAAATTTGTAAAAAATATCTCTCGAAATGCTGAAAATTTGAATTTAAAATAGAAATAAAACCTCAAAAAATCAGTCAAATAAGAAAAATAAATGCAACCTGCACACCCGGAACTTATAACGTATAAAATGATCGAAAAATGATTAAATTCTCATGTATAGTTTTTGCTCCAATAAAACTTTTTTAATGGAACGATTTTGTCCAACTTTAGCATTAAATATCTCTTAAAATAATTCTTTGATTTAAAAACTGTCTGCATCAGCGTGTTTATCAAACATTTCTCTATAAGACCACCGATTTTCATATTTTTGTATGCAACAGTTTTTTTTAATATTAACCATGAAAGGCCATGCTTAAGCATTCAAATTGGATGCCGATCAACCCGGAATATCTACGCAGGTTTTCATTGGTCCATTTCCAAAATCAAAACTTTTTTATATATATAGAAGGATTAAATAAAACTGACGCCGGAAGGAAATACTGTTAATAACTTTAATAAAAATTAGAAAATAGCGATACAATAGAAGTCCATGATAAGAAGCATGGAGAATAGCGAACTAAGAAACTGTTTAAAATACTTGATATTTATATATAGAAAGGGGTTTAATGGCCATGAAAAGATAATTTAAATTTAAAAATACATTCGAACGCACTGCTGAATTCAAGAGGAGGGGGATTCCCCCCCGGAAAGTTTGATATTTTATGCTTTTTAATAAGCAATTTCCACGCCGAATCTCTAAAATGCCCCCCCCCCCCCCTCCAGAGCCGAGAAATTAATCCCGGAGAAAAATATCTGAATTCAACACTGCTCGATCGGCGTGAGCAAGAAAAAAGGCAAATATTAATTAAAACGATATCTTAGAAATTCCCCTTAAAGTTGAGAAAAATTCATTTAAAAATTAAAATTTTCAATAATGCCTTAACATGGACCAAAGCCAAACTATTTAAAAAATGTAAGCATTCCTCAGTAAATAAACATAACTTTTTAATTTATTAAAATTTCTGTAGGAAATAAGTTGTAATTTGTACAGAGAAAATACAAAAATATCCTAATCACATTTGAATAATTAAAATAATAAATACCTTTATATCTGGGTTCTTTACTTGAACGCTAATCCAATGGCGCTGCTAATGATGGGATTCAATAAAGAAGTGTTGTAATTTTGTCTTTGTCAAATTTCCGAGCATGCGCATTTAAATCTGTCCTTCTTCCAACAAAAGGAAATTTTCGCTTACGTCGTTATTTTATGACAGTGTTGTATCAGTTTTAGAGCAAAGTTGCGTTGCAAGGGAGCGATTGATTACATTCCGGCAACCTAGTAGTGTCCTTGCGGCAATATTATTACTTCAAATTTGTCGTGACAAGAGAATATCAAGAAAAAATTAATCTTGCTGCAATTGTTCATGCTATCTCCCAGATAGCAATTTTAATTTGCAGAAAATTTTCAGCAATCTTACTTTGCAGACTTTCAAAGTTGCAGCAAGCTCAGCATGACAAGTCTGAAAGTTCATAACAAGACTGCAACAAGATTATGCAAACTCCGAAGTCACCATACTTTGAACTTGCAGCTAACTTGTCGTGCAAGTTGCAATCTTCTTGCATCAAGCTTACTGCAAACTCATAGCAAACTAGTAATATTGCGATGTCACACTATTTGCAAACGCATTGTAAACTTGCAATCAGAACATCTGCAAACTCGGAATCTTGTCATGACAAGTTCACGACAAGCATAGCTGCAAATATGCAGTAATTTCATTGAAATATTGTTAATTCTCTGAATTTTGCGTTTACAGGTAAAATAGAATTTTTTGAGACAGCAGATGTGCATTCACCAAAATTTGGGAAGAACTTCGTTTTGATGCTCAAAAAGAAAATCCGATGAGTACTAAAGGAATAAAGTTGTTTTACCATGTTCTGTAGGCAAAAAGGGTCATTTTTAGCTCGGGGAAGGGGGTAACTCAAAAGAATTTTAAGTAGGTAAAAGGGGATATTATTTATTAAGTATTTTCTAATTCCGAATCAGGTGAAATCATCAGCAAGTCAATACGATAATTTCTTACAAAGTTACGGCAGGTTTTATGAACACAAAGCCAAAAATTATACTTTTGCAGGTAAAATAGGATGTGTACAGTAACAACTATTCACGAAAGCTTGAAACAAACTTCGTTTTGGCACTAGAAATTAAGATCCGGTGTGTCCCCAAATGTAAAGTTGTTTTGTCGTGTGGGGGGGGGGAGGGGGGGAGGGGGGGATGGGCATTTTAGCTCGAGAGGGGCAAAATTCAACTTTTTTTAAATAGGACAAGTTGGATTTAGTTTCGTATGTATCTTTTAATTCCGATTTGAATAACATTATCCGCAAGTCAAAACGATCATTTGTAAGACAGTTACTGCAGTTTTTATCAATACAAAGTGGAAAATTATACTTTATTTTTGAGTATACTTTTGCCACATTTATTTTACGTTCAAAACAAGTTCTCTATACCATATTAAGTCATCTGAAAATTATTAAATGTCCTCAAAATAGCAATAAATAAAATCAGGATAGTTTTGAGTTCACTTCAAAGTCATTAAATTTACCAAAATCCACTACTTATAACCTGCCCTAACTTTGTAAATAATGATCGTATTGGCTTGCGTGCGGTGTCATTTGATTCAGATGAAAAAATTCATAACAAACGATACCGCCTTTGACCTTTTAAGAATAAGTTCAAGTCTCCCCCCCCCCCCCCCTCCTCACAAAAAAACTTGATGAAAGAACTTCATTTTTTAAGGGACTCATCGGATCTTTATTTCTAGTGCCAAAGTTCTTAAAAAAATTTTGTGATTGGCTATCAGTTGCTGCTGTAAAAACTTACTTTACCTGCACTAAAGTATAATTTTCGACTTTACATTCATAAAACTTAACGAAACTATGTAACAAATGGTCGTATTGATTTGCAAATGGCATCATTCGATTAAAAAACATAATAAACGATACCCGTCTCTTGACCTACTTAAACATTTTTCAGCTTTGCCCTCCCACTCCCTGAGTTAGAAATGCTCCCAAAACATGGTAAGAGAACCTTATTTTTTGATGACTCATCGGCTCTTCATTTTTAGTGTTAAAACGAAGTTCTTCCCAAATTTTCGCGAATGGCCATCAGTTGTCGTATGTTATTCAATTTTTGGTATATATGAGGTGCATTCAAGTTCTAAGGCCTCCGATTTTTTTTCTAACTAACTACTCACCCGAAAACTATGAAACTGGTGTTACTTCTAGATGTAATCTCCCTGCAGACGTACGCATTTTTCACAACGTCGATGCCATGATTCCATGGCCACGGCGAAGGCTTCCTTAGGAGTCTGTTTTGACCACTGGAAAATCGCTGAAGCAATAGCAGCACGGCTGGTGAATGTGCGGCCACGGAGAGTGTCTTTCATTATTGGAAACAGCCAAAAGTCACTAGGAGCCAGGTCAGGTGAGTAGGGAGCATGAGAAATCACTTCAAAGTTGTTTTCGCGAAGAAACTGTTACGTAACATTAACCCGATGTGCGGGTAAAACAGCACGATTTGCTTCAGCGATTTTCCAGTGGTCAAAACAGACTCCCAAAGAAGCCTTCGCCGCGGCCATGGAATCATGGCGTCGAAGTTGTGAAAAATGTGTACGTCTGCAGGGAGATTACGTCGAGAAGTAACACCAGTTTCATAGTTTTCGGGTGAGTAGTTACTTAGAAAAAAAATCGGAGGCCTTAGAACTTGAATGCACCTCGTATATTTTACCTGTACTACGCTAATAGTCGTACTTTTCATTGTTGTGTGTGTTTTGTGCAGGATTCTATATAATCGGAGGTTTGTCAAATGCTGGACATTTTTATGCTATATAGACTGAGTAGACAAGGACTTATAGTTTAAAGTAGATTCCAAATCACCACAAATACTCTACCACACCTAGGAATTAAATCCGACATAGTTGGATGGAAGGCCACGGTGTTAACCATTCAATTACCTGGTAGGTAATCCCCAATAACTTCCAATAATGCACTTTAATTTGTTTAGGAGATTTATTAGGCACACCAATTCTCAATTAAGTGCATATACTTCTAGTTCTTAGAAAGTAATTGAAAACATTATCTAAAAACAAGTAGTCCATTTACATAACCAATTCAAAGCAAACTGTATTATATGTCTAATTTGATTAATAATTTATTATATCAGAGTATATTAGCTCTTAAATTTCTATTTTTCCTAATAAATTTCACGCAGTTAGGAAATAAATTTAGTTTAGACATAACTATCATATCATGATGTGATATGATAGTATCATATCATATCATATCAAGACATAGCTGCCAATCAAGAAATTCTAATTTCTTGCAAAATTATCCATCCCTGGCGAGTCGTTTGGTTTTCCCTAAAATATATGATAATTATTGCATGTTATAATTTATTTTACTTGCTTAAGCATTCGCCAAATCGGAAGATTCTGATAGAGAAATAAAGAAATCTGTATTTTTATGTTAACCGGGTGCAGGTGATAAATCGCCAAATATCCAAAATCGCATCGCATTTTTTTTTTTCCTATTTCATTAAAAATATAATCCTTTCACTTATTTTATTTAAAATACATAACTTTAATCTAAAATGCTTAATTTTCACTGTTTTTAGTTTACTAAGCGAACATTAAAAAATGCTGCAGGCAGTGTTAAAAAAAGATGCTATAGGCGAGATTTGCGCCCGGCTAACATTCCACTTTGAACAAAACTATATGAATATAAACACAACCCCCAATCTCAACTTCATATATAATTTTATTAAAGAAAATATAATTTATTTTCATTTCTTTATGGCCAAAGTGGAATATATTGCTAAAACACTGAAACTTCTCGGAAAAGAAAAAACTCATTTTAGAATTAAAATTGCCCTATTCTCAAATCTGAATAAATATAAAACCACAACAACAAAATATTTGAAAAGTTTGAAGAATTTAAAAAGAACAAAGTTAGAATAAAACAGTACAGGCTATAACATAATTACAAAGTTTATTTTCACACAGTTACAGATAATAGTTCACACAGTTCACAGTCAACACAGTATACAACATATATATATATACAACATAATAACAATAACAAAGTATAGTATTTACCAAATTAACATTATGCAACATTCTTCTCTATAATTGTTTCATGTCTTTGAATCCTAAAATAGAGAAACAAAAGAGTGCATTTAAAGAAATTACAAGTTAAATTTTTATAATATTTCAAATGAAAATCAAATTTCAAAGTAATTGCTTAAGAGGTGCAAAGGCCAACTTAGTGAAAAAGTTTCCATGCCGGGACTCGAACCCGGGCCATCAGTATAGCGCACTGACGTTCTACCGACTAAACCACATGGGACGATACCCAGCCTGGAAAATTTCTCACTATTATATGTTGCGCCTCTTAAGCAATTTCTTTGAAATTTGATTTTCATTTGAAATATTGTATTCAAGGCGAATGCTTCTCTCTAGAATAATTTCCATGTATTAATATACCCGAACAATTCATCAGTAAAATTCTTGTGAAACTGGAATCCCCTTTCCTATTGTATCGAAGACTTTTATCATTTTTTCCTTTGAATGGAAATGATTAAATAAATAAAAATTTTCATTTTCATACAATACGCTGAAATAAATTCATACCTTCATCGCAATAGCAACCTCTCATTTTGAACGTTCTACACGCACGAAAGTGGAATGAACTTCGTTATATAGAATGTATTTTTCGTAATATGGAGATTAATTTGTATGTTAATGGTGTTCAAAGTCAAGGTTCAGCAGAAAATTTCGTTAAGTAGAAAACTTCGTTAAAGGGAAGTTCGACTATCTTGTTTTGTAGAACACAGGGGGCAACTTTTCAAGTGGTACAATTCTTTTCATAATCAGTACTATTAGCTGGTCTTCCATCCATAAAAAAATTGTGAAAAATGATTCAATAAAATCCTTTTTACTTTTAATCCAGGCAATAGAGACCGCATAGGGGCTCTACCTAGCAAAATCCATGGTAGTTCTGGAAAAAGGCTTACTATATGTTTTTTGGGTCGCTGAATCCAAATTTTTAACTTCCCACCAAAATTTACCCCAGCAACCCCCCCAAAAAAGGTTTTTATTTAAAAAATCAATTTTTTTATTGTTTTAGGGAAAAAGTATCTAGAAATTCAGAAAGTAGACAAAATTTTCAACAAATAAGATACATGACATTATGACGTAGGATGAATGGGGGAGGGGGGGGGATCTGTCTCAGAACATGCGCCGCGGTGCTGCGTAGACTAAGTTGCGCAATTCCACTTAACCACTCACATCATTTACATTCGCCCTCCCGTCTCCCCTCCAAACTTTCCCTATAAGGTTTACTTTAAGTTTTGTGGGTAGCTGAGTCCGAATTTTTAACTTCCCCCAAAATCCCCCCCCCCTCCACAATCCCCCCAAAATAGTTGTTTTAAAACTAAATTTTTTATTGTTTTAGGGGAAAAGTATGTAGAAATTCAGAAAGTAGACAAAATTTGCAACAAATAGGATACATGACATTATGACGTAGGATGAACGGGGAGGGGGATGGCTGCCTCTGAGCATGCACTGCGGCGCTACGTGCACTAAGTTATGAAAGTCCAGGCAATAGGGATTTTACCTGGAAAAATTAATGCTAGTTCTGGATTTCGACTCACTTTATAATTTTAGGGTCGCTGAATCCGAATTTGTAACTTCCCATCAAAGTTTCCCCCAGCAACCCCCCAAAAAATTGATTTTTTGAAAAAAAAATTGGTTTTTGAGAACAGCGCGAGGAGAATGTTCCGAGGCAGCCCCCTTCCCCCCGTTTATCCTACGTGATAATGTCATACATCCTATTTGTTGCAAATTTTGTCTACTTTCTGAATTTCTACATACGTTTCCCCTAAAACAATAAAAAATTTAATTTAAAAACAACTATTTATTTTTTTTTTTGGGGGGGGGGGGGAAGAATTTTGGGGGAAGTTAAAAATTCGGATTCAGCGACCCAAAAATCTTAAAGTAAACCTTATAGGGAAAGTTCGGAGGGGAGACGGGAGGGCGAATGTAAACGATGTGAGTGGTTAAGTGGAATTGCGCAACTTAGTATACGCAGCACCGCGGCGCATGTTCTGAGGCAAATCACCCCCTCCCCATTCATCCTACGTCATAATGTCATCTATTTTACTTGTTGCAAATTTTGTCTACTTTCTGAATTTCTAGATACTTTTTCCCTAAAACAAAAAAAAAAAAAAAATGATTTTTTTAATAAAAACCTTTTTTGAGAGGCATTTTACCAAAACGTGAGGCATTTTGAGAGGCATTTACCCAGCCTGGAAATTCCAGGCTGGGTATCGTTCCATGTGATTTAGTCGGTAAAACGTCAGTGCGCTATACTGATGGCCCGGGTTCGAGTCCCGGCATGGAAACTTTTTCACTAAGTTGGCCTTTGCACCTCTTAAGCAATTACTTTGAAATTTGATTTTCATTTGAAATATTGTATGCAGTGCGAATGTTTCTCTTTAGAATAATTTCCATGTATTAATAAATTTTTACAGTTTTAAAAAATTCTACTTACAATTAGTTCTAAAGGCCATCACAAATTAGAACTCCTCACGCTAATATTAATACATTGGGACATATTTTTAAAAATAAGTGTTTGTATTTTTATATTTTTAAAATACTTTTTCTTTTATATTCGATAGCTGAGGTCAATTTCTGAAATAGTCGTTTTTTATTTTATTTTAATTTTGTTGAAGTTTTTATTTTATTTATTTATTTATTTTATTTTATTTATTTATTTATTTATTGATGTGGACACTTTCATTGGCTCTAAAAGTGAAAGTATATAAAAAATCATTTAAAAATATTGAAATGCAAACGAGATATTTTTAATAATATGTCCTGTTAGCGAGCTATCGTTTCCGCTGGAGTGAAGTAGCTGTTTAAGGGTGATGATATTCTCGAAATGTAATAAAACATTAAAGGTTTCCAGTAGAAATAAATAAATCTATTTTTGCAGGCAATAAGCCATAGATCTTTTTGCCAAACTTTCAGTCAAGCCAGACTTAACAATGTGGAAATTGCTTCTGGCAAACTGCACAATAATAAAGTTAACCCCTGGCTTAACTTGGCATAATTAAAATAATAATAATAAATAAATAACGTTTGAAATGTCTAAACTTAGTCAACCATAATAACCATATAACGAGCTAAACTCAGCAACCACCATTCAGACTTCGCAACCTCTAAAAACATGGTAATATATCCTGCTTGAAAAAGACTACTGTTACAAATAATGATGTTATCACGAACGGACGGCGACTATTTTCTGTAGTCGTATTGCTATGCTTTTCCTTTTTAATGGGGTATTTTTCGGTTACCATAGCCACGGCTGCCGCGATAGCTGGCGTCTGTTTGGTGATTGATAAATAAGGCAAGTCACACACTAGCGACACATAAGACATGTCGCTTGAATTCGCTGGAAAAACTGATTTAAAACATGTTTGAAACAACTTCGTCCTTTGTTGCGACCGGTTTTTGCGCTACATGTCGCTTGTCGTCTCAGTGTGGGATGCGCCTTAGGCACATGCCACTATCAACCGACATTCCGTTAAATTATACTTCCGTGAGAAATTGCAATTTTTAAAAAACATTGTTCTGCGTATCTTTGTCCCATTGGTCGGGGTAAAAGTACGCAGTGGTGGGGCAAAGATACCCAGGGCGTATTTATGCCGCATTACTGCGGGTTTTTGCCCCATTTCTACTCAAACGAATGAGTTATGTAAAAGCAATAGTAAATGTCACTAGTACTGTACACATACTGCGAAACAGCACCAAAAACTGGCAATAAGTAATAATTAAAAGAATAAAACTTTTAAAAAATCGCCATAGGAGATTTTTTACAGTTTTATTCTTTTAATTATTTTTCATTTTATGGTGATTTTTTACAGTTTTATTGTTTTAATTATTTTTTATTTTATGGTGATTTTTTACAAGTTTTATTATTTTATTTAGTATTTTGTAGTTAACCTTTAACTGATGTTACCGGTCTCACAGACCGCTGCTTTTTTCAATTTTTATAGTTTAACTTGTAACCTTCAGTTTAACTACAAACACTATCAAAATATTGTTCAATTTGGAACTTTAGTGCTATCACCAGAGACTTTTGAATAGGTTAATTTTAATTATAACAGCCCTGTATAAAAAGTTTAGTACAAAATCACCATCCTACGAGTTAATCGCGCCTTTTATTCATCTTTCGATAGAGCGGTCTCACAGACCACTTCACAGTAGTTATGTGATGATTTCTGTCACATCAGTTAAAAGTTAAACTGAAAATTATAAGTTAAACCATGAAAAAAAAAAAAAAAGAAAACAGCGGTCTGTAAGATCGCAAATAGCAGTTAACCGGTAACTGTTGTGACAAAAATTGTTGCATAAATACTGCGAGCAAGGACTACTATAATTAAAACTCATTTATTCAGAAGTCTCAAGCGTTAGTAGCGTTAGTTCTCTAGCGTAACACCTGAAGAAATTAATACGTATAGTTAAATTAGAATCTATAGTAAATCCCACTAATCTATAGTTAAACTAAAAATTACAACTTAAACCGCGAAAAAAAATAAAAAAACAGCGGTCAGTATGACCACAAACAGCGGTTAAACCTTAACTGCTCTGACAAAAAATGTTCCATAAATGCTGTGAGCGATGTCCGAGAACGCTTGATCTTAGAGTGGATAAAAAAAAGGGTTGACTGACTCGTAAGATACTGTTTCTGCGCTAAACTTTATATAAAGGACTATTACAATAAAAATTCCCTTATTTAGATGTCTTTAGCGATATTACTAAGTTTCCAAATGAATCAAAATTAAACTAACATCAATAGTTAAATTGAAAATTACAAGTTAAACTATGAAAACTTAATATAGTAGCGGTCTGTGAGACCGTTAACAGGGGTAAGGGTTAAGACTTAAAACAAAAGCATTTCATGAAACAATAATACTGATTTTTAAAAGTAGGTAGGTAGATACCTATGTTCTATATTTAAAAAAAAAAAAAAAAAAAAAAAAAAAAAAAAAAAAAAACGGTCAAGTGTGAGTATTACTCGCGCTCAGATGGTTCCGTACAATAAATATATAAATTATTAACTGTATTATTAAAAAAATCGTTGCTAAAAGAATAATAAGACTTTCTAAAAAACTATACAATGTAGGGTTTGGTATAGCTGGAGGGGAAAGTAGGGGAATGGCTGTCACTTAAGGGAAAACATGAATAGCTAGTCAAATTTAGAGAAAAAAATCAATATTTTATTAACGAAGTATAACTCCAAAGCATAAGGAACAGTTTACAATCAACTAATTTGCATAAAAGTTTAAGGATTTTTTTTTTTATCGTTTTATTTAAGTAATCATCGATTGAGCGGTAATGCCCGACATGGTAGGGTAATTGAACTCAGAGTTTGAATACAACATTTAAGTACGACAAAAGTCACATATATAGTTCTGTGGACTGTTCACACCACTGCAAACTTTTTGCGACCACCTCACACATATTGTGTTACACATATAAGTGGGCTACTTTTTTTAAATTTAGGTTCTTTTATTTTCACCACTTTTTTGAAATCGTAAAATTCTCCTTGTTTAATGACATATTAATTAAGGCGAAAACAGGGGAAATTTACCATTTCAAAAAAGTGGTGTTTCTCAATAAAATTTGAATTTTAAAAAAGTTGCCCACTGGCAAAACTTCTGGAATTCCATGCGAGCGCCATTACTCGTTATCGCCATGTTGGGATTTAATGCATTATAATTGGCGTAACAACGCACTACAAAAATAAATAAAAGCATTAAAGTACAGCTAAATGTATATATTTTGTAGACATAATGAGTAAATTAATATTTGAAAGTAAGAGTGTCCACTTATCTTCAAGTTAGATGTCGTAGAATTTTATAATAAAACAACTGCAAACTAATAACGTGAGGACACAAAAATACTTTCCATCCGACGGTCATTATATCCTTACTGGGAACTTACGATGAAGTTCGCTAGGTGCCGGTACCGATCGCACGTTTTCAATTCTATTCTGTTTAGAGATATTGGCTGAGCGGGATTGCCCTTCTGAGCGTCATTACCCTAATTTCCCCTATATCCTGGAAAAGTATGAATGGGTTTACCATAAAAGTTCAAAGAGATATGAAGCTTAAATAATGTCAAATATTGCCATTCTGTATAACTCTTTTTTTAATCTTATCCTAATCTGTTTGTGATGAACTTAATTCGGTACTGACAATGAAAGTAGTTCATACTTAAATTTCATTTGGCATTTCATAAAACTAAATTCAGCGTAGTATATAATCTTTTCTTTTTATAGTGTAGCTAAAACAAAACCCTTGTTCAAAGTTTAAAGCCGCCTTGATCCGACCGCGTTTTTCCAGATATGTTTTTAGTTAACTTTTAAAGACACGGGAGGCGTATTGGAGATCCACTCAATGCAAACTAGTCGCTAATCCCATAGTATTTATGTGATTAATTCTAATTAAATTAGTCTGTTTTTAACAATTTGACGTTTATTGCTTTTATACTGCTACTGGTTATTGTATTACAAAAATGAATCATTAAAAGTTGTTACCTGGTCTTTAAAAGCCGATGGTACATAGAGTACGCCGCCCCTGTCATTATGCATGTCCAAACCGCCCGTGTCTTTATGGGTTAATATCTAGGCTAATTACCGACGCATTTTCTCGAAAATCTCTATCAACAATGTTTTTATACTTCTGCTACGATAGGTACCTCCCGCGCTCCGCAACACCTTTGTTGAATGCCTGAAAATCGAAATTTGTGTGTAATGGAAAAATGCGCTTTGCTCTAAAACTATGTGACCTAGGGTATTCGCTATAGTTTTCCTACAAGGTTTAAATTAACATCTACTACCTCTAATTACTTCATAATTTTAGTTTCAGTAGATTCGGAAATAGATGGGGGTGGGGGGGGGGCATATTTTTGCACTACATTTTCGACGATATCTCTGAAAATATAATACTTAAAATTAAAAGAAATGTATTTTTGAGTTCAGCGTTACGAAAGCTTTCACATGATACTCTACTCATGAACAAAGAAAAGATATTTTTTTTTCAAGTAACTTAATTAGCCTCTACATTTTTCCTGAATATATTTGTGAATGTTTAATAATCTGCAAATATGTGGGTCAATAGTCTTTATTACTTGCCCCAATTTGAACTTTCCACGTTCCATAGCTTACGAGTAAAATGGCTGTGACATATACAAGAGTGATCTTATAATGGTTTCGTTTTCACTTTTTAAGTACGGAATCCTACAAAACTTAACTAGAAAAAGGAAAAGGTTGTTAACTACCTTATGTTAAGTAGATATGATATTTTATACAATGCTATCTTAGAAAAAATATAAAGCTTTCAAACAATGTGATTGTGGAAAGCATTCATCTAGCTAAAACGATGGGGCAAAGCCCCGCATCTTAACCCCTTAACTGTGACATTTGTTTTCTTACAACATAAATTTAAAATGGGGCTGGACACCACTTTTTCCATACTAAAATATTTACCTTACTTAATCGAAAAATATCTGACAATCAATAAAGATAAATTTACAGTTACAAATTAGTGGTATCAAAATGCTTTTAATAACGAAGCAAGCAAAGTGTTCTTGCCCGAATCCAGTTCGGGCCACACTGTTAAGGGGTTAAAATTATGGGTATCTTTACCCCAAAACGGATGCATACTTTTACCCCATTCTGTTGTATTTTGCTTAATCGACTACTTACAAGTTTAAACAAATGTGATTGAGGTTAACCACACGGCATTTAGAAGTTAAAGAACTTTTGTTCTCCACTGAATTTTTGGTTTTGAAAAAAATTCGAGGTATTGTCAGCTAAACAATAAAGTGAAATTTAAAAAATACTACACGAAAATTCGAAAATTTAAACTTGTCTCTCTTTTTTTGGCATGGAGTGCTACTTTTTTCACAAAGTTTGAACACACGACTACTACACTTCAAGCCAAACTGCAACTAGTGGCCCTACTGGTGGCCGAGAAGTTCTGCTCTCAAAGCTGGTAGCCGAGAGGTGCTGGGTTCGATCCAAATCACGCCCATCGGCCTAATTTTTGGAGTTTTCCGTGGTTTTCTTCGAACCTTGGATTTCCTTGTGTAAATAATGGTTAGGCCAGGGGCGGATCCAGAGAATCGTTTTGGGGGGGGGGGGGGCGATCCCGAGAGACATATAATCAACGTAGTCATAATTTCTGTTGCTCAAATCATTCCTTGCAGTTAATTTTAAATGAATATGAAATAATTAATGCGATTTGAAAATGTTACAGACTTTCGATTATCCGACGTCCGATTAACCGAAACACTCGGTTATCCAACACTCTTATTATATAATCCCGCCCTCTCAAAATATGGTTTGTTGTTACTTATTAGGTCGTAAAATTAAAAACGTTATAACAGAATTTATTTATTAAATGTCTTATTTTTTTTTATTTTTCTTTTTACTGTTGTACTATGGTAATTATTTATCTTATTTTTTGTTCTTTTAGTTATAGTGAACAACATTAATAACACAAGCCTGCGATGATTGTGTTTTTTAACATTTGGTAATTGATTTTGATGTATTTTTTTAGCACTGGATGCGAAAATGACCTTCATTTTTAACCATCACGTCACGATTTTCGCAAATCGTAAGTTTCAAAGTTAAAAAGCAAAACTAGAAAACAGGAATTCTGCTTTTTAGTGTCGCCCCAGATGACAAAAAATATATGTATATAAATACAGATACAGTAGAGTCCCGATTATCCGAGTTAATCGAACTTATACCTTTGGAATGGATCATTTTCTTCTGATGGACTGATGGCTTCCATTATTATGAAACAGTCGTTATAAATGAAGTGTTAGGTGAAGATGAAAGAGCAGTCGTAAAAAGTTAGAACTCTGATTTTCTGGTCAGAATGGGGGGGGGGAGAGGGGGAATGGCTATAATTTTATTTTGGAAAAAAAAATGGAAGCCATCAGTTCATCAGAAGAAAATAACTCGGTGAATGAGGAAACTCCGATAATCGGGGCTCTACTGTAGTTCAGTTTTAAGACTTATAACATGCGATTTTATTTTGCATAAAGTGACACCATCCACATCCGCTGAAGAATTCATCATTTGCGATCCAGTGTTAAGCAACATCTACAGTAAAGTACGCTTAAGACGTCACTATCGCTGAATAATACACACACACACACACACAAAAAAAAATTTCGTCATTCAAGAAACTCGACAAAAAATCGGCCATCTAAAGATTCACAAGCCTTCATTTGTTTGTATTATCATTATAGATATTTAAAATGAAATTTAGTTTCTAAAAGCTCCCTGTTTTATCAGAAATCTTTCATTTATATTTTTTGAAAATAGCACGTATTTTAACTTTTATTTTTCAGTTTTTATGGGAAAATGGCAACAAAAAGATATAATTGCTATTTTTCTTTCACTTTCTACAGAAATGGAGTTTTTCCGTTGCCAATATTAAGCAAATGGCTCTAAAAACTACAAAAAAAAAAAAAAAAAAAAAAAAAAAAATAATAATAATAATAATAATATTTCAGAAATAAATGGAGATGCAGTTTTCAAACAAATTGCATTATAAAGTACTTTTTTTTTTCGAATATGACGGTATAAACATTGAAAATGTGCGATGCTTGGAAGTTTAAAAAATTGCTATAGAGTATTTAATCGCACTGCTTTGTTTCACGGCTGGCTTCTGTAAGGTAACGTTATTTTTTGGAGATGTCACAAAATAAGCTGGGAGAAAGAAATAGCATACCGTACCGGGGGGCTAAAAATAGCGAAAATCTCTCAAAGCAATTTGTAAGTACAGCAACAAAAGAAGGTAAATGTTTTAAATACATCTGCCACAAATTTCCCAGCTTTATCAACCGCCAAAATAAAAGAGGATACCGAGATGAACCCCATAGAGAAGATTAAAAGAAAAGCGCGAAGCAGAGCATGAGCGGTTCAAAGAAACTTCCACGCATGGAATAAAATTATAAGGATTTTAAATACACAATATTTTACATGTTTAACTGTAAAAATCCATAGTATAAGCAAAAAAATGAATAAGTTATTATGAAAAAAAGTTACGTCTATTTTACAGCAGCAGATTTTCGCAATATTTCGACAATTTAAAAATTTGCGATTTGTGAAAAATCCTGACGTGATGGTACGGTAAAAAATGAAGGTCATTTTTGCATTCAGCACTAAAAAATACATAAGAACCAATTACCGTAGCTGAAAAACATAACAATCACATCTATTTTTTAATATCAGATTTCTGGAAGAGAGTAATCTCCGAAAAAGGATCGCCTTCAGACATTTGAAGGGCCTTAACATCCTTGAAAATCAAAATGTGTCATCTAAGTGGTGTTTATACCTCTTCATAGGCGCGAATCGCCCCCCCCCCACCCACCCCTTGGTTAAAAAAATATAAATCCATCGATTTTCGTGAATTGCGGCAAATGGTTGCCGAAAAAATCGATTTCATCAATCGTTCGCAGGTCAAAGGATCTCGCAAAAAAACGCGAATTTCGTCAAAGGATCGCGCAAAAACGCGAATTTCGTCAAAGAAGCGCGGAAAAAACTCGAATTTCGTCAAAGTGTCGCAGAAAAAACGCGAATATTGTTAAAGGATCGCAGAGAAAACGCGGATTTCGTCAAAGGATCGCTAAAAAAAACGCAAATTTTGTCAAAGAATCGCAGAAGAAAACGCTAATTTCGCCAAAGGATTGCAGTAAAAACGCGAATTTCGATAAACAATTGCGGAAAAAACGCTAATTTCGCCAAACAATTGCGGTAAAAGCACTAATTTTCGCGAAAGAATCGTACAAAAAACGCTAATTTCGCGAATTTCGTCAACAGATCTCAGAAAAATGCGAATTTTGTCAAAGAATCGCGAAAAAAATACGCGAATTTCGTCAAAGGGACGCGGAAAAGACGCACAATTAACACCAGGAGGAGCGCATCCACGGGGGGGGGGGTCGATCGGGGAGGTCGCCCCCCCATGATATAAATCCAACGCTTTTAACGGCAGTTTTCGCGGAACACACAGACAAGCAAACGAAAACCAAACACTTTTCGGGTATCAACGGTAAACCTCTCTGACGTTTCGGCAATTAGTGAACAAAATAGGATTATGTCCAGTCAAAAGGCATATGGCGACATAATTTTTGGCACTACGGGTTGAGGTGGGGGACGATGCCACTTCGTGTACCTTTTGTTGAATCTCTACAACATAAATTGACAACGTTATGCGGATCCCTTTAAAGTGTTGAAACTTTTTCGTTCATTCAAAGAAGCTACAATTCTAATTTCTGTATAACAATATTTTTGAGGAGTGCTTTATTGTTTGAGAAAAGAATGGGATTCATACAATTTCCAAAGAAAGAAAGAAACAAGAAAAAGAAAGGTCCTTTGAAAAATTCAAGCATCTTAATGTTTTCTGAAGACAGCCACTAATGTGTAAAAAATGTACTGTTATTGCCACCCACATTGGTACATTTTAAGGGTATTTGATGAAAACAAAAGAGGATTATATCATAATCCCAGTCAGTTAAAATGCGTATGGTGTGTTGATTTCTTATAAACCAACTTGGTAAATTTGTTCTTCTCTTCTTTGCCCCGATCGAACTCCCCCCCCCCCTTCGTAGATGCGCACCTAGGGGAATCTCTTCCCTGTGCTAATTGTGCGTTTTTTCCGCGGCCCTTTGACGAAATTCGCGTTTTGTCAGCGATTTTTTGGCGAAATTTGCGTACTTTTTTCGCGATTCTTTCGCGAAATTAGCGTTTTTCCGCAATTCTTTGTCGAAATTGGCGTTTTTTCTGCGATCCTTTGACGAAATTCGCGTTTTTTTTCTGCGATCTTTTGACGAAATTTGCGTTTTTTTTTCGTGGTCCTTTGATGAAATGCGCGCTTTTTTGACGAAAATCGGATTTTTTCCGCGCTTCTTTGACAAAATTCGCGTTTTTTCGCGATTCTTTGACGAAATTTGCGTTTTTTCTCGATCATTTGACGAAATTGGCGTTTTTTGCGCGATCTTTTGACGAAATTCCCGTTTTTTTGCGACCCTTTCACCTGCGAACAATTCACGAAATTGTTTTTTTTTTCGGAGACCATTTGTCGAAATTCGCGACAATTGTTAGATTTGGGGGGGGGGGGGGCGATCGCCCCGATCGCCCCCCCCCGTGGATCCGCGCCTGGGTTAGGCTCCCTTAAAAAGACTCCCACGGAGGGCACCCCCCCCCCTTTGGGCCGATATCCCTCGTGTTGATAATTGGCCGTCATAAACAACACCAACACACCAGCAACTTAGCGGTCAGGATTGTAGAAATATTGCTTCATATTAAATCAGCCAGTGCGTATCTTTGCCCCGTTCGTATCTTTACCCCCATCTACTCTATATTGTTGTGCTGTTGTACTTTTTTAAATTTTATTAGAGTTTTCTTTTATCTGAGGACAGTTTCATTTTCAGAACCGGTTTCAAAATTGAAAGCCGTGGTGAATACAAGGGGTGGCCCGGGGGGATACATTCCCCCCGAATTAATGAATTGTCCCCCTCGAAAGATTTGAGATTTTGTATTTTCAATGCTCAAAAAGTGAAATTCCCCCCCCCCCCCCCCCGGAGAAAATTATCTGAATTCAACACTGCATAAGTACAATTGCCCAACAATAGATATCAAACACATGCATCCCATGAAAAAAATATTAAAATGTGTGCCCGAAATCTGTAAAGAACTGTCCATATGATTTACATTAGCTGGAGTGTTTCTCCGAGTGACTAGTGTCGGCACTTAAATTTTATTTTTTATGAAAGATTGTTATCATAGAAAATGATAACGCATAAAAATGCAGTTGAACAATTTTGTACATGTAAAAAATAATACAAAACGAATCATCTTTAATAATAAAACAAATAAATAAATAAAGAAACCAACATATCATTTTAATAGTTATAAAATAGTTTTGTGTGATAATTGAAACTTTCGACACCTTAATCTCATTGTTATATTATTAATGTCAGATTTAGACTATATTGGTGTTAAGGTGTCCAAAGTTTTAATTATCACACAAAACTATTTTATAACTCTTTTTTTTTTGTTTTTGGAGGGGGGGGGGGGGATTGATGTGACTATTCAATGCATTTTAGTTATTTAGCTCCAATTCATTATATAAAAAAAAACTCACAAATCAAGTTTTAGTAAAATTGCTTTCGGCAAGGCTCGAAAAGAAAAAATTACGAATAGGAAAACTATTTTTAAAAGTTTAACTTTTTTTTTTTTTTTAATTTGCGGCAAATTTATGTCTAACAATACAAAAAATATTTTTAAAAATGCATTCAAAATTCAAAATAATCAAAAAAAGTTACAGACAGCACAATAAAAGATGCATGTATAAAACTGTAACAATAATATATTTTAGTAATTCAAAAAATCTGAACGATAATTTACCATAATTATTTACAAACCAGAGCAATATTTGGCATAATTTAACGAACCGGAATATTGTTCCGATTTGCTCCGGTACAATTCAAGGCCTGGTTTTCTGACGCGAAAAATGAACAATTTCAAAATATTCATATTTAAAATGTAAGAAAAATTTCGAAATAAAGACTTATACACATACGATTAACAAGCAGTTATGTCAAAAGAAAAGAGAAATTTTAAAAGAATTAAATAAAACTGACACCGGTAGAAAATACTGTTAATAATTTCAATAAAAAATAATAAAAATTAGAAAACAGGGTACGATAGAATTGTTAAGAATCTTGGAGAATAGCCAACTAAGAAACTGTTTAAAATACTTTATATTTATGTAGAAAAAATGGTTTAATGGCAATGAAAATATAATTTAAATTTAAAAATCTTACACTAAAACGCAGTGTTGAATTCAGGGTTGGCCGGCGGGGGGTACAGTACCCCCAGAACCTTGAGTTACCTCCCGAAGGTTTGAGATTTTATGCTTTTTTATGAACAAAAGTGTAATTTCCTCACGAGATCTCAAAAATGCCCCCCCTCCCTCCGCCACTGAAATTGCCCCCAGATTACAATGCCAGAATTCAACACTGCTCGAACAGCGTGAAAGATGAAGGGGGAAAAAAAAGGTATATTTATTAAAACGATATCTGAGAAACTCTCAGATAACTGAGAAACTCTGAGAAAAAATCATTTAAAAATTTAAATTTTCAACATTGGTTTAACATGGACCAAAACCTCAATAAATAAGCATAACTTTTTAATTTATCAGAATTTTTATAAGAAATTGCACCAACCTTTCCAAAAAATAATCACATTTCAATAATTAAAATAATACCTTTATATCTGGGTCTTCAACACTAAACTGGCCGATCTAAGTAGATTTTTCACTGTTAGCGAAACGAGATTGACCAATCAGAAGCCTGCATTTTTACAAACAGCAAAAAAGTTCGAAAAAATGCAGGCTTCTGACTGGTCAATCTTGTTTGGTTAACAGTAAAAAACTTATCTAGATCCCGGACAATGATTCGCTAATCATGGGAAGGAAGTGTCGTAATTTTGTCTTTGGATGTAAATTTCCGCGCATGCGCTGTTTATATCTGTTCTTCTTCCTACAAAAGCAATTTTTCGCTTCCGTCGTTATTTTATGACGATGCTGTATCACGTTTAGAGCAAAGTTGCGTTGCAAGGGAGTGATTGATTACATTCCGTCTACCTAGTAGTGCCCTTGCGGCAATATTATTACTTTAAATTTGTCGTGACAAGAAAATATCAAGAAAAAATTAATCTTGCTGCAATTGTTCATGCTATCTGGGCTGGGCTTGATTGGGGATGATAATAAAAAGCGTTTATTTTGGCCTTTAGGGAAAGTGATTCAGTTGATTCCTGGACGAGATAGTAAAATCCGTACTGTTAAGTTAAAAACGCAGCACGGCACGGTTTTACGTCTGGTGCAGCGCATCTTCCCTTTGGAAATATATTCGAATGATACGAATGAAATCGTATTTAAAAAGTTGGGTGAAGAGATATCTAGTTCTAGTGAGTGTGTTAATGATAAAAATGTATCTTCTCCTGATAATGTCATAATTAAGAAATATACCTCTTCTGGAAGATGTGTAAGAGCTCCGAAGAAATTAGATCTTTTTAACAACAATTGTTATGTATTTGAAACTCTCCCCAAGTTTCAAAGGGGGGAGGATGTTAGGAATTGAAGTGAAATGAAACTAGTGGCACGTGCTGTGCGTGATATTGTAAAGTAAATTTATTGATGATGTGGGTTAATAGGAGTATTCCATGAATGTATGAAAACTGTTGAATTCTCTGAAGTAAAATGAAATATGTTGTTATTGTCGGAATTAAATGATTATTTTATACTATAAATGGCTCTTTGTATGAGTTTGAACCTAGATTCTAATTCATTAACGCCCAGCATCGTGTAGATGCAACTCGCAAGAAGAATATAAGAAGGTTAGTATTACATTTTAAGCTAAGCCTATCTTTAGAACTCTTAACAGGCATGTTTACAAACAAACACTTCCGTCAACCAATCTACCAACTACATTTTTGTCATAACGATCATTGTAGGAATAGCCTTGGCGATGTAGGCCAATCATATCAGAGACCTGTTAAACGTAGACCAATCTAATTTCCCTAGCTCATGTGTACAGGTAGGAGTCATAATGAATGAACAGGCTTTTCTTGCTGACCAACAGTAATAATTCAACCAACAGTGATGTCAGCTGCCCTTTCCTTATAACGCCATTTTTGTGATCATTTGAGGTCATACCGGCAAAAGCCGTACGAATACCTCATAGCTTAAATAACTAAATAACTTGATCTTTTAATGTGCAAATATTGCTCTCTTCAACCCCGAAAAAAAAGATAGTCTGCATTATCTAAAGCAGGAGGTGTGTGTGTGTGTGTGTGGGGGGGGGGATCTTCTGTGTTTCTAAATCAAGGTTTAAAAAAAAACGTAAAAATCAAGCAGGGGCGCGATTTGAGAGGGGCTGGGGGTGGAAACGCCCCATCCGCCATCACAGGTCAGACAATTTTTTTTTTCAAAAATTACTCAAAAGCTAAAATAACTTGTCGAATTTTATTACAATAAAAACACGTGCAATAAATAAACACTTTAGGCACAGAAACTAATAACTATCAAAAATATTTTCTAATTTGTCAAATCAAATTAACTATTTTTTCAAAGTCCAATTTGCAAAATTTGCGATATTTTTCCGTGGTCGATTGGTGAATTGATTTTGCGTAGTTCAGCAAAAATAAATAAATAAATAAAAAACCACGGTCTTCCCTCGAAAATTAAACAAAAAAGGTAAATCATGCGTCAAGCATAGATTATGAAACACATTCCAACACTTCCAAAATGCTTTAATCAAATTTAGCCTTTTAATAAGGTGAAGATACCTAAGTAAACATTTTAGAAAACATATACCACATTTAAAAACCAAATTTCAATAATTATCGCCCATAATCGTAAAAGTAATCCAATTCTTTTGTGCAGCTCTGTATATGATGTATAGATTTGTACCGATTCTACGTAGTATGCTAAAATTATGTTTAGTACGAAAACGCATAACACAGTTAAAAATTCCCCTTCAGCAGTTTCTACTAAAAGGTGGAAACGTACTTGAATTCTTTTGTACAGCCCTGTATATGACATACAGATTTTAATACACGCCCCATATTAATACTGAAATTTAATTCAGACAATGCTTAAATTACTTAAATCACACTTCCAGGAATTACTATCCATAGGCGGCAATATATCCGGTTCTTTGCATAGTCCTGTATATGATTTTATTTATATAAAGCAAACTTCCTTTAATATTGCACTTGTAAAGAAATGAACTTCTATGTTTTCAGATGATGGGGGAAGAAATCTTCCTAAAGAAAAACTGGATACACCCAGGTGCATAGAAAGACTAGTAGACATTTTTCTCACGCTCGAGGACATTGTAAGTGATGATGGATTAGCACTTAGGACGTAGCACGCCCTGATAAAGGACATGAGATACGCTAAGGGTTCAGAGTATAGACCACCCTGTTTCGGTCTCGCAAAGGAATTCGCTAATGCCTAAAGGCATTGACAGAGATGGATGTTGGAAGTTTTCTCACGGGATCTGGGAATGTGACCATTTTTTTGGAGAAAAAGAGAGAAGGGGATCAGTTTGGAGTCGGCAACTGGAGTGTGCGTTTGCTCGCACGAACGAGGGAAAAACAGATTTTTTCCCGGGCTGAAGGCACGAGAGGTGCCGAGAAAATTGAGCGAAGCGCTCGGAACTTGTGTAGGACGGCGAGAGACCGTCCCGTAAAAGCCACCAGACAACGAACTCGCTGCTGAATGAGATGTTCTAGAGTAAATTGTTTTACCAATTTGAATCTACAAGGACTCAGTGTTTTATATAATCATATAAGTCAACGACCTACGCATTTAATTTATTATTTTTGTTGTGTTCTACGTAAGCAAGATTTTAAAATAAAACTTTTGATTAATTTTCCATGGTAGAGAGTTTTGTTCCTCATAGCTACCGTTCAATTAAATTGACCGAGGGGCAATTCTTAACAGCTGGTGGCAGCGGAAGATCATGTTGACCAGATGATGAGTAGAACAATAGGGGTCCTCAAAGAACATTTGTGAAGTGCAGCGTTAACAGTGACAAGCATTGTGGTGATTTACAGAACTTGTTATCAATTGCTATTAGTGGTGACAACGTCAAGGATTATTGGAAAGAAACATTTCTTAGAACTGACTGCCTTGTGTTTAGACTGTGTATCTTGGGTCAAGCTAGAAAAACATTTCTGTGTGGATTATAAATCTCTGGAGCTAAAGGCTTATCGTAGTGATGACGTTGATTGACAGTGCCTACTATTCGGAACAGCTGGGTGGACGACAACGGATCCTGTCTTCAAAAGGGGTGAGCTAACAAATTCTTTTATCTCAGTGGCATTCTGTTGAGTTTAATTTCCATTTGCCTTAAGCTGGCTATTGTGTGTCAGTGGTTTATTGTTTGTGACACGAGAAATATCTCAGTAGATTTCAATGATAAAGGGCAGTTATTTTTTTTCCTCTCAAAGGAAAAGTAATAATAAAGGATAGTCTTTCTGTTATTGGCATGTAAAAAAAAAAAGAGAAATGTTAATAATTTTTACTGTCAGGAAAATTTTCAGTGCGGTTATTCTGTTAATAACAAATTTTGTTTAGGAAAATTTTGCTTGAGCTGTATTTAAAATTTGATATTTTAATGTTCTGGTTTTTCTTTCGGGAAAATGTATTTGTCGTGATCTGGCAAAGATGTTTAATATGTGAAAATTTTGCGAGATGATGGGTTGCAGAAGTGAAACATAGTGCCATTTTTTTAAATGCAAGTTATAAAAAGGGGAAATTATATTTCTAACTGTTTTGTAAATGTATAACTGAATTATATTTTTTGTGTATGTATGTATTTTTTCTGTTTTAAATTTGATCTGATATCCGTGTAAATTAGGTTTTTGGGTTAATTTTTCAAAAATGTCAGAGTGGAAGAATTTCAAAAAGGTAGATTTGCGAATCCTGGCGGTTGAATTAGATGTTCAAATAGATGAGAGCGACACGATTGCAAAAATAGTTAATAAAATAGAAGCGGTTGAAGATTTCGATAGAAATTTTGCTTTGGCGCAAGCTAAAAATATACTACAAGATCGAGAAGCGCTTGTAGCGGAGGAAAAAGAAAGAAAGAGATTACAAAGGGAGGATCGAGACAAAGACAGGGCTTATGAACTCGAAAAGTTAAAATTATTGCAAGAAGCAGAAACGCGTAGCTTAACATCAAATCATGGTGCAGAGAGAAGCTATAAATTGCCCTTAAAAACCTTAATATATCGTTTCGATGAGAGTCGATCAGAAATATCTTTATTCTTAAATTTGTTTGAGAGGCAGGCAAAAAAATGTAATTTAGAAGATGATGAATTAGTGACAAATTTATTAGCGCTTCTACCGGTAAATGTGGCAGAATTAATTCTTAGAGAGCCATCACATTTGATTGATAATTATGATTATGTGAAAGGTAAATTGTTAGAAAGGTACAAATTAAATGCAGAGTCGTATAGACTAAAATTTAATCAACACCAGAGGAATCCAAATAATCCGTGGCGTGATTTAATTTTCGAATTGAATAGCTATCTGGAGGGGTGGTTAAATTCTTTAAAAATCACTAATTTTGAGGAATTAAAGAAGCTTTTGATCACTGATCAAATTAAAAAAAGAGTCCCTCAAGAATTAAAGGATCATCTAATTGATGTCTGGTCAAATTTCACTGACCCAGAAGTTTTAGTGAAACGCTTAGATGAATTAGAGGTTGTGAAAAATTCCCAAAGGAAAACAGGAAATTCGAGAAATTTTTTTGATAAGAAATTCGAGAAAAATAGCTCGGGGATGGAGAATAAAAGTGCAGATAAAAGTTTCAATTGGAGGGACAAGAATATAGTGACAGATAGGGATCGTGTTTTCGAAAAAAGGAGGGTAAACAGGTGTTTCCTTTGTGATTCCACAACTCACCTTCGAGCCAATTGTCCGCAGTTAAAAAAGAAGGAGAAAGACACCGCTAAAGTAAATCGTGTGAGTAAAACGTCGGATTATGAAGAAGTGTTCAAACATTATCTTAGTAGAGCGAAAATAAATGGGCGTGATGTTGTCACTCTAAGAGATACGGGTACCAATTATGATTTGTGTGGTGAGGAACACGTAAAAAAGGAACAATTGACCGGAGATTATATCTTCGTGAAACAGTCCTTGGATTCTAAAATCCGTTGTTTACCTGTCGCTCACATAGAGATAGATTTTGATGGAATGGGTTCCCTAAAAACGGAAGTTGGGGTTGTAGACAAAGAAGCAGACTTGCATTATTATCTCTTAGGGAATAAAACGCAAAAGATAATTGAATTAGCCCGAAAAAAGGTTAATGCAGTGAATGCGGTAATGACGAGATCGCAGGCAAAGAAAGACACTGTTAGTTTGATGGACGGGGCTAGTGTAAATACGAATTGCGAAAGGGGAGAGGGAAAGCAGGTCGTGGATTTAGAATGTGAATCGGACGAGTTTGCAGAACAATGCGAAAAGGAGTTAGAACAGCTAACGGAAAATGAAACCTCGGAAAGTGTATTGTTACCTGCTGATTTAAATGACAAGTTCGGAAATTTAGCACGGATTAGTCGTGAGGAATTTAAAAAAGAACAGGATGTTGATCCTTCGTTAAAAGAAGTTAGGGAAAAAGCGAGAGCCAAGAAATCTCACTATGAAATTATGAATGACTTGGTGTTTAGGAAAACTTTTGACAATCGTGGTGGGGAGAGATTGCAGTTAGTGGTGCCTTCGAAATTCAGATTAGACGTTTTAAGAGCCTGTCATGAGGGGATTTCATCGCACTTTGGTGAAATGAAAACAAAGGATAAGGTTTTGCGTCATTACTTTTGGCCGAATGTAATAAAACACATAGAGAATTTTGTCAAAACATGTGATTCATGTCAGAGAATTGGGAAACCTAGGGAAATAGGGAAAGCTCCTCTCAGACGTGTGCCGATTATTGGAGAGGTTTTTTCGAAGTTATCAGCTGACATTGTGGGTCCCTTACCGAAGTCTGAAAAAGGGAATAGGTTTATTTTAACAGTTATTTGTGTGGCATCCAGGTATCCGGAGGCTGTTGCGATATCTAATGTCCGATCGGAAACTGTAACTGAAGCATTAATGTGGGTATTTAGCAGATTAGGATATCCCAGAGAGTTACAAACAGATCTCGGAAGATATTTTGTAAGCGAGTTAACAACCGCATTCTTAAAGAAATTTGGAGTTAAGTTAACTCACTCGTCGGTTTGTCGACCACAAAGTAATTTGGTTGAGCGATGGCATCGCTCAGTGAAAAGATTATTGAAAATTTTGTGTGTTGAAAATGGCGCAAGTTGGGAGGGAAATTTGCCGTATGCGTTATTAGCCTTGCGGACGGTAACTCATAATTCTACGGGTTTTTCTCCTGCAGAGTTAGTACATGGAAAGAATTTACGAACCCCCGAATCATTGCTTTTTGAAAAGTGGACGGGAGGAGAGGAAGAGAATGAGTTAGTTACTGAATATGTATTTAATTTGGTTAATAGGCTAAAACACTGTCAGGAACTAGCAGTGGAAAATATGACCGAATCTCGTGAAAAAAGAAAGTTGTGGTATGACAAAACGGCGGTAGAACGGAAATTTAAGGTGAGTGAGGAAGTGTTGGTTCTAGCTACCAACAAAAAGAACAAATTATCGGTATCATGGATAGGTCCAGGGAAAATTCAGTCCAAAATCTCAGAGACAAATTATATTGTGAATGTTCCAGGTAGGCGCGAAAAGGCTCAAATATATCACGCAAATCTCTTAAAACCATATTTGAGAAGAATTGAGTTAGTGAGTTTTGTGGCGCAAGGGATAGATGAGGGCGAGGAAAATCAAGATTTGGACATAGCATTTCCAGAAGCGGGGGCTGAGATTTATGATTTTGAAAATGTTATTAAAGACAGCAATTTGAGTTCTAGATGTACGTCGGTGCAGATAGAGCAATTGAGAAATTTATTAGATAAATTTAAATCTTTATTTTCTAATGATCCGGGGCGCACTGACTTAATGGATCATGGCGTGGAACTATTAGAATATAAACCTGTAAAGATAAAACCTTACAGATCTTCGCCTAGACAAACTGAAATTTTGAGGAAAGAAATCAAAAGAATGTTAGAGTTAAATATAATCGTTGAAGGGGAGTCAGATTTCGCCTCCCCGATGATTCTGGTAGAGGCCCCCTGGGAAAGACGCTCGTCCTTTTATAGATTACCGAAAGTTAAATGAGATCACCCGGGGCGAGTTTTTTCCCTTACCAAACATAGAGGATAGGGTAGAGAGAGTTGCTAGTGCGAAGTATATAACAGTTTTGGATCTCACGAAAGGATATTGGCAAATTCCATTGACAGCTAGGGCGCAAATGTTGGCCGCATTCGTAACCAGTTTCGGTTCTTAATATCTCCCTGGTCATGCCTTTTGGAATGTTAAACGTGTCCTATAGATTTTCGAAATTTATGGATAAAATGTTAAAAGGTTTAGAGGAATTTTGTTTACCTTACCTTGATGACATGGCCGTATTCTCGGAAACTTGGGAGGATCATTTGCAGCACCTAGAAAAAGTGCTCATGAGAGTAGAAGAAGCTAAGGTAAAGATTAAATTAGCTAAGTGCAAGTTTGCACAAAAAACGGTCAAATATTTGGGGCATGTGGTAGGCGACGGGAGACGCTCCCCGGCAGAAACTAAAATTCGTGCTATATTAGATTTACCAACCTCTAAAAACAAAACTGAGATACGTCGATGCTTGGGTATGGCGGGTTACTACTCAAGGTACATAAAAGATTACGCAGTTATTGTGGAACCATTAACGCGCGCGCTTAAAGGTAAAAATAAAAGGGAAAAGGTAACTTGGAGCAACGAAATGGAAAAGGCTTTTCAACTGTTGAAAACGAAACTTGCGGAAAAACCCATTTTGTACGCTCCCAACTATTCTAAAGAGTTTATCATACAAACGGATGCTTCTGAAAAGGGTATTGGGGTTATTTTAGCACAACGTGAGGGCTCAGAGGAACATCCCATAATTTACTTAAGTCGGAAATTTTCGGAAACAAAAAAAAGTTTTTGTGCGACGGAGAAGGAATGTGCAGCTATTATCTTTGCAATTAAGAAATTGCGTCACTATGTTGACGGCCAACTCTTTTCTATAGAAACCGATCACAATCCTTTAGTTTTTCTTAAACGAAATTCTGGGAATAATCCGAGGCTTTTACGATGGGCTCTCACACTGCAACCCTATCATTATGCAATAAAGCATAGACCAAGACGAGATATTGCACATGTTGATTATTTAAGTCGTGCGGAATAAACTCATTAAATACTAAAAGCTAAAAGTACTATGTACGAAAAAAAATAATAATTTCATTTGTTTATACTTTGTAAGACAAAAATAGTTGTTTTATTCTAAATTTTTCATTTGGTAATTTTTGATCTTGTTATGTATATATATGTATATTATTTTTTTAGTGTAATGTATCAGAGCGCGCAATGATAATTTTATATATTGCATCTGCCAATCTGAGATATTGGAATTTGTTGCGTTCATCCACTGGTCATAAGATTCTTCATTCAAGCCTGAAGAATCGTCTTTTAGAGGGGGGTGTTGTAAAGAAATGAACTTCTATGTTTTCAGATGATGGGGGAAGAAATCGAAAGATGCATAGAAAAGATGCATAGAAAGACTAGTAGACATTTTTCTCACGCTCTAGGACATTGTAAGTGATGATGGATTAGCACTTAGGACGTAGCATGCCCTGATAAAGGACATGAGATACGCTAAGGGTTCGGAGTATAGACCACCCTGTTTAGGTCTCGCAAAGGAATTCGCTAATGCCTAAAGGAATTGACAGAGATGGATATTGGAAGTTTTCTCACGGGATCTGAAAAAGTGACCATTTTTTCGGAGAAAAAGAGAGGAGGGGATCAATTTGGAGTCGGCAACTGGAGTGTGCGTTTGCTCGCACGAACGAGGGAAAAAGATTTTTTCCCGGGCTGAAGGCACGAGAGGTGCCGAGAAAATTGAGCGAAGCGCTCGGAACTTGTGTAGGACGGCGAGAGACCGTCCCGTAAAAGCCACCCGACCAACGAACTCGCTGCTGAATGAGATATTCTAGAGTAAACTGTTTTACCAATTTGAATCTACAAGGGCTCAGTGTTTTATATAATCATATAAGTCAACGACCTACGCATTTAACTTATTATTTTTGTTGTGTTCTACGTAATCAAGATTTTAAAATGAAACTTTTGATTAATTTTCCATGGTAGAGAGTTTTGTTCCTCATAGCTACCGTTCAATTAAATTGACCGAGGGGCAATTCTTAACATACTAAATGTAGTTGAGCTTGAAAATAAACTTAAAGTTGCATAACTCAAATTTAAAAACATCTTTAAGCAATTCCCGTTAATTTTCAGTGATACTTACGAAATCTTTTGTGTAGCCCAGTATGTGTTCTATAGAAGTTACGCACACCATGTAGTATGCAAATATTTAGTTAAACTTAAAACCCACACCATAACTGAAAACGAACTTGCAACAATCATACCTAATCAACAATACTTCACACACAGGATTGTCACTGAAATCTTTTATGCGTCCTTGTAAACGAATGATAAATGCAATGGACATTACCCACGAATGGCAACAGCCACGCCTCTGCGGGAATATCAACTCCGGAAAATACTGTTTATTGGGCGAAGAGGAAGCAGTGTTAAAAGGTTCTCCACGCCTATTGGTGTTTTTCTTCTGTTTACCCGCGGTGACGTTACATGGGGAAAGTCCATGCACATCCTATTCTACTGCAAGCATCTTGTACTAAACCTCAGTAATGTGTATCAATTTCATCATGTTTGAAACAGTGCGACGTAATTGAAATACGCTGCGAACAGTTTTTCCCTGTAGACCGTCATGAAATCGAACTCTTGTGTGACCCTGTAAATGTATGATGAATGATGCTTTGTACCCCATGGTCTACAGAAAGCATCTATCAGCGCACCTCAGAAATTTTTATCAATTTCATTATGTTTGTAAGAGAGTAACGTCATTAAAATACGTCACAAATGATTTTTCTTCATAGACCATAATACACTGGAGAGAAAAATTAAAGGAACAACTATAAAACCTCATTGAACTTGAATAATTTTGCAGATAAGAATATGAAACTTACTCAAGATCTTTATTTTGTCATGCCTGACATGTATTCAAAATGCAGAACTGCCTATTTCTGCGAAAAATAAATTTACATAAAAACATAGGAATGTGTGATATAAGAGGCGATAAGGAAATTGTACTGCTACAACATTTTGGAGACACACAGTTAAAAAATCAATAAGGTACGTAGTTACCCCTAACCGAAATGCAAGCTTTACAATGACTGCAAGCTTTCCATACTGTGGATTAGATTATCCAGAAGTGCTTGCGGTACAGAGTGTATTCAAGATGATTAGACCTCCGAAGCTCTTGAAGAGTGTTAGGTGGGGAGTTGCCGAGATTCATGTCGGCCTCCTAGTGCGTCCCATACATTTTCTATCGGATTTAAATCCGAGGAATATTCAGGCCACTCCAGGCTATGGATTCTTTTGCCCTCAAGGTAATCAGTCACTAGTGCAGCACGATGAGAGCGCGCATTATCAACCATTAGGAGGAAGTTATTACCGATTGCACAAGTAAACAACTTGACATATGGATCAAGAACCTCATTTCTGTATATTTCAGCTTTCACAGTTGCACTGGTAAAAATCTGTAGGCCAGTGCGTCCATTTAAAATGATGCACCCGCCATACCATGATTCCATGACCTTTGCATCGATGCTTTTCACGGATTTTTGCAGCCTTATTGCATATATTTTTCTCCCTAGGAATGGTAACACGTCTGTAATCCCTTTCCAAACAAAATCGGGATTCATTGGAAAAGAGAACTTGGCTCCAGTCTGTAGTACTCCAATGACGTTGATCTCTGCATCACTTTAACCGGGCGTATTTCGCTATCGAAGTTAGTTGAAAACAAATCATGGGTCGTTTCCTTGCATGCAGCCTATCACTTACAGTAAATCTGGATAGTCAAGTTCCTGTTGCTGCAGCGAACTACTTTGCAATCTGAACTGACGTCAGTTGCCTGTTTCTTTTAGAAATCTTTGCCAAATAACGGTCCCGACATTCTGTTGCGGCACGCTTTCGACATTGACTTGGTTGTCTGTGCACATTACCAGTGTCTTTAAAATGTTTCCAGATTCTTGACATGACGTTTTTGGCAATTTTTAAGTCTTTACAGACCCCTGTCAGTGTCTGTCCGGCTTCTATTCTCCCTATCGCACGCCATTTCTTCCAGTCGGTCAGATGCCTTCTGGGTGGCATATTCCATTTACTACAAGCAACAAATGTATCCAACTACACGCACAATTCTTGAAATTAGACTTCAAATCACCCACGTCCACTCTTTTACACACTTGCCGAAAGAACGGGGTCAAACATTTGAATATTTTTCTGTAGCGAAGATTAATTAATCCCATTGGGTTATGTAATAACGTTGACATTTAGTTACCAACCAACCACCTTTCATTGAAGTTCCTTTAACAGAATTAACATAAAATACCTTTTCATGGTTGTTCCTTTATTTTTTCTCGCAAGTGTAATAAAGGAATGCTTTTCAGCAGGGTTGGCAGGTTTTTGACATCTGTCAGTTTATGTCGGGTTTAAACCATGTGAAAAACCTCTTGTCAAAAACCTCAATTACTACATTGATCTGTAAAATTTCACATTAAATGTCACACATAACATTTAAGATTCACTATTACTGTATATCAATAATTAGTACATAGTAAAGTATTATTGTTAAATGTAACTTTTTAACAGGGTAAAATTTTTATTAATTTTTTTTTTTTTTTTGTTAAATTGTGCTTTTCTAAAAAGCAGACATTAAGCTCACCTGAACTATAATTTTTTTCTCTTACTTAAAATCGTTTTAATTTCTCTATTACTTTTGAGAGTAGCATTGCCAAGTTTTTTTTTTTCTTTAAAGAAAAAAAAAAACTTAGAAAGTGCAGATTTTTAGGGTTCCGTACTTAAAAAGTAAAAACGGAACCATTATAAGATCATTCCTGTGTCTATCTGTCTGTCTGTCACAGACATTTTACTCGTAAACTATGGAGCGTGGAAAGTTCAAATTTGGGGAAATAATAAAGACTATTGACCCACATATTTACAGATTATTAAACATTTACAAATATTTTTAGGAAAAATGTAGAGGTGTTAATTAAGTTACTTGAAAAAAGAAATATTTTATTTCTATATCGTGTGAAAGTTTTCGTAATGCTGAACTCAAAGATACATTTCATTTAATTTTAGGTATTATATTTTCAGAGGTATCGTCGAAAATGTAGTGCAAAAATATGTTCCCCCCATCTATTTCCGAATCTACTGAAACTAAAATTATGAAAAAACTAGAGGTAGTAGAGCTTAATTTAAACCTTGCAGGAAAATTATAGCGATTACTCTAAGGTCACATAGTTTTTGAGAAAAGCGCATCTTTCCGTTAAACACAAATTTCGATTTGCGGGCATTTACCAAAGGTGTTGAGGAGAGCCGGAGTTACGTATCGTAGCAGAAGAATAAAAGCATTGTTGATGATGATTTTTGAAAAAAATCGTCGGTAATTAGCCGAGATATTAACCCTTAAAGACATGGACGGTTTGGACATACATAATAACAGGGCAGCGTACTGTATGTTCCATTGGCTTTTAAAGCCTAGATAACAACTTTTAATGATACATTTGTGTAATACAATGTACAGTAGCAGTATAAAAGCAATGAACGTCAAATTTTTAAAAACAGACTAATTTAATTAGAATTAATCACATAAATACTATGGGATTCGTGACTAGTTTGCATTGAAAAGATCTCCCAATACGCCTCACGTGTTTTTAAAATTTAATTAAAAACCTATCTGGAAAACACAGCACGGACCAAGGCGGCATTGCTACTTTGTGATCCCCTTTCGAAGCTCGCTTAGTAAAAGGCCAAGTTTAAATTTTGAACAAGGGTTTTATTTTAGATACGCTGTAAAAAGAAAAGATTATTACGACGCTGAATTTAGTTTTATGAAATGCCAAATAAAGTTTAAATAAGCACTACTTTTATTGTCAGTGCTGAATTAAGTTCATCATAAACATATTAGGAAAGATTTAAATAAGAGTTATACAGAATAGCAATATATGATATTATTTAGGCTTCATATCTCTTTGTACTTTTGCGGTTATACCCATTCTTACTTTTCTAGTATATATACAGCTATACCAAACCCTACGTTGTATAGTTTTTTCAAAGTCTTATTTTTCTTTTAGTAACGATTTTTTTAACAATACAGTTAATAATTCATATATTTATTGTACGGAACCATCTGAGCGCGAGTAATACTCGCGTTTGACCGTTTATTTTGTATATATAACAAGATAATGTGCATCAATTTTATTCTAGTCTAGACAATAACCCTTCCATTCAAAATTGAAATTGGATTATTAATCTTAAACATTTACGAAATAAGAGAAGTAATTTGTAAAAAAAAAAGCTTAAAGTCAAAATCTTTTTAAAACATGCTTTATTTAAATATATATATATATATAAAGTTTCGATTTTAAAACTGAACAAAATTGGCTCGGTTTTCTAAAAGAAAATTCACTTAAGACCCATATTAAAAAAGTGCATAATAGAAGGGATCAAATCATGAAACCATGCCATTATTTGGTTTACATTTTGCATCCCAACCATCAGGGGGCAAGAGTTGACTGATGTATCAGTTGATTCATCTCGCGTTTGGGCTACAGATAGAATTTATAGTTGCTTACCCATACTGATTGTGTATGAAGCTAAAGAATCCCCTTTCCCGTCTTCTTATTTCAATGCTATAGGTATTATTAAATGCTATAGCTTTTCCGCTGAGCTTGCTTCAAAACTTGCCTATCTAGCAATGCTTTTGCTATCTAGTCCTACTAGCTCAGCATCAATTAAAAGACAGACTATTTTCTAACGCTTCATACACTCTAAACTCAGAAGTCATTTGGGTGTAAATAAATGTGCTAAACAGGTTGTGTGCTGCAGCATGCTGCGGGGTAAAATTGATCCAGATTATTTAATTGTACAAAATAATTTTCTTCTGATTGAAAATTTCAAAAAATAAAATTTTTATTGCAATTAATAATTTAAAAAAAATTAATTATTAAATTACAATAATTTTAAATAAAAAATAAATCATTGACTTATTTAATGTTTATCTATTGTTGTTAAAATATGTTTTAAGCCTGTTACATGTTTTTGACAGTTTAAACCAGTTTTTGATGCTTGTCATGTCAAAAACCAGTTTTTGTCGTCAAAAACTCAACCCTGCTTTTCAGTTCTCCTGGACACGAACCGTAAACGCTACACGTAACATATTCTATAGTAATAATCTTCTAGTACACCGCAATAATGTATATAAATTTCATTATGTTTGAAATACTGTAACAATATCAGAACACACGACAAATGATTTTTCTCCATAGACCATAATGTACCGGAATACTTTTGAGTGCCCCTGTAAATGAACTATGAATGGTACACACTTCATTTTGAATACCGAACATTCCAATGTGAAAATAAATAACGTATATCAATTACATGACAATCCGAGTATATTTATGCAAGTTAGAGCACGGAGAGACAAACCCAATTCATAAAGTGTTAAAAATATTCCTGGAAGAATACCATGCTTGTGAAAGAAGTTAAGAGGGCAAAATCCTGCACGCTATTTCAAACCCTTACCTTCAGGAAGAGCCGCATCCCTCATTCCGTTACATTACGGCCAATGGGTAAAAATCCTTTCAAATGATTTTTAAAGATGTTACACGTTTTCAAACATAATAAAACTGATATGCATTTATGAAGTGGAGTTTCGTTCGGAGTTTTCGTGGTTTTCTTCGAACCATGGATTTCCATGCGTAAATACGGGTTAGGTTCCCTTAGAAAGACCCCCACGGGGGGCACTCCTCCCTCGGGCCTATATCCCTAGAGTAGATAATCGGCTGTCAAAAATCGACCAACCAACCAACCAAATGATTTTTAAAGATGTTACACGCTTTCAAACATAATAAAACTTATATGCATTCATGAAGTGCACTAAAATAGCTATTCTGTAGAATATGCGGTGCAAAGAATAGTTATCGTCCATTTACAGTGTCACACAAAAGAATTCCGTTACATAATGATATAAGGGGGGGAGTGCGATTATTTGAGGCGTATTTTAATTATGTTAAACTATTTCATATATAATAAAAATTTATATACGTCTCTGAGGTTTACTATAACTTATTTCATGTATAATACGAAGTGCATAGCATTTACAGGGACACACAAACGATTTCAGATACTATATTGTATCCGAAGTACTGTAGATTAGGGGTGATTGTTGGAAATGCATTTTTAATTATGATATGCGCTTTTATGTTTCACTATACATATGCATACTATATGGTGTGTATAAATGCTATAATTCATATACAGGACTACACAAAAGAATTCGTAAGGGTTAATGGGTATAAGCGCCAATTGCCTAAAGGTGGTTTTTAAATAAGTTATGCATTTTTACGCTGAACTGCGTTTATTTTACTAAGAAATGTTTGTAGGATATAAAAATATACAGGGTCACGCAAAGAATTGGATACATGACCGTCTATAAATGATAATTTCTGGAAATGTGATTTCAGTAGTTTTAAGAGTGTTTTAGTTTGAATTAAATTTTAGATAAATAGTGGCGTGTAATAAGGGTTATACAAAAGTATTCAAGTATGTTTCCATCTATTAGTATAAATTGCTGAAAGAGAAATTTCAAACTGTTATGCGTTTTCTCGCTAAACTAAATTTTCCCATTATATAGTTTATATATCAACCTACAGATCAAACACAGGGCTGCTCAAAAGAATTGGAATACTTATTTGGATATGGACAGTAACTGCTGCAATCAGTATTTGAAATGTTTTATGCGTTTTCTAAAATGTTTACTTACTTATCTTTTTTACCTTATTTCCCTAAATGACGAAGTTTTGTTAGAGCATTCAAGAAGTGTTGGAAAGTGTTTCATAACCTATGCTTTACACATAATTTTTCCTTCTTGTTTTGTATGTTATTGATGTTTACTATAGCACTATCGATATTGAAAAGGTAGTGCATAGCATTTTTAATTCATTTACAAAGACGGTCAAATGTTTTCCGTTACACTACGGTCTATGGGAAAAAATCGTTTCAAGTTAATTTTAATGATGTTAAACAATTAAAAACATAATGAAATTGATAAGCATTTATATAATGCACTTAATCATGCATTCTGAAGAATATGGGGTGCAACGCATTTACTATTCCTTTTTAGAGTCACACAAAAAAAATCCGTTACATAATAGTTTACGGAGAAAAACTTTTTGCAGCGTATTTTTGTTCTGTTACACTATTTCAAATAAAATGAAACTGATATACATTACTGAGACTTACTACAAGATACTCGTTGTATAAAATGATGTGCATAGCATTTATCGTTCATTTACAGGGACACGCAAAAGATTCGGATAGAGCACTGTATCTGAAGTACAATGTCTATTACCGGTAAGTGCTGGAAATGCGATTTCATTTAGGTATGCACATTTAAGTTTAACTAAATTTTTGCTTAGTATGTGGGGTGTATAAATTCTACAGATTCTTATACAGGGCTAAACAAAAGAATCGCAAGCATTACGGATCATCAGCGTGAAAGGCGCAAAAGCAGCTTTTAACTGAGCTATACACTTTCAAGTTGAATTTTATTTAGTATACTAAGAAATGTTTGTATAATACAATAAAACCATATAAAGGCCACGCAAGGATCTGGATGCATAACCTCCTAAGGATGATAATGTTTGGGAGTGTGATTTGAGTAGTTTTAATTATGTTTTAGCCTGAATTAAATTTTAGCTTAATACCTTTTAGCCTATAAAAGTTTGTTGGTATTATACAGGGCTATACAAAAGAATTCGTGTACGTTTCCGTATATTGATAGAAGCTGCTGAAGATGAATTTTCAACCTATTATGCATTTTCTTACTAAACTAAGTTTTAGCATATTATGTAGAATATGTACAAATTGTAGATTACATACAGGGCCGTACAAAATAATTGGACTACTTTTCCGCTATGGACGGTAGTTGCTGAAATCTGGTTACTAAATGTGTTACGAGTTCTCTAAAATGTTTACTTAGATTTTTTAAACCTTTAAAACAGCGAAGTTTTGGTAAAGAATTCAGGAAGTGTTGGAAAGTGTTTTATAATCTATGCTTGAGACATGATTTTTTTTTTGTATGCCCATATTTTTATACATATCTTATGAACGGCTACTCTGAATATGTTAAGGATATTCCTTCATGAAAGTGATTCTCGTATCACTTTTATTTTCTTTTACAAGAAACATAAATTTATTTGAATTATATGATACTACCTGTAAGAACGCTTCTATGATTTAAATAAACATAACCCAATGGTTACAATATTTTAATATTTTGTTCTAATAGAACACAGTTTTATCCATTAAATTTTGGACGGCTTATAACCGCCCCCCTCCCCTCTTTTTAATAAACTTTTCTTTTTTTAAGATTTTGTCCTATTTGTTATTTTATTGTAATGATAAATAAATAAATAATATATAAGGGAGGTGGGGGATGAATGGGACATTTTTACAAAAATGTTTATTTTTAATACCTTTTTAAAGGTATTACCAATATTATGCATCACATTTCATACATTAGGTATTTTATCTATCATCTATATGCCATATTTAGTCTAGATTATTGTTATACAGTAAAATATTATATGATTTAAAAAACGTTACTCTCTGTCCCAATCATCCCTATAGCAGGGATGAATAGGACCAAAATTTTTCTCCCTGTATTCAATGTTACCTTGTTAAAATTTATAATTATAAACTTATATGTATTTATATTTGTAACTAAGGGGCTCTGTCCCCTGCGAGCTACGCTCGCCAACCCCCGTTCAGACACCGCAGAATCTAAAAACACGCTAATCTGATGGGTTTTAAAAATATTAGAGAAGATTGAATTATACTGAAAAAAGCTGTGCAGATCTCCCTGTAAACGGGTTTCCATTCAATTCCCTTTGATTGCAAAAATTTAAGGGCGAATCAGTTGCTGTTAAGACATCCAATGGTTGTTTTCGTTTTTGATTAAAGAAGATCAGTTAAACATTTGAAAAGAAGCTAAAATAAAATAAATTAAGTATAAAGAGTCTTTGTCTCCCGGTATTTTAAAACAATCTCTATAACAATAGCCTAAGTCATGTGACTATCATCAACAGTTCCAGGCGGACCACTTCGCTTTTTATACTCTAGGTGCCATTTTGGTACTTTAATGTTAGCCAGGCACAGGTGATAAGTCATCAAATATTATTCTATCGCCATCATTTCATCTATATTATAATAGTTCAAGTCGTCAACTGCCATAAACAAATACGGTCTGATCCCTTCGCCGTTCATATGAAAGTTTGGCAAAGATGTCATATACGTCCCATATTGGCGTGATTTTTTAACGACGCCAATTTGGGGAACGCATCAACAGCATAAACAGCAACATCCGGCTTACCATATCAAGCAAAATAACGATACTTTGGCGCCAGTTACGTGCCCGTTCCGTATGTGACATTGGCGTCAGAAAAAAATCGCGCCAATATGGGACCGTAAGTTTTCCATTTTGATTAAAAAATCAAAATTTTTTTTTCGAATAAAACTACATAAAAGTTGCCATAGTCGCAAAGAATTCTAGGTACTGTTACGCTAGCAGGATGCAAATCTCGCCAATAGCTTTTTTTCAACTCGCCAGTTAGCATTTTTTTTTTTTTTTTTTTTTTTAGAGTGGTAATATTTGGCCAGATACGCACCGCAGGTTTGGCGTGATTTTTATTTTTTTACGAAAATTTGGCGAAAACCTCGTTTTCAAATACCAGTTACATATGCATTTTTGGTATTCCTTAGATCAAAAATACGACCAAAAATCTATCGCCAAACTATAAGATTAAATGCCAATAATGGTTGATCGTAAATGTCACATTCACTTGACTTTAAGCAAGTTACACGTGTTTACGTCATCAAGTGATTTTTATTTCGACGCTTTATTCGTACATTTATTAATGTTATACTAATTTATTTGTTCTTTCGTTATTTAAAACAAAAATTATGTCAATTTGTATAATTTGGCGAGTGTTTTGGCGATTTATATAATTTGGCGAAATTGGTCGACGGAATAACTAAGTAGTACTGTATTTTAGGTAGCTTTCTTTACAAAAAAGCTACCTATTGCAGCCGTTCGGAGGAAAGCGATTTCAAAAAATTTTGGTATATTTTCATCGATCATGACCCCCAGACCCCAAAACCACCCTCCGTTCAAAATTGATATATATATATATATATATATATATATATATATATATCTGACCTATGTCACACTGTAACTCCCGTAATTATGAACCGATTTTGCTGTAATTCGGTGTGTACATAGTACATACCAATGTCTCGACCGAGTTCGTTGGCCAGCTTCATCCGCCGTTTTGTTTCAAAATGGCAGCCATTTAAAATTTTTAAAAAAATTTAAAACTTGAAATGTGGCACCAAAAAATTAAAAATGGAAAAATATTTTTTTCTTATGTATTTGACCTTTATACAAAGATTCCGGAGCAGTTTTTGTTTTGTCTATATCTTAAAAAATGGCTGAGTTATAGCATTTTGAATTTCTAGCGTGGCTGACATTTTGAAACGTCCTGAATTTTGTCACACGATAAAAGGCGTATTTATGAACCGATTTGGATGTAATTCGGTGTGTACATAGTACATATCAATCTCTCGACCGAGTTCGTTGGCCAGCTTCATCCGCCATTTTGTTTCAAAATGGCGGCCATTTAAAATTTTTTAAAAAATTTTAAATTTGAAATGTGGTACCAAAAAATTGAAAATGGAAAAATATTTTTTTCTTATGTATTTGACCTTTATACAAAGATTCCGGAGCAGTTTTTGTTTCGTCTATATCTTAAAAAATGGCTGAGTTATAGCATTTTGAATTTATAGCGTGGCTGACATTTTGAAACGTCCTGAATTTTGTCACGCGATAAAAGGCGTATTTATGAACCGATTTGGATGTAACTTCGTTTATACATAGTACATACCAATGTCTCGACCGGGTTCGTTGGCCAGCTTCACCCGCCATCTTGTTTAAAAATGGCGGCCATTTAAATTTTTAAGAAAAATTAAATTTGAAATGTGGTACCAAAAATTGAAAATTGAAAAAATATTTTCTTCTTATGTGTTTGACCTTGATAAAAAGATTCGGGAGCAGTTTTTGTTTCGTCTATATCTTAAAAAATGGCTGAGTTATAGCATTTTGAATTTCTAGCGTGGCTGACATTTTGAAACGTCCTGTTTTTTCTCACGTAATAACAGGCGTATTTATGAACCGACTTGGATGTACATTGGTGTGTACATAGTACATACAAATATCTCGACCGAGTTCGTTGGCCAGCGTCATCCGCCATCTTGTTTCAAAATGGCGGCCATTTAAAAAAATTAAAAAATAAAAAAATTTAAATGAGATACCAAAAAATTGGAAAATGAAAAAGATTTTTTTTATGTGTTTGGCCTTGATACAAAGATTCCGGAGCAGTTTTTGTTCCTGAAAATTTGTTCTTTTGTTGATATCTTAAAAAATGGTTGATTTATAGCACTTTGAATTTCTAGCATGGCTAACATTTTGAAACGATCTTGTATTTGTCACGCGATAACACACGTATTCGCCTATTTCGATGTAAGAAGGCATGTGGATAGTATACATCAACACCTCGACCAAGTTCGCTGGCCAGATTCATCAGCCATCTTGTTTCAAAATGGCGGCCATTAAATTAAAAAATATATATATATTTAAAGTGAGGTGCAAAAAAATTAGAAATTGAAAAAGGTTTCTTTCTTAAGTCTTTGATCTTGATATAAGGATTCAGGAGCATTTTTTGTTTGTCTTTACCTTAAAAAATGGCTCAGATATAGCAGTTTCAATTTCTATTGTGGGTGACATTTTGAAAAATCTGATTTTTTGCATGCGACAGCACTCCTATATATTAACCGATTCCGATGTGAGTGAGCATGTGCACAGCAATTACTAAGGTCTCGACCAAGTTCACTGCTTAGCCTCATCCACCATGTTGTCTTAAAATGACAGGCACTTTAAGAAATTGCCGAATTTGGCAGCTAAATATAAGTTACTTTAAGGAAAAGCAGCTTGGATAAAGCTGACTAATTTCGCGAAATGCTCATTCATTATATTGATAAAAATTAGTATTGAATCTCCTATATTCGGTTTCCACTAAATTGAGCTTCGTGTGTTTGCATGATATAAGTTGGCTTTTTTTAAATAAGGATTATGAAAGCTACCTCTTCCTCCCGGCACTGGCCGGAAGGACTTTTTTAATTATTTTCTATTATTTTCTAAAGGAAATATAAAAAAATAATTAATAATCATAGAACAAAATAATTTACATAATTTGTAAAATGAAATAAAAGTAAATAAACATTTATTATCAAATAAACAACAATAACCAATTACCATGTCAACCTTTTCTGAAAAAAAATATCTGTTTGATTAAAATTTGAGTTGCCATCATTAGAAAAATGGGTACTTGTTAGTTATCCCGTCGACCAAATTACTGTCACCAAATTGTAAGATTAAATGTCAATAATGGTTGATCGTAAATGCCACCTTCACTTGACAACAAGTGTTTACGTCATTAAATGATCTTTATTTCGACGTTTTATTTGTATTTTTATTAATGTTATACTAATGTTATTTGTTTTTTCATTATTTAAAATAAAAATTATGTCAATTTGTACAATTTGGCGAGTGGTTTGGCGATTTCTATAATTTGACGAAATTCGTCAACGGGATAACTAACAAGTACCGAAAAAGGTATATAAAATTAGAAAAGAATTAATATTTCGAAAACTAATTCGAATTTAAAAATTCTAATACCAGTTTTGAAATCTGCGGATCAATATTGATTTTTGGTGTTAATTTCATCGCAAAGTATTCCATATTTTAGGTGAAATCGCCGTGAAACATAATCAGTTGTTTAATCAGTCGATTCATACTTCCGTTTCATAATTTCGTTTCATTAGAATGTTATATATATAGGATAGATGTATAATTTAGCGAGCGTTTTGGCGAAATTGGTCGACGGAATAACTAAGTAGTGCTGTATTTCTTAATTATTTTCTAAAGGAAATATAAAAAAAAATAATTAATAATCATAGAACAAAATAATTTATGTAATTTGTAAAAAGAAATAAAAGTAAATAAACGTTTATTATCAAATAAACAACAAAGCCGGGTTACCATGTCAACCTTTTCTGAAATAAAAAAAATATTGCCATCATTAGAAAAATGTATATAAAATTAGAAAAAAATTAATATTTCGAAAACTAATTCGAATTTTAAAATTCTAATACCAGTTTTGAAATCTGCGGATCAATATTGATTTTTGATGTTAATTTCCTCGCAAAGTATTCCATATTTTAGGAGAAATCGCCGTGAAACATAATCAGTTGTTTAATCAGTCGATTCATACTTCAGTTTCATACTTCCGTTTCATAAATTCGTTTCATTAGGATTTTATAGATATAGGGTAGATATATGATCTTATAATATGGCTATTATATCTTAGCGTTGCTAATCACTTCTTTTACTGCAGTTTTAACTTGTAATGCAAACTTCGATTGTCTATCTGTTCCCCTTTCCCACTCACGAGACATTTTAGATATGAAATGAAAGTGCAAAATGTCTTTGAAATACGGCACAGCCAATATTTTTCATTCGCAACTTATTAATAAATATTACTTACTTTATAACTTTATACTATAAATAATACTTTTAACAATTTTATCTGTTTTGATAATGTTTCAATAGCAATTTTTTGATAAACTATTTAACCTTTATTACAATACAATAATTAAGGTTCAATAATTTTTAATAATAAACAACCTATATAATACGAGTACAGTTTAATACTAATAATTAACATAAATCATTAATTTATAAACCTATATAATATTTTTGACTTAATAAATAAATGTTTTAACATCTCTAAGGATGAAAAAGACTGTCCCATTCATCCCCATTTAAATTGTCCCAATCATCCCTATGAAACATAGATTCAATTGTCCGCAATTTTGACTCAGAAATTAGTTTGTCACATTGGTTAACATGCACTCATTTTAATTACCAATATTGAACCTTAAAATAAATAACTACAACATATCTTATTTGTTTATATTGTTTAAAATATTTGACAACTTGAAATTTTAAAAAGAAGTTACTTTTATGCAGAGTTTCAAAAAATGCAACTTTGCAAGAAAATGAAAAGAGCCATGTGGTTTTGCTTTAGGTTCTAAAACACACTATGGTAGGGCCATATATGAGAATAGAAAAAAAAAAAAAAAAAAAAAAAAAAAGTTCATTGCTTGAAATATTGAGATTGATATGATTACCATTCATCCCCCAGATCCCCTATATATTTTTTACATTACTCTCTCTGAAAATTCCACTGTCTCTTCTCTCAGCAAATAATCATTAAAGCTAAAAGAGTTAAATTATTTTATAAATTAAAAGGTTATTAAATCATTAACAATATTAATATACTGTTAAATTGTTTGAGATTATTAAATTAAGAATTAGAAAATTTTGTTAAATTAAAAAAAAATAATAAATTGTTAAAAATTATTACATGTATTACAATTTGTTAATTTGTCTTTTATTGCTGTATTTATCTTAAATTCTCTTGGTAAGTAAATTAAAAAAGCATATAAATCACTTTTGCCATCGAAACACTTGCCTCAGATGGTTTGCGCCAAGCACGATTCCTGCCAAGAAACATAACTTTGACGCCGAAAACTCTGGTGAATCAGATTACGAGATGGCAAAACGTGGTTGGGGGGAAATATGCTATCGGGATTGCTCCGTACCCTCTCCGTATGCTAGTGTACTTTCATATGTCTGAATCAGAATAATGACATAGTATCGCCACGTAAATCATTATTGATTATTAACTCATTTTAAATATTTGTCTAAAAATTAATCATTAACGAATTCATCATTAACGAATCATTGACCGAATTACAGATATAGGTAGTGATATAATAGCTCTTGAGACCTTGAGGAAGAATAGTAGAAGAAGAAGAATTTCATTCTTTCATTGGGGAGAATGGAGCTTCCATATTGAATCCAATATGATTCACTGTGGAGGTGGAGGTGGCAGTGCATGATGCCACTTTCAGCGATAAAAGGTAGTCTTTACTTTTGGAAATGACTCCTTTCTCGGCAACTTTCTGTTCCAAGGTCCATTCTCCTCTCCAAGTTACATTCAATTGTGTTAGTTTTATCTAGACTAAATTGTAGGAAATAATAATAGGAAGAAAAAACCCAAACAAAACACGAAGCAAAAAACTGTATTAATTAGTAAGTCTTTGGGCCCACCGTGGCTGAGTGGTCAAGGCTGGATGGTTGTATTTATGACGGCCAATTATCATCACGAGGAATATAGGCCCAAAGGGGGGGGGGAGTGCCCTCTGTGGGGGTCTTTCTAAGGGAATCTAATCCATATTTACGCTTGGAAAAACAAGGTTCGAAGAAAACCACGAAAACTGCAAACGATTAGGCCGACGGGCGCGATTGGGATCGAACCCAGCACTTCTCGGGGATCGAACCCAGCACTTCTCGTCTACCAGCTTCGAGAGCAGAACCCCTCGTTCACTGGTGTGGCGAGTGGTCGAGGCATCACACCGCTAATCGCTTGCGAGTGTAGGTGGGTGCGGGTTCGAATTCCGCTTGCTCCGTTGCACACTCTTTGTGGAGCTCCCGGCTGTATTTCTCTGTGTTGTAAATTTCCTTGTGTGTGCTATCTCGTCCCTGTATATATTGACGATGACTTACAAGCGGGCGCTTGACGCCAAGCACACAGGTCAGATGTATGTTAATAAAATGTCAAATGGCAAGTCGCTGTATCTCTCCAGCGCTCCGCATTCAGCTATCCAAAAGTTTACAGCGATTCCAAATGATATCAAAGTTGTTTTCGAATAGTTGTCAATCCATTGGAACAATAAGGGTACATTTATACTTAAATGTGAGTTGCCGTCAGAAATTGTGAGACCACAGATTGCCATTCTAGGAAATGAGAAAAGAAAAAATCGTGTGGTTTGTGAGACCGCAGTGTGTCAGTGGAATATTACTAATTTGAAGTGTTTTATACACGATTTTATTAAGTCTAATATTGTTCAAAAAAGAACCAAAATATCATTGAATGGCCACCCCTAGTTAATAAGCCAAAAATCAGGCTTATGATCCTGATTCTTTTTAGTTTTATCACGATTTGAACATCACTCTCACCAAAGACAGACTGGAATTTCACGATCTTGAATTTACGTCTTCTTTGCATCTGACACTTCCCTCAGAAACATAGCATTTTCGTTAAACGAATAAAAACAACAGAAATACAGTAGTATCCCGACTTACGTCACCCCGCATTTACGTCGCCTGGCCTGGAAAAATGTTTTTCCTTAATTAAAACGCACTTTGAACTTTTTTGGAAAACTTTTGGAAGAAATTTAACATCTCAGATGACATCACAGTGATATCACTATGACATCGCAGTTATAGGAAATTCATGGGATTAAGTTCAGCAAAAAACAATGAGCAATGCTTGGAAATGACTGTGCTCTTTTCCTTCGCAAAGACTAAGAAAACATGGGAAAATTGTGATTCTGCATTTCCCTTAATTGATGAAATCGTCGAAACTGGAAGAGAACTCAACTTAGAGATGGATGCTGAACATGTTGTTGGACTCATAAATTCCCCTGATCGGAATTAAGCATCGACGAACTTATCGATTTAAAGAAACAAAGTACATTGAAAGAAATAGATGAAGGTTTTGAGCCTAGGGGGAAGGGGAAAGATTATGAAGGTTCTAAAATGAACCGAAGGCCTAAACCTTATTGATGATGGAATGACGGTTCTTGAAAATAGTGATTAAACGAGCAAAGTGTAATAACCACTAGGAAAAGATAAGAAAACTCACTCTACTGTTACAACGAGCTTCTAAGACAATATATATATATATATATCCAATATATATATATCCATTCAGTGTGTTTGGGGAAAATGTATTGTTGTAAATTCATTCATACTATCACAATTATTGATGGTGGTCAGTAATGTTTAATTAATGGATATATATATATATATATATGCATATACATTTGTCGGATCAAACTTTATTGCAAGATTTTTTCACGTGCTCGAAGGCTCCAAGGGAGCTGCTAGAAGAGCAATAAATTGTAAGTTAGCAACTTATTGATTTATTCAAAATTCTTGTATTGCAAAAGCATTTTTTTTTTGTTTTTTCTAATGTTAAATGTGCGTAACATAATCCCTAAATACAACGGAACATGTTCATTAGATTTTGGATTTTTTTTTTTTATCTTTTTTTGCTCACCTGAATGTACCTCGACTTACGTCGCTACCAATATTGAACCTTAAAATAAATAACTACAACATATCTTATTTGTTTATTTTGTTTAAAATATTTGACAACTTCAAATTTAAAAAAAAGTTACTTTTATGCAGAGTTTCAAAAAATGCAACTCTACAAAAAAAATGAAAAGAGCCATGTGGTTTTGCTTTTGGTTCTAAAACACACTATGGTAGGACCATATATGAGAACAGAAAGCAACTAAAAAAACAAGTAGGAAATTGCTCGTCAAACGTGGCAAATGAGGTGCGTTCGTACTATAACTAGTTTTATAAATATTTTTTGCACCCCATATTGTACTGATACTGAATGTATTATTTTTTTGCACTTCATAAGTGCATAGTCTGTAACATCATTAAAATGCACTTGCAATAATTTTTCTCCCATTGCCCGTAATGTAACGGAAAACTTTTGACTGTCCCTGTAATTAAACTATACATCCAATTTTCATAAAATCTGAAATGGCTCGACAAAATTTTGCAACAATTATATATTTAAAATTTCAGACCATTCGGAAGACTGTAACATCATTAAAATGCACTTGCAATAATTTTTCCCATTGGCCGTAATGTAAAGAAAACTTTTGAATGTCCCTGTAATTAAACTATACATCCGAATTTCACAAAATTTGAAATGGCTTGACAAAATTTTGCAACAATCATATATTTAAAATTTCAAACCATTCGGTTGGGTAGTTTTTGCTCTGTTATATGTGGACGGACAGGCGGACTGAACGACGACTATAGATGCTACGTATTTATATAATTACGAACGCACCTTGCATGAAATATTGAGAATGTCCCATCCATCCCTTGTCCCATTCATCCCCCAGCTCCCCTATATATTTTTTTTACATCATCCCCTCTGAAAATTCCACTGTCTCTTCTCTCAGCAAATAATCATTAGAGCTTATAGAGTTAAATTATTTTATAAATTAAAAGGTTATTAAATCATTAACAATATTAATATACTGTTAAATTGTTTGAGATTATTAAATTAAGAATTAGAAAATTTTGTTAAATTAAAAAAAATAAAATAAAAATAAATTTTTAAAAATTATTACCTGTATTACAACTTGTTAATTTTTCTTTTATTGCTGTACTTATCTTTAATTCTCTTGGTAAGCAAATTACAAAGCGTATAAATCATTTTTGCCATCGAAACACTTGCCTCTGATGGTTTGCGCCAAGCACGATTCCTGCCAAGAAACATAACGTTGACGCCGAAAACTGTGGTCAATCAGATTACGAGATGGCAAAACGTGGTTGAGGGAAAATATGCTATCGGGATTACTCCGTACATTCTCCGTATGCTAGTGAGCTTTCATATGTCGGAATCAGAATAATGACATTATAATCGCCATGTAAATCATTATTGATTATTAACTCAGTTTAAATATTTGTCTAAAAATTAATCATTAACGAATCATTGAACGAATTAAAGATATAGGTAGTGATATAATAGATCTTGAGACCTCGAGAAAGAGTAGTAGAAGAAGAAGGATTTCATTCTTTCATTGGGGAGAGTGGTGCTTCCATATTGAATCCAATATGATTCACTATGGAGGTGGAGGTGGTTAGGTCTCAGCCAGGGAAAATTCTGATTTAGGTAGGTTTCCGTCCTAACAAATAGATTTGAATGACATCTCTTCCGTTTGGACCGTGAAACGTTTCTTTTAAAACAGGATTCCGTAATTAACAGATTCCGTTTTTACGGGTTTTACCGTATATTTAAAGAATAGGGATGTTGCAATCAGCTGATGACTTTTTCGTCCGCCAATCAAAACTGCCCTAGGGCAGTTTCAAATGACGTCTCAAATTAACCATTGGAGGTCAAAGAAAAGTTCGATGACAGTTGTGATTGGTAGCTGAGAGGATTGTGGGCGCAGTTGGAGGTCAACCGGGCAGTTTTGATTGGCGGACGAAAAAGTCATCAGTTGATTGCAACTTCATTATTAATTTCTTATTTAAACCTATGTTTGAAAAAAGGAAGCAATGTGTACATTTTGGTATTTTTTATCATGAATTATTACAAAGATTTCATAAATCAAGAAAATATTGAGATTATAAACAAATATAAACATTTCAAACATATTCAGTAAAATTTGTTCTATATTGACTGTACAATTCTTCATATATATATATATATATTGATGTTTTCATCATTCATGCCAAATTTATTTACATTGCATCATTATTCACTAACTTTTATAATTTGAATGGCTTTGCAACTTGACAAAATCTTCTTGAACTGACTTTTTTGTTACTTGACTAATTTGCTCCTTTTGACTCATGTGAATAAGAACTGTATCTATTTTCTCACTTCTACTCAGTATTTTTTTTTTTTTTCAGCGGGACAGTTTTAAAAAGAACATTATTTGATTTTACATTCATTTATTTATAAAAAGTATTCAGAAGCTTTTATTTAAAATCATACTTTCATTTTTTTTTAATGAAAAATACATATAATTATTTTGCAAATAATTATAAATTAGTTTTTCTTTCGAATTGAAACAAAATATATTTATTATAATATTTCTTTAAAAAATCATATTGATAGTTATGTTTTTCATGATATTTCAGAAAATTGTAAGCCCAGAATTCATTTAATGTTTAGAAAAAAATTAAAAAAATTGTTAATATTTTCGAAATGTGGAATTTAATATTTTCAGTTATTCAGTAAAACTTGTTACATCAAACTTTATTCTGGCCCTAGATAAATTGGACACTTTTTGCTTCAGGGTAGATGTTCGTTTTTCTCTTCAGCAAATCAGCTTCATATCTAATGAGATTCTACATTTGATTGATAAATGAAATATATTTCTCTCTATCGCCAGCTCCCATCACGTCTCGCCCCTTCTCTTTCCTTCATTCATTTCTCCGATCTGTTTCCCTCACCGTTCCAATTACATCTTGCCCCTTCGTCCCCCTTTCTCCCTTTTCCTTTTCTCTCTCTGTCCCCCCCTTTTCCACTCCCGTTCTTTCACCCCCCCCCTCTTCCTTCACCCTCTCTCCTTCTCATTGTCCATCTGCCATTCGTCATCCGCCTTTTCCCACTTTCCCATACTTAAAAACTTAACTACCAAAAAAAAAAAAAAAAAAAACCTTAACTACTTAATTATTAAATACTTAATTACTTAAAAAAAAAATAAAAAAAAAAAAGACAGGGAAAGAGAGAGAGAGAGAAAGGCGGTCCGACATACAGCAGGTGGGCGGTGAGAAAGAGAGGTGGTGTTTGGAAAGAGGGAGATGAGGGAACGGAAGCGGAAGAGGAGAGGGTGAGGTGAGAGAAGGAAGAAGGGGATAGAGGGGCGAAGGAGGCAGGAGAGAGGAAGGAAAGATGAGGAAAGGGAGATCGGTGAGAAAGGGTGAAAGAGGGAGAGAGAAAGATACGAGATGGGAATTGGCGAATGAGAGAGAAATACTTCAAATACTAATCTAACCCAAATCATTTTTTCATCTACTAATTCACCGAAGAGAAGAAATTTTGAATACTTTCTCACACTTACTCCAAGCATCGTGAATAAGAACTTGAAGAGTTAAGGGGGAATCCAAAGTATTTTTTTCTCTCAAGTTACTGTTATAATTTGATTTTATTAAATCAATTCTATAATGCGTTGTTGATAATTATATAGATATTGTCTTGTGCTCAGTCTTTAACAAGTGTTCAGTCATTGAAGTGTTAAACGAAAATATTCGTTAACGCTTTTTTGTATTTCTTTGGCACCATTTCTTTTATTGTTTTAAGTTTTAGAATTCTGATTCAAAAAGAAATCACTTAAATTCCAGTTAGAAGAAAATATGTAACAAAATCTAATGGCCGGTACTTATTTTGAAAAAAGAAATTTTGCCCAACTGCAATTTTGAATACTTCTCCACACTGACTCCAAGCATCATGTAACAGAACTTAAAGAGTCAAGGGGAGAAATTAATTTAATAATGGGACCCTAACCAAACTGTTTTTGCCTCCCAAATAAGCACCTTCAAATTACGCCCATAGGCTTTCCAACCTTCAAAATGAATCCTAAGTAAAATTATTTAGAACCGGAATTATATCCCTCCTCCCGATATCGTAGAAGTAAATAATTAATAATTTAAAAAAAAAAAAATTGGAAAGATAAATTCCTTTCGTTTTTTGGATGGTGCAACTAAATGTAATTATTTTAACTGACTGAATATTCGTTGAGCTTTATTAGTGAAAAAAGTGCTTTAAAATTTATTGTAGTGCAACTTAACCGTAAAACCTTGTATGCTTTTCTTTTCCTTTAGATACATTATTATGTTAAGTAGCAATATTATTAATATGTCAGTTATTATTATAATTGAAATAAAATATAAAAACATACTTTTTTTTTTCGTCAAGCATCATAAGTTAGTTAAAGCATGTAAAAAACATGCATAAAAAATTAATTAATAAAGTTATTGGAAAAAATATTTTTGAATTTTTAAAAATATAATAGCATAATTAATTTTTCCGATAAATGTTCTTTTAAAACTGCCTGCTTTGTAAAAATTCTGTTGAGCTGCTAAAGATTGACGTCTGAATATTAACCTGTCAAAGACTTTGAAAGCTTATTAATAAAACTTCCATGATGTTGGACACCGGAATACAAATTTTCATCCAATACCCAATTGATCATTTTGTGTAAGAGCCCTTTAGCTGTGAACATAATTTCATTTATCTTTTGCTGAGTATTTATATCTGAACTTTTTTCAGTTTCATCCTTGTCATTTTCTGTTGAATATATGTCATTAGAATCTAAATCTGGGACAAAGGTATCAGACTGATTGGATAGAGCAGTCTTCTGTCTTGAAAGAAGCATTTTTTGATCTATTTTTTCTGTGGACTCATATTTCGGATCAACTTTTATCCATGGATCGGCGACTACCTGGACATCATTTTCTGATTTTAGACTATTATTATTTACGGTGCTTTGAGAAGATGGTTCTACGTGACTTAAATATTTGTGTTCAAATGGTAAGTCATTAGTTTCTTTCCATTTATCTTCTGATTCCTCTGGTTTATAATCTCCCATCATTCCTTCGTTGCACTCTGTCTCAGCATAAATCCTCTTAACAGAAGTAGCTTTCTCATCAAGTAAAATTTCATCGTCAAAACCTAGGACAGAGCACTGTGTTTTCTTATTAGTAACTGGTGATTTTCTTTGAAAAGACATACTCTGTATTTCATGCTCCAAGTCTTCAGAATGGACTAATTGGAATAAAAATAACAGTATAAATAAATATTTATAGAACTACATTTATGTTTATAAATTAATGTGTGTGAACATTCAATTTTGGAACTATAGAAGGAGAGCGCGTCACAGCAAATAAATAATAATAAATGCTTTAAGAGGTCTTTTTTACTGAAAATTATTTTTAACTCTTTATATCCTGACGGTACTTTTAAGTACCATTGAAGAAAATTCAATGTAAAATTTATTTAATTCGTTTACTAATAAAAGTAGATTGCATCTTTCATGCAAAATAATTTGCTCAATCCTTTTTAGAAAGCACAGTGAAACAGTCGAAGCTAAATATTTTTTAATGTGGTTAAATTCCTCAACTACTTGTTCAAACCTAGGTGTAGCTTTTATCCTATTAAAAATGTTATAGGAAAAATTTGCAACTACAAAGCCCTTCTTCAATTACAGATAGAATCAAAATAGATTTAATTACACTGTTCTTATAAGAATTGTCAGATTTCCATAATAGTAATTTTTTTAAATTAATCTAATTATTCTTGTATATATTTTGCAAAAAGACCTCTAACTAATGATTTATTAAATCAGTTTAAAAATATATATATCTAAAAATCAAAATATTATTGTATATGTTGTTCTGGATATATTAGACATTAACGCAAATAATTATTCAGGGTGAAGCAATTTTTTTATTCAAAATTCAGGATACAAACGGTTAAGGAAGCAATTTCGATGGTTACATTGCATATAAAAATGCCTCTTTCGTGTTTATACGCATGGCTTGCCTTAATTGTTTTCATTAACTTTAGAATCTCGGATTTTTCTGTACTTAACCCTTTAATTCTCGCTCCAGTCATATTCACGGGCTGTGTCTTATTTTAGATTTTTCAGATTTGTTTGATCCCCACCAGTTTTATAAAATAGTGTAATTAGCTTTTTCATGATATCATTTTACCTGTCATTAAGTAAGGTGAATATTTCTTTGTCATAAAAGTGGTGCCAATAAGAAATTTGAATTTTTAAACCGTAATTTAATGCGACCGTTAAGGGGTTAAACCTTTTTTATCCACCAACATTCAATAAACGGAACATATCAGCTTTGTGGTACTGTAACTGTTCAAGTGTTTATTTAATCAGTTTAAAATCCATATTTCTGAAGACTATTTCATAACATATAAATTTAAAAGCAACGTTAAAAGCGCCAGAATATGCAAACTTTGAGCAGACTAGTTTCGATAGCCTTTAGCGTACCGTCCTCAGTGCAAAGAATAACGGAAATTTACTCAATTATATAAAGGAGAAGCGGATTCAACTGAGAAGTTCATTAGCCAGTGAGGAAACAGGAAAATACGCGTACCAGCCAATAGGAGAATAGAATAGGTAATGCCACTAAAAATGTGAAAAATACTGGTAGTAATTACGGAAAAGAGGATTTTATGAAATATTTCCAGCAATATGACAAAGGGGGAGTAGCGAATTCACTAATAACGATATTGTCAAAATTTTTGTAGAAATGAAATGCTTCAAGGAAGTTAAGTTCATGTATGGAAGTGGGTTTAGAGATGATTTTGGCTGAATTAAAATCAAAAGATTGGTTCATCTCCCAGCAATGTTTAGCAATTATAACTGAAGTGTTAGGTGAAGATGAAAGAGCAGCCGTAAAAAGTTAGAACTCTGATTTTCGGGTCAGAATGGGAAAAAAATGGCCATAATTATTATTATTTTTAAATTATGGCCCTTTTTTTCCTCATTCTGACCCGAAAATCAGAGTTCTAACTTTTTACGGCTGCTCTTTCATCTCCACCTAACACTTCATTTATAATGGCTGTTTCATAGTAATAGAAGCCATCAGCCCATCAGGAGAAAATGATCCATTCCAAAGGTATAAATTCGATTGAAAAAAGTATTCAATACTCTGAGCAGAAAGAAGAGGCTACACCTGCAATTTTCATGACACTAATAGAATCACATAGCTGCCAATTGTTACCTCAAAAGTTTAATGCAAATTTTTGCCCTATTTAATCGTTGACAATTATTAGTTTCGGCGATTGATTTAGGCAAAATTTAGATTTTAGTGGGTTTTTTTTTTTAAGTTTTAGTGGTAAGAAAAAATCTTAGAAATTGGTAGCTAATGCAGGAAAAAAAAAAAAAAAAAAAAAAAAAAAGAAAAAAAAAAACTGCAGCAGAATTGACATTCAACGACAAAAAAACTATCAAGGGCTGCTTCAATTAAACAATTTCATTGCCCGATTTTCTTAAAAGTAACGGAAATGTACATAAAAAAAAATGTTACTAGTACCATAAAAATGAATGAATGAAGTGAAAATTTACATTTCATCTCTTTGACGATTCGTGTAAATCCAGTTTATGCGAGTTTTTTGCTTTCCGAGGTGAGTTTGGTCCATATTAACTCGGATAATCGGTACTCTTACTGTATTTATATTTACATACATATATTTTATTTTTCAACGGGGGCGACACTAAATTCTGAAAAAGCAGAATTCCTGTTCTCTAGTTTATATAACTATGAACGCACTCAAAAAATATTATCTCAAAAATTGCAGTGAATGCAAAAGCCTGGCACAGCTCTCTTGGTTATTGATAATCCTAAATTGCTCATAATCGAGACTCTACTGTATTACAAAATAATTCAGACTTATTTAAATGGACAGATCACACATTTCTAGTTTGATATTTGTTTCTGCTTGTTCGAAATAAATTCATGAATTTTGAAAAAATTAATTGTTTCGCAAATAAGTAACAAATAAAATCTATTAACATAATTATCATTTCCAGCTAAAAATTAAATTTTCACAGCTAATTATCCGAAATTTCATAAGATATGCATAAAAAATCTTTTTGATATAATTTTTCTTTTATTGATAAGTAAGACAAAAAAAAAAAAAAAAAAAAAAAAAAAAAATACAACGGTCAGATTCTTATACACTGTAAAAAAAAAAAAAAAAAAAAAAAAAAAAAATCTGTAATTCTACAGATGTAAAGTTACAGAAATCTGTTTGCTTACTGAAATTTTATCTGTATAAAAAAAGATGTAAATCTACAAAACTAGTTTTCGAAAGCTACAGAAATCTATAACTCTACAAAAGAATCTGCTAAAATTACAGAAATCTTACTAAAATTTTATCTGTAACCCGGGTTGCAGTCACATAAAAGTTCTAAGAATTCAAATTTTCTAAAAAAATTCTTAGTAACCTTACAGATTTTTTGATTTGAGGTGCAAAAGTGTACAGTCATTCAGGGTAACTTTGAGCCATGGGGTGTAACTTTGCACCACCTCCTATTTTTCAATATTTTTGACTCCAAAAGACTAAATAAACTCCAGAACTGAGCTCTGTTGGCAAGGTTCTAAACTGGGATTTCTACTCTTTATTTTAGAAAATAAATTACCAACATTATGCGCTATTAATTGCATCATCTAACCATTTTTGTGAAGTACTGTTTTCAAGCTAATTTTGAATGCTGTTTTGAAGTTGTGGTAATCCAATTAAATTTTCATAGTAAGTAACAATATACGCATTTATCAGACATATTATTGTCTAAATGCTGTAAATGTGATAATATTTTGTGATTATTTATTTATTAATAGTTAATAAAATGTAAAATAAGAAGGCACTAACATTTTATCACATTTCCAGGGTAACTTTGAGCCGGCTCAAAGTTATACTGATGTTTATAATTTACTGATTATAGGTGCTACTGTCAAAATTTCCCATATTTGCACGTATACGAGTATTTTATATAAATGCCGAAAGTGAACATTAGATATAACATAAAAATATTTTCACAAATATGTGTAAAATGCATACAATTCATTTAAAGGCGTTTTTCGGGGCGGAGCTACTCAAATTTGACATTTCATACATTCGACATTTTTTATACTTGTTTGAATAATACTAGTAGTAGTATGTATTACTGTAACTATGGATATATTATTGAGATAAAAGTTTTCCACTGCATTTTTATGTTTTATATGAACAATAAACAGGTTTTTTTTTATTTCTAAATGTTCATGGTTCTCTTTTTCCACTTTTCTTATGCCTGATATTTGTTGTAATATCATAAATTATACAAATCTTGTGATTGGCTGGGTAACTTTGAAAGAGGCTAAAAATTCATTTTTTATTGCTTTTATCCTTTTTTATTCCCTCATTTTTGATAATCAAACAATAATTTAGAATCATTTCTTCTCTTTTATGCCCCTAGTTGCAACAATATTCTTAAAATAAGAGTGTGGCATATGAAAATAGAGAAAATGCGGATCAAAGTTACCCTGAATGACTGTATCTGTTACAGTTTTTGTTGTTGCTGTTACACAAAAAGTTCTAGGAATACAAGTTTCCTACACTGTAAAAGAAAAAATCTGTAAAGTTACTAAAGTTTTTCTAGGAAACAGAGATTCCTAGAACTTTTTATGTAACGGCAACAACAAAAATTTCTGTAACAGCGTCTGTTACATGAATTTTTCTTGTTGCCGTTACATAAAAAGTTCTAGGAATCCTAGTTTCCAAGAAAAACTTTAGTAACAAAAATTTAGTAACTTTACGTTTTTTTTTTTTTTTTTTTTTTTTTTTACTGTGTAGAGACTGCCAAAATTTTCCCGGCAACTATTGTTTGGCGGTAGCTGCTCAAAAAACTTATATATTTTAGATCATATTTATATTTTTTCGCAGCAGTTCCAGTCCTTTATTTATACGCGACCCACCTTTAAGGGAAAAATAATTTCGCGACCCACCTTTAAGTAAAAAATAATTTCGCGACCCACCTTCAAGTAAAAAAGAATTTCGCGACCCACCTTTAAGTAAAAAAGAATTTCACGACCCACCTAATAAGAGGATGTATCTAATATCAGTATGAAAATTATTATATAATCTCTATAAGCTATCGGCTATTATATCGGCAAATTTTCGTACGAAGGGTACTCTAACAACAAAATCAAGAATCGGTAATCCCAATGTGTGTAAGTGGAATTTAAAGCAACACACATGTTACAAAAATAATGAAAAATACATTTAATTATTATCAAAACACAAATTTACAATCAGTGTGATTTCTGGCACCGGTTTTTACCGATGAGGGCATCTATACCAGTGTTAAAAGTAAAACTGATTAATTTTACCTTTTAGTCACTCTCTACACGAGGTTTGTTTCTGTACTTGTTTTTCAAAAACAGAAAAGTAGAAAAAGCACGTTCACACAAGTAAGTCGTGTTGAACAACATCAAGTACCTCAAAGCTGATTTAGATATTTTTGGTTATTCTGCTCGTGTATTCATCTGGCTAGAGATAAGGATTTTTCCTTGAAGACTACCTTAAAAGAGAAATCGCAAGACAGGCCAATTAAGAGGCTACTTCAGTCAGGCGAAAAGACTCGTTCGCTAATGCTAATCCTATGGAAGAAATTTATAAAGATATCTCGGTTGCATTTCAATATTTTTCAATGATTTCTTTTGCATTGGATAGCCGAGATTGATCTGTATGCAGGCCATTTTTTACTTTTTCGATTTTCATTACAGATTTTTTGTATCAGGATGTTTTCCCTTTCGAAACCGGTTCCGAAAATGAAAGTGTCCCCATAAAAAATATCTGTAAACAAAATCGAAAAAGTAAAAAACAACCTTTGATCGATCTCAGCTGTCTAATGCAAAAAAATCATTTAAAAATATTGAAATGCAACCGAGATATCTTTATAAATTTCTTCCATAGGATTAGCATTAGCGAACGGGTCTTTTCGCCTGACTGAAGTAGCCTCTTAAGGAGTCTTTTTTAGGTTTTGAGCGTTTTGGGCTTTTCAAATGTTCTTCAAAAGGATTTCTAATCCAAAAGCTTAAGGTGTATTCGAAAAAATATTTTTCCACCTCAACAGCTCGAAATTTTCTGAGACATTTTCAGACTCATTTTTAAAAGTAAAAACATGAAACTTGCTGAGATGATATTTAAAGCGATGTATAAGAGGCAATGTGATTTCATTTTTCGCTCAATTAATTAGAATTTGAGTTTTAAACAATTATTTTCTCAGTATGACCATTTTTTTCATTCCCAGATCTCCCGCTTCGGGAAATTCGGTTCAAAACGCCAACTTTGACAGCATTTTTTACTATATTTTCGGCATTTAACAAAAAATCGAGAAGCACGGTACATTATGTAGTTTCTAAATAAGAGAATATCCCAGTTTGATGCGTTTGAGAGCAAAAATGAATTTAAAAATGAATCAGAACGTAAGCAGTTTGGATTGGAATACATCCTTAAGAGCGGCAGTCCAGACTTGTCCTAACGACTGCGTGATTGCAGCCATATTTCACAACAAGGTCATAACATAATACGGACTAATAACAGTTTAAGAAAAACTATTTTCTCACAAAGTTTTAGTTTAAGCTAATAGCTTTTATGATTAATGCAGGTGTAAAACATTTTATTTGTTATAATTTTAAAAGAATGAAATAAAATATATATTTGTTTGGCAAACCTCGATTATTCCGTGACCTACCAGTGGGTCGCGACCGATAGGTTAGGAATCGCTGTCTTATCGTGTTTGTATATGTTCAAAATCCAATGAAAATAAAAATAATATATTACCTTTTTCCTCCCATATTTTCTCCGCAGTCATTTTTGTGTTAATATTTTTGAGGAAGTCTAACTCAAACAATAATATGAAGATTTCACCGGCGTTTGGCCTATCTTCAGGCTGAAGTTTTAATCCATGTTTGATGAAATATAATATTTCGTCCAATTCAGCTGCTAGTGGAGCTTTACTATATCCTTCTTTCACAATTTTTTTAAACTTTTTGGCCTACAATGAAAAGAAGAAAACGGTAGTTATATTACCTATTATCATTTGACAATGGTGTTTTGCTTGAAAATATTTTAGAAATGTATTACAATCAGGCATAAATGTAAATTAATATTAGAATTTAAGAAATAAATATTAAACTTAATTAAATTTAATAATTAAGCGAATTAGCCAATGTGTCAAACGGATTTGCGCTATATACGTATGTTGTAAAAAACCAACGAAATATCACAAAATAGCTGATAAAACTTTGTATGTATCTTTGTGAGGATGGGTTTTGGGTTTGTATGGTGATGTTAGAAATGTACCTTTTTGCACAAAAATACCGATTAACATAAAATGACTATAAAATATTTCTCTGCAGATATCATTTACATTCTTTGATACCTTTGTTTTAGTGATTTATTTTTTAAATCATCCTCAATGGCTTTTGCTATTTTATCGGTTAATACGAATTTCAGTTAACACGAAAAGATTTTTTCTGCCCTTCGACTTCGTCTTAACGAAGTTCAACTGTATATAGATATATATATATATATATATAACATTACCATTAAATATTATCAACAACTATAAAATTATTTTGAACAGATCCTTATAACAAGAGCAACATGGAATTGAAAATACAGTAAAACATGGAAAAATAGAGGAAATATTTGTGGAACCAAGGCAAAATCATCAGGCCCTTATCACCTTAATTACCATGTACGGTTTCATCTTTGCATTAGCCATAAAAAGCTAAAGAATGCAAAAAAAGAGCTACTGTACACAATAAATCCAACAAAATATGAAGCCAGAAATAACTGAGGATGAAAAAGTATGGATTGAAATCGATAAAAAAAGAAAAGCATATTGAAGATCCAACCTGGGGTTAAATGATAAAATAAAAAAATAAAAAAGTATAAGAAATGATTTGCACATGTTGCCAATTTTTATTATAATAAATATGAGTAGGACCAAGGAGTAATAATGTAGAGTATAATCAGGTATAAATAAATATATATATATAAACAGTATGTCTATTGGAGAAGATATGGTTCTGCCATCTGCAGTACATTTAAACATGAATTCCAATGTATTAACCAATGAATCAATAAAGTGCTGCCCTCTGTCGTTAAATGATACCTTTAAAATTATTACACAAGACTTTATTATTAGGAATATGCATTGGTTGGAATAAAAACTAACAAAGAATTAAAATAAATAGCTTAATAAATATTAATAATTAATATTGGGTTAAGCAGAAACTCTATAGAGATATTTTAAACGATAATTAAAAATATGTGAATATATACATAACAATATAAGAGTAAATAAGCCAATTAATTAATAAATAATAGTAATAACTAATAGTGAATTAAGCGTAAAACAGAAATTGTGTTCAGTTAATTAAAAATATGTATATATATATATATATATATACATATTTGTCATTTGGTTTAGTTTATTTATTGTTTGATCAGTTCCGTAGTTTCGAATTTTTGGTTTGGTTTTTGGATATATATATATATATATATATATACAAAAGTAAAATGATGATATGTATGATTCATTAATTAATGTTTCATATAAATAAATGTGTGATATTATAGCAAATTAATATTTTTAAATCTCTGTCACAGTCGTGCATAATCACTTAATATATCTATAAATTTAATTTGCATTTTATCTGTAGCTTCTATTAGAGTAATATTCTCAATTTTCAACACTAGGTGGTACTAAATGCTAGTTATTGGCGATATTGTAAAATAATAGTTTTGGGATTTTTTACTTTAGTTAGGAAATTTAAAAGTGTTAATAGGTATTTTAAATACTAATATTGTAATTATTTTCTATTTATATTACATTAATTACATTTATCACGTTATTTCAAAATGGGTTAACTGCAACCATTAGGTTTTAATATCTGTGTTAACTTAACTGCAAAAATAACCTTAAACTTATCGTGCTTTTGGATACCATGTGCAGGAGTGTATTTGGATTAAATAAAACTGGGATTATATTAGGTATGTTGTGTAATATTACTATTTTTCATTGCTATAAATTAAATATTTAAAAGGTTGTATTGTTTTTTCGATTTCATGGCATTTAATATTATTCTGTTTTCATCTTGAAACAATTCTTTTGGTTATATTAGTCGTTTGAGTACAGGAGAAAAAAAAATCAGCTTTTGGCTTTTTTTCTCACAGAAGACGACTATTTTGCTTATATAATTGAATTCTGTACTCTTGATAACGTAATTCCATATATAAGCTTTTCAATTATTTTTATCGGTATCCATATTTTTCTTTTTTTCTTCCATATTAATTCTCGTAATATAGTACAAGGGACTATATTTTATAAATAGCAGATTGTATATTCTATGTTTTTAGTATCCATGTTAAGTGGTTGGGGGAAACTGTATTATTGTCATTTCATTCATAATCACAGTTTTTGATGGTGGTCGGTAATGTTTATTTAATGGTTATATATATATATATATATATATATATATATATATATATATATATAGTATATATATACCGGGTGTCCTAAAAAGGACTGACTGATTTTAAAATTCAATAACTTGCGAACGATGACAGGTATTTAAAAAATTCTTGCACGAGGGTTATGCATGAGGTCAAAAGTTTTTACAGTGATTTTCGATTTTAATTCGGATTGCAAACAATAGATGGCGCTGCGATCAATATACGCTAAATTCAGGCTCGATTTTTGGTCCTTCGGGACCCACTCAATATATTTTCATCTCCCTTTTCCGCATGGAAGAAAAGATCGGCCAAAAAATCGAGCCTGTATTTAGTGCCTATTGCTTACAGCGCCATCTATAGTTTGTAAATCGAACTAAAATCGAAAATCACTGTAAAAAAACTTTTGAAATCTTGCATAACCCTCGTGCAAGAATTTTTTAAATATCTGTCACCGTTTGCAAGTTATTGAATTTTAAAATCAGTCAGTCCTTTTTAGGACACCCGGAATATATATTTATGATGCTTATTAAATTTAAATTAACATTTTAAAATAATAAGTAACAATTAATGTGTCCACAAATATGTGCATAAAATTTAAAATACAGAATTATGGGAGAGAGATAGAAAAAAGAATAAAACATATATTATTACGTAATGCTATTGTAATAGAATTTACTATGCATGATATATTAATTATCCGAAATTGTGCTAAAATTTAAATAAAAATTTAACATTGACATTGCTAATAAATAAAGAAAATATATATAGATTTAATCTTAATTAATAAATGGAGTATACTACGTGGAGTATACTACGATACACTGAAATGTGAATGCATGATTTAAAATGAGTAAATGTATGAACTTTGAATTTAAATTCTTTTCGTTTGTCACACAGATCAGTTATTGTTTTGTTTTCTTTTAGTGTAATTTTTAGATCTAAAAAGTTAATGGTATTATTGGATAAGAGATTTTCCGTTAATTCTAAATTAGTAGGATAATCAACAGGAAATTGAGAAATATTAGATTGATCAGTAGCAATTAAAATTATGTGATCAATATAACAATATAAATGTGTATTACTATTACATTAAGTACGTTGATAGTGATATAAGTCTGATAATAAACTTGAAATACATCTACTTTGTGATATATCGACTTTCTGTCCATAAATTGTGTTACCTTGCAATATATAGTTATTATAGATAATGAAATTAGTTAGAGTTTGAAAGTAATATGCATCGATATTCTTTGGTAGACTGAATTTATGATATTTTTAAATAATGTATTCATTATATTATGGATATCTAATAAATTTATATTTTAAACTAGTATGTTGTGGCCATCACAAAACTTTCTTCTATCTCATACTTGTCAATACTTCAAAATTCATTATCACAGTGCATCTATGCTCATCATGAGGATTCTAAAAAGATGAAATTCCGTGCATTAGTTCTTGAGATATTACTGTCCCTAAAATCGTATAAATCCATCAAAATGCAGCATAGCAGCGCCACCTATTGGGTGATTTACACCAGAACCTAATTATCATCAACTTATGTCAATGTCTAACTGAATATGAAGTTTGGGAAAAATCCGTGCATTAGTTCTTGAGATAGAGTTATTGCGCAAATGATGACAAATGCAGCATAACAGCGCCACCTGTTGAGCGATTTACACAATTACCTAATCAGCATCAACATTTATCAAGGTGTACTTGAATCTGAAGTTTGATGAAAATTTGTGCATTAGTTCTTGAGATAGAGCCATTGAGGAAATAGTGCAAAATGCAGCACAGCAGCGCCACCTATTGGACGATATTCACCAACACGTAGTCAGCATCATTTCATATCAAAGAGTAACTGAATCTGAAGTTTGATGAAAATGTGTCCATTAGTTCTTGAGATAGTGCTATTGCAGAAATCGTAAAAAATGCTGTATAGCAGCGCCACCTGTTGAGCGATTTACACCAAAATGTACAAAATGTCAATTCATATCAAGGATTAACTGATTCTGAAGTTTGGTGAAAATTGTTGCATTAGTTCTTGAGATACAGCTATAATGGAAATTCTGAAAAGTGCAGCATAGCAGCGCCACCTGTTGAGCGATTTGCACCAAAACACAAACAGCACTAATTTATATCAAAGTATACTTGAATCTGAAGTTTGTTGATTTTCCAAGCATTAGTTGTCGAGATAGAGCTATTGCGGAAATTGTAAAACGTGTAAATCCGTCGAAAACCGAAAGTCGAAAATTTTCACGAATCCAATACTTTCTTCTTGTAAAGATAGAAGAAAGTAAAAAGATCTGTGAAATCATATGTCGTTATATTGTTTACATATTTAAGATTTTTTAGAATATTGACCAGTTCTGAGGTATTTTTTATACAATGTGTATTATCTATTATTTTTGCTAGTCTATATATTTGATTAAGAATTTTTAATAGAAGTTTGTTACATGTATTATTATATGTATTGCATCCGATAGTGACAGTTCTAAATTTAATTGGTTTCTTATGAAATTTGGGTATAAGAAATAAATAAGAAAAAAAAATGCAATTTAACAAATTGCAACAACCATTTGGAAAATGATTTTTTCAAAGACTGAAATTTAAGACATAAAAAATCGCACGGAGTTGATCATACATTACGTACGCCATGGATTACATTTTTCGGTACTGTAAATTTTTAAACTTCTACGGAGCTGGTAATTCATTACGTACGCCATGGATTAAACATTAATATTCCTGGACCAATTTTAAATGAAATTTCATTCTTAAACTTCTAAACATCCCACAATATTACTTTTTACACCGTCGTATAGAGAAAAAAATGTACTTTTAAATGAAATTTGTTTGAAAGCTGTATCTCAATTTGTTTCTGAGTTTAATTTTTTGTAGTTTTTATTACTTTTTTGTCATAGTGGCAACAGAAGTATCCATCTCTGTTGAAAGTAAAGGGAAAATACAGATTACTGTATAGACCAATCAGAAAACGAATAAAATGCGGATTCAACCAATAAAACGCTTCAGATATGTTTTTGATTTCCTACCCTGACAGAGGACAACAACCATTTTCCCAAATGGTTAGTAATTAAAGTTTTCCGACGAAATATTTAGTAGTTTAATAGCTATGAATTTTTCGATTGTTTACAATTGTATTTTTATTAGTTTTTTGGAAAGAAGTACTAGATAAAATACAGGATGTAAGAAGTTGGTGATAATAAGATTTACCTATAATTGCATAATTATTTAGAAATTTATCTACATATGTAATAACGTAGTTATTATTATTATTATTTTAATTAGCAATTTGTTGAAAAAGATTCTTTGTGTTAATAGTAACCAGATCCGAAACAATGTACTTTAAAACATTAGTTAATTTTTCAATTACCAATATTTTCCATTGATTAAAATATTCAATAGGTTTATATATGACATTGAAATTTTATATATAAATAAATCTATATCATACGTAAACTGTTTTAAAATAGAATTGATCTTAAATTTTGATGGAAATCTAAATTTAGTTCCATAATCCATTAGTTTTTTCAATGTAAAATCATTCACAATATTAAGATTTTCAGCGATTATACTATGTCCATGATTATTATTAATGTATTTTTGTAGAGAGGTGTCAGTGCATTTATACGGAAAAGTACTTGCTGCAGATGTATATTTTTTGAAAATGAATTATAGTTAAAAATCTATCTTCCTACAGTAATTGGATATTTAAAAGTTTTTGATGTTTGAAGATTATTAATAGGAAATTTACAGTTGTCATCAATTATAGAATTAATATTGGTTTTATTAAAGATTTGATTTGAAAAAGTGATTATCATTTGAGTATTTGTGTTTAGAATTTTATGTTTTTTAGTAAATTTATGTTGAAAATATTAGCTCTTGTCATATCATAATAAGATAAATATATATATATGTCGTAGGCTAATTGAGAAATCTGGCTCTTTGCAAACAGCCTTGGCTCTTTGCAAACAGCCTTGGCTCTTTGCAAACAGCCTAGGCTCTTTGCAAAGAGCCGGGCTAATTGGAGAATCCATCGCCCTTTTTCCAATTAGCCTGATATTTTTCAGGCTTATTGCAAAGAGCCTAGAAAGCGTTAGGCTAATTGAAAAATGACCACTTATTATCCGATCAGGGTGATATTTTTAGCCCACAGGCTATCAAAGTCTGAGAGCTTATGTGCCCGCCGATTCTGCATGTACGTGTGTACGTACGTATGTACGTAAGACGATAACTCTTGATAGAAATATCCGATTTGCTTCAAATTTTTTTTTTCTAGGTTCATTCTGATAAGGTGCTTCCCTGATTATTTTTTGGGGTTCATTGGTTAAGGGAAAAGGGGGGCTAGTCCCCCCCCCCTTAATTTATATAAATGGCTTTTTCATGCAGAAATATTCGATTTACTCCAAATTTGGTATACCAGTTTATTGTGTTAAGGAGCTTCCCTGATTAGATTTGGAAGCTCATTATTTAAGTATAAAGGGGGAAAAGGGGGCAACCCCCCTTAATTTAGATAAATCGGTTTTTCATAATGAAATATTCGATTTGCTCCAAATTTGGTATACCGGTTTATAACGTTAAGGAGCTGCCTTGATTAGATTTGGAGGTTCATTAGTTACATATAAAGAGAGGAAAGGGGGGGGCTATCCCCCCGCGTAATTTAGATAAATGGGTTTTTATACAGAAATATGCGATTTGCAATAAATTTGGCATACCGGTTAATTATGTTAAGCAGCTTCCCTGATTACATTTGGAAGATCATTATTATGTATAAAGGGGGGAAAGGGAGGCAATTGCCTCTCTCCTTAATTTAGATAAATGCGTTTTTCATGTAGAATTATTCGATTAGCTCAAATTTGGTATACTAGTTTGTTATGTTAAGAATATGGCTTGATTAGATTTGGAGGTTCATTAGTTAAATATAAAGGGAGGAAAGAGGGGGGGTAGCCCCCCCCCCTTAATTTAGGTAAATGGGTTTTAATGCAAAATTATTCGATTTGCTCCAAACTTGGTATACCGGTTTATTATGTTAAGGAGCTTCCCTGATTAGATTTGGAAGTTCATTAGTTAAGTATAAAGGGAGGAAAGGGGGGCTAGACCCCACCCTTAATTTAGATAAATGTGTTTTTCATGCAGAGTTATTCGATTTGCTCCAGATTTGGTATACCGGTTTATTATGTTAAGGAGCTTACCTGATTAGATTTGGAGGTTCATTAGTTAAGTATAAAGGGAGGAAAGGGGGCTAGACCCCCCCCCTTAATTTAGATAAATGGGTTTTTCATGTAGAGTTATTCGATTTGCTTCAAATTTGATATACCAGTTTATTACGATATGGCTTCCTTCATTTGATTTGGAGGTTCTTTGGTTAAGTATAAAAGGGGAGAAAGGAGGCAATTGCCCCTCCCCTTAATTTAGATAAATGGGTTTTCATGCAGAATTATCTGATTTAGTTTAATTTTTTTTCAACCGGATCCGAACTTGAAGGTTCCATTTGAAGGCAACCCGAAAACCGACCACAACCAGGTTTCGGATTGAGTTCAATAAGAACTTTCAGGTTAGGATCGGGTTGCCGGTGGACGGAGATTATTTTGTCTGGTTTGCATCGGGTTATAGTTCTTTGGAATATTTTTTTCGGTTAAGATTTGGTTCGGAACGGGTTTCAGGTTGACTTCGAATGGAATTTTTAGGTTCTGGTAGCGTTGCGTGTCCACGGTAACTAATTTGTCTTGTTCTGATCCGGTTATGGATCTTTGGAATATTTTTGTCGGTTATTAGATTTGGTTCGGGATTTCGGGTTTTTTTCAAATGGAACTCTCAGGTTCGGGTCGGGTTGCATGTAGACTGAAATTATTTTGTCTTGCTCGGATCTGGGTACGGTTTGTTGTAATTTATTTTTCGGATTTGGGTAGGGTTATGCGTTAATAAACCTAAAAAAAAAAAATTGCCCAGTTAAACTGATGGCATTGAGCTCACAGGCTATTCATACTAATTGTATATTATACTCTTATTTCAAAGAATAATGCCCCTCGAAAAATAAATGAAGGTATTATTCCCCGTTGCCCCCCTTTCTACTTAACCAAAGAACCTCCAAATCTAATCAGGGACGCTACTTAACATAATAAACTGGTATACCAAATTTGAAGCAAATCAGATAATTCTGCATCAAAAAACCATTTCACTAAATGAAGAGGGGGTATTAGCTCCCCCATTTCTCCCTTTATGCTGAACCAATAAACTTTCAAATCTAATCAGAAAAGCTCCTTATTAGAATGAACCTAGGAAAAAAATTAAACTAAATTAGATAATTCTGCATGAAAACACATTTATCTAAATTAAGGGGAGGGGCTAGCCCCCCTTTCCTCCCTTTATACTTAACTAATGAACCTCCAAATCTAATCAAGCCATCTCCTTAACATAATAAACCGGTATACCAAATTTGGAGCAAATCGAATAATTTTGAATTAAAAACCCATTTACCTAAATTAAGGGGGGGGGGGGGTGTAGCTAGACCCCCCTTTCCTCCCTTTATATTTAACTAATGAACCTCCAAATCTAATCAGGCCATCTCCTTAACATAATAAACCAGTATACCAAATTTGAGCTAATCGAATAATTCTACATGAAAAACGCATTTATCTAAATTAACGGGAGAGGCAATTGCCCCCCTTTCCCCCCTTTTATACATAATAATGATCTTCCAAATGTAATCAGGGAAGCTGCTTAACATAATTAACCGGTATACCAAATTTATAGCAAATCGCATATTTCTGCATGAAAAACCCATTTATCTAAATTACGGAGGGGTAGCCCCCCTTTCCTCCCTTTATATGTAACTAGTGAACCTGCAAATCTAATCAAGGCAGCTCCTTAACTTAATAAACCGGTATACCAAATTTGGAGCAAATCGAATAATTCATCATGAAAAACCGATTTATCTAAATTAAGGGGGGTGGCCCCCCTTCCCCCCCTTTATACTTAAATAATGAGCTTCCAAATCTAATCAGGGAAGTTCCTTAACACAATAAACCGGTATACCAAATTTGGAGCAAATCGAATATTTCTGCATGAAAAACCCATTTATATAAGTTAAGGGGGGGACTATCCCCTTTTTATTCTTAACCAATGAACCCCAAAAAATAATCAGGGAAGTACCTTATCAGAATGAACCTAGAAAATTTTTTTTAAAGCAAATCGGATATTTCTATCAAGAGTTATCGCGTTTCGTACATACGTACATACACACGTACATACAGAATCGGCGGGCAGATAAGCTCTCAGGCTTTGATAGCCTTTGAGCTAAAAATATCACCCTAATCGGATAATAAGTGGTCATTTTTCAATCAGCCTAACGCTTTTCTCTTTGCAATAAGCCTGAAAAATATCAGGATAATTGGAAAAAGGGAGATGGATTCTCCAATTAGCCCGGCTCTTTGCAAAGAGCCTAGGCTGTTTGCAAAGAGCCGGATTTCTCAATTAGCCTACGACATATATATATATATATATATATATATATATATATATATATATCAGAGAAATGTTTAGAGTATGACTTACTGAGAAATACATTTAAATATTGTACAAACTGTTTCGTTTGAATAGCAATGACGCTTTTTCGAATTAATAATCAGTTATAATCCTTTAATTAATTACTTTGAAGATTATTTATTTGTTTAGCAATATATTTTTTGGAAACGATAATTGAAGAAGAACACCTGTCTCGCTTCTTTCGTATAATTTTACGATTTAAGTTATGATTAAGAATGGAATAAATGGGAGAATAAACAATAGTGTTATTAATAGATGAAAAAACTTTGACAGTGCTATTGAATATTTCAGTGTTAAGTCTATATGGATAAATTGTGTTATAATAGTTCATATATGATAACTCCAGATAAAGCTTTACAAAATGTAGATAAATTAGGATCTGAAACAATTTGTGACTGAGAGGCTTAGGGTCAAATCTTGCATCTAGCATCTAAGTATTTTCGAAAAAAATAATGGTAGAGGAGGAGGGTGTAAATGGTGACTGGATGACGATCCAGGAACAACCCTATTATTATTCATGTACCCGACACTACGCTGCATTGATGAATAGTGTATCTTGCGAGTATCGAGATTTTTGATAAGAACTGCCATTTTAATAGTTATTTTGAAATATAGGAAATACAAAAACAATAATTGCAAAAAATAATGAAAGAAATAATGTAAAAAAAAAAGAGAGAAAGAAATATCAAAAGATTCAATGTATATGTATGGCAATGGTGTTTGGTTTCATTAAATGATCAATATGGTAAAAAGATGATCGATTATGGAGATTGGCGGTTGAAATTGTTTGGTTTCATATACATGTCATATACATGTACAACATATATTATCGATTTCATATTACAAAAAAAAAAAAAAAAAAAAACCAATTACAATTACAATAAAAATACTTGGTATCTTGTAAAACTATTGGTCACCAATTTAATGGAAGTTGTATTTAATGTATTTTACTGCATATTATTGATATTATATTGGTTTAACGTATTTGCAACACATGGTAATAATGGACACAAAGTATTAAAAACTTGTCGTGTATAAGTTATTTCTTCGAATCACGCTCTGTTTTTATATTAATATTTTCTTTCTTTTAATATTAATAATTTAACCTTTTTTTTAAAAAAAATTACGTTAAATATGCAACCTGTATTGTATTTATAATAATGTGTTCTGATAAATCTAATTATAATATTCCAATTTTGATTTCCTATTACATTTTTTAACCTTCTCACTAATTATACACTTTTAATTAACATAATTATAAATTTATGTTTTAAATTTCACTTACCCGAAGCCCTTTATGTATGACAGGATATACGTCTTTAGACCAACATGTCACATCTTTAACCTTTCGTCCGGTATAATTGTTTGTTACAGCCTCAAAAACCATCATAAAAAGGGACCAGTTGTCGAATTTCATTTCATCAATTGATGTAGCATCCCCAGAAAAACTTTCAGGAGCTTGAAGAAAAGATTTCAGCCCTGTTGTGAAACTATTCAAATAAAATGAAGGTTAGCATCCAGATCATGACATAATATTTCGTTTCACAAACCGAAGTATTTTTTTAATGCTACGTTGATACATTAAACTAGAGATAACAAAGTTTTATAATATGGTATATAGTATATAAATTTTGGGAAATATTTAACATGTTATAAGGAGCTAAATTTTGTCTTTTTAGGCCTAATGCGGACAAAATTGGATGATATAACATACCTTTACTATGAATTAAACCTGAAAGCGCCTCTGATGATTCTGTAGGTTCAAATTATTATAGACTTCACAAAACATGAACGATTTCATCTTTGCACGAGCTATAACAAAATAAAAAATCTGCAAGAATTGGACTACCGTACATGGAAAACCCCGCAAAAGTGGATGAAAATATGGAAACCCAGAAAATGCACAATATTTAAGTATATATCCGAATATAATTCAGGTTTCGCGTACTGAATTGCGTGATTAAATTATATTTCCAAACAATTACTACAATACAATGCTATCTGTAGGTTCAAATTATTATAGAAATAGAATATATTCTGAGATGTAAAAGTAATGACTTACGAGGATAGATACATTAATTCCTCTCTTTAGGCAATGAGTGAGACAAAGGGAAACAAAAGTTTCAGAAAAAGTAAATTAAGAAATATTTGAATGAGACAAAATTGAGGTCTGCCATTTAGTAAGATAAATTACAAATTAAAAGAAATGGAATTTATCTGACAATACATTAATACATATGCTATATATGATATATTTTACTAAAAAAGATGGAGCAATGCAATTTTACATAGGTATGATAAGCAGAAAACCTAAAACTAGAATAAAATACAACAGGAAAACTACAGCTTTAGCTAGATTACATAACAAAGAACCTTTACAGATTAATTTTAAAAGTAGCAGAATAATTTATCCATTAAGATTTTATTTGCCATCCATTATCCGAGAATCAATAGAGATCTTTTTACGTAGTGAGAATATATGCAATGATTCAGCCTTCATGGAGTTTCCTAAAATTTGGAAAGTTATGATCTGCAGAGTAATGAAACAATAGTATAAAATAATTCACGTTTGCTAATAGCCATTTTTAATATTGAAATTTATTTCATTATGCATTAGTTCGCGGGATTTTTGTTTACCAGTTTTCAACTTAAAATTTTCCGCGAAAATATTTATCTGATTATTGATCTTTAAAATGTTGCCGTCAGAGCAATGAAACATGTCGATCATAATAAATAAAGGTATTTATTTGCATTTTAAATGTAATTTATCCTTTTAGCAATTATTAAATTAGTTTTATGTATTATTGATTAAAAAAAATGAAAATGAATGAAACTTTCATGTTATGTATTGGGAATAAATTTCAAATAAAATAAGAAAATGAAAATAAAATAAATAACGAGGTGCGGTTAATAGAAAACATTTTAAAAATAAAAATAGTGACATAAATAAAAGAAAATATGGGAATGGGGAGAGGAGGATTATAAGAATACAAGTATTAAACAATAAAAGAGGACAAAGTACAGTTAAACCTCCCTAAAGTGACTACGTTCCGTTCCAATAAAAATTGGTCGCTCCGAGAGGTGGTCTCTTAATGGAAGTCATGTTTAAAACTACACTTTAATTGTCGAAAAAAGGTAACAACTAGGTTAAAAAGGTTACTAAAAAAGGTTAACTAAAATTTCTTTTTCACATTAGGAAAGAATATGAAAATTTAAGTATCAAAACAAAAGTCAATTATATAAGTTAATTACTGCAGACTTTAAAAAATTAATACAATGACGTTTGTTTTGATTTTACTGTTTTATCTTTTATAACTTTTATTTCCAAGTCCTTTCGAGGGTCAGTAAATAATTGCAATTTTTTTTTTTGGACGGGAACAAATAATGACGGTTTCATTACTTTATCTATTTCTTCGGGAGTTTCCTTACAGAATAAGGTAGAGGAGTTTACTGGCCGTCATTCTTAATTTGTGATTAGAGTTAAATTCATTGCCTAAAAAGGCACAAAGGGGTTTAAACACTTATAAGTTACCGGAATTTAAAAAAAAATTCTAAACTTAGTTGAAAAGTTTTATGAATAATGCGCTCTCCGGAATTATTTTCTAATAAAACCTTCTTCAAGTGACCAGGAAAAAACGGAATTTGTTTCATTTTCTTCAAAGAAATGGGTCGCTCATGGAGGGAGCTCAACTGAGTTGGTCTCTGAATGGAGGTAAAATTAGTATTGAGCCTATGGGAATAAATTTTGTTCCATGAAAAAATGGTCGTTCAGGGAGGTTCGCTTAATGGAGGTGGTCGCACAGGGAGGTTTCACTGTATGTTTATTTAGATAGAAATAAGATGATGCATAGATTGAAATAGTCCAAGAGCTGTTAAACATTTTAGGGAAGGTATTTGAGGCACCCTGAAAATTTGTGCAACACTTCTTTTGTAATGGCTGAATACAAAATCGAATGTCTGGCTGAAGGATCGTGGCCCCAAAACTGTGCCAGACACGTGTCAAGTGCCATTTTTTGACTACCCCAAAAAAAGGTATTTGAGGCACGCTGAGATTGAGACAGAATGATATTTATACTTAGAAAAAAATATTTTGAAAACGACAGACACTTTAGTCGGCCCAAAAACTGTGCCAGACACGTGTCAAGTGCCATTTTTTGACTACCCAAAAAAGGTATTTGAGGCACGCTGAGATTGAGGCAGAATAATATTTATGCTTAGAAAAAAAATTTTGAAAATGACAGACACTTTAGTCGGCACAAAAACTGTGCCAGACACGTGTCAAGTGCCAAATGGTACTTGACACGTGTCTGGCACAGTTTTTGGGCCACGATCCTTCAGCCAGACATTCGATTTTGTATTCAGGCATTACAAAAGAAGTGTTGCACAAATTTTCAGGGTGCCTCAAATACCTACTCAAAAATGTTCAACAGCTCTCCTACTAAAATGAAGAATACTTTAAGAATCTAACGCACAAAGCGAAAAAGTTAGTTAAGGCTGTTCTCGAATCCAATAGGGCAACTTTCTGACATAAGTTTTAATTTAATTTTGTTCGGAAATGCATGAAACTAGCTAGCGTTGTTGTTCAGAAACTATGTCATCGAGCTGTTTTTTCGGTCTTTTTTGCAAACGCAATAGATCTTTCAAAAAATAGTGCCAAAGTGGGCGTTTTGAACCGAATTTCCGCATGAAAGAAGAATAAGCACTCAAGAGAGGTTGAAAAACATGTTTGTCACGTGATCAAAATCGCTTATAACTCAATAGGTAATTTATTGACACAAAAAGGGAAAACACAGTTCGATTCCAAATCGTTTCCATGGTCAGGCTTTCCAATTTTATATCTTTCCGTTAGAAAATGAATTTGTAAATGTGCCAAAACGTTTTGCGCTTGTTGAGTAGAGCATTTACAAACACTCTTAATAATTTTTAAAAAGCACGCGAAACTATTGATGAAAGTCACAAACGAAGATTTACAAAATAGAACTAACTATACATTAGCAGAAATACTATGCATAACTGTAAAATAACTTTTTTCTTTATAAATGAATTATGCAACTGTCGTGCAAATGTCTCTACATATACGAGCGATGTCTGTGTTTATTTCTACATTAAAATTTAACAGATTTCTATTTGTGTTTATGCATCTCAGATTAAAGAACGGACATACATATACCGCGTGAGCAAAAATTAACTAATAATATAACTTAGAAAGGTTATCTAAAAAGGACATGCGGAAGAGATATTTTATATACTCCCTCTACTGCAAATATAAGTTTAAACAAGTGAGAAATTGTATGTCAAACATGGCAAATGAGGTGCGTTGTACTATATCCAGTTTTATAAAAAGTCAGATCTTGGTGCGATAGCTTTGCACTTTTATGCAAAAATTCTTGAATACAAAATTCATTACGATTATACGGCAGGGCTCGAAATGTATCGGAGCAAACCGGAACGATGTTCCGATTCGTGGAACTGTGACAAATATTGTTCCGGTTCGTGAAATTATTAAAAAATATTATTACAGTTTCATACACATAGCTTACTATGCTCTCTGTAACATTTTTTCCCCAATTATTTAGAATCTTGAAGCATTTTTTTAAATTGATTTTTCTACGGTTAAATATAAATTTGCTATACAATAAAGTCCCGATTAATACGAGTTAATATGGACCAAGCTCATCCCGGATCAGCAAAAAACTCGTATGAACCGGATTTACACAAATCGTCACCAACTAAGGAAATGAAATATAAATTTTTACTTAAGGATGTATTCCGATCCAAACTGCTTATTTTCTGATTCATTTTAAAATTCATTTTTGCTCTCAAACGCATCAAACTGGGAAATTCTCTTATTTAGAAACTACATAATGTGCCGTGCTTCTCAGTTTTTTGATAAATCCAGAAAATACTGTATTAAACGCTGTCAAAGTTGGCGTTTTGAACCGAATTTTCCGAAGCGGGCAATCTGGGAATGAAAAAAATGGTCATACTGAGAAAATAATTGTTTAAAAATCAAATTCTAATTAATTGAGCTGAAAATGAAATCACACGGCACGTTAAACATGTCTTCAAAAATCACCCCCAGTAAGTTTCATGTTTTTACTTTTAAAAATGAGTCTGAAAATGTCTCAGAAAATTTCGAGCTGTTGAGGGTGGAAAAACATTTTTTTGAATACACCCTTAATTCATTCATTTTTATGGTACTAGTAACATTTCTTTGATGTACATTTCCGTTAATTTTAAGAAATACGGGGAATGAAATTGTTTATTTTAAAAAGCGCTTGATAGTTTTTTCTTTGTTGAATATCAATTTTGCTGCAGTATTACACTACTGCATAGCTACCAGTTTCTAAGATTTTTTTCTTACCTCTAAAACTTACCAGTAAATTTTGCCTAATTCAATCGCCGAAATCTAACTATTGTCAACGATTAAATGTGGCAAAAATTTGTATCCAATTTTAGAGGTAACAAACCGTAAAAAATGGCAGCTACATGATTCTATTAGTGTCAAGAAAATTGCAGAAAATGTACAAAATCTTTAAAGCACATCATTATTTTCGACATCACATTGATAATAGTATATTTTTAAAAGAAAACTAAACTTAGATGTCCAAGTTGCAATAGGTTTTTGTGCATTACCAGTGAAAGAAATTGTTTCAAAGATTTATGTTTGTCTTAAATATGTGTAAAAAATTCGGTGTTGTTCATTAAATTAATAATAAATATATATATGTTTCAATTTATTGTTAATTTAGTGCTTTTCAGTATCACTTTACAAGGGAAAAGTTGAAATGAACTGTGCTTACATTTCCTCATATTTAAGACCTGAACATCCATTAAAATGGATATGGTCCTTACCAAATTAAAAAATAATAATAATAATAAAAATCTTTAAAAATAATATTTTTTTTTAGCCTTTTGATGAAAATAAAGTAGTAAAGACAAAGATAAAGTGCTTCAAATTTTCTTGGGTCTCAGGAGGATATAATAAATGGAAAAAAAATTACATTAAAATTATGGAGTCATTGTTGCATTTCGCAATAAGCATTTTGTGATTTCATAGAAAAATCACTATCCGTGACAGTGTTAAATGATAAATTAATTAATGTGCATACATATAGTAAATATATTTAATGTGAAATATATTGTAAATGTTTTAAATGAATGATATTCAATAAAACTGATTACAAAAATTATTTTTCTTTCATGGAAAAGGTAGACTTAATTATATTTATTTATTTTTACAAATATTTTTGTTAATTTACGTTTTAGTTACTTAAGAAATGAATTATATCAGAGGAAAGAGATATTACCTTTTATTTTCTAAGAAAGCTCTCCTGCAATAATCAAGGGCGCCAACTTTTGCTACATTTTCAGATGTGACGATTATGGATTTTGTAGAGATGTTTAAATGCACATAGTTGTTTGAATGCATGTGCTTTATTCCCAGACAAGCTTCTTTACACCACTTCAAGATCAATTCTATGGCTCCTGATGATCTGCGGAAACGCTTGTCATTTATTTTGTCCTCTAGTGTAGATTTCCCTGTTTCAGTGTAGAATACGTATGTCTGTAACTTTGGCAGATATTCATGTGTGACAGGTTGTACTATATGGAAGCTGTTCAATTTGTCCCAGTCAAATTCCTTGTGTTCCAACTCTTTCTTCCTCATCATCAGAAGTGCTCTTTTTTTGTGTTCTTTTAGGTAATCTGCTTCAATAGTGGCAGAGTAATTTCCACGGCTAATCACTTTATAAGAATAAACGTGCTTTGCTTCAGCAACTACATCGATGAAATTTTTTTGATCCATTTTTATATATTATTGTGGATTCTTTGCTTGACAAAAAGGAAATGGTATTACAAACTGCAATAATAGTAAAATATGACTATTAACATGGATATTTTATAGTTACTCAACTTTTTTATAAAATTATATACTTTAGATTTTTTTTACAACAGATGAGGCTTTTATTTTAGAATGGTAAAATAGTGTTGTTAAATTTTGCATCGATTGTTTATAATGCATTGTTGAAATCGGCTTTATAATTCATTTGTCATGATAGCAAATATTTGTTTAACAACGAGTCATTTTTATAACAACAATGACATTTTACTTACAACTTTGATTTTGTGACAACAATAAAACAGTCTTACATAATATGAAAGCATGTTGGTGGAGCATTCAAGCTCCTCAATTTATAAAAGTGGAACGGACGAAGGTATCAGGGGAAAAACAAAACCATTTTTATAAAAATCCCTTTCATCCTTTTATTGGTCATTGTGTACAAAACTAAAATGCACTAACCCTAAATTTGTGTTTCTAATTTAATTAAAATGGTTGTTTTTTTTTTAATTATTTAGATAATTTGTCTTTATGTGAATGATATACGAACTAGCCATAACACTTTTCTTTCTTTTACTTTCTTAAACATTTACCTACGTAATTGAAAAGCATTTAGGAAATTGGTTTGCCTGACCGTTCTCTAAACCACAAAAATATGCTTAGATTTTCATTTTATTAATATATGCATTTGCGGTTTACCATGAAATGTTCAGGGCTTAATTTGCGCCGGAGCCCAGCTCCGGTACGTCTCTGTTTTCAGTAAATATTTAAATATTGATCGGAATTCACCAGAGCTCATAAATACAGGGCTGCGGAGCCCGGTGCTATAGAACTTCTGAAAAAACGAAGCCTAAATTACCCTTTCCTTTCCTTCCCATCTCCAAGTTTTTGCATTCTTTTTTATCAAAATACTTATTTGTGACGTAATGTGTCGCACACGTAGGAGATAAAACGGACTCAATTTTTATATCGGATTTTGGGCTTGGACTGACTCGAGCTCAATCTGTCTTATATTCGAAATTTTATTTATTCATGTATAGAAAAAAAAATTCCTGCTTCAAAATTACGTATTATATTCTATTTGAAATCATTTTAACCCCTTAATTCTCGCTCCCGTCAATATCACGGGCTGAGGTGTGGTTCGTTATTTCTCGGGCCCGTCATATTTCCGGGCTGGAGATTTATTGCTGGGAAAAACTTCTGAAACCAGAAAAATGTAACTGTCATTTCCGTGTGAAGACTTTGAATATGAGCGTTTGGGTTTGGTTTTTGGCGCTGATTGTGATGTTAGACTTTGTATTGCACGTTTCGAAATATATCACACTCAAAAAATTATTAATAATCAAAATTTAGTGTATATTATATTATTTCAAATATTATTTGTAAAAATTTATTTGATGATGATAAATAAAGATCTAACATGTGGAAAATAAGGGTTTTATTCGCATTAATTTGTATGGTGTAAAACAAACATTAAAACACAGAATTCTCGCATGATGGCTTTTTCACAAATGTGAATTTGTTCTATAACATCTTTTTTTTTCGCCTTAAAAAAACTAATTGCATATTTTATATAGAAACCTTATAATTATTCAATTTCTGTAATAAAAAATCGGTACTTTTTTTATGGTTTTTCCAAATATTAACACTAGAACCGCCAAGGCGGTCATTTCGACCGTTTCCAAACTTTCATTCCGTACCAATTTTTCTCTATTTAGAGTATAACTTTCAGTGTCCGTGACTTTTCCTATAATTCGGAAAGCTATGATATGCCAGTGATAAATTTTTCATTCCGCTAAAATTTATGAAGTATTGCAGATTGTACTAGAACCACCGAAACGGTCAAAATGACCGCCGTAAATTTTAATGCACATTTTATCTAGTAGGTGTCGCAACAGTCCATACTTCATACAACCATAATACTTCAACAAAGGTTACAACATTACCACAGGTAACTTCTTTACTTCACTGCCCCTTGCAGATAAGCTGAAGTCACTAAAAACAAGCATTGTTGGCATAGTCAATCGCGGACGAAAAACAAAATTCCACAGGCCATAAAATCTGAAAAAATGTCTTTGTACAGTAGCCAGATTCTTGCTTAAGATGATATTACGTCGAGTTTATCCAGGGAAAAAATATAAATATGTTTTATTTCAAGTTCCCGACATCCATCAGTTACATTTGAAACTCGTGATAGAACTTTACAGTTTTAGTAAGTGTTTATCATTCTACACAATTTGGCGTCGACGTGCTCGACCAAATGGCACGGAAGTATTCTACAAAAGCTAGTTCTAGACGATGACCTCTACAAGTGTTTTACAATTTTCTTGATCCAGTGGGCATCAATTCTGAAAAACACAGTAAAAAAAGGTGTGAAATACCAGTATTTTGTTAAAGAGAAATCCGCTTTCTATAATCTCTTTATATTATTCCTAGTATTTTCTGGAAGAAAATACTGGTCGTTCCCTCTTTTTTTTTACTATGTTTTTCCCTGACCACTCGTCACTCTGAATATTGTATTGCTCAGGGGATAAATATAAATGCTTGTTTTCACCAATTTTATTCTTGTCTTTAGCAATTTCGATTTCTCATGAAAAATATTTTTTACCATAAAAATATTCTTAAAATAAAAAATATAAATAATATATATCTATATCTCAATATAATAAAATTAAAAAAAATAATAAAAATTATGAAATATATGTTATTATATGGGCAATGATGGTAATAATAGTAATAAATGATACTAAGAGTAAAAAAATCCCTGCCGGCCCGGCCTACAGGCAGAGGTAGATTTCGAAGTTAAGTATACTATTTTCACCAACAAAAACTAAATCATTATTAGATATAAATCCACTTTAACAGTTTTATCTGTCTGATTTTGACGAGTTTTTATTTGATTTTTATAAAATAGCTGGATTTATCAGAATTATGTTAAGGCGATATTAAAAAAAAATATTGTTCCATGCTCAACAAATCGAAATTTTCTGGCGCATTTTCAGATTCATTTTTAATTTAAAAAAAAAAAAAATATGAAACATGCTGACGTGATTTTTGAAAAGATTTAAAGGCGATCTGTGTTTTTGTTTTTCTTTCAATTAATTAAAACTTGAATAATAAACAATTATTTTCTCAGTGGGGCAATATTTTTCGTTTCTAACACAATCGCTTGGGGAAATTCTGTTCAAAATGCCCACTTTGACATCATTTTTTGAAATATATTCTGCCTCTATCAAAAAATCGATCATTACTGTACATTAGATAGTTTCTGAATAAGAGAATCTAGCAATTGGATGCATTTGAGAGCAAAAATGAATTTAAAAATGAGTAAGAAAATAAGCAGTTGGATTTGAATGCACCCTTAAGAAGATGATTTTTTTCTTCAACCGCTATGTATTTTAATTTGTTTTTGCTGTAAGAATTGGCCCTATCAGAAACTTGTCTGTATAAATGTTGAAGACAATATTAAGAAGATATATTATAAATTCATGGGGATTTTATATCTTTTGAATTGACGGAGTTATGGATTTTTTACTTCTTCAAAACCCTTTTTCGTTTTCGTTTTTAATTTTTTTTTTTTTTTTTTTTTTTTTTTTTTGGGTACGAATTGGTCCTATCAAAAACTTGTGAATATAAAAGTTGTAGATAATATTAAGGAGATTTATAATAAAATTAATTGGATTTGATATCTTGAGAATTGACGGAAAAAATAAGGATTTTGGGAGAAAAAAATCTCCCAAAATCCTTATTTTTTGCGCCTCTTGAGCCTATTTTTAATTTTATCAAAAATCTGTGATGCATGAATTTTTGGCGCTATTTTTAGAAGTAATAAAAATTTTAAACTGATTTGATCTGTACAAAAATTAAGAAGTTATGGGGATTTTTCAGTTTTCACAAAACCCCTCTCTATTTCCATCCGCTTTTGCCCTTAATGAACTTGACCGAGATTTTATGTCCCTTGATTTTATGTATCAGTTTGGAAGAGATTTGTGCAGAATTACGGAAGTTATCGTGTCCAGAAGAAAGTGATATATATATATATATATATATAGATAGATATATTCTATATATATATATATATATATATATATATATATATAAAATAATATAGATATATATAGAATATAATATATATATATATATAGAATATAAATATAGATATATATAGATATATATAAATATAGATATATATATATAGAATAATATAGAATATATATATATATTCTAAAAAAAAGTAACTAACTCTGTCACCGCCGCCGCCGGTTTTGAATATTTTGTGACAGGAGGTCTTTCTTCGTTAATATTAAGAAAAATATTGCGTACAAAAATATGAAAATCTGTAGTATTATAGAGAAATGTTTGATAAACACGCTGATGCAGACTTTTCAAATCGAAGAATTATTTTAAGATATATTTAATGCTAAAGTTGGACAAAATCGTTCCATTAAAAAAGTTTTATAGCAGCAAAAACTATGCATGGGAATGTAATCATTTTTAGATCTTTTTATGCGTTAGAATTTGCCGGTGTGCAGATTGTATTTCTTTTTTTAATTTGGCTAATTTTTTGAGGTTTTATTTCTATTTTAAATTCAAATTTTCAGCAGTTCTAGAGATATTTTTTACAGATTTTAGAAAGTGATATTAATTTAAACTGTTACCAACTGTATAAACAGCGGAAACAATAATGTTTGCTTCAAAAAAAAAAAAAAAAAAAAAAAAAAAACTATTTATACGTGTAATAAATTAATAGAAAAAAACATTGGAATTAGAATTAAATAATTATGTACAAAAGCAGGAACTTATTAAAAATTACGTCATAAAACTATAATTACACGTTAATTTTAAGAGAGAAAGGAATTTGTAAAATAATAAATTTATTAACATGCGTTAGCAGTCTTAAATAGGAGAAATTGCGTCATATTTACGTCACATTACAGTTATTAAATAAAACGAACACAAAATAATATTGCAAAACGGTTTAAATTTAGAAATTGCGCTAGACATTCATTTGATATTTTGAGCGGATACTTTTCAACTATTTTTCTTAGGAAAGCGCAAATAATATTTCATTTCTAACACAAGTATTTTCACGTGAATATTAAAAAGAGAAAGAATAGTTTGACTTCAGATTCAGGTATACCTTGATAAGAATTAGTGCTGTTCATGTTTTGGTGCCAATAGCTCAAAAGGTGGCACTACTATGCTGAATTTTTCAGAATTTCCACTATAGCTCTATCTCAATAGCTAATGCACAAATTTTAATCAGACTTCAAATTCAGGTATACTTTGATATAAATTAGTGCTGTTTATGTTTTGGTGTAAATCGCTCAACAGGTGGCGGTGCTATGCTACATTTTTCGGATTTTCCGCTATAGCTCTATCTCGAGAACTAAAGTACGAATTTTCATCAAATTTGAAATTCAGATATACTTTGATATGAATGGGTGCTAAATTGATGCAATTTCTTGTACTATTTAAATGATTTAATTGACGTGATTTATATAGAAGAAAGTTTTGTGATGGCCACAACATACTAGTTTTTTTTATTCTGATGGATGGAATATATAACAAAATTTTTGAAATTGAAACTCATGTTTTCCCTCTCCCTATATATACGTGAAATTTTCTGAACAAATTTTCTGAGTTATAAATATCTTTCTGACGACTGTATGTAATTTTTGTGCTAAAATATTGATACTTAGTTGTAAAAATCGCTGTTATATCCGTAACTAAGTTTTTTTCTTTTTCTTTTTTTTTTTTTTTTTTTTTTTTTTTTTTTTTCACATCGAAATCTTGAGTGAAATATCTGGATTTTCAAACGAATTTTTTCACCCTTAAATCCGATTATACCCGAACCAAATCGATACTCGATCATTAGCTAAAAGGTTAGTATGTAGTAGTGAAATTTTAGAGCTATTGTATAAAATTAAGTGTATTTCTTGAATCAAAATATACGTAATGTTAATCCTACGGCAAGATGCGCGGAAAAAACAAAAAGGGACTTCGAAGAATGGATTTTTTTCAAAGCGTTAATCTTCGTATTTCTTGAAATGATTTGCTGCGTTTCAAAGAGAATTGAAAGTACGTATATGCTATTTGGAATTTTATTGTTTACGTATTTTGATTTTGGGAATCGATGTGCAATTTTGAAATATCCCCGAAAAAGAGAGGGAAAGGTGGGAATCGTCCGGTATTTATGTTTAAAAAAATAATTGTTATCGTCCAAACTCTTTGAAATTGTTAGGAGTTAAAAACCCAATGTTTTCGTATAGCCTGTGTGAAACAATGGAGAAAAAATATTAATATTTAGTTGTAAAATGTCTCGTAAGAAGCCTTTTTTCTTAATTTTCTCTATTTCAGTAGTTAAAAAAAAATAGCCCTTGTTGCTTGAACACTTTGAGACTTTCTACACTTGTAAATATGATGATTATGCACCTTGAGAGAAAAAATCGCGATAAAAAATATCGATATCTAGTTGAAAAAAGAATACGTTTCCTTCTCGCTTTTTTTCTTATTTTTGGTTCCGTTAGCATTAAAAAATGTTCTTATCGTCCGATTTCTTTAATTTTTTTACTTTTAAGCTGTATTCGAGCCTTGTTTAAAATTCCATAAAAAATATGCTTATTTAATTGTGAAAATTTGAGCCGAAGTCGAGTGAAACTGCTCCGGAACGCCTCGGTTTTTAGTGTTTCCGCCGAAAATTTCACACATTTATTTTGTGAAAAATATTTCTACTTGTCGGAAAGTTTCGAAATTCTTGTAGTTATGTAAAACTAGTCTGCACAGATGCTCTAAAAAGATTGTCTCGAAATACGAACGTTTAGGTTCTTTTACCGCAGAAAAAAGATTGTCTCTGTAAGGTTTAAAGTGACCTGCGGTTGCGATTTTTTTTAAAGAGTTAAAATTAATATTTTTGAAAACTGATTACGCATTCGAAGAGAAGAAGTTCTCAGCTTTACATATGTAATTTTTGTTAACCGGTACCTACGAAATTGCATCTTAGAAAAGCGATGCCGTATTGGAGGAAAAGGAAACTGTGAAAACTGTTAAACTGAAATATAAAAAATATTCTGTATTTATTAGATATTTTATTAACAGCAACTAATAATAATAATAATATCATTGTATATGGTATACACATCATCTACAGTTTCTATACAGTAGTGGAAAAAAAATCAGATGCATTTTCCCATCTATGGGCGATTATTGATTGATTTTCTTTTTAGTGCTTTCATACATTTTTAAACTAAACGATATTAATACAAACTGCAGATTAATTTTCTGCAACACATCCATTATTGCTTTGTGCAAATAACTAAACTCTTTGGTGCTACAATCCCTATGGATCATAGCCGTATGGTGTTCAACACAATTTTTTTTACCATTGGCACTTAGGTATAAAGCATAGGTATGTCCCAGCAAAGTGGTCGACCTGCTAACGGGGGACCCCTAGTGTTTACTTCCCAAACAAGCTTGATATTCATTTTATTGATGTAACGTTGTGTCTTGGAGTTTAAATCTAGATTTGTAATGTGATAGCGCGAAGTGCTGATCACTAAGTTGCTTGTCTTCTATTGTATAAGCAGTTTTACAAGAATTCGTGTAAACTATTTAATATTTTGGCCGGAATAGAGACTGACCTATGATGGTTATTTATGTAAGAAGCATTTATTTTCAAAATTCCGAAAAAAAAAATAACATGTGATTTTTTTTTTTCCAAATTGAATTACTGATACAGTTTAAGACAACTTTTGGTTAATTCAGAAGATTTTCTTACCTTTTTCCTTTGGTAAAGCTACCCTTTAAAAACTGCAACTGTATTTTAAAATTATAATTGAAGTGGATATTTAATACATAGACAATATTTTTATATCATATTAGGAGCTTTATATTTTATAACAACATAGGATGCTATTTGTTTTAGAATGGTAAAATGTCGTTGTTGAAATTAGCATTGTTTGTTAAAATGTATTGTTATAACCAGTTTTATAATTTCTTTGTCAAGGTAGCGTCTTTTGTTTAACAATGCGCCGTTTGTATAACAACAATGAATATTTACTTTTAAGCTCGTGTTTTGAGACAACAATTAAGTAGTATTACGTAATCTCAAATCCATCGGCAGCTAGTATCTCAGTGAGGGTGCTGCTTCAGAAAAGTTTCATCCACTTTTTTAATTGTTTGAAAAGTTCATAATTTTTTCTAGAAAAATAACTATCCTTAGAAAGGACTACTGTTAAATAAAAAATAGAACAAAAAAACCTAAATGTGTTAATAAATTATAAGCTCTGGTTAAGTAAATATCTGCGTTCATACTGAAAAATTAAAGAATATATAGCTATAACATAGAATGACCTGCATTATTAACATTGCCTGCTATACCATAGAAAAATAAAAAAAATATAGGTTTTCAAATCAAATTTAATTTAAAGATTAACAATTAACTCAATATAAAAACTTTATACATAGAGATATCTGTATGTCTAGTTTGATTTGTTTGCTCTACTCTGTTCTATTAGAATAAAAATTCAGCAATATATAAGAATAGTTTTAATATGAGTTTGTTTTTTCTTCTCTCCCTCTCTCTTTGTCCTTTTTTTAAAGGAAAAACAGAACTTTTTGAAATCTAGTTTTTTAAAGTAATATGAGTCAAATGTAATACTAATCTGCTCTAAATAAATACTGTGCTTTAATATTACTATAGCTTTCTCCAGAAGTACTTCTGCTCTGACAGAGGAAGTTTATTGGAAAAATTGTAAGCAATCGACACAATGATACCGTCAGTGCATCTCGCTATAAAATGCGCTGCCTGTTACCCCCGATATGTGACTACATTTATAGTACTAAATCACATCGTTGTTGTAATTGCAAATCGAACTGTTCCATATGAGATTTATTATTATTTTTGTGAACTGTGGAACACCAACTGATACTTAATTAACTTATTATATAAATAATAAAAAGGGAGAATTAGGAAAAAAGACACATTATATTGAATGTTATCAATAATATAGAATAAAAAAAATGGATTCGGGAGTTGCGTAGTGCCTGTGCACGAACCGATGCTGATGAATTTATTTTAGCGGAACCTTGAAATTCTGTAAAACATAAAAATAGAGTGAGCGAAAGGACTCATGTACCAAGCAAATCTATTTTTGGAAGAAAAAAAAATCTCCCATCCTTTTATTAGGTAATTCATTCTAAGCTAATCTGCATAAAATTAAAATTTTCGACATTGATTTCATTTTCTTTATAGAAAAAGTTTTGAGGACATGAAATGCAAAAAGATTTTATATAGTGATTTCTGATGTAACAAATTGCATTGCCATTCATAACTCATATTTCTCAATATTCATATACAGCAAGTAAGACATATATATCATATCGGGAGACGGAATAGGTTTATTAGGTGCTTAACAGCGGCGATAAAGTTGTAAGTGCATAGCAACAATCCTGGTCAGCATAAAATGGAGCTGAGTGGACGATACTTTCTTTGTATGAACTGGAGCAACCTCAGTAATTGTTGTCATGCCGTAATTGTAAGCTTGCTCGACAGCATCCCCTTGTTAAAACGTAGCATGCTCAGCAGCTCATTTGTTATAAAATGTTGCGAAAATCCATTGTCTTGGTGACTTCTACTCCTTCCTAGCTGAGCGGCGGGGATGAAGTTAAACTGTCTATATTTTCCTAATTTTTATATAGCTTTTTTGCATTATATCTAATTAAGAGCTTCATTAAAATCATGAAAAGTACCTAAACCTTGTTACTGAAGTGCATCAACACCTCTGTTACACAGCAAATTAGCAGTAACATAAGCGTTTTCTTATCTTTTTTTTTTCTCTCTTTCTTTCAGGCAGGCTCCATCACAAAACGTCTGAAACTACTTATTGCTGTTTTCCGGATCAGGGTTCGTAAATATCATTATATTTTCGAAAACATCCGTTACTTTGACATATATTCGACATTTTAACATATATGAGGCATTCTCACAATCTTTTGATTTTTAAGTCCCTGAATAATAATTTTTTTAGTACATATTCTTGTTTTTTTTTTTTGTTTTTTTCTTATACTGGAAAAAATCCACTTGCATGAATGCATAACAATATTAACGAGATAAATAAGTTTTGGACGATGTTGGTCGTCCAAATATACCACGAAATTCCTATACCCTACCGCGTCCCTGATGCTGATTTTTAAGTTTGGAGCTGTTTATATAAAATTGTTTCAATAAAAGGAATTGGATGTAATTTTCTTCCGAAATTGGGACTATTGTTTTATATAAATATGTAGCAAAAAATTAACCTGCTCACATTTTTAGGTTTGTTATTATTTTTTGAACTCTGTCTCTGGGTTTTAGATTCCTTACCGTCCCCCTTCCTAAAATTATACAGAAAATCACTTCAGATGCAGCCGCAGAATTTTTTTCAACTTTTTTCTCATGCAGAAATATGCTATAGAAAGAATGGCTAAAATTCTTTAACAGGAAATTTACTGCATAATTTAAATCGGTATTTAAACATCTATTTCAAGCATCGTGGCTTTATTGGTAGTCTTATCGTCCCCAGGGTTTATTCTTGCACTGTTCGAGGTAAATTAAATTTTTAAGTTTAATGCAATGTAAATAACTGTTTCTAAAAATCAATGAACATTGCGGCTGTCGCTTAGTCTTAACATGATTTGCCTAAAAATAGCAATAGCTGGTAATTTTCCTTACCGTCTCACCCTTACCACCCCTTTTTTTTCCTTATCGTCCCTTTTTTCCTATACCGTCCCCTTTTTTTCCTTACCGTCTCTTATTTAACCCCGCTTTAAGACAATGTTATACCAACATTTTGTACTAAAAATACTACATTGTTATTATTTCTTATTTGAATGTCCTGTGGATACTATCTAAATTCATAAGTAAAAATGTAGAAGAAAATAAAAAGTTTTAGTGGTAAAATAGTAAGGAAAATTGAACTCGCAAGTTTAACTTAAACCTTAGTTAAATAAATAAATAAATAAAATCGCTGCTGACAATTTTTTCATTATTTTGAATCCTTAAAGCATTCGTATATATGTTCGAAATGTTATTTTAGTAAGTTTTATTTCACCAGATTTTTATTCCTGAAAGTTAAAAAATTGTGAGAATGCCTCATATATCTGATATTTTCAAAATAGTCTACTTATATGCAGAAAATAAATTTTTTTAACACTAATATCAATTGGAAATTAAAACGTATCGCACTTAATGTGAAACCTTAATTAAACAATATTCTAAATGTCTTTTTCATTTTTCATTTTTCATTTTTTTTTTTTTTTTTTTTTTTTTTTTTTTTTTTACGGTTAACAACTTTGAAAATCAACTAATTGAAAATACGAACAATTTGCTTTATAAACTCACAAAAAAAAAAAAAAAAATTATCGGAATCAGTATCAAGTGTCAAGAAAATTTGATTTTGTTGTGCAACAATCTTACATGCAAATTAGTTATTTGAACTAAGCCAAAATCAGAAAAGATTTTTTTCTAATGAAGCTGTGAATAACTAAGTATCTAACTTGGATAATTTATCTTTTAACGACTCTTCTGAGTTAATAATGTCCCAGGTAATTAATCGCATTACTTTTTAAAATTTCCTACAAACAGAAAGCTTGGAAAATATATTGGATTTTATTCTTTGGTTAAAAAAGTCACTGCAGAGACAAAAGATTTTTCCTACAACGGCACATTGAATTTCGTTTAATCTTGTTTTGAATGAAAAAATAAAAAATATCGCGCTCAATATTTTGAAACTAATTATCAAATATATCATAATAAAGAAAATAAAAAAGCATCTTGATATTCTGAAAACAAATAATGATGTATATCATTATACTATATAGTCATTGATATATATCACCGAACCCTAGTCCAGAGGAAAACAATTCCTGAAAAATCTTGATATATTTTCAGCGATCATGAGCCCCATGCCTGTAAACCACTCTTCGTTCACACGTTGATATTCAGGGGTGTAAAAACCTAGGCTCCAGCGGGTAGTCTCTCACCAATAAATTTTATTGGTTTTCTTTGCTTAAATTTTATTAGCATTCTTACAAAAAATGTAGACAAAATATTACACGAAAAATAACGAATAAAATTTAGTGCTTAGAGACTGCCAGCTGACGCCTGGATTTTTACACCCCTGTTGGTATTCATATATACTATATACATATGACATTTGTCTTGCAGTAACTCTCGTTTTTATGATTTGAAGTGCTGAATTTTCCTTAAATAGATTTCCCTGATAAGTTTTAGAAAATATGTTTTCTCGCAAATTTACTTTACCTTTGTTGCTATTCACAAGCACTTAAAACTACATAGTCATATCCGTCTGTATGAAATTCTCGTTATGTTTGCGATACTTGGCGATATATCAACAAATTTGGAGATGAAAAATAAATCGTCATAAATGCAGCCAATTTAAATATAGCATATAAATTTGGTAAAATTCCCATTCAAATTCAGTACCCATATAAAGTGGGATTACATCTTTTGTAATCGGGTTTTACGCATTTCAGCTTCGTGTTTTTGAATGAAATTTGCTGAATTTTCAAAAACAAGTAATAAGAAAGCGATCCTTTCCTTCTGGTACACGCCGGAAGCACTTTTTCATGTTCGTGAAGTACAGCAAGGACACGAGTATAGTGATAATTGTACAGACGAATGCGCCTGCATTCAAATTTATGCTCCTTATTATATATTTTATTTTTTATTTGGCATTGAAGAAACCGGAAAAATGTTTAACAGCTTCAAAATGTGTGAGAAAATGTATTAATTTGGAGTTAAAAACATGAACATTTTCTAATATTTTCATAATATAATTCTAACTTTTGAAGAACGTTTTATATTATAAGACACGCCTGTCGTTGCAAGTGCTAATCTAGAAAAAGGGGGTGAGGAGGCGGGAGGTTCCGGTAAAAACAAAAATGGGACAACGTCAAATATGGCGATCATCGTTGCTACTGTGCCCTATGCTTTTCTCTTCCATAAACGAAAACCAATTTTAACTGATCCCTATGCGCTACACGTCTATATAAACTGTTAATACGGCAATCACCATATTATGGGAACATCTGCTTTGAGCCTATAAATCTTTAACCCTTTCCGGCACAGGCAATTTTTGTTGTAAATTGATGAAATGATTTACTGACACCGGAATTTTAAAACGACATTTTTAGATATTAGAAACATGTTACTTTACATGTTGATTGTAAAAGCAAAATTTTACTAAAATATTCTTGGTACCGTTCGTAAGTTTGGAATTAAAATTAGGTATCCCGACCCGGGCACAGTGTGCCGAAAAGGGTTAATATGCGATCAGTATTTAAATCACAAATCTTTACTCCGAAAGCTGTTTTTGTGAAAATGAGAAATGTACTATATCTTCTATAAAGATTGAAATCCGATCGTTAAAACGTCAAAGCATAAAATGTAGATGGTAAGTAATGAAATTAAAAAAGTCTGAGAAAATTTCACTTTAAAATTTTTCTTGTGCAAAATAACGAATAAAAAATCAGTAAATTTTTTTTTTCTTTGGAGGTTCCCTATTCATTTCTCGTGTTACCTTAACATTTATTGTTATTATAACACTCTTTAGAGTAAATATGTAGTTTTTTTTATACTGGTTAACATATGTTAACAAATATAATGTATGTAACACAACATTAGGCGTAACATTAGGCTTGGAGCTGCAAAGGTCGTCCGATAGCTTCAGGGTTTTATCGTTATTATTAAACACTTTAGGGCAAATATGTAGGGTTTTTCATATTGGTTAAGCAATACAATGTGTGTAACATAACATTAGGCTCGAAGCCGCAAAGGTCGTCCGATAGCTTCAATGTTTTATCGTTATTATTAAACTCTTTAGGGCAAATATGTAGGGTTTTTCATATTGGTTAACCAATACAATGTGTATAACATAACATTAGGCTCGAAGCCGCAAAGGTCGTTCGATAGCTTCAGAGTTTTATCGTTATTATTAAACTCTTTAGGGCAAATATGTAGGGTTTTTCATATTGGTTAAGTAATACAATGTGTGTAACATAACATTATGCTCGAAGCCGCAAAGGTCGTCCGATAGCTTCAGAGTTTTATCGTTATTATTAAACTCTTTAGGGCAAATATGCAGGGTTTTTCATATTGGTTAAGCAATACAATGTGTGTAACATAACATTAGGCTCGAAGCCGCAAAGATCGTCCGATAGCTTCAGAGTTTTATCGTTATTATTAAACTCTTTAGGGCAAATATGTAGGGCTTTTCATATTGGTTAACCAATACAATGTGTGTAACATAACATTAGGCTCGAAGCCGCAATGGTCGTTCGATATCTTCAGAGAGAGAGTACTCCGTTAGAGTCTGGGCACTTGGGACGTAGGTAGGGGCACTCGGAAACGCCGCGCTCCGCAAATTCTGCAACAGTTATGCTCGTGTAATAATGTGTTTTATAATTGGTTAACATTATAAAATTCTCTGCGTATTTCTCTAAAATTTTCCCTTGGAAATTATGGGTCGCTTTACCCACGATCACTACTTTGAGATGCATTGTAAGAATATAAAATTTAACAAAGGAATTGGGCATGGCTTTACATTTAACGTAATTTGGTGGTTAAATTCAAATATTATTTTAATTACTATTATTTTATTTGAAAAAACAAATAAAAACTTTAAAGAGTTTTTAGAAAATTCTTTATTTTAAATTTAATACCCTTATAATCAAAATACCTTATAATATAAAAGTATAAATTAATAAGTGAGATAACTTAATTTTTAAAACTGATACAAAGTTTTCAATCAAATGTTGTTCTTTAGAGTTACCGGGTGTCCCAAAAAGGACTGACTGATTTTAAAATTCAATAACTTGCAAACGGTGACAGATATTTAAAAAATTCTTGCAGGAGGGTTATGCATAAGGTCAAAAGTTTTATTACAGTGATTTTCGATTTTAGTTCGAATTACAAACAATAGATGGCGCTGTAAGCAATAGTCGCTAAATACAGGCTCGATTTCTGGTCCTTTCTCTTGTTCCATGCTGAAAAAGGAGATGGAAATGTATTATCCAGGCCACGAAGTACCAAAAATCGAGCCTGAATTCAGTGTCTATTGATCGCAGCGCCATCTATTGTTTGTAATTCGAACTAAAATTGAAAATCACTGTAATAAAACTTTTGACCTTATGCATAACCCTCCTGCAAGAATTTTTTAAATATTTGTCACCGTTTGCAAGTTATTGAATTTTAAAATCAGTCAGTCCTTTTTGGGACACCCGGTATGTTGAAGTAGTAAATAGACATTTGGTAATTATTAAAATTATAATATAGCGCATATTATATTACACTGAAAATATTATTTGATCAAGTGAAAATAAAAGACAATTCAAAAATCGTTATTTTGATCATAAGAAGAAAGAAAAATCATGCGTGAAGCATATATTATGAAACAGTTTCCAACACTTCCAGAATACTTTAACAAAATTTCACCATTCAATAAGGTGAAAGATGATGCCGAAGAAAACAATTTGGAAAACGCATAACACATTTGAAAACTCAATTTCAGGAATTATCACCAATAGATGGGAAAATATACGAATTATTTTGTGCGTTCCTGTATATGATCTATAGATTTGTATATGTACTCGATAGTGCGTCAAAATTTAGTTCAGTCAGAAAATTGACAGCGCAGTTGTAAATTCCCCTTTAGCCTTTCCCGTCAACAAACGGAAGTGTACTCTAGACCTTTTGTGCTGACACGACAGACAAACAAACATAGAATTTTTCAACTATCTCGGAGAGTGTTAAAAAGTTCATCATTCTGACATAGGTTGTCGAATGTCGACAGTCTTCTGTAAATATTTGTCCCGATACAATTGACTTTTAATATTCGATAGAATCCATAAGCTATCTACCTTTTAAATTTCAGACAAATTGCATTTCACTTTTTACTGAATCTCATTTTATATGCTAAATATTGGGCCAAAATTGCGTTATTCAAATTTTGTAACTGTTAAATTAAATAGAATAATAATATGTACATAGAGTATTTATTCCAGATTTCGGAATAGATGCTGTATATTCCCGCGGCCATCATCTTGGATTTTTTCTTGGCGTGAAAACCCCTTTTCCGCCAAGTAGTAAATGTCGCCAAGCAGCGATTTATGCGCATGTTAGGTTTAACGAGATTGCCAGAACACGTCACCCGTCGGGGTTGCCTTATTGATAAACGCCAACAAAAAATCGCCAAGAAATCCAAGATGGCGGCCGCGGGAATATACAGCATCTAAGTCCAGATTTCGAATATTAAGATAATGATGATTGCACAGCTAAAAGAAAAAAAAACTATAACTCATTTTAAATGCCGCATACAACATCTGTAATACTTATACAGAGGCGTGTTAAATAATTCAGGTAGATTTTACCATCTATGGGCGATTATTGATCGAACCTCTTTTCAGTGGTTTCATACATTTTTAAACTAAACGATATTGGTGCAAATTGCGATACACTTTTAGTTCACAGTTATTGTATAATTACTTTTGCAACTCAACAACAACTTTCACTTATTGTGTAATAGCATTTTTTAAAATTATTATTCAGAATATTTTCTTACCCTTTTCCCTAGATAAAACTTCACGAAATGCAACTATATTCAAAGAAATTCAGACAGATATTTAATAATTACTCAATATTTTTTTTACATTATAAGTTTTAGATTTTGTAACAACATAGGATTACTATTTTTTTAGAATGGTAAAATGTTGTTGTTGAAATTTGTATTGTTTGTTAAAAAGTATTGTTGTAATGTTATATCTTTGTCAAGATAGCGTCTTTTGTTTAACAATAAGCCATTTTCATAACAACAATGAAAATTTACTTTTAAACTTGTGTCATGTTACAACAATTAAACAGTATTGTGTAATGAGAAATCCAGTGGCAGCAAGTAGCTGAAATTGATGAGGGTGCTGCTTCAGGAAACGTTCATCCAACCTTTTTTAAAATATTGTTTAAAAAATTCGTGCATTAGCAAAAATTAATAACTTTCATTAGAGAAGACTTCTTTTAGAGTTCAAGAAAACTTAAAAATTCGACATTTAATATTCTATAGAATCCATAAGCTATTTGCTTTTTAGATTTCAGACAAACTGCATTGCATTTTTTACTGAATTTAATTTTATATGCTAAATATTGTGTCAAAATTTCGTTATTAAAATTTTATAACTTAAAAATAATAACATGTATATTCAGTATTTATTCCAGATTTCGAATATTAAGATAATGATGATTGCGCAGCTAAAAGACAAAACCGTAACTCATATTAAATGTTGCGTACACCATCTATAGTACTTATACAGAGGCGTATAAAAGAATTCAGGTACATTTTACCAGTTATAGGCGATTATTGATTGAACCTCTTTTCAAAAGTTTCGTGCGTTTTTGATTTAAACAATACGGTACAAACTGCGATAAGTTTTAATAAGTTTTTAAGTAATAATCACTTTTATAACTAAACAATTTTCATTTATATTATAATATATATTTTTTTTTATTCAGAAGATTTTCTTACCCTTTTCGCTATGATAAAACTTCACGAAATGCAACTATATTGAAAGAAATTCAGACAGATATTTAATAATTACTCAATATATATACATATTTTTTAAGCTTTATATTTTGCAACAACATAGGATACTATTTTCTTAGAATGGTAAAATGTCGTTGTCGAAATTTGTATTGTTTGTTAAAATGTATTGTTGTAGTCAGCTTTATAATTCCTTTGTCAAGATCGCGTCTTTTGTTTAACAATGAGCCATTTCCACAGCAAACAATGAAAACTGACTTTTAAACTTATGTCTTTTTGCAACAATTTAACAGTATTACGTAAGGAGAAATCCAGTGGCAGCTAGTAGCTGAAATTGATAAGGGTGCTGCTTCAGGAAATGTTCATCCACTTTTTAAAAATATTGTTTAAAAAGTTCGTACATTTCTTTAGAAAAAATTAATAACTATCATTAGAGAGAACTTCTTTTAGACTTTAAGAAAACTTAAAAATTTAAACATTTATAACCTCTGGTTAAGTAAATATCAGCGTATATACTAAAATTTTCAAGGAAACCTAATAAAACATAGAAAAAAAAATTAAATAATATAAGTTTTGAAACAAAATTAAATTCAAATATTAACAATGAACACAATAACGAAACGCAACACATAGAAATATTTGTACATAGTTTGATTTGTTTGCTCTACACTGTTCTTTCAAAGTAAAAATTCAATAGTGTATAAAAATATTTTAATAAGAGTTTTTTTTTTTTTTTTTTTTTTTTTAAACAAGAAAAGAAGATGTTATTTTAATCTAATTATTTTATTAATCAGTATGCAAAAGTATACTAATCTGATCTAAATAAACGCTTATGCTAACCGTTAAAATTCTCATAATACCACAGCTTTCTCTCCTAGCTCTTGCAGACAATGCTTATTAGACAAATTATGAGCAACTGACAGAGTGAAACTGATAGTGCCTCGAACTACTTGAAGTGATGCTCCTCGTCTTCAATATATGAGCGGTTCACATTACTAAATCAGAGAATTGTTGGAACTGTAAAGCGAACAGATCGATATCAGATTTTATTTTTTAAAATTTAAACTGAACTGTGGAATAACATCTGAGACTTAATTCAGTGTTTATACAATAAGTCAATGATTATATAATTCTTATATAATCTTATTTATTTTTTTATAATTTAGTGATTATTTATATAAGAGAGAATTAAAGAAAAAATATCTCATTTGATTGAATTCTATTGATAATACAGAACGAAAATTCAGGATTAGGGAGTTACATAGCGCCTCACTCACGAACCATTTTAGAGGTACATTGAAACTGTACAAAATATAAAAGTGCAGCGGGCGAAGCGACTTATGTGCCAAGCGAATCCATTTTTCAATTAAAAAAAAAAAAAAACCTCTTATCCTTTTATTAGGTATTTCGTACAAAGCTAAAACACATAAAGTTTTTTTTTTTATGTTAATTTAATTTTATTTAGGAATTTCATTCATTTTTCATTATATAGAATTTTTTTTAGGGCATGAAATTCAAAAGAATTATTTTATAGTCTGAAGTATGCAATAATTTGTATTTTTCGTCTCATTATTTCCCAAACTGAAGCCACTGTTTTCTTGGCTGCCAGATTTACTACATTCACTACGTGTTCAGCAACAATGGCTTCTAGTTTTCGCATATTGATTTCTTTTATACCTTCCTTAGTATTTCATTTATACCCCTTTTCTTTCACATTACTCTCTTCGTTTTTGCTATCCAACTTAGTAAAAGTGCAGCTGTCGTTTGCAGTATTACTCGCATTGTTTTTTGCACCACAATGTACATATTTTTACTTTCTTCTATCTTTACAAGAAGAAAGTATTGGATTCATGAAAATTTTCGAATTCCGGTTTTCGACGGATTTACACGTTTTAGGGGTCAGAGAACCCGAAAAACATGTTTTTACAAAATGTCTGTCTGTGAGTCTGTCTGTCTGTCTGTCTGTCCGTCTGTGTGTCTGTGTGTGACACAAATTTTGTGGGCGCTCTATCTCAAGAACTAATGCACGGAATTTAATAAAAATTCATAACCAATTAGTCCTTGATACAAATTGATGCTGATTAGTTTTTGGTGCAAATCACTCAACAGGTGGCGCTGCTGTGCTGCATTTTTTACGATTTACGCAATGGCTCTATCTCAAGAACTAATGCACGGATTTTCACGAAACTTCAAATTCAGTTAGTCCCTGATATGACTTGATGTTGATTACGTGTTGGTGTAAATCGCTCAACAGGTGGCGTTGCTGTGCTGCATTTTGAACGATTCCCACAATAGCTCTATCTCAAAAACTAATGCACGAATTTTCATCTAACTTCAGATTTAGTTAGATGTTAACACAAGTTGTTGCTGATTAGGTTTCAGTGTTAATCGTCCAATAGGTGGCGGTATGCTGGAATTTTCATAATTTTCGCAATAACTCTATCTCCAAAACTCATATACGGATTTTCCCCAAACTTCAGATTCAGTTAGACTTTGACATAAGTAGTTGCTTGGTGATTTTTGGTGTAAAGCACCCAATAGGTGGCACTGCTATGCTGAATTTTGCTGAATTTACACAATTTCAGTGATAGCCATATCTCAAGACCTAATGCACGGAATTTCATATCTTTAGAATCCTCATGATTGGCATAGATTGCCGTTTAATTTTGGCAGTGTGAGAGCGAATTTTCCAGTATTAACATGTATGAGATAGAAGAAAGTTTTGGGATTGGTACATCCGACTAGTTTTGCTTTTGTCTACACATTTTCAAAATTATTTTGACTATCCTTTTATCCTTTAATTTTCCTGATTAAATTTCGTTTCCATTTTTATCGCCAATTATCTCTTTGTTTAGTTCCCCATCATTAGGTTTCGAAGAAATGTCATCATCGGTTAGATCATCCATGCTAAAATCATCATCCAATTTTACTAAAATAAGTTCTGTATTGCTTTCATCGTCGTCATCTTCACCAATTTCCCTTTATTTTACATCATACTTTTATAAGTTTTCCTGATCTTCGTTAACTTCCCTTCCAGTGCTGTTTTTAGAAAATGATGCACTGTCATCTTGAATGCTTGGCATATCATAATCACAGATATTTTGTTTCAATATTTTTTAATATTCAATTTTTCTTCGGCATCAAGTCTTTTCTCACTGTTACTTTTTCTATCTTCTGTCCTAAATTTTTAAGATTTTCGAATGAGTTCAATGATGCTTTTTATTTATCCTTGCGAAATTCAGCTATAGCTTCATGAGATTTAACAGTAATTTACGATCTTCTGTCGCTGAATCTTTACTTAATTTGTTAATATTATCTGCAAAAATTACGTGACCAGGTTACTCCCTATTTTTATTACACTTTATATTCGTCAATGATGCATCTGAACATATGCTGCTCAGCATTTCATCAACAATATTATTGTCTTCGAGGTTTACAACTAAGTTGTTTTCGCTAATATTATCTTCTCTTTTAAATCCAGGATTAAAATCCTTTTCGATGTTGTTTTCTGTCTCAATTAACTGAAAATTTTCGGCTTTCGAATCATATATATCTTCCTTGTCTTCATCATTTCATTTAATATCTTCTGTCTTTTGGTTCATGAAATCAATAATTCCTGAATCGGATTTTTTAGAAACAGATATATCTTCTTTCTTTTTGTAATTTAATTTAGTATTTTGTAGTTTTAAATTCGCAAAATCGAGTATATCTATAAAACATTTCCAGAACTGTGCATCTCTTTTTTTTTTCATCTTTTAATTTACTACTTGCCATTTCTTGACTCACTAATTCGAGTATTATATGGTAATTTTTTTCAAAAGCAGTTTAACTTCCTTTGTCTTTTAATTTAATATCTTCTACTTTCTGATTCAGAAATTCGAACATTTTTCAGAAACAGATAAGTCTTTTTCCTTCTTGACCTTTAATTTTCAGCTATAATTTTTAAGATGATAAATTTTATGGGATATAATTGAATATTTTAGAAATATAAAATAAATGTTTTACGAAAGTACAACAATGCTATATACAATTGAACACTTGTTCTTTTTACTTTCTTCTACCTTTACAAGAAGAAAGTATTGGATTCGTGAAAATTTTTGACTTTCGGTTTTCGACGGATTTACACGTTTTAGGGATCAGGGAACCCAAAAAACATGCTTTTACAAAATGTCTGTCTGTGAGTGTCTGTCTGTATGTGACACAAATTTTGTGGGCGCTCTATCTCAAGAACCAGTGCACGGAATTTAATAAAAATTTATATTCAGATAGTCCCTAATATAAATTGATGCTGATTAGTTTTTGGTAAAAATCGCCCATCGAGTGATGCTGCTATGCTGCATTTTTCACGATTTCTGCTATCGCTCTATCTAAACAACTAATGCACGGATTTTCATAAAATTTCAGATTAAGTTAGTCCGTGGTATGAATTGGTGCTGTTTATGTTTTGGTGTAAATCGCCCAACAGATGGCGCTGCTTTTCTTCATTTTTCAATATTTACACGATTTCTGCAATAGCTCTATCTCAAGAACTAATGATCACATTTTCATCAAACTTCAGATTCAGTTAGTCATTGATATGAAATGATGCTGATTCCTGTTGGTGTAAATTGCACAATATGTGGCACTGCTGTTTTGCATTTTGCACGATTTTCTCAATAGCTCTATCTCAAGAACTAATGCACCAATTTTCATCAAACTTCAGATTCAAGTATACCTCGATTAATATTGCTGCTGATTATGTTAAGGTGTAAATTGCTCAATAGGTGGTGCTGCTATGCTGCATTTGTCATGACTTCCGCAATAGCCCCATCTTAAGAACTAATGCGCGAATTTTCACCTAACTTCAGATTCAGTTAGACGTTGACACAAGTTGTTGCTAATTAGGTCTTGTGTTAATCACGCAATAGGTGGCGCTGCTATGCTGCTTTTTAAACTATTTTCGCAATAGCTTTATTTAAAACTAATGCACGGATTTTCCCCAATTTCATATTCAGTTAGAAGTTGACATAAGTTGTTGAAGATTAGGTTCTGGTATAAATCGCCCAATAGGTGGTGCTGCTATGTTGCATTTTGCTGGATTTACACGATTTCAGTGATAGTCATATCTCAAGAACTAATGCATGGAATTTCACCTTTTTAGAATCCTCATGATGAGCATAGACTGCCAGTTAATTTTGGCACTGTGATAGCGAATTTTGAAGTATTGACCTGTATGAGATAGAAGAAAGTTTTGGGATTGGTGCATCCGATTAGTTTTAAGGTTTTTCTCAGATCCAAACAGGATACTTTTCGAAACATTCCTGAACTCGTTTTCAGCCAGTAACGCCTAAAATATTTAATAGACATATAAAATTCTGAATAAAATAATGTTTCATTCTTAACGGTTTCCAACATAGTTGAAAAGGGTTTATGCATTCGTTGTGTCTGGTGTCTGGTTGTCTCCCTATCCACGCTCTAACTCACGTAAATATACTCGGATTTTCATGCAATATATGCATTGGCGTATGTTAAAGATGTTTACCGTGGCATGTTCGGTATTGAATATGAAGTGTGTAGCATTAAATGTTCATTTACAGGGGCACTCAAAGGAATTCCTTTACATTATGGTCAATGGGGAAAAATCGTTTGCAGAGTGTTTTGTTGACATTACGCTATAGCAAATGCGTTGAAACTGCTATAAATCCCTGAATTTCACTACAAGATGATTACTATGGAATAGGGCATTGATAGCATTTATCGTTTATTTACAGAGACACACAAAATAAATTGGTTATAGTACTGTCTTTGAGCAATAATTGCTGGAAGTGCGTTTTGAAATTCTTTATGCTCTTTTAAATTTAACTAATCTTTTGCATGTTACTCGTTGTGTATAAATTCTATACCTCGTATACAGGGCTGTACAAAAGAATTCACGTAGCATTCTCCCATTTAGAGGAAATTGCTGAAGGGGAATTTTCAACTGTTTTATTTATTTTCTAACTGAACTCAAATTTTGCATGCATTGCATATAGTTTATGGGTCAATATAAAAAAATACGAAAACTGCAGTCCGCACAATAAATTTTCTATTTAATGTTATATAATGCATTTTTTTTTTTTTTAACATTCTTTTAAAAAGTATTCTTAGAAGTATTTTCAAGACATAAGGTTAGTTGGGGTAACTGGACCCACGAGGTAACTGGGTCATAGCCTATTTTATAAAAAACCGTTGATGTATTTTAAGCTTTAGCTTTTATAAACAATGCCTCTTAATCTCTTCTTCTTAAAATAACGTGTGTCAACTCATCATAACTCTCTCTTTGCTGTGGTAGGTTGTGTAAAATTAACGTTTCTTTTTTTTAAAAGAACGTCAATTTGGTTGAACTTCCTCGGCTTTTTATTAAAATACTGTAAGTACTTTTATTATACAATCTTTTTCTTTAAATATTATATATATAATTACATTAATATTATTAGGTATCTATACATATTTACTTCATGTTTCAAATGTAATCCCGGTGTCCCAGTTACGCCATAAATTTTTCAAGAATGGGGTAACTGGGACATATATCAGGGGTAACTGGATCCAATATGGTCCAGTTACCCCAATAGTTATAAATAATTTTTTTGAGTTTCTCTTACTATGGGAAATAAATTTCTCCATTATTTTTTGCTCACAATAAACAAAATTATGGAATACCTTATTAAAATTACGTAATAAAATAAAAAAAAGCATATTGGGTTGCATCAAACCAAATTTCTTAACCCCTTGAAGGGCAATGATGCCGTTATGGCATCACATAATTTTAATCCCTCTTTGCCACATTGGCACCGGAATTTTATAATGAAAATTTCACCTTTATTAAGTACGCGAAAATATACTTTAGCTTGTTTACAATACAAATTTGCTTGTTAAATTCTGTTGTATATACTGGTGTCATTTAATTATTTCAACATTATATGAATACAAGTACCTTGCCCCTGAAAGCGAAATAGTCAAACCTTGAAATTATACGATACAGATGAAGTACGTAAGTACTTACGTAGCCGTTTTTTCATAGATTTACCTTGTTATTTTTTCCCTTAAAATACCCATGTAACTTTTATACTTATTATTTATACCGAAGTATATAATTACTTACTTAATTTTTATGTTTTTTGTATAAATAAATGTAATGTTTTCACTTTTAGCGCTTTTTTTTAGACACGTTGACAGCAAAGGTTTCCTTTACAACGCTCATTAGTTGATATATAATTTACATGATCGGCCTGGTTTAAATTTTTTAAGTTGTTTACACTTTTTCAAACAGGACCTGATATCCCATATGAAAAAAAAATAAATAAACGCGTGTGGAACATAGACCCTCCTGGTCCACTTACCCCAGTTTTATGGGCAACTGGACCCATGAGGAAAGAAAGATGAAATATGCATATATTTTTATTTTTAAATATTAAAATGTAATTCTGAGTATTTCTATCTGATAGAGGGAATCTAACTGAACACATTTACAAAAATTCAAGACTTTAATTCAAATGAGCATTAGCTTTTTGAAGCTGAATTGCCAGAATATCCAGAGTCACATTGTAAAATCATGGTCCAGTTGCCCCAAGCAAACTTATTATCTATATTATAAAGGACAAACATATCTGTGCGTAACGCATACGCCATTTTGCGAATGGCAACACTTTGAAATTTGAAATAAAATTTTGGTTTTGCAATTTTCTCTACTGCAAATTTTTAAACTTCTAAACATCGCACATTTTAAATTTTTACACCGTCGTATAAGGAAAAAAATGCTCTTTTAAATGCAATTTGTTTGAAAGCTGTATCTTAATTTATTTTTGAGATATTAATTTTTTTGTAGTTTTTAATACCATTTTTCTTATCGTGGCAACAAAAGTGCCCCATTTCTGTTGAAAGTCATTGAAAGTAAACGGAAAATAGTCGAAAATAGGAGATAATGTATCTTTTAGTTGCCATTTTCTCATAAAACCTAAAAAAAAGGTTGAAATTAAAATATGGGCTATGTCAAGAATAATGTCTGTCATTCCGTGATAATGACGTCATATGCATACTTTTCTATAGACGAAGTTTAAGACTGGATTGTAAAAGGGGATTGCTTTATCGGATGCAAATGACGTCATTTTATAAAAAAAAAAGCGTGTATTTTAATTCTTAAAACTGTATTATGGTTTGTAAGTTTGCGTTAGTTTCACTGACAAGCTGCTTTGAATTTCTTCACATGTGAAAATGCTTCACTTTTGAAAATAATCGAAATCACACACTGATAAAAAGCAATGTTTTACAAAAATTTAGAGTGTCTTTATAAAAGAGAGGTGACATGCAAATAATAGCGATTTATATTACAGATATTCATGATTCTCGCCTGGATGGATTTGCTTCGCCAAGTTAGACGAGCAAACAAATAATTCGTGGTTTAAAATAGTATTATGTTCCTGAAGTTTTTGTCCAAAATTCTCTCGAATAATAAAATTTTAATGCTATTCTTTAGGACATTCTACTATAATTTTATCAAAATAATATAATTTGCTTAATTTAATTTTTTTCTAATATTATATAAACTATATATTTAAAACACAAGTGTGTTTTTTAGTCATCTACCCTGATCTTTCTGCTGAACAAATTTTACTAATATATATATTTTTTAAACTGAAAGCTCTTCATTTGTAGATGTGATCGCACTATCTTTTTTTTTTTTAAATATCCCCACTTTTATATTTTAATTTTAAAAGCATTTTATGAAATTTCTTCAAAATGGTGAAAACTAAATAGCTTTCATTATTGCAGACAAGAGAGAAATAATGACGTATTTTTATCTTTATTCATGCTATTTTCGGATAAAAATTTAAAATTGTTGATAAAAACTGTTGTATAGGGTTTAGTGTCGCAAAATCCCATTAGGAGTAGAATATTATATTAAGGACATAATAACGGAAAATGACATACTGCTTTTGAAAACACGCATATGTCCTCATAAATTTTCTATATTGTTTTTCCTTCTGCATGTGTACTGATGCTAGGTTTCAGACACTAGGCGAAATGCTTATTTAAGTGAAAATGAAGTCATATTGAAAAAAAAAACGATCATTTTCTTAAATAAAACTAAACATTTTAACGCAAATGCGTCTAAAAAACATAAATTACGGAAATTTTTACTTTCCGAAATTGAGATTAGAATCTCAAGTAAAGAGTGCGCCTGTTCACATAAAAGATGTTGCTGACAATCGTGACTTCAAGTTTTGAGTTAAAATGATTTTTAAATGATCAAACAAAATACAAATTTTTTAAAAATGATGAATATGGATATGAGAAGTGCGTATGCAAATTTTGAGAAGGTGAAAATGGCTGTTTTTCATTCCGGAATACCAAGCATAAGAGCCTCAATTGAGAACCCCATCCTAATAACTGATCTTTATTATATTTTACTGATTAAGTATCTATATTATAAAGAGCAAGCGTATCTGTGCGTAACGCTGATGTCATTTTGCGAATAGCAACACTTCATGATCAAATTTCGGTCTTGAAATTTTCGCTACTGCATTTTTTTAATCTTCTGACCATCGTATATTTTCAATTTTCGTCGCATAGGGAAAAAAATTTACTTTCAAATGCAATTTGTTTAAAAACTGTATCTTAATTGACTGATGTATTATATTTTCTAAAATAATTTTTAAGCCTGATTTTATTTTAAGTTTTATCTTATCACGTGCCGGTTTCAATACATAATAATAATAAACATTTTGCCCATAAAGCAACAATAATTTTTCAGCATTTGTTTTTGACTATTTTTGCATAACGAAATTCATACTTCCGTTATAAACAAATAAAAGAATAATATTAAAAAAAACCCCAATCCAACATATTTGTAAAAGACAAATTAACGAAATTAATACTTCTTTTATAAACAAACTAGCAAACCCCGCGGCTTTGCTCGCGTAATAGCTGAAATATGCCAAGTGATATTTGCATAAATATTTTTTATTAGAAGAATACTTTTTGAAATAATTCAAAAATTACAAATTAAGCCACAGTTTGACTAAACTTCATTATAAAAGTGCAATAAACAGAAATGAGATTTTAATTAATAAGAAAAACAAATGAAAATTTGTTCCAAATAAATGATAATTTAGAAAGTATTTTGAGACTTTTGTGCTCATTTTCACACCATTATTTCTTAAATCAGTTCGGTACTTCATGAGATTGCGCAGAAATCGCAATTTAGAAAGTTTTCTAGAAAGCTTTTCGCTCATTTTCACCCCTTTTAATTTTCGATTTTTTAGGAAATGTTCTTAGAGATCATTTGTATCTTACAAATAACTGCCCTGCCTAATTTCAGGATTCTAAGCCCTTCAGTAACACAAAAATTGTAATTTAGAACGTTTTTTGCTTCTGCAACCCCTAGGTGGTAGTACCACCGACATGAAATAGAGCCTATGTTGGAGCAAGGGCTGTCATCATCAATTTCCAACCATTACTTTTGAAACAGGTTGGGTACTTTCTAGAGATTGCGTAGAAATCGCCATTTAGAACGTTTTTTAGATCTCTTTTCGCCCATTTTCGCCCCTTTTAAATTTCGATTTTTTTTTTAAAGAAATGTTCTTAGAGGTCATTGATAGCTTATAAGTAAATACCATGCCTAGTTCCATCTTTCTATTCCCTGCAGTATTACAAAAAACGCAATTTAGATAGCTTTTGCTCCTTCACCACATTTGGAGTAGTGGCACCGTCATGAAATACAGCCCATGTTGGAGCGAGGGCTGTCACCATCGTTTTCACACCATTATTTTTTAAATCGGTTTGGTACTTCTTGAGATTGCGTAAAAATCGCCATTTAGAACGTTTTTGAGAACGCTTTTTGCGCATTTTCACCACTTTTAAATTTCGAATTTTTTAAGAAATGTTCTTAGAGATCATTCATATTTAATAAGTAACTACCATGCCAAATTCCGTGTATCTGGAGCCCTTCAGTAGCACAAAAATCGCAATTTTGAACTTTTTTTTGCTCCTGAACTACCTTTAGGGATAGTGGCACGGACATAAAATGTAGCCTATGTTGGAGCAAGGGTTGTCTCCATCATTTTGACACCATTATTTTTTAAATCAATTTGGTACTTCCTAAAATTGCGTAAAAATCGCCATTTAGAACGTTTTTTTAGAACGCTTTTCGCGCATTTTCACCCCTTTTTAATTTCGATTTTTTTAAGAAATGTCCTTAGAGATCATTAGTATCTTATAAGTAACTATCATTCTAAATTTCATGTTTCTAGGCCCTTCAGTAACACGAAAACCGTATTTTTAGAACTTTTTTGCCCCTGCACCCCGTTTAGGCCAGCGGCACGGACATAAGATATAGCCTATGTTCTAAGTTGGACTAACACCATCATTTTGATACCATTACTTTTGGAATCGGTTCGGAAGTTTCAGAGCTTACCTCCTACAAATAAACAATTTTTACCTCTTTATAATATTAGTATAGAAGTATAGATTAGTATAGATAAAAGAATAATATTGAAAAAACACAAATCTAACATATTTGTAATCGTACAATTTAAATTTTTAGATCACCAAATAGGATTTTTTTTTCAAATGAAATTTGTTTGCAAAGTTCATCTCAGTTTACTGATTGTCTATGGTTTTAAAAACAATTTTAAAGCATGTAATATTTTTTAAATTTATCTATATCGCGTCGAGCTCGATTACGAAAGATTAATCCGTTTGCCCTTAAAACAAAATAAAGAGTTCATCATTTTCTTACGGCTAATATCCATTAAAAAAAACTTCGCTATGAATGAATAAATAAAATAATATAAATAAAACACAAATTTAACAGACATGTATAAGCTCTGAAATTATCAGAATATAAAAGGATGCCATAAATAGCAAAATCTTGGTCAAATAGCTCTTAGCATGCGGCTAATAAGAAACTATCGCTTTTGATAAATTTCAAAAATTTATTTGATTGCATAATTCGTATCTTCCATATCAGAAATGCTTTTTTAATGTAAGTGGGCAATCTAAAAAATTTATTGCATTTAAAAAAATATATTAGTTTTTAATAAAAAAAAAAAAAAAAAATGTTTTCACCTATATTCTTTAACCCGGGATCGTACCCTAGTAGGGGATACTAGGGTACAATCCCCTAGTATTCATAATGACTTAAAAATAAAGCAATTAAAAGACTTAAAATTTCAGATTGTTATTTTCCTGGCATGTCACACTGTGATGTGTGCAAAGTAAAAGGCTTTCCGCTACCATGTACGAAAATCTTTTTCTAGTGTTTTTTAATTTCTAATTAATAAGTATACCTTATATAACACATATATGTAGAAGGTAACGAGGTCTGTATTTTACAAATAATTTTCCATAATTAAAATATGGTTGTCACTGAAAATGAATGTCATTGTCCTGGCCTGCTCATTTTAGTTCTTTAAGAGGTATAAAGATGGCGCTGCAGAGTAATTCTTCTTGTTCTTGACATAGTTCAAGTCAGTAGAAGTAAAATCATTGCTACCAGCAAGATCTTTTAGACATTTCTTTGAAAACGATGTGTTTAAATGCTTTGTAAAAATTGAGTAGTCTTTTACTATGTCATTTTCCTGGCTTCTATAAATTACAAATAAAACTAACCATTACACTGAATTTGAGGTACTATAGAGGAAACATCTTCCTTTAAACAAAATTTAAATGTTAGATCTAAAAACACGAATGGGAAAAATGTTTTAGAATGAAATTGTCATTATCCTGGCATACATATGCCAAGAAAATGATATATAATTATAATTACATAAGAATGAACTTAAGTTCTTCAAAATTTAACAATTTTACATATAAATTCCTTTATTCAGCTGTTCAACCAACATTAAAAAAAAAAAAAAAATCAGAAGCTTTGAAACGATTTAAATTTTCAAAATTTTTGTTTTCAAAATCTCACATTTTGTGATATTCACCCTTATAGTTACAAATTTATATATCATATACAGGTCTGCTGAAAGAATTTGGATAATTTTCCGATTGTAGATGACAATTGCTGAAATTGGGTTTTTTTAAAGTGTTATGCTTTTCCAAATTGTTCGTTTAACACGTTGAATGACATGTCAGTCACCGGTGACTGACAGTGATCTTTCCGTTTAGGCCGAGTCAGTCATCGGTGGCTGACACTTATAGAATCTGTAACGGGGGTCTTATTTCGTGGCCTAAACGGAAAGATAGACAAAATAGACTTGGCATTCAACGTGTTAACATTCTATTTCAGCTTATTAAACGGTGGAAGTTTTGTTGCATTATTCTGAATGTGTTGGAAAGTGTTTCATAATCTACTCTTGACACATGATTTTTTCTTTCTTGTTATTATTCTAGTTTGAAAATTTCTAAATTAATTTTCTCATAGAATTAATATAACTAAAGTTTTAATACATTTATTGGAAAACGAAAAAGTTCATTGGATTACGAAGTTCCACAAATATTGAGTATTTTTTATTCGTATTTCCTCATAACAGTTCCAGATAAATTAATTTAAATTTAAAATAATTGACTATTTTTTCTGTAACCTTATAGTTTTTGAGGGATGATAATTGTAAATAGTTTGCAATAAATTACAAATCAACTATACATATACTATATAAAATTATCACATTTATCATTTTAAAACAGCCTTAAAAGTGGAATTAGTACGGAAATGCAGAGCGCCCATTGTATAAAAAGATGAGCTAGTTGTGGGCAAAGTTCTTTTTAAGACTTCGGTTTGTCTGTCCGTCTGTACGCGCTCTAACTCTCGTAAATATACTCGGATTTTCCTGAAATTTTTGGATGTTATTGACGTTTACCATAGCACGATCCCTATTTCAAATAAAGTTTGTAGCATGTTTAGTTCATCTACATAGGGACAGTAAAGTATTCCGTTACATTACGGCCAACGGGAAAAAATAGTTTCAAATGATTTTTAATGATGTTACACGCATCCAAACATAACAAAATTTATATGCATTTATGAAGTGCACTAAAATATGCATTCTGTAGAGTATGCGGTGCAAAGTATAGTTATTATTCATTTACAGTGCCACACAAAAGAATTCCGTTACATAATGATATGGGGGGGGGGGGGATTGTTTGCGGCGTATTTTAATTATGTAAAACTATTTCATATATAATAAAATTGATATAAGTCGCTGAGGTTTACTATAAGTTATTTCATGTATAATACCAAGTGCATAGCATGTACAAGGACACACAAAATATTTCTGATATTATATTGTATCCGAAGTACGGTACATTAGCGGTGATTACTGGAAATGCATTTCAATTATGATATGCGCTTTTATGTTCCCTATATTTATGCATACAATATGGTGTGTATAAATGCTATAATTTATATACAGGGCTATACGAAAGAATACGTAAGGGTTACTGGGTATGAGCGCAAATTGCTTAAAGGTGGTTTTTAAATGAGTTATACATTTTTACGCTGAACTGCATTTAGTTTATTAAGAAATGTTTGTAGACTATTGATAAAATGATATACAGGATCACGCAAAGAATTAAATACATGCCGTTCATGGATGATAATTTCTGGAAATATGATTTCAGTAGTTTTAAGAGTATTTTTAGTTTAAATTAAATTCTAGCTAAATAGTGGCGTGTAATAGAGGTACTAGGTAAACTACAGGGCTGTGAAAAAGTATTCAAGTATGTTTCCCTCTATTGGTATAATTTCCTGAAAGAGAAATTTCAACCTGTTATGCGTTTTCTTGCTAAACTATATTTTACTACTATATAGTATACTAGTATATAATCCCCGTCAAAAATGACGGAATGGGAATGATAAATCTTCAAAACAATAGTTTAAAAAATATTTTTCTGACTTAAATAATAATAAAAAAGATGCCTCATGCATTTTATTAATCAAAAAGTATTATCCTTTGATTTTTTATGATTAGAACAAAGAAATTATGTGAGCTGCAATTTAGTCACCAGCGCTTAAACGCGCCATTTCCAGCTACACATTCTACGACGAAAAATGACGGAAAGTAAATGATAGATCTTCAAAACAATAGTTAAAAAAAATATTTTTCCGGCTTAAAAAAGAAAAAAAAATGCCTCATACATTTTGTTAATCAAAAAGTATTAACCTTTGATTTTTTTATGATTAGAACAAAGAAATTATGTAAACTACAATTTAGTCACCAGCGCTTAAACGTGCCATTTCCAGCAACACATTCTATGGCGAAAATGCTTGTTTAGGTTCCCTCTACATTAAAAATTTGCTGTTTAGCGGGGTTCTTTTTTTTCGCAACAAACTATGTTAAAATTCCTAATTTTATCTGCAAGATAATTAAAATATGTTGTACCGATAAGATATATTCATTTTATTTGCAATGTCTTCAAATCTGATAAAATGCACTGTAAAAAAATGTACGATTACAACAGAAAGTTGACGGCAAAAGAATTAGCAAGAAACATAAGCTCCTAATTCATTGGGAATTAAGCCGGCCTGAAGAGGCGCTGATCGCACTTTATCTACTGACGGTACTTATCAGTCCCATTAAAATAACTTGTTATAAAATTAATTTAATACATCGATTAGTTGTAATACAATTTAGAAGGAGTTATAGATGCATTACTTTATGATGTTCCAAAAGCATTATGGGTTACACAAAACAAAAATATTTTTTAAAGGATGATTTCTTTGGCCTTTGCATCTTTTCAGCTTTCTTGTCGTTGGAGGGGGGGGGGGGGGGGGTTCAATTCAGAAATATTTCTATATTTCTAGTGTAAGAATATTATATTTGTAGATTTCCTAATTCCTACAAAATACTAAGAAAAATATTTAAATTAAAAGACTTGAGTGGGGTTATAAATATTACACAAAATCCCTATAAATTCAAATTTAATGAATCCTTCTAAATCCTTCAATCCTTCTAAAATATTTCTAAAATTTATTAAATGATTACGTAAATCTTCTAATTTTGTTTAAAAAATTCACGAAAAATGCTATAAAAGATGAAATTTTCATGAATTCATAATTCAGTACATAAAGAGTTAATTTCCCTTTAAATAATGCTAAAGTGCCATTGAAATAATTCTTTATTGTAAATGCATTTGAAAGTTTAAGATATTCAAATTTGGATACTTTTTACTTTGTCATATAAGACAGAAAACAAATGTCACAGGAAATATGAAATTGTGGAAAAGATTAATCATTCTGAATAAATTAGAGCGAAAGTTATATTTTCCTCCACCAGGTGGCTATAGTCATCCGTTATTTTTAATTCAGAACTTGTTGTTGTTGTTGATGATGATTTGGCCTTTAAATTTAGAACTTAATAGTTTTTGAAGGTTTTAAACAAAGTTAAAATATTTAAAGGTTTTAATAAACTATTACAAATATTTTAAGACTAGCATCCACTTTAACCTGTATTTATTATTATTTTTTTTAATGAAGCGTTCAAAGAGTCATTCATTTGCTTGTAGATTTGCTGGAATTTGAATCTGAATGGCAACAGTATCGTCTGTTTAGATCTGATTTCTATGTTTATAATAGCTTAATTTTAATTTAGAACTTAATACATTATAAATGGATATGATACACATGTTTTATGTGAAAATATGCTGAACAAACATGATTTCAAATAGAAAAAATTATCATTTAGCCGTCATATGCTAGGATATGTTTTTCATTAAGCCTAACATGGCGTTTAGCTACGGTCGATTCGCAGACCAGAGTGGTTCGCACCGGCATGGTTCTGACGGTTTCCTTCATTCAGATTTTATTATAAGTAGATATATCAACATACAGATCAAATACAGGACTGTTCAAAAGAATTGGAATGCATATTTGACTATGGACGGTAACTGCTGAAATCAATTTTTTAAATGTTTACATAGTTATTTATCTTATTTCCCTAAATAACGAAATTTTGTTAAAGCTTTCAGGAAGTGTTGTAAAGTGTTTCATAATCTATGCCGTACGCATGATTTTTCTTTCTTGTTTATTTTTTACTCTGGGAAATGGATTTAACTGTTTTATGCCAGTGTAACGAAATACTCTAATGAGCAACATGTAGACTTATAATGGATATAAAAATTACTTAATATCTGGTTCTTTGATTGGGTAACTTTTGTACTAAGCTAATGTCGCCAACTGATGACTAATTTCACTTTTGTGCTCTGTTGATCCTGAAAATTCTAGATAAATATTTAAATATGCGTAGAAATTTACTAGATTCCCCGCACTTGAACCTGAAAAGTACAGCATGCTTGAAACTAACGCACTGTCCTTATTTAATAAGATCAATCTACCCAATTATACAACATATTTCTCCTTAAGGCTATTCTGAAGCTCACTGCTCAACAAGCGCGAAACTTTCTAACACAATGAAGGACTCATCTTTAAATGTATACGCATAAAATTGAGGATCCTAACCATACACAGAAAATAATAAGACCTAAAACGGGTAGAAAATACCCGAATTAGGTAGAAAGATTCTTAGGTATAAGGTTACCCAATTTTGGTCCATATGCCTGTTTTGGTTGCCACTGTGTATCCATTTTGGGCACTGTTAAATGCCCATTTTGCGATTTTTTTCTTTAGTTCCAAATGGGCATTTAACAGTGACTAAAATAGATACACAGTGGTAACCAAAACAGACATATGGACCCCAATTGGTAACCTCATACCTAAGAATCTTTCTACCCAATTCAGACATTTTCTACCCGTTTTAGGTCTTATTTTTTTCTGTGTACAAAAGTAATTTGGAATCGAAATGAGTTTTCCATTTTTTGATAAATAAATTACCTATCGAAGTATAAGCGATTTTGATCACGTGACAAGACGTTTTTCTCCCTTCAATGACTGGTTTTTCTCCTTCTATCCGGAAATTCGGTTCAAAACGCTCACTTTGACAATATTTTCTGAAAGATCTATTGCGTTTACAATAAAACTGGAAACGTCTTTCGATAACATAGTTTCTGAATAACAACAGCTGCCAGTTTCATGCGTTTTCGAATAAAAATGAATTAAAACTTATCTTATAAAGTTGTCTCTTTAGGTTTGAGAACAGCCTTAAATTTATAAACTTTGGTTTTGCTTTTGATATCTTATGAATATTTAAAGGAATATTTTTCACAACCTTTCTTGAAAGCTTTTGTAACCTGAAAGTATGAATTTAAATTTATTACAACATAAAAAATATTAATCAAAAGGAAAGGCTTTATTGATCACGTTTAAAATTTTGTAAACACAAAATGCTATTTAAATGCACAGGGATCTGTTTAGGAGGAAATTGAGTCCTTTAAAGGACCCTTCACAGAATTTTTTCATTTCAAAACAGGACCCTTCACAAATTTTTCCATCTCAAAACAGGACCCTTAATAAATTTTTTCATCTCAAAACAGGACCCTTCACAAATTTTTTATCTCAAAGCAGGACACTTCACAAAATTTTTCGTCTTAAAAAGAGGACTTTCACAATTTTTTTCTATTGCTAAACTGAACCTTTCACAAATTTAATCATTTTAAAGTAAAATATGATCTGTCACTTTCACATATATAATGAAAATATATGTATTTTACATATTGTATCTTCTTAAAAATGTGTAAATATGAACCTGAAAACGACCATTTCAAATTCAGAAAGTTATGACGATTTTTCACAAGATGTAAAAAGCTGTTCACAGTTTCACAAAAACAGGACCCTGGCAAAAAAGTCAGGACAGACATCTGAAACTACCCAAAGTTTTCTTTTATTCACAATATACATTTAAAATCTAGTACTTTCAAGCATACCATGCTCATCATCAGGGTTAAAAACGATAAAAACCGGAGGTTCTTTATACCAGATGGGCTGATCCAGACTTCAAAGTGAAAAAGGGTTGAGGCTATGCTGTCGGACTGTTCCAAAGTTCTACAGAAGTGTGTGGGGGGTGGGGGGTGGGGGTGCTCAGGTTATTTTCAGTATATTATGTCAAATTGTTAAATGATGTACGATAATGTATTGTTACAAGTATAATTAGCACGGCGTAGAATTTCTATTGGCATCATAATCACTCATTTTTGGTAGTTTGATAATTTATTTATTATTTTAGCTTCTTTAAAATTAATGATAACTATTTGCTCCCGATTTAGTTTATAAATTGCTATTCGACACCGGTCAAGCTTAACCGGTTTAACCTGAGGTCCCCGACTTCTGTAGAACTTTGGAACAGTCCGACAGCATAGCCTCACCCCCTTCTTCACTTTGAAGTTTGGATCAGTCCATCTGGTATAAAGGACTCAGCCTCTGTCTTTTATCGTTTTTAACCCTGATGATGAGCATGGTATTCTTGAAAATACTAGGTTTTAAATGTATCTTATTGCGAATAAAAAACACATTTGAGTACAAAGCTAAAAAATGCTATAAATGTGATGTAATACATTTATTTAGATTAACTCTCAAATTTGTTTTTAAAATTTGTTTGCAAAAATATTTCTATCATGAATGATTTTGAAAATGTAGCCGTTTGGGAGATGAAACGAACGTTAATCTAAATAAAGGTAAAATCACTTTTATTGCATTCTTTAGCTTTGTTTCATTATAAGTGATTAGTATACATATTTTTATCATATTTGAGTAATTTAAATAGTATTTTAAAACTTGTTATTGTAAGGTGAATTTAAGGATTTCAAGAAATTCATATGTCATATCATTTTTTTTTATCGATCACATTTGAAAAAAAATGTCCATGTGGAAAAAAAAAAACTCTTCAGTTTAGAGTGCTTCACACAAGGGAAGTGTTTAATAGATGATTGTGAAAATTAAATATTCCAAAATATTTTAGATTCAATTACAGTTATAAACTAATTGGATGTGGCAATCCCAAAACTTTCTCCTATCTCATACATATTAATACTTCCTGAAAATGCAGCATATCAACACCACCGGTTAGATGATTTACACCAAAACCTAATTATCAACAACTTTGACAACTTCTAACTGAATCTGAAGTTTTTTTTTTTTTTTGAGTTAAAGTTATTGCAATAATCATGAATAATGCAGCATAACAGCGCCACCTATTGGGAGATTTTCACCAAAAACTAATCAGCTACAAGCTATATCCTGAACTAACTAAATCTGAAGTTTTATGAAAATCCGTTCTTGATATATAGCTGTTGCAGAAATCGTGAAAAATGCCGCATAGCAGCGCCACCTGTTGGGCAATTTTCACCAAAAACTAATCAGGACCAGTTTATATCAAGGTCTAATTGAATCTAAAGTTTTGTGAAATTCCGTGCATTATTTTTAGAGATAGAGCGCCCACAAAGTTTTTGTCACATACAGACTCACAGAGTGACAGACAGACATTTTTCAAATCGTGTTCAGGACATTCTAAAACGCATAAATCCGACGAACACTGGATGTCGAAAATTTTCGAGAATCCAATACTTTCTTCTTGTAAAGATAGAAGAAAGTGAAAATATAGCGTTATTTTGTAAGTGTTTTTCTTGTTAAGAGTAGTATTATTTACTGTTAGTTTCTGAAAAAATGATAAAAAATGAACTTGGAATTTGTAGAGGTTCAATAAGATCTAAAAAGGAAGTTTTATAATACTGCAGAGATTCCCTTTTTTATGAATCAAAATTATTGAATAGGATCACTGCAGGCAATTAGTGAAAATGATGACATCTCAACGATACTTGGCGTTATAAACTAATGCTCTCAATAACTTTTTTAATTTCTTCCGACCCTTTTCACATGCATCAGTTTTATGTTGCCTATATGGATAGTGAAAATTAAATATAGTTTATAATAGCTCCATGTTTTATCAAAAATCATTCATTTATATTTTTTTAATCAAAATTCTGAACATGTAATGACACACGGATGGATAAAATCGCATTCTTTCAGTTTTTTAATAGAAATTTAGTAAATGCAGAGAAAACAAGTCACACAAATATCCTTTAAATACATTTTTATAGCAGGCGATATTCTTAGTATAGCACGTATTTTAATTACAATTCTTTTTCAGTTTTTATGAAAAAATGGCAACAAAAATATATAGTAATCTACTATTTTCCCTTTGCTTTCTACAGAAATTCTACTGCTTCAGTTGCCATCATTACAGAAATGGCATAAAAAACTACCAAAAAAAAAAAATTAATATCTCAAAAATAAATTAAGATGCAGTTTTCAAACAAATTGCATTTAAAAGTATTTTGTTTTGTAAAAATTGAAAATGTGCGATGTTTAGAAGTTTAAAAAATTGCAGTAGGTTATCAGTATTTAACGTTACAATGATATACCTACTTCATTTTACTTTCGGGTGGCTTATGGCTAAGTGTAACGTTACATTTTCGTTACGTGCACTGTAATTGATGTCAGAAAGAAATAGCATATTGGAGGCTAAAAAGGGGGATAAGGTAGATGGATATTGCTTTTAAATACTATTTGGACGGTAGGGACTTCCATCGACTTGGAGGTTGTTTCCAAGGCACAGAAAGCGAACTCAATTATCGGCAGTGACCTTTAAAAAAGACAACGCCCGAGGTTCTTAAAGCATTACATGCTGCTACTTTGTTGGCTGCTTTCAAACTAACTTTATGAAAAAATAAATGCGATATTTTTTGTTCGAATGACTCTCTGAGATTTTCTTCCCCGTGGATGCTTTGATAACAAAAGACGGTTCAATTTAAACCGACGAAGGGTAAAATTTCGCTCTACTTCGAAAGGCAATCATTGTAATTACCCGTAACACCCATTCTTTGGACTACTGTGATTGGTTTTGTGCAAAAACAAATGTAGATCATATATTATTTTATTAATATGAATTTATTAATAATTTTCATAATAAAAAAATATGTTTTTGGATCGAAAGTGTCTGGCATATGTTTATAACTATTCATTGCGTCTGATTAAAAAAAAAACAAAATTCAATCTGTGTTGCATGAATTTCACATTCATATACTCCAACTTTGAATTATTCTAAATCTATTTAAAGTACACCTTTTTTGGGCTACCTTGATCCAAGTAAATCTGTTATGGTGTCAAAAATCTGTTTTACCATTTGATAATTCAAATGGTATGCAATTTTTAATACTTAAAAGATCCCTGTTTCAAAAATTATATTTATAATCTGAAAGTTTACAAAATTCACAGACTAATGACCCTCTTTGCATATCTCTCTGACAATTTGGTGGTAAAGTGACACGGCGTGATCACTTTTTCCAGGACAGTATATTATATAGCAAGAGCTACGAATCGGAGTTAATACAGGTTGCGGTAGGTATTTGAGAACATACATCATAGATGTAATATCATCCTGTACATCATAGTTAGAAATACTTTTCTGTTGCATGTAAACGTCTTAGAAGCTAGGCAAATTGAGGAAATAAAGAGGCATGCTGTCATTGTCATTAGCTGAAGAACACCCTGATTTAAAGATTGTCTTATTCTTGAAACTCGCCCGATAATTCGTCTTTAAAGCAAGTGGCGAATTGAAGACTGCCAGGTTTGATGTGTCAACCGTTTTATACAGGAAACGACATTGTAAATGATATTACATTATCAAGACGCCAGAATTCACCTGTTGTGTCCAGGAAAATTCCAGGTAAGCGATGGGTACGCTCGCTAGAGAACTGTATGTTGATGAGGTCACCATCCGATGTATGATTCATGAGGACTTTTGTTAGAAGTCCGTTGTGAAGAGGAGAGAACAGTTCTTGCCCGAGAGAAGCCATGATAACCTCTTGGCCAGAGCAAAGCGCCTCCTTAACAAGTTGAAAGATCAAGAGGACCCAGGTATACCGTTGTTTCCTTCTGAGGGACAAATTTCGTCCAGGTCCAGAAACGGAACCAGAAAAAGATCGGTGGCTAAGAAAAATCCCTCCAGAGGTTCCAACCATCATGCACAGAAAATTTTCAGCTTCATTGATGATTCTGGGGGCCGTAGTAGTGAACACGACCTGATGCTTCGACATTTCTTTCCTCTAGGTGCCAGAGTCAACGCCGTTGCTTAGACAGATGTGTTAAAGCTCTGCATTACTCTGTAGCACGTGAGAGGCCATTAGGTTTTCAACAACATTCTGAACCATCCCATACAGCTCCCACAACCCAATAATTGATGGCCGAAAACTTTCATGACCATGCCATCCCCAACTTGTTGTCCCCTAGGTCCCCAATTACAGTAGAGTCTCTAAAATCCACAATCTTCCTAAATCCGCATGCATTTCAAAATATAAACAGCGAAAATAGCAGTTAAGAAGTGTTCTTTATTATCTTTATTCTAAATATCAGTGAACGAAAATAAAGTTTTTTTTAATGTAAATTTATGAGAAAATAGTAATGGCACTGGATATTTAAAAAATTAAAAGCTTTTATGGATCAGGGTATGGATCAATAGTGTAAAATGCCAGTACAAATCAATTTATTTACAGCAGCATATTAATGCTGATTTGTCATTTGAAACAATAGAAAAGTTAAAAAAAAATATTTAACATAAAAGACTGTATTTATTTAATTGATGAAGCATGAACTTCTACTACAAAAGATCCTTTAATTAATGCATGGCATAAAATAGGGTCTGGCTCTTTATTTATCGAAAATCAGGATGAAGATACAGATTTTTCAGGTTTTCAGTTAACTTTACCTCAAACTAAAGCATCTGAACTGTTGAGTTATGCAAAAAAATTCAAAAGAGATTCATAAGAGCTTTTCAAAGAAGAAGGAATGGGTGAACAATAAAGATGAAATTTTGGTAAATCATGTTGCAGGTGAAGAAATTATTTCTTCAATAATGAACTCAGCCGAAGACAGTGAAACTGAGTCTGACAGTGACTGTGAGAAAAAAAAGTTTGAAGGAGGTTTGGTTTTTGGTGAAAAATTTTTTAAGGGTGTATTCCGATCCAAACTGCTTATTTTCTGATTCATTTTAAAATTCATTTTTGCTCTCAAACGCATCAAACTGGGAAATTCTCTTATTTAGAAACTACATAATGTGCCGTGCTTCTCAGTTTTTTGATAAATGCAGAAAATACTGTATTAAACGCTGTCAAAGTTGGCGTTTTGAACCGAATTTTCCGAAGCGGGCGATCTGGGAATGAAAAAAATGGTCATACTGAGAAAATAATTGTTTAAAAATCAAATTCTAATTAACTGAGTTGAAAATGAAATCACACGGCACGTTAAACATGTCTTCAAAAATCACCCCCAGCAAGTTTCATGTTTTTACTTTTAAAAATGAGTCTGAAAATGTCTCAGAAAATTTCGAGCTGTTGAGGGTGGAAAAACATTTTTTCGAATACACCCTTAAGTTCTTGAAGCAGCAGAGCTGTATAAATCAATAAGAAATAATGGCTGTTTACAAAATTAAAAAAAAAAAAAAAACTTCATCAAGATAAAATGGAAGTTCTCAAACAAAGGACGTTACTAGAAATGTTTAAAAGTAATAAAAATAATTTGGTCTATTAAAATGATAATGCACTGGTAAATAAAAGGGATTCTCTTAAGGGTGTATTCGAAAAAATGTTTTTCCACCCTCAACAGCTCGAAATTTTCTGAGATATTTTCAGGCTCATTTTTAAAAGTAAAAACATGAAACTTGCTGGGGGTGATTTTTGAAGACATGTTTAACGTGCCGTGTGATTTCATTTTCAGCTCAATTAACTAGAATTTGATTTTTAAACAATTATTTTCTCAGTATGACCATTTTTTTCATTCCCAGATCGCCCGCTTCGGAAAATTCGGTTCAAAACGCCAACTTTGACAGCGTTTAATACAGTATTTTCTGCATTTATCAAAAAACTGAGAAGCACGGCACATTATGTAGTTTCTAAATAAGAGAATTTCCCAGTTTGATGCGTTTGAGAGCAAAAATGAATTTTAAAATGAATCAGAAAATAAGCAGTTTGGATCGGAATACACCCTTAAATTGAATTATTACAAGCCATAAAGGGATACAGGTAATTTGAAAAAATAAATCATTTAAATCAGAATCTACAAATCTCTAAAATCTGCATAATTCTAAAATCTGCACAGGCTCTGATACCAAGCTGTGCGGATTTTTGAGACTCTGCTGTATTAAATCGATGGGCTATTACTTATGGTGCATGGATGAGAGGGACTCCGATACTTATCAAGGCAACCATTGTTCATGCAATGGCAAACATTCCCAACACTCATCTGATTATTGCCTGCAGTCAATTTCGGCAGTGAGTAGGGGCGGTTATTGCGGCTGGGGATGCTTTCAATGAATGATGTCATCCATTGTGCATGTGGTCACCTGTACAGAACATTAAAATATAAAAAATGTTGTTTCACTAGTGACTATTCCTGTTTGAAAACAGGCATTATTTTGTTCTCAAATACCTGCCGCACCATGTATATACATGATACGGTGTACCTGAATCCGGATGCGCCACTGGTATTTTACAGCAGACAGAAACTAATTTTCGTAGAATGTCTATAATAGTAATGAGTGTGGCGATAATAAAAAGAGTGAGTGATCGTACAAGGGTTAAGTACATTGCGAAGTTCTTTCAGTATAGATACTGAATAGTGTGGGAAATAATAAAAAACTGGAATTATCTTACTTTACAGGTAGACAGTGAAGAGTCAAAAGTTGAAGAATTAACATCTTTTATTTCCATATATTAGTTGAGGAAGATTAGCGAAGAATTCTTGCTTTGGTCACCAAGTCGAAATAAAAAAGTATTCTCTTATAAAAAGAAAAATGTAAAAGGAAATGTAGAAATATTCCATGGGATTTTTTTGGATGAGAGCAGCACAGCTTTAGTTAAATTAATTTTTGGCATGCATGCACGAATACACGACCCCATAGTACGGTAACATACTCCTTCAGCCAAAACTATTTCAGCGGCGTTCGAACGGCAGGCGCAATCCCGCGTTCCGATAAATATGCTTTTTAAAAACTACATATTTTCAAGACAACATCAAACCCAATTCTGATTTAAAAATTAACGGGTTTTAGCTTTTAAACGATGAATACGGGGCTGACAAAGTACAGTGAAATCTGTCTAAGCCGGAATCTGTCTAAGCCGGAAATCTGTCTAAGGCGGAAACATTTCAGAGTCCCACATTTTTAAACATAGGGATTTCCGAGAAATCTGTATAAGGCGGAGACAATCTGTGTAACGCGGAACCGGACATTCATTTTGGGGTCCGAGATAGCACATTTACTGTTTAAGGCGGAAGAAAATTCCGCTGCGAAATATAAATGGAAAGATACCTTATTTTTTCATAATGACATGTATTGTCCAGTCTCATTCTCAGAGGTCAGAATGGTGCCTCGTTGATTGATGACAGTTTTTTGGGGAATTAGGATGATTCTATTACTGTATACGAAATGTTGGACAATGGGTCACGGGATTTCTGACAAGTTCATTCTTCGGTTACGCTAAAGTGAGAGGATCTGTTTAAGGGTGTATTCCGATCCAAACTGTTTATTTTCTGATTCATTTTAAAATTCATTTTTGCTCTCAAACGCATCAAACTGGGAAATTCTCTTATTTAGAAACTACATAATGTGCCGTGCTTCTCAGTTTTTTGATAAATGCAGAAAATACTGTATTAAACGCTGTCAAAGTTGGCGTTTTGAACCGAATTTTCCGAAGCGGGCGATCTGGGAATGAAAAAAAATGGTCATACTGAGAAAATAATTGTTTAAAAATCAAATTCTAATTAATTGAGCTGAAAATGAAATCACACGGCACGTTAAACAGGTCTTCAAAAATCACCCCCAGCAAGTTTCATGTTTTTACTTTTAAAAATGAGTCTGAAAATGTCTCAGAAAATTTCGAGCTGTTGAGGGTGGAAAAACATTTTTTCGAATACACCCTTAAAATAGCGGGCTACCACACTGATATCTTATGGGGGATTTCAACACCCTTTCACCCTCTCCGGAAAAAGATTATCCCTTGGTCAACTGCTAATCTTTGTCATATAATAGAAGGGCGGATTTCTTCGTCGAATTTTAGACAAAAATAATATTGCCACAACTTCCCGAAATATCTACAAGCTCTTTTCAATAGGTGAAGAAAATGCAGACTGTGAAACTTTAATTGTGTAAGTAACTTTAGTTTGTGTTTAATCCAGTAAGTGCTAGATGCAAGACGATATCGTTGTCGTTTACATTTATAGATTATAAAGAGGATATTTGTTGTATAATTTAAGTCATTATTACCAAAAGGATAATAAATCAAAAACGTCGAATACTTTATCCTTAAAAGACAAAATTGAAATTATTAAACTCAAAGAGCAAAATGTCCCAGTTAAAAGCTTATGTGAGAGATTCAAATGTGGAAAAACTCAAATCTATGATGCTATCAAAAAGAAGGATGAACTTCGTAAAGACTTTGAAGAAGGGGGATATTGCACTCGGAAACGTAAAAGGCAAGTTGAAAACGAAGACGTCGATAAACTAACATGGGAATGGTTTAACAATGCCAGAGCAAAAAATCTGCCCATATCAGGAATTTTAATTCGGTAAAAAGCAAAAGAAATTGCTGAGGAAATTGGGAAAAAAGATTTTAAAGCATCAAATGGCTGGTTGATGAGCTTCAGAGCTCGACATAATCTGTCACTGAAACAAATGTGTGGCGAATTAAAAGATATTCCGGATTCTGATGTTGAAAAATGGATAGACAGAATTTCTATATTAGTAGATGGTTATGCTCAAAGGGATATGTTTAATTGCGATGAAACAGGACTGTTTTTTCGGGAATTGCCTACGAAAACTCTGACTGAAAAAGGAAAAGCATGTTTTGGTGGAAAGCACTCAAAGGAGCGCCTGACTTTGCTTCTTTGTTGCAATATGAAAGGAGAAATGGAAAGGCCATTAGTAATCGGAAAATCACGGAAACCAAGATATTTCAAAAACATTGATGTGTCAAGTTTACCGGTTACCTGGAAACCTCAAAGGAAAGCGTGGATGACAGTAGTAATCATCGAAGAATGGTTGAAATTGTTTAACAGAAAAATGCAAAGAGATAACCGCCATGTGTTATTATTTTTAGATAATGCACCTTGCCATCCCGAGATAGAGTTAACAAAAGTGAAGCTACAGTTCCTGCCAGGGAATACCACATCTAGAACTCAACCTTTGGATTAAGGGATAATCAAAACTCTAAAAACTGTCTACAAAAAATATCTCCTTCGATCAATTTTAGCTGCAATGGAAGCAGCAAAGTCTGCATCCGAACTAGCTAAGACCGTAACAGTTTTGGATGCAGTTAAATGGATTGACAGAGCCTCGAAAGAAATCACACCTGATACAATAATTAAGTGCTTTCAGAAATCGGGGTTCAGTTTCGACACCGAAGAAATTTCAGATAGTGGTAAAGATGATGTTGAAAAGGAAGAGCTTCAAGACCTGATGAATAACATTTGCAGTTTCATTCCAGATGGACAAGGACATACAAATGTTACTGAATACATACATGCCGATGATAAACTTACTACAAGCGATTATAATGAGTCAGTGGATTTTCTCATAGCACAAAGCTAGAGGACAATAGTGGGAGTAGCACTGATGAATATGAAGTAGAAGACGGAGTGACTAGCATTAAGTCATATCAAGATGCTCTTAAGAATCTAAAGCTTTTACAAAATTTTTACATAGCGCGAAACAATTATGAAATGATACCAATGTTAAATGAAATATAATGTGCTACCGAAAAAGAAGCGATTAAGAAAAAAATAAACAAACAACAATATTCGATTTTTTTTCTAAATAAACTCAAGATAATGGAATTTCGAAGCATTTATTAAGGTAAATATAACTGTTTTTTTTTTCACTAAAATTTGTAATTTTGATTTATGCCAGTGTGTTTGTGTACTATCAATTTGTAGTGTAAATTAATATTACTATAAATATATAGAAATATGTAAAAAGATTTCATGTTTATTTAATTTTTAAAAAATTAAAAGATACGTTAGATTTAATCTTCAGCCAAAGAATTGTTTAATACTCTGTGAACGGGATGTCTATAAAGTTTTTCTGTCTAAGCCGGAAATCTGTCTAAGGCGGAATTTTATTTCAGTCCCAAGCGATTCCGCCTTAGACAGATTTCACTGTAATTAAAAGACAGAATTTAAATTAATTAGCTAAATTAAAAGTTATCGCAAATTAATGAAAATCAAATCACAAGCCGTGGAATTAAAAATGTTATCACTGATTGGGAAAGCGAAACTAGCATCCACCTGTTAGCTGTCATGTAACGAATATGTCACAAGAGGGAGGCGCTAAGCATTTCAATGACGTCATCATAATGCATGCCGACGTTGGACAGAGATGTACTCCGAAAATCGCGGAGTGGCGCGCGTGCGCAATACTGCCGATTCGCTCCCAAAGCCGAGAGGAAAATGTCGGCGGCGAAAACGGACTTGCCCTTTACGGTGAGAGAGAAAACGACAATATCGCGGCGCAATGACTGAATTTAAATAGACATCGATGCAAAAAAACATAGCTGAAAGGAATAAAAATAAACCAAATTTAAATACTGTGAGAAGTATTCTCACAATGAGCATATTGTAGCGATATTTTTGGTAGAAAAACTTGTGATTTTTGTGAATTGTAATGACATTAAAATGGCACATTTTGCGTAGATTGGAAACACACCCAGATCATGTCAGACATTTAAGTCTTGCATCGAATAAAGTTCTTTCTACTGTTTGGTTTGCTTTTCACGTTTGAGTCAGATTGACTTTAACTTTTTCTTCTGTCTAAGCTGAACATTGTAATCTAACTGAACTGGCACCTTTTTTTTTTTTTTTTTAATTTATGAACAGTTCCACACAGCACTGATGACTCAGACTTCTTGTCTACAGATGAGTTTTGTCTTGGCAATAGGGTCGATTTTTTAGAGGAAAATTCAGAATAGCGTTTCATAAAAAAGGGTTACACGTATGAAAGAGCATCTGTTGTTTTCTTTATTAAAATTTTTATTAGAGATATGTTTGTGGATTATATTACTTATAATTGCATTTAAATACCTATTAATTCCCTTTCATTTCGAGTTTCGAATTGAAATGCACAGGAGAAAATTATTTTTTCGGGTTCAGATATAGAAAAACCAAATCTGTGTTTGATCCTAACGAGCACCAGACTACAGAAAATGGGCGAACGAATCATTTATAAAATTGCAAGGAAACTTCCAACTTAAAACATTAAAAATGTGGAAGTTTTATGTCTGCACCAGAAAAGAAAAATTGTCTTTTAAACTATAAAAAAAAAAATATATATATATATATAAGGTCACCCGGGGTAATTCCTGGTCAAAAAGCATCAACATCTAATTATTATAAAAACTATTAAAGGTATTGTTCCCAATTTTTTTGTGGAATAAGCCTCCTCTGATGGCTATATTATAAAATCCTTACTTAAAGATATATGCACTTATAATTAAAATAATTATAATTTTTAAATGACCAAGAATTACCCCGGAAATGGTCACTTCTGGGGTAATTATTGGTCAGCATCCTTTTTCATATAAATAAAGTAGCACAATTAATTTTTTTATGACTGAGTAATAAAATAAGTAGAATCAATCTTCTAAAAGTTTTGTTCATCTCATAATTGTGGAATAATAAAGCATAGACTTTGTTTTGGGCATAAATTAAATACAAAGTTATTTGACGTGCAAAAGACTCTTGTACATTTTACAAATCATTAATTAGCCAAAGAAATTTTATGCATTTTTACAACATTTATAAGCAGTATTTATTACTTTCATTAGTATCCACTGTGAATGGATTTATTAATAACTTGCAAATTTATTGGTCCATAAAAAATATAACTGAATGTTTGTTACCAATTTTATTTTGCTTAGATCAACTGAAGTTTTCGGCTACCTTTTCAAGACATTTTCGATACAGACCTTTAATATAATACACAGCATAATAATTAGGTTCCTCTATTGCATTAAGTATATTTTTATGTACCAGTTTGGCATTTTGCAATGAGATAGTATTTCTACTTAAATTGTTCAGTCATAGAGTGGGTCTTATTCTCTGAGCACTTACTGTTTTCTTCTTTTAAAAGTGTTTAATATAGTAGAGGAAAATTTTATAATCTTTTTTAAAGACTGTGATATGTCATTCGTTGAAATAAAATAATTAAAACCTCAAAAATGACTGATCTGTTGTGAAATGTGGAAAAATCAAGATCGATGTTTTGCAGAAATTTGAGTAGCAGTTTTGAATCTAATTTTTTTTAACTATTTAATTTCAACTAAATGAATAATTAAGGCATATATTTCAAAGCAAAGGATTCAAAGTATCTTTGAGATTTTTTACAGTTTCATAAATTGTTATAACAAAAGCGAAAATAATCAAGAATTACCTCAGAAACTCAGTGACCAGAAATTACCACGGGTGACTACTTTATTCAGAACTACAATTAACTAAAATGTGGTGAACAGTGTGGTTGCAGTTAATTCTCAAAGGTTTTGCGACAATTAAAATCACTAAATATGACAATAAAAGGGAATTAAATGATGATAAAAACTTTGACCAGGAATTACCCCAGTGACCAAGATTTACCCTGGTTACATGGGGCATTATTTGACCAACTTCTGTAAATTATTTAAAATAGTACAAAAAATTTCAAGACTGTTTTTTAATAGCTAAAGTAGTTGGTAATTGAACCAAACAGAAAGAAAAGAAAAATATTTAAAATTTGAGTTGTGACAAACATCTTTGTAAAAATGTATCATAACTAAGGCCAATGTTATTTTACAGAAATTTAACAAGCCATTTCAAAAAGATTTTTTTTTCAAAATAAATAAATAATAAATTCATAATTAAGTACTAAATTCCAATGAGGATAGTTCAGAGTACCTCTAAGATTTTTTTCATTTTGGTAAAGTGTTTTTAAAACATAAAAAAGACTCTGTGACCAGGAATTACCCCGGGTGACCCTATATTTATTAACTCTAAGTATTGTGTAAGTATAATCTCCAGTAAGGCAGGGGTTTTTATTTTTATTTATTTATTTTAATTTGTCATTACTTTGTAACCAAGCCTGCCAGAGTTGACTATTTTTATATTCAATTGTACCACCATTTTAAGAAAATAAATTTTTACTATATTTCTCTCGCTGATGTTGTCAAAGTGTATGCGAAAAAGTTTTGTTTTAAAAAAATGGTGCGAGATAGAATTAAAAACTGGTCGCCTGTAGCAGCCCTGTGTAACATAACAGTGTTAGAAAAGAAAACAAATCGGTTGAAACCACTGAAATAGTAATTTATAACTCCATCTTTTTTTCTGATCGTAAACTCTATAGAAATATATGTTCTTTTTCTCCAGATGTTACCTAAAAATACACTACTGTAGTTACAAGAACGATTAATGTGTAGCGCACAGGTGAAGAGTAGCAGAGAGTACTTAATTAAACAAGTTTAAAACATGTTCTCAAAGAAGGTTTTAAATTCATTAATGTAACTGAAAAGGTGGGAAATACATCTACCAGTGTGACTCAGGGTTCGAAGGAATGTGTGTGTCTTAGGGGTATAGGTGCAGATTCCCAAAATTTTCCCAGTCGCCACTTTGGCGCCTAACCAAAATCTAGCGGCCACATTGTGAAACAAACTCGTAAAACAATAGTATTTAGATGGGAAAAAACTTAGCAAAAAAACCCAGGAATTCAAAATGAAAAATAGTTTCATTAATAAATACAAATGTACAACAAAGCGCAGACTAATTATAACAAATGTGTATATTTAATTTAATCCTAAAATTCTTGAAACTTTGATATTAAAAAAGTATAATATAAATCTGGGAAAATCAGAAGATAAAGTTGGACGAGATGCAATTGAATAACAAAACATGTATAAACTTAAGCAGTCATGATAATGGGAAATATTAGGAAAACTTTATTTCTTACTTTGATTTTGTCACATAAAAGTATACAATACATATAAAAAATTTTAGGAATGTGTAAGATTATTTTGCACTATAAAAATCTCGCACTTGCAGAAAACATTTACAGAGCAAGAATATACCTCTCGTTAAGTATTTTTTCGTGTGAGTTTATTTTTGTTCTTTTTTCTTCAGAGTTCGGAATCCTCTATCCTCGCGACTCCATGATCCAAAGCCTTTAAATAATCTCCATCGCATCGGGAACTTTGTGCTGTCTTCGTGAGCCGATCTGCAGTATATGAGTATTTATTTCAACTCTGGATTTCGAACGAAACCCTCGAAGAAATGCTTGCTTTCGCTGGTGTCTAAAGGAGAAGCTTTATCATTAGCGCACTCATGTGCGGAGCTTCGCAGCAGCTAAGCTTTGTAGTGGAGTGGACATGCGTAGTATAGTCGAACATAATGTTAGGCAAGAAAGTAGTACATCACAGGGGCAACGTTCATGACGGTAACTGAGATCGCAAAAATTCCCTGACTTTTTATCAAGGACATACTTAATCTCGGCCAGTGAAAAGAGCAGGTGCTTTTCTATTTGAAAAATAAAAAAAATATCAAAATTCCGCGACGGGGATTGGGAACACTGAAAATTGATCTCTGGCGACTAAGACACTGAAAGTTAGTCGCCTTAGCAAAAAATTTAGTCGCCACGTGACGACTGGCGACCGTAAATCTGCACCTATACTTAGGGGTAGGGGCTATCTATACATAGGCATGTGAGTGTATACCGAAAAGGTCTACAACATCTGATCCAGATTGAAATATCGAAAAGGAATGATATGGGAACAGGCGAGTTAAAATTTATTTTTAGTTTTTTACTTTCTTCTATCTTTACAAGTAAAAAGTATTGGATTCGTGAACATTTTCGACTTTCAGTTTTCGACGGATTTACATGTTTTAGGTGTCAGGGATTCCGAAAAACATGTTTTTACAAAATGTCTGCCTGTGAGTCTGTCTGTATGCGACACAAATTTTGTGGGCACTCTATCTCAAGAACTAATGCACGGAATTTAATAAAAATTTATATTCAATTAGCCCCTGATATAGATTGGTGCTGATTAGTTTTTGGTGTAAATCGCTCAACAGGTGGCGCTGCTATGCATAAGTTTTCACGATTTCCACAATATGTCAATCCCCAGAACTAATGCACGGATTTTCATCAAACTTTAGATTCAGTTAGGCCTTGACATGAATTGACGTTTTATACATTTTGGTGTAAATCGCTCAACAGGTGGCGCTGCTATTCTGCATTTTTTGTAATTTCCTTAATACTGCTACCTCAAGAACTAATGTTTGGATTTTTAACAAACTTCAGATTCAGGTGTACCTTGATATGGTGTACTCAGGTGTACCTTGAGCTGTTTATGTTAAGGTGAAAATCGCTCAACAGGTGGCGCTGCTATGCTATATTTTTCAGAATTTCCACTATAGCTCTATCTCAAGAACTGTTGCACGAATTTTCATCAAACTTTAAATTCAGATATACTTTGATATGAATTGGTGCTAAATTGATGTAATTTCTTGTACAATTTAAATGATTTAATTGACGTGATTTATATAGAAGAAAGTTTTGTGATGGCCGCAACATGCTAGTTTTGTTTTGTTTTGTTTTTGTTTGGCTACTTTGTTTTACAAAAAGGAAGAAAAAGTGTTTGGAAAAGGATGAAGATCTACTTCTATATATTTTTAATCTTCAGTTATTTAGCAATAGAATGACACCCGTATTTTTCTAACGAATCGGACACACTGGGGTCTACAAAACCCCAAAACGCTTTTAGGGTAAAAAAAAAAAATAATAATGATAACAATATAATTGTGTTAGTTTAAGACAGACTAAACCACAGAAAAAAAAAATGAAAAACAAAAACAGGCAATAAATGTATATTTGACAAAAATAATGTGTATTAGCCTTGGAATATTACAAATATATTTTTGAACAAATCTGACACACTGGCGTCTGCAAAACATAAAATGTTTCTTGGCTCTTTTTTTTAAATTGATGACAACACAATTGTGTTAGTTTTATGTATACTAAATTGTAGGGGGGAAAAAGATAAGAAATAAACAAAACAGGACGTAAAAAGTGCATTTTAATTAGCATGCATCAATTAGTTGTTGCATCTCTCTAACACTCCGCCTTCAGCTATCTAAAAGTTCGCAATGATTCCAAATGATATCACAGGGGCCCCATTCAAATCATTGCAACATTATCCAAATAGAACTAATGGTTAAATATATGTGTAATGCATACACAATATTTTCGCAACTTGGATTTTAACACGTTAAGCGCCACGTCAGTCACCGGTGACTGACTGAACTTTCCGTTTAGAACGCATCATTCACCGATGACTGACGGTCTAAAATATGATATAAAACTAAAAACACATATATTGTTTTAAGTAATTACTGAAAATTTATTTAAAATTTATTTACCTTTTACTTATTACAGGATTATACTTTCTTAAAAATTACTTAAAACATTGTAAATTTTTCAGCTTCAGAGTTAGTCACCGTGGCACTCAACGTGTTAAATAGAAAAAAATTCTTAATCTCTTTAATGTATAGTTTATAATCTAACAACTTATAAGTTAATAGATATAGGTATTAATGTAAGTGCCACGTGTAGGACATTTTGTCCGTTTCACATGGAATAGCCCAGGAGCAGAATCGCTAGGAGCCAGAAAAAATTATGCTTTAGACAGGTTTCTGCCGTAACAAATAGATTTTTATGACATCTCTTCCGTCTGGACCATGAAAGTTTTCTTTTAAGACAGGATTCCATAATTGACAGTTTCCGTTTTCACGGGTTTTAACGGAAATTTTCAAGGAAAGACTCTGATATTAAATTCTTTTTAACACTTTCCAACATAGATGAAAAGTGTTTATGATTTCGGCTTGTCTGTCAATCTCTCTGTCTGACCGTTCGTCTGTCCGTGCTCTTACTCGCATAAATATAGTCCGATTGCTCTGAAATTGATAGATGTTATTGGGTATCATGGACATCATTATGACATGTTCGGTATTGAAGTCGAAGTGTACAGCATTATCGGTTAATTTAACGGACAACTCAAAAGAATTCCGTTAAATAACGGTCTTTGGGAAAAAAACCGTTTGTCGTGTTCTTTAATGATATTACAGTATTTTAAACATATTGTAATTGATATACATTACTGAAGTGTACCACAAGGTTCTTACTGCAGAATATGGCGTGCATAGAACTTATCGTTCATTTACAGGAACACAGAAAAGAATTTGGCTGTAGAAGAAAATGAGCAATAATTGAACTATTAAAGAAAACGAACAATAATAATTGTTGGAAGTGCGTTTTCATTCGTGATATGCGTTTTAAATTTTTGGCGTGTGTAAATTGTATATATCATGTACAGTTTCGTACAAAAGTCCCAACAACATCGTGAACAGTTTGTATATTTCTACTTTCACGTAACAGTTTATGTACTTCTACTTTAACTTGGTTGTTCTAATTCTGCCGGAAGCGTTAATAGCTTCTCTCTGCATTTTAATAAATGTCAGTAACAACAAAATTTAATTTAACTTAATTCCAATATTTCTGACACCATGGAAAGTGTTTCATAATCTATGCTCTAAGCAGGATTTTTCGTTCTTGTTTAAACCTATGTTTGAGAAAGAGATATTTCAAGTGAAAACAGTTCAGACAAAAAAAACGAAGCAATGTGAGCATTTTGGTGTTTTTTATTAAGAATTATTACAAAGATTTCGTAAATCAAGAAAATATTGAGATCATAAACAAATATAAACATTGTATACATTGTATTTTGCACTATGTTGACTGTAGACTTCTTCAAATATACATATATTGATATTTATCACATCATCATTTACGTCAAATTTTTATATATACTTATATTTACTAACTTTTAAAATCTGATTTGCCTTTGTAACGCTCGATAAAATCTTCTTAAACTGATATATATATATATTTTACTTGACTGACGCTGTACCTTGTGACTCATGTGAATAAGAACTGTATTTATTTCCTCATTTTTACTTGGTACTTTTTTTTTCAGCGGGACAGTTTTAAAAAGAGCATTATCGGATTTTATATTTATTCATTTAAAAAGTATTCAAAAGCTTTTATTTAAAATCATACTTTCATTTTTTTTATATACAAAAATACATATATCTTAAAATATATCTTTCTTTATAGGATAGGTTTTATTAGTTTAAAAAATTCAATGAATTAAAAATAAATAAATAAATAAGGGAGCTCCAGGATAGATGTTTGTTTCTCTCTTCAGCAAATGAGCTTCATGTATAATGATATCCTACATTTGATCGATAAGTGAAGTATCTTTCCCTCTCGCGCTAGCTCCCATCTCGTTTCGCTCTTTCTCTTTCCTTCACCCGTTCTCCCCGGTCTCTTTCCCCCATCGTTCCAACCACATCTTCTCTCCTTCGCTCCCCTATCTACTATTTCCTTTTCTGTCCCTACTCCCTCTTTCTCCATTCCCGTTCTTTCACACCCCTCTTTCCCTTCATCCTTTCTCCTTCCCACTATCCATCTGCCATTCACCATTCCGCCTTCTCTCACTTTCCCCATACTTTAAAACTTAAAAAAAAAAAAAAAAAAAAACTTAACTAAAAAAAAAAAAAAACTTAACTGCTTAATTTCTAAATACTTAACTACTTAAAAAAGACAGGGAAAGAGGGAGAGAGAGAAAGGCGGTCAGACATACAACAGAAGGGCGGTGAGAGAGAGAGGGGGTGAGGAGAAACAAAGAGATGAAGGAACGGGAGCGGAAAACGGGAGCGGAAGAGGAGAGGGTGGGGCGAAACGAGGAAGAAGGGGATAGACGGGCGAAGGAGGCAGTAAAGAGAAAGGAAAGATGAGGAAAGGAGATCGGTGAGAGAGGGTGAAAGAGGGAGAGAGAAAGATGCGAGATGGGAATTGCCGAAGGAGAGAGTGATACTTCAAATATTAATCTAATCCAAATCATTTTTTCATCTGCTAATTCACCGAAGAGAGGAAATTTTGAATACTTTCCCACACTTACTCCAAGCATCAGGAATCAGAACTTGAAGAGTTAAAGGGGAATCCAAACTTTTTTTTCTCTCAAGTTACTGTTATAATTTTATTTTATTTTATTATTTTCTGCATTATTTTATTTTCTGTTAGGTATATTATTATGTTAAGTAGCAATGTAATTACTGTTATAATTGAAGTTTTAAAAAAATCTTTCTTTTACCAAAAATCAAAAATAAGGTAAAATATTTTTAAAAAATACAATAAAAAATAAATTAATAAAATTATTAAAAAAATCAATCAAAATACTTTTGAAAAAAAAAAATATGTAGGAGTCGAATAATTTTCTCGATAAATGCTCTTTTAAAACTGCCTGCTTAAAAAAACAAAAAAAATTCTGTTGATCTGCTGATATTGTCTTCTGAATATTAACTTGTCAAAGATTTAGAAAGTTTGTTGATGAAACTGTCATTGTGCATGATACCTGAATAAAACTTTTCCTCCAGTGCCCAAGTGACGAATTTACAGATGATTCCTTTTGCTGTGATATTATTTCTGGTGGCCTTTTCTTTATCATTTTCATCTGTACGTTTCTCACTTTTGCTAGTTATTACACAATTTTGCTTCTCAGCACAATATGTACCATTAGAATCATACTTTTCTTCCTTAGGATTTATTTTTTCATCTGTATGTTGGTCATCGTAATATGTATCATATAAATTAAAGCTTTTTTCCTTAAGATTTATTCCTTCATCTGTATTTTCTTCGGAACTATACATTTCATTGTCTGTTATACTAGGAGCAACTTCTTGAATATTTTTTGACTTTAGACTTTCATTGTTTACTGAGATATTTAAATGACGGTGTTCAAATGGTAATACGTCAGTTTCATTACTTTTATCTTTTAATTCATCCTGTTTGAAGTCTCCCATCGTACCTTCATTGGGCGGAACTTCAGCGTAAAGCATCTTGACAGACGTATCATCACGTATATTTTCATCCTCAAATCCCACGCCTGAATAAATCGTTGTTTTCTTATCAGCATATGGCGATTTCTTTTCAAAAGATATACACTGTATTTCCCGCTCCAGATCTTCTAAAGGAACTAATTGGAATAAAAACAACAGTATAAATATTTATCGAAATAAATTTACTTTCATAAATTAATGTGTGAATGTGAAATTTTGGAGCTATAGGACAGAGTGCGGCCACAACAACTAAATAGTAATGAAAAATAAGCGTTTTTTCTTGGAGTAGCATTTAAAAAAACAGTGAACACTCTAGTTGCGCCAATTTTTAATCAACTAACTCGATCTTTTTTTTAGAAAATATTTTTTAGTGATATGCTTAGGATTTTCTCAAATACAGGTATACTGCTAACGAATATTTAAGTAAAATACTCTTGGTTGAAAACTTACATTATATTTGAATTAATGCCATTTCCTTATAAAGATATATATTTTTAAAGCGGCTAAAAATTTTACTTGTTTTTACACTAAAAAGTATTTTTTTTTTATTACTCTATGTTCATTTTGCGATGAGTGTCCACCATTTGACCCACTGTTATCGAGGCGCTTCGCTATTTTTTAACATATCAACCAATGAAATATATATATATAAGTAAATGGATTTTTATAAACACTTCGCAGTTTGAAAAAAAGATCTCGAAATTGCCTTAAATTTTAGGACGTCAAAGTGGTGTTATCCATTAACCCATCTGCTAGGACGCTTCATGAAATAACGACAAATTTGCCATAAAGGTCGTATCCTGTAATTTTACTTTTGCAGTACTAATATCAGGATTGTAAAAAAGTCATCCCGGGCGGGTAGCTGGGCGGGTACCTTGGAAGTTACCCACTACAACCCTTATGGTTGTGAAAAACCCGTGTTTAAAAAAACCACCCCGGGCGGGTACCCGGGCAGTTACCTACCACAACAAAAGATGGGCCCAATTTGACATCATCTGGACATTTTGCAGTTTTTTTTTTTAAATTTAGAATATGTATGTTAAAATTATTTCCTACGAATTTTCCTATAAAGGTCTCTTTCATAATTTTGTCTACATAGTAATTTTCGCACAGTTAATTTTTTTTGTTTATTTGTAGAAATTGCGAATGAGGTTACATTGACCCCATCTTAGGCAATCAGGGAATAAATGATGGCTTTTTATCATCACACCAAATATTCTCAGAAGTACAACAAATGCAGACAGTTTATGCGTAAAATTAATATTTCATGTGTTATTTTGTTATGGGAAAAAAATGGCCACAATTTTTTTCTGAAAAAAAAAAAAATAAAAGGCCAAAAAATCAGAGTTCTAACTTTTTACGACTGCTCTTTCATCTTCACCTAACACTTCATTTATAATGACTGTTTCATAATAATGGAAGCCATTAATCCATCAGGAGAAGAAAAAGATCCATTCCAAAGGTATAAGTTCAACTGGAAAAAAACTATTTAATACTTTGATCAGAAAGAAGAGGCTACAACTGCAATTTTCATGACACTAATAGAATCACATAGCTGCCAATGTGTACGGTTTAGTAACCTCTAAAACTGAATAAAAATTTTTGCCATATTTAATCGTTGACAATTGTTAGACTTTTTAAACTGAATTTCCGGAAGTGATAGCCAATTGTTCCTTTGTGACGACATTTCTGTGGCTGTCAACTCGTAAAACTTGGCTAAAAATGCTAACTTTGACAACATTTTCTGAATGAATCTTTAACTTTATAAGAAAATGGTAAATTCTGTAATTTCTTGGTATCTGAACAAAATCCGTAAATTCTATATTTTTACGAATATTGATGCAAATATTTTGTATTTACGAATGAAAATGACTTCGCGAAAGTATCAGAAAAATAGTTAGTTTGGATTTGGAAATAGCTTTCAATATAAAAAAATTATCATAAAGAGATGTGATCCTCTCCCACCCAAAAAAAGGAAATCCACGACCCCCCTCTAAACGATGAGCTGGATCCGCCTTAGTGATATCCTCCCTTAAAAGGTAAAGTTTAGAATAACATACAAGCTATTGGCCTTTTTAAAATAATATCATTAAGATGTGTAAAAAAGAAAAACCTTCTGGTGGTATTTTGAATGAACATTGAAATGTTTTAGCATTCAATTCAATTGTAAATGCTAATCTACAGAGTTAGGATTGGCCCCTTTCTTATTCATTTATTGAAAAGTTCAATACAGACATAAATAAATAAAAATATAAGGTGTGTCATAGTGGCTAGAATATGTGCACCAATCATAAAGGCTTCGAAAAGCCAATTTAAATACAAATCCCTTTGCATTTTAATTCTATATTCAAGCATAGCATGAACCTGATTGTCAAAGACTCGACGCTGCGAATATCAATCATGAAATTGTTGATTTATTACCCGACTGTCAAGAAGGGTTATGTGTTTATGGTATGTGTAAGGGTTATGTTCACGCGTATCTGGGTATGTGGATTTCTTTATACCCTCGAAACATCCCAACGGCTGGATGGATTTAAATGAATGAGGTCTCTATAGATTCGTCTTAACCGACCGAGGGTTATAGGCTAGGTTTTGTTTTTAGAAATTAAAAATGGCGGTCGTAAAATACGAAATGGCGGTAGAGACATAAAAAAAAAATTAAGCATCCTATTGAGTGGCATATCATTGGATAAGTCTTTCGAAATGAAGACGATGTTTCATTGACTATTTTACAGTCAGAAGCTCCGTTTAAATATTACACAACCTGGAAGTTGTGTAGGTAGGATCTCTAGCTTGACTGCAGCTCTAACCTTCATATACATCTATAGGCCTCATCAAAACAGTGTTTATAGATAGGAACTACCAATTAAACACAACTTAAAAGTCATCAATACAAGTAAATAAAAAAAATAGGTAAGTAATATAAAAAATAGTTTCACATTGATGAAAAATAATTAATTAGTTCGCTTTTTACGCAGTCGGGTTTTCTGATTTTTTAAATTTAATTTCTATTTGTTTGCTATATAGTAGAACACAAATTTACATGGGTTCTTTTGTCATTTGTTGGCCGATTGAATATTTTAACTATTTTTGTAAGTAAATTAACCTTAAAACGTTAACTGCCATACTTACTCGGCGGTTATCATAATCAGTATAGCCAGTTTAGCTAGCTTTAAAAAAAAATTCAAAATATCTACCAGAATACGCGAATAGAAATTTTTTAATTTAATGAAAAACATTCAAGGATTACATAATGCTAACATTGCTGTTCAACAATTCTGGTAGATAATTTTAAAATTTAATCATTGTCGATATCTACACCATCTGCCAAACTTTTCATTTCTAAACATTATTAAAAGTTACTTAAGAATTTTCAACGGTACAAAACAAACTTTGAAATCTTGCCGTTAGGTTAATACAGCCAGACATTTTGAATCAATTTGATATGCATGATATTTTTGGGGATTATCCCTTTTATAAACGAGGGGAAATTCTAATCAAGAGCTTTTTTGCTTATATGTGTATTTACCAATTTCTTAACAAAATAAACTGATCCATTTCTTAGCGAAATAAACTGTATAATTTATTGGTATTTTACACACTTGTAAGTTTATCTAATTTATTTATTTATTTATTTATACCTTTGCATAATATGATGAAAGGGATTTTCGTGTCGAATAAAATATAATTTATCATATAAAAATATTTCATGGTCTTTGTTTTAGTAAAACTGTTAATTTACGTAAAATGTTATAAGGCGGAACCACAATTGATATATATATATATATATATATATATATATATACATATACTAGCTGTTTAACCCGTTCTACGCACGAGAGTTCATGTTCAATAACTATTCGATTTAGAAAAAATATTTTTCTACTGCTGTGCATTTTTTAATGAAATTTAATTTATCATGTTAGTATGGCAGCAGACGATAAAACTACATCTTTGGAGTAAGGGAATAAATAGAATAAAGTTTTGTTGATGTTTGCGATAAAATATTTTTCTTAATTTTTAAAAAAGGGTAATAATTAAGCGCATGTTTCTGTTTGCCCGAAACAAGTTCATGAATTTTGGAAAAATTATTCATTTTACAAATAAATAACAAATGACATCTATTAACACAATTATCCATTCTTGCTTAAATTTAAATTTCAAAATAAATTATTCGAAATTTCATAAGATAGCTATAAAACATATAATAATAATAAAACATATAATACAACCATAAAAGTTGCCTAGACTATCATACCTCTTCTATTAATAATATGTAACAATATATAATATAATAATAAATACAAATAATAGCAGATTAACTTAGAGATCGCCAAAATATTCCCAGTAATCACCGGTCGGCGATGACTGGCTACTGCTCACAAAACTTATATCAGAGATCAGGGCCGAAAATAACGTGGGGGGGGGGGGGAGGAGGCATGTGCCCCGGGCGCCAGAACGAAGGGGTGAAAAATGAAGGATTATACCTTTGGAATGGATCATTTTCTTCTGATGAACTGATGTCTTTTATTATTATGAAACAGCCATTATAAATGAAGTGTTAGGTGAAGATGAAAGAGCAGTCGAAAAGAGCAGAGAAAAGAGCAGTTTTTCTTCCCATTCTGACCAGAAAATCAGAGTTCTAACTTTTTACGGCTGTTCTTTCATCTTCACCTAACACTTCATTTATAATGGCTGTTTCATAATAATAGAAGACATCATCCCATCGGAAGAAAATAACTCGGTGAAAGCGGAAACTCGGTTAAGCAGGATTCGGATAATCGGGACTCTGACTGTATAATTTCCTTTTTAAAATGATCTTTAGAATATTTTAGTTGGTGTTCAGAGGGGAGTCATGATCCCCGTGACCTCCTCCTTGGATCCGCCATTGTAGATTACGTAGTTCAGTATTACATGTTTTAAATTTTAAAATAAGTCGGCTATTAGAAAGTTAGTAAAATTCTCTTTGTAAATATACTTTGCAGAAGGGGGGGGGGGGGCGCCAAAATCCATGCTTGCCCCGGGTGCAAAAAAGGCTAGTTTCGGCCCTGTCAGAGATTTCAGATCCTATTAATAGCTTTTTGTGTTTGTGACTATTCAAAATGCAAAGAAGGAAAAAAAAAACTTGCTAAAAAGGTGCATTTAATATGTTAAAGATGCCACAAATATAGAAGTATAAAAGATGTTATTACATAATAATGCAGTTTTAAAAATTTAAAAACTTCTAAAATTGCACGCCGAGCGCTTTTGATCAGAACTTGATTATCATCAGGGTAGCTTTGATTGTACTGAAAATTCCTATTCATACGGCTGGACAGCCAGGTGAGTCTAATTTATAGTATAGGAGAGAAGGGGGTGAGGAGAGGTAGTAAACTAAAAATTTCTTTCCAAGTTTAACAATACGTCTTCTATTTTAAGAACTTTAACCATATAACCGGAATGTTATATGAAATATTATCATTAATAGCCTTATTTCCTTTTATTAAAATTTCTTTGGATTCTTTTATTAACGAAATATGATAATGGGAGATATTAAATTTCTTTACCGCCTATCTTAGCTTCTCATACAAACCAGGCACATAGCCAAAGTTACAAAATTTAAGTTTATTAACTGGATTGCTTTTATGGGCTTTACATTTCATGTCGCAGACCAGTTTATTAATATAGTATTACAGGCAAACTATTTTCCCCGGCAATGCATTTAATTTGATTTATTTCATTATCTAGAAAAGTGTCTGCGCATATTTCAGCAGCTCGTTTAACATAAAACCTATAGGCTGCTATTTTGTACCCAAAAGGAGAAGCGCTGCCATAAGGTATGGCGTGATTTGACGTATTAAGTTTCCTATAAATTTTTCTATCTAATTTTCCATCATTCCTTGTCAATTCAACGTCTAAAAACGGTAAAGTTTTTCCATTTCCTATTTCTAAAACGAATTTTATGTTATCGTTTGTTTATTGTATTGATATCCTGTAAAAATTATTTTAGTTCCTCAATATTGTATTCATTGTACATATGGTCATCAATATTTCATTCATTTTGTGTTTAAAATAAAAATAAAAATAATAAATTACCTTTTTCTTTCCATATTTTCTCACTTGTCAGTTTTGAATTAATATCTTTATGGAATTGCAGCTCAAACAATAATATGAAAATTTCGCCAACATCTGGCCTATCTGCAGGCTGCAACTTCAATGTATGTTGGAGGAAACATAATATTTTGTCCAAATTTGCTTTCTTAGCAGCTTTTGAATACGCCTCTTTAACAACCTTTTGAAATTTTTTGGCCTGCAATAGAAAGAAGAAGACAGTAAATTATACATAGCATTTAACAATGATACATTGATTTAAAATATTTTAGCAATTTTCTCTAATTTGATGTAAATGTAAATTACGTCCGGCAACTTATCAAGATATAAATATAATTACATTTAACAAGATAATTGATATGGCGTCACAGTTTCCTCTATACATATATACATAGTTAAACGAAAAAGCACTGTCAAATCCATGAAGTTTTTTTTGATAAATTTCAAGGTTTTGTATTAAAGATATTTTTTTTAATGTATACTTAAAACGGGGGGAAGTCGCGAATAAACAGGGTATGAACGGTTTTTACTTTGTCACCAATATATGCAAATAATAATCGTGACCTTATGTAGTGGGAGAAAATTGTTGCAAATTATACGACAAAGTAATTTAAAGATTACTTTTCGAAAAACAGCGGTGACAATTTTAAAAACCGTACGCACCCTGGGTATGTCATAGCCCACGCGATTTCTCCCTGGTTAAAATAAATGTAAAAGCAAACTCTTATTACTTTCATTGTTTGGTAATTATTGAGCTTTTTAATATAGCTGATAAAGGATAAATTATACGTCTAAATTTATATCAATATCGGCATACCATAATTTATATTTATAATTTCAATATTCACCATATATATATATTTCAAATCTTTATTAAAGTATTTCCCCGCATACTCACTATTTCTCTGTTTCTTAAAAATATCTTATTAAACTAAATTTATTTTAAAATGCGTATTATACTATTCTTATTACAATTTCTAATCTAAAAGGCATTTTCTCTTCATAAAAATCTTTCTTAAAGCTATTACATTTCCCAATGCTAAAACCGAGACGCCAAAGCATTTCGAACTTTTTTTATTTTACCATTTTCTTTTTAGTTCTTATTTTATTCTAAATTTCTCCCTTCGCGTGCTTTTCAGCAGAGCAGCAAATCACTACGAAATTGATGCGCTCTCGATATTAAAAATGCTCGCTCTGACTGGATTATTTGACTAGCGCCTATTTCTGACTCGTCCAGATCTACGCCGTGACTTTGGTAACTTTGTGCGACGAGTCCCCATAATTTGTCTTGCATGAGGTTCGGAGCTCATCTTTTGTCATATCACTTTTGTCCCCATTTAAAGCCTCTTTTTTTTTCACCACCTCAGTCTTTCCCTTTTCTGTTTAATAGTCATGGGGTTTTTACCTTTGGTACACGAGATTGAAATCCAAGTTCATGGAGGCGGCTTAGTGTTGTAGATTTACTCACATCAACACCGTATTCTTTCCACTTTCGATGCAAATATCTTACATTTCTAAAACGATTTTTTTAGCAATACTCTTTAGCTTTCTATCATATCTCTGAGCAGTTTTTGGCTTTCGGCAGCTATTCAGATGCTTGTTTTCAAAATGTCTGTCGTTAAAATACTGCTTTATTGCTCTACTCACACTTGCTTGAGAACATTTTAAGTAACTGGCGATATATTGCTGATTACGACCTTCTGTATGCAAATCAATATAGCGATGCTTTGTAAACTCCGTTATGTCGGACGAACGACCCATGTTTCACACAAAATGAAAACATTGGTGATGCAAAGCGTTTTACAACTTAAGGTGAAGTCCCGCAGAAGCTAATTTTATGCTTAATTTATGCAATTTTCTGAAGCAATTAGGAAAATTCATAAGTACTCTAATTTTTTTACCTATTTGAGTATTCTAATATTTTGAATAATGAAAATAATTTTACAAAAATACAATATTCACTCAAAATTTAATCTTTTACAGTTTTAATTTTCTTTAATAACATGCAAATTTATGAAAACATCAACCATTGTTCTTTTTCAGTTGTACTACACTACTAATGCTAAAAAAGCTAAATGCAATTCCAAATACAATTGAATTGAATTATTCTAATTTTTTGACTTGGAGCTGTAAATATCATTTTCAAGCATTGTGGCTTTATTGGTAGTCTTATCGTCCCCAAGATTTATTCCTGCACTTTTAGAGATAACTTATAATTTTTGATTTTATTTAGTTCAATGTAAATATCTGTTATTAAAAGTCAATGAACATTGTAGCTATCACTTAGGCTTAGCATGACTTACCTTAGATACTAATTTTTCTTACCGTCACATCCTTACCGTCCTTTTTTTCCCTTACCGCCCCTTACTTACCATCCCTGTTCTATTTCACTATTAAATGGATGGCAGGGGCATCACTGGGGTAGTACATTATTAAACATTAATGTTTAATACTGGTTACATAATGTTTCATAATGTAAAAACATTTTCTAATTATAGCAACAAGAACATGAAATAATAATAAAAAAAAATTGAATTTGACATGTTTCTTATTCATGAAAGTTAAAATTATCGGAGATTGGCTCGCATGTATTTTGTTACAAATAATCGTTTTTAAATCTTTTAAGTATTCATACCCTCTAAACATTCATAAAAAAAGTAAATAGTCTGTTTTATTATACAGTTTTAAGGAAATCTCAGTAACGGATCCTTTCAAAACAATAATCCAGTATATTGTTTATTTCTTATCTGTGTGAAAAGCATTTTCTTTATAATAGTAGTATCAAAAACAAAATTAGTTGAAAATAATTTACTTCCGTGTGTTTCAAATGTAAATCCACATGTAGTAGTTTTCAAGCGATAAATAAATGCAGCCGTGTATTCATACATGTTTACGTTTACTTATCAGACTACGTTGGAATCAATACCAATTATGTAATATTTGATTATTATTATTTAATAACAGTATTTCTTGTAAATAAAAATTTTATTTTTTCGGATTGACTGCAGCCTCTCGTTATCTGTTTGCGACTAACAGTTGGAGAAACTATGTTCTAAAGATTTAATTGTAATTGTTTGCTACAGTCCTTATCTTCCCTGTGATATTCTTACCTTCTCGACTCGTATATTTCTGTTTACAACCATGAAATTCTTAGTAAAAGATTTTAAATATTTTTTTTTTTAATCCTGGTAGATATGTATAGTAAATTAGCTTGTCTGGAACATGTGTGCTACAGATAAATAATAATAATATAATAAATTGAGCATAAAATAATATTAACTGCTAAGTTTCAGCCTTTAAGACAATGTTATACTAAAATGTTTTACTCATAATACTACATAGTTATTATTTCTTATTTAAATGTTCTATGGGTGCTATGCAGATTTATTATAAGTAAAAATTTAGAAGAAAATGAAAAGTTAGAGAGATAAAATGTCAAGGGGACGAGTAAGGAAAATTAAACTCGCAAGTTTAACTTTGTTCGTCAGTTAAATAAAATATCATGAAAAATCATTGCTGCTGAACATTTTTTCTTTATTTTGTATCATTAAGGCATAATCATTCTGTAAATTTAAAATTTTATTTTATTAAGTTTAATTTCACCAGATTTTTATTCCCGAGAGTTAAATTTATGTGAAGAATGCCTCACAAGTTATTTCTTCCAATCACTCTCTAATTTTGTGTTAATCATTTCTAACTTTTAGTTTTAATATTAACAGTTTAAATTTTCTTTTTTAAATTTAAATTTCTCATGCTGCCAATATTTATTTTATTATATTTTGTTCTAATAAATTTAATTATATTATTTCGATTCCGATTTCCTCTGATTTTTTTAACCCTTCTCAGTACTTATATATTTATAATCAGCACATTAGAAAATTATGTAATAAAATTCGCTTACTTGAAGCACTTTATGTATTACTGGATATACTTCTTCAGACCATGATGATACCTGCTTATTCTTTCGGGCTAGGTAATTATTGGTTACCGCTTCAAGAGTCATCACAGCAAGGCACCAGTTGTCATATTTCATACCGTCAATTGAAGATGGATCACGAGCAAAGGTCTCCGGTGGGCGAAGATGTGACTTTAATCCTGATGCAACACTATTTAAATAAAATGAATATCAGCATTCAATTCACTGACTTAATATTTTGTTTGAAAAACAGAAGTATTTCTTATAATATATATATATATATATATATATATATATATTATATAAGTACAGTCGTGGGAAAAAAAAGTAAACACCCCTTACTAACTCTGCAAAAAATTATCGCAGAAGAAAGTTACTGGTACCACACGATTGGTAATAAAGTCTACTTTTAAATGATGTATATAAATTTGCATTGGGAGCCATCTACATATTAAAACGAAATAACTTTATTTTTTTCAATAGCAGTACACAGTTCTGACAGCATAAATAAAATCTACACCCTTCAATTAGCCTAAAAACAAATTTTTATGCAATTCGTACGATAAATTTCCGCGAAATTAATTATTTTAAAACGAGTATATTTTAGGGTCTGTATCCAAATTTAAGTTCGGTACTCGATTGTTGACTGAGAGAGCCCCTTCTTGATCAAGGCAGTTTAAGCGCCACTCAAGCAGTCATTGAAGATTGCTAGATTACAGGATAGCGTAAGAAATTTCAAAATATCTGGTCACTTCTATCATTCTACCCCTTAAAGCATCATTTTGCCGTTTTTTCAGCATAATTTGAAAACTACTTGGAAGAAAAATGTGAAATTTTGTATTTCCATAAAGTAGGATTCCATAAATCTAAATCCATCAAAAAAATTGTAGGCTGCAATTCATATTTTTTTCGAATATTAATTTCATAATTCATATCGTAAAATTATAAAAATTGTAAATTCAACGTATTGGGTATTTTAGAATTATTGCTACACAAAAAATTAGCACATTAGGTGTATAATTTCAGGAGATATTAATAAAAATATGAAAATGTAATTTAACATTAGAATTCTGAATGTTTATAATTCAAAAACTGAACAATCAAATGACTTGAAATTTTGTGTCTAGGCATAGTTTGAACCGAAGATTTGAAATATCTTGTTAAAATTGGGTATTGCCATTGATAAAAATGAAATTTGGGTTCGGTTTAATAAATAGGTATCCCCCTAAGCCAATTTTATATACATCATTTAAAAGTAGACTTATATCCAATCGTTCGGTACCAGTAACTTTCTTCTACGATAATGTGTTGAGGAGTTAGTAGGGGATGTTTACTTTTTTTCCCACGACTATACATATGTATAAGATTAACATCTAAAAAAAAAATGTTTTTAACGTATTTTTAGCAATCACGAACTTCTTAGTAAAATTTCTTCTTTTTTAAAAATGTGCATTCTTTTTTATAGGATGTGTGCGTGTCTGTGGGTGTGTCTACTTTTTTACAATTTAAATAACACATTTTCCGACTTAAGTTACTTTCTTTTGTACATTTCATCATATCAAAATTCAACTATTCTACACCTTGTATCTTAAAAACTCAACTCTCCATTTCAAATGCTTTCCAGTACCGTTACTGCAAACTTCATAGGGAGGTTTTCTTTTCATCCACATTAAACAGTGTACTTAACATAAATGCATTAACCGAGAGTACAGTGCATTCTTTTTCCTCCATTAGCCTAGTTTTCTATTTCCCATTCCGCAAGCTCTAAAACATTTCACGCAATTTTCCGTACCAAATTATAATTTTATTTGTATTTTCCACATTTTCACACGTAATGATAATTTATCTAAAAGTGAAAACATTGAAAAAATTGTAAAATCTATTGAAGAATTATCAAGCACAAATTATTATAGATTTCACAAAACATGTACGATTTCATCTTTGCCCAAGCTATATTAAAATAAAGAGGTTCAAGATCTGGACTGTCGTACATGAAAACCCCCACAAAAATTGGCTAAAAAAGTGAAAATCCAAAAAATGCACAGTATTTTTGTACGAGGCTTGTTCGGAAACTAAGGTCCAAATATCGCAGCTAACCGAATGGTGCACGAACGTTGAAACGGGCATGCGCACCGACTCCTCGCATGCCTTGCTCGCCAAACAACGCCATTAGCATTGATATTGTTGCAGGGTCACTTCAAAATGTTTAAAACAATAGATCAGTCCTCGGACGATGAAATACGGTCAGGGATTCTGTTTTTGACAGCAATGATCCTGTCCTAACCTGACTAAACTTAGACGTGCAATACAGAATTATGGGCGTGGCCTTCTGGAGTTTTGTTGCTGCATGACAATGCCAGGCCCCATTCTACCATTCACACACAAAATCTGATCAGATATTTTGGATCTGAACCAGGGTTCGAAATGTATCGGAGCAAACCGGAACGATGTTCCGGTTCGTGAAATTATGCCAAATATTGTTCCGGTTCGTGAAAGTATAGAAAATATTGTTCCGGTTCGTAGAATTTTTAAAAATATTATTACAGTTTCATATATATAGCTTACTAAGCTTTCTGTAACGTTTTTTATTTTATTTTATTTATTTTTTTTTAATTATTTAGAATCTTGAATACATTTTTTTAAATTGGTTTTTCTACGCTTAAATATAAATTTGGTATACAGTCCCGATTATCCGAGTTAAAATGGACCAAGCTCATCTCGGATAAGCATAAAACTCATATAAACCGGATTCATTTTTATGGTACTAGTAACATTTCTTTGATGTACATTTCTGTTACTTTTAAGAAATACGGGAAATTAAATTGTTTATTTGAGAAACCCCTTGATAGTTTTTTGTTTGTTAAATTTCAATTTTGCTGCAGTTTTTTTTTTTCTTACCTCTAAAACTTACCAGTAAATCTTGCCTAATTCAATCGCCGAAAACTAACAATTGTCAACGATCAAATAGGGCAAAAATTTGTATTCAATTTTAGAGGTAACAAAACCGTACCAATTGGCAGCTATATTATTCTATTAGTGTCATGAAAAATGCAGGTGTAGCCTCTTCTTTCTGCTCAGAGTATTAAATAGTTTTTCAGTCGAACTTATGCCTTTGGAATGGATCATTTTCTTTTGATGGACTGATGGCTTCCATTATTATGAAACAGCCATTAAAAATGAAGTGTTAGGTGGAGATGAAAGAGCGGCCGTAAAACGTTAGAACTCTGATTTTCTGGTCAAAATGGGGAAAAAATGGCCATAATTTTTTTTCAAATAATAATAATAATAATAATAATAATAATAATAATAATAATAATAATAATTTATAAGAATATCAGAATTTTCTAATAATATATTTTTCAAATACCAATTTGTATAAAATAAATCGTACAAAGTTTTTCGCGCATACATTTACCTGTATTTATGCTGCATCTAAGTGATGTAATATATAAAAATATTTGCTACCTGCACTACTTTTATACCATGTGATGTCACATTAAAATTCTTTGGAATGAAAAACGTTTTAAATGTATCGTTTTAAATGACGAAATTTTCACTATTAAATGCATTTATCATGTAATAATTTATCTACCTTAAAGGGTTTTTTCTTTTTTAACATTCACGGGTACATATTTATTTAAAAGTGTTTGGGAATATTATTATTTGAGCTTTTTAAACATGACCATTCACCATTAAAAGTTTTTCACACGAAATAATTTAATTATTTTAGGCACTTTAAATATGACGATATTTAATATTTGGGCATTTTACATATGACGTAATTATCACCTTTAAATGTGTTTCGTGTGTAATAATTTTATTATTTTAAAGTTTTCGTATTTTTTTATTATTTATGTGTAAATATTGTGACGTAATTTTTCCTATTTTCTGCTTTTAACACGTGATGATAATTTAATTCTTATTTTAAAACTTTCTTTCTGTTTTTAATAATTTCACTTTTCAATTTCAATTTGAAACTGACGACAGAAAGGAAATTTAATAACCCCTTTCGTTTTTCCCACAAAAATTGATTTTTACGTAAATGGAAATCATGACAAAGTTGAAAATGACAGACTATTTTTCGTTTCTAAAATAAACTAAGTCCTGCTAAAAACTGAAAATGGGATTTTTTTTTTCTTTAAGATTTATTGAGAAACATAATTTAATCACAATATTGTCTTCCCTATCGAATGAAATAAAAGGTAATTTCAATTTCAATTTTAAAATGACGGAAAAGAAGAAATCTAATAATTTCAGCTTTTTCATTTTCTCCCTTTTTCGACAGAAATGGAGTCATTTAATCAATGGAGTTAAAAATCAATATCTCTAAAACTAATTCAAATTTAAAGATTTTAATACCACTTTAGACACCTGCGGATCAATACAGATAATTGGCATTAAGTTAACCGCAAACATTCCATATTTTAGGCGAAACAGCTGAGAAACATAATCAATCGTTTAATCAGTCTCTTCATAACATCATTTCATTAGGATTTTATGTATATCTGGGGTAGATACAATTAACGTTAAGAACACTGTAAATATTTTTAATAAATGCTCTGCCAAACTGGGAACAAAAATTACTTATTTTTTTATATGACATTTCTATTTTTTTTTTTTTTTTTTTTTTTTTTTTTTAAGAAATTTAACAAATTACAACGACCATTTGGAAAATGATTTTTTCAAAGACTAAAAATTTAAGACAAAAAATCGCACGGAGTTGATCCTACATTACGTACGCCATGAATTAAACATTAATAGTATTATTATTATCCACCTGAAACTTACGTATTAGCCAAGCATTTCATTGGCTGTTCGGGAAAAGGCTTTCCATTCTTAAACTTCTAAACATCCCACAATATTACTTTTTACACCGTCGTATAAAGAAAAAAATGTACTTTTAAATGCAATTTGTTTGAAAGCTGTATCTCAATTTGTTTCTGAGTTATTAATTTTTTTTTTTTGTAGTTTTTATTGTCATTGTGGCAACAGAAGTATCCATCTCTGTTGAAAGTAAAAGGAAAACAGATTACTGTATAGACCAATCATAAAACGAATAAAATGCGGATTCATCCAATAAAAAGCTTCAGATATGCTTTTGATTTCCTACCCTGACGAGGACAATAACCATATTTCCAAATGGTTAAAAAAAAAAAAAAAAGTAGAGTTTTTTTTTTTTTTTTTTCAAAATTTTCAGTTAAATTTACATGTTAAGTACTTAAGAAAATAATAATATCAGAAAAAAGAGATATTACCTTTCAATTTCCAAATAAGAACTTCTGCAGTAATCAAGGCATCCTACTTTTGCTGTATTTTCATGTGTAATGATGATTGATTTTGTACACATGTTTAAATGGACATAGCTATTTTTGTGTAGGTGTTTTATTCCCAGGGAAGATTCTTTGATCCATTTGAAGATAGATTCTATGGCTCCTACTGATTTACGAAAATTCTTGTCACGGATTTTGTCTTCAAATGTACTTTCACCTGATTCAGTGTAGAACACGTAAGTCTGCAATTTAGGCAAATAATCATGATGTACGGCTTTTACAACATGGGGACTTTTTAGTTTCTCCCAGTGAAATTCTCTGTACTCGAGCTCTTTTTTCTGAATCATAAGAACTACACGTTTTTTGTCAGTTTTTTGGTAGTCAACTTCAACAGTAGCCGAAAATTTTCCACTGCTTATCACTTTGTATGAGTAAAAATGCTTTGCTTGAGTAACCAAATCGATGAAAAAATTCTGATCCCTTTGATCCATTTTTATTTACGATTCTTTATTATTTGCCTGATAAAAGAGAAATTATATCACAAACTGCAAGAATAGTAAAATATTATTAACTGGTTAGATAAATATTTAGTAATTATTCATCATTTTTATCAAATTATATGGTCTTATTTTTTTGCAACAAGAAATGGGGTTTTTACTTTAGAATGGTAAAATCGCGTTGTTAAAATTTGCATTCATTGTTTAAAATGTATTGTTGAAATCTGTTTTATAACTCATTTGCCATGATTTGTTTAACAATGAGCCGTTTTTACAACAAACAATGAAGTTTTACTTAAAAGTTATGTTTTGTGACAACAATAAAATAGTCTTGTCTTAACGTGAAAATAAAAATCACAAAATTACTGATAGCCCAGTGGTTAGGGAGTTGAATTCGGAATTAATTAGGGGAAAGCTGGAAATTGTTTTAATCCCTTCAGTTTAGGTCTAGAATGAATATGCTATGTTTTCCCCCTCGAACTAGGTGAGCGTTAGGAAATATGCATAGATTTATAGTCAAAAAACACGTTTTTTTTACATACCATAGCAGTATCTCTAAACTGCTAACTCTGTCAAAAACATTGTCAATACAAATGTTGTAGAGCTTAAAATTCTAAGTAAAATGAGTACCTACACTTAATATTTTTGTTGATCAATATTTTAAAATCGATTTTATTGATCAATATTTTGTTGATTAATATTTTAAAAAATCATATTTTCGAAACTACTGCACATATTACAATAAGTGATACACGAATTTAAAGAGAAATATACTAAGTTTTTATCAGTTACAAATGTTCGATGTGTGACCTTTTTGTTACACGGCATACGTCCAATCTGTAATCGAGTTCGTTCCAAACATTTTGTAGCATCACTCTGTCAATGGTTCTGAAAGCCTCACAAATGCGTTCTTTAAGTTCTGAACACTTTGTTTTCGGCATTGGTGGTAATGTTTTTAACACTGTCAGAACTTAAAGAACGCATTTGTGCAGAATTCAGATGATGCAAAATGCTTGGGACGAACTGGATTACAGATTGGACGTATGCCGTGTAACAAGAGGGTCACACATCGAACATTTGTAACTGAAAAAAACTTGGTATATTTCTCCTTAAATTCAAGTATCGCTTATTGTAATATGTGCAGTAGTTTCGAAAATATGATTTTTTTAAATCGGATCCATCATTTGTAATAGCCCTGTATAAAACTCTTTCATGACGATGGTCATAGATAATGACTGAAACGTTGATTATTTTATTTTTTAATGTTCATTTAATTTTTAATTTATTTTATATACACCATTCAGTAATTTTGTGATTTTTATTTTCACGTTAATATTGAACTTTTCATGGTTAAATATCGAACTCTTTTATTAATAAAATTGTCTTATGTAATATATGAAAGCATTTTGTGGAACATTAAAATTTTGCAAATTATAACAAGTTGGAAATTGCTCGTCAAACGTGGCAAATGAGGTGCGTTTGTACTATAACTAGCTTTATAATAATTTTTTGCACCGCATATTGTACTGAATGTATATTTTAGTGCACTTCATAAGTGCATATCCATTTCATTCTGTTCGAAAGGCTGTAACATCACTAAAACGCACTTGAAATAATTTTTTCCCATTGGTCTTAATGTAACGGAAAACTTTTGACTGTCGCTGTAATTAAACTATGCATCCGATTTTCATAAAATTTTAAATGACGGCAAAATTTTGCAAAAATTGTATATTTAAAATTTCAAACCATTCGGAAGGCTGTAACATCATTAAAATGCATTTTCAATAATTTATTCCCATTTGCCGTAATGTAACGGAAAACTTTTGACTGTCCCTGTCATTAAACTATACATCCGATTTTCATGAAATTTGAAATGACTCGACAAAATTTTGCAACAATTATATATTTAAAATTTCAGACTATTCCGTTGGGTAGTTTTTGCTCTGTTATATGCGGTCAGACAGACAGACGGACTGAACGACGACTATAGGTGCAACGCATTTATATAATTATGAGCGCACCTAAAAAGTGGTCTTGGCTAAGATACACATGGGGCAAGCTAAACATTTTTATAAAATCTCAAGCTTTAAATCATTTATGATTTCGATTTGTCTGTGAGTGCTCTAAATCGCGAAAATATACTTACAAGGAGAGGGCCAACCTTGTTAATCACAGATTTTGATTATTTTAATATATGTTGTAGGGTAGACACCCCTTAGTGTCAGGTTCAACGGATTTTATCCAATGCCCCTTAGTTCTTGAAAAACCGGGGGGGGGGGTCTAATATTAGTACATAACTTAAATACTTACTTCGCAACCAAAATGATAGGTTAGTCGTAGCTCAGTTGGCATGGCGTTTGCCGGCTGATCCGAGGGCCCAGGTTCGATACCTGAATGCGCTACATTTGTTTTTCTCCTTTTTTGTTTTATAAATATAGTTGTAATTATAATTTAATACTTTCAATTAAAAATTTTAACATCATACATTAATTACAATGTTAACAAACTTAAATTTATCATTTCTTATTTGTAAACTATTATTTCTCATCCATTAAAGAGGTTTAAAAAGAAATTGGATCTATCATTGAATGATAAAAATTCCAAAATCGTGACAAATTCTGTTGTGGTGCCATCTAGTTATTATATATAAAAAAAGGGAATATTCAAATAAAATAAAAATAAAAGCAGAAAGAAGATAAATGGGAAAGCAAAATAACTGAAAGCTCAATTGAAAGCTACTTATTACAAATTTAAAAATCTTTAATATGCAAAAAATCGGTTGTAATTTAATGATGATGCTAATTTTTAATATAATTACGCTTGTTACTTTAAAAACAGAATAATAGTATTACCGCATTGACTTCCTTTGTTAAAGCAATACGTAAATGATGTTTCTTTGAAATCACGAATTGACACAATTGCTCAATATCATTGCATCTATAAAGAATATATGAAATACATTTTAAAAGTGATTTTTAAAAAACAAATAAGTTTTATGATGTTTTATTATAACTATTTAGTTAAAAGTAAAAAATTAAATAGGTTAAAATTATAATTGATATGCAATATTAAAAATTTTAATTGACAATGAGATTATTAAGTTATACTTACAAGTAAATTTATAAAACAAAAAATGAGGAAAACAAATGTAGCGCATTCAGGTATCGAACCCGGGCCTGCGAATCAGCCGGTAAACACCATACCAACTGAGCTACGACTAACCTATCATCATGGTTGCAAAGTAAGTATTTAAGTTGTGTACTAATATTAGACCCCCCGTTTTCTCAAGAACTAAGGAGCATTGGATAAAATCCGTTGATCCTGATACTAAGGGGCCTCTACCCCACAACATATATTAAAATAATCAAAATCTGTGATTAACAAGGTTGGCCCTCTCCTTGTTAGATTGCAATGCTATTGTTCTTTATCATGGCATGTTCTGTATTGAAAATGAAGTGCGCGCAGTATTTGTAGCTCGTTTACAGTGTCTGTGTGTGTGTGCCTGAAATATAATAGAGTTTCTAGGTGGAAGGGAGAACGATGAACTTTCGTTTGAATTGTAAATTTGAATATATTGAAGCTTGTAATCTATCTATACTAATAATATAAATAAGTAAATTTTGTTTGTTTGTTTATTTGTCGGGGGTAACTACCGAAACGATTTCAAAAGTAGTGGTATCAAAATGATGGCGACAGCCCTTGCTCCAACTTAGCCTATATCCTATGTGGATGCCACTACACCAAAGGAGTGCAGGAGCAAAAAACGTTCTGAAAATGCGATTTTTGTGTTACTGAAGAGCCTAGAAACATGAAAGTTAGCATGGTAACTACTTATACGATATAAAGGATCTCTAAGAACATTTCCTAAAAAAATCGAATTAAAAAAGGTGAAAATGCGCGAAAAACGTTCTAAATTGCGATTTCTACGCAATCTCACGAATTAACGAACCGATTTAAAAAATAATGTTGTCAAAATGATGGTGACAGCCCTTGACATAGGCTATATTTTTATATCGGTGCCACTACCCAAAAGGGGGTGCAGGAGCAAAAAAGGGAGAACGATGAACTTCCGTTTGAATTGCAAATTTGAATATATGGAAGCTTGTAATATTATATAAACTAGGGGAGAAACATAGGCTTCCCGGGTGACAGAATGTAGGTGAAAAACATCATATATATTATTCCTGATATCAGTATCCTTTTTGCTCTGCACGTATTAAAACCACAGCGATGAATGATTATTTTTCGAAAGGTTCTGCAAGAGGCTTTTGATGTAGTATGTTTATATAGCGTTAAAACGCGTTGTTTGATAATAAAAAAAACAAGTAGGAAATTGCTCGTCAAACGTGGCAAATGAGGTGCGTTCGTTCTATAACTAGTTTTATAAATATTTTTTGCACCCCATATTGTACTGAATGTATATTTTTTTACACTTCATAAGTGCATAGTCTGTAACATCATTAAAATGCACTTGCAATAATTGTAACTGAAAAATTTTGAGTGCCCCTGTAATTAAACTATACATCCAATTTTCATAAAATCTGAAATGGCTCGACAAAATTTTGCAACAATCATATATTTAAATTTTCAGACGATTCGGAAGACTGTAACATCATTAAAATGCACTTGCAATAATTTTTTCCCATTGGCCATAATGTAAAGAAAAACTTTTGAATGTCCCTGTAATTAAACTATACATCCGATTTTCATAAAAATTGAAATGGCTCGACAAAATTTTACAACAATCATATATTTAAAATTTCAGACCGTTCGGTCGGGTAGTTTTTGCTCTGTTATATGCGGACGGACGGACAGACGGACAGACAGACGGACTGAACGACGATTATAGGTGCTACGTATTTATATAATTACGAACGCACCTAAAAATCGTCGTGTCAACGTCAACAAATAATCTCAATGATTGCGGTGAGATCTGCTTTTTTATTGTTTAAAGTAGCTAATAGATTTATTACATCTAATTTATTTTTTAGAATGCCCATTAACAATACTAAAAATCACATTTATATGAAAAATAGCAATAATACATTCAAATAAAATTTTGAAATTCATTAAAAGCGATATTTTCTTATTGTTCTCGCGTGAAGATTTAACCGAAAAAATCGCAAAAGATACAATCAGATTTTTTATTCGGTTCATTTCAGTGGTTTTAGAGATTCGATTATGTCTTAAATTTGTGTTTTTTTATATTTTACTGTTTTACTTATTGATTAATGGATGTTTTAATTTCATTATAGAATATAAACTGGAAAGAAATTATGAGCTATTTATATTAACTTAAGTGTAAACGGATTTATATTTCACAATCATCTGCACACGATAAAGATAAATTAAAAAAAAAAAATCATGCTTGAAAATTATTTTTAAAACAGTAAAAACTGAGTAAATAGCCATACAATTTTCAAACAAATTGCGATATAGTTTTCAAACAAATTGCATTTGAAATTAAACTTTTTTTCTCTATTCGACGGTGTAAAACTTGAAAATGTGCGATGCTTAGAAAAAAAAAAAAAAAAAAAAAAAAAAAAAATGCAGTAAAAGCGAAATTTGATCGTCTGCTGCTGTCATTCGCAAAATGACGTCAGCGTTATGCACATAGACATGTTTTGTCGCATGGAGGAAAGAGATAGGTGGAGATGCAGTATGCCATAAAAACAGTTTGTAATATGATGCGCTTTATCACTCATATTTAAATGCCCTCATTCGTCCCAAACAAAACAAGCACGTGGAATTTGACATCTCCCGTGCATTTTTTTCTCTTAATGAAAATGATCTGCTTATATTTAAGCATTCTGAAGTAGCATTTCATTGTATTATGAATTAAAAACTGTATTATTAGAAGTTTCTTTCTTTTCTTTTCTTTTCTTTTTTTTTTTTTTTTTTTTTTTTTTTTTTGCGTAAGCACGTGTTTCTGTTTGGGCCGAACGTTGCGAATTTTAGTGTTACATTTCTGGCGTCACCTCCAGCCACCACACTTGATCTCTATTCTTTCTGTTTACTCTATGTGTTTGTCCTTTATAGTATAGATATGCGAAATTACTGAAGTTTCCAGCAAAAGACTCAATATTAATATAAATGCCTCTTTTTATCCGATTTCCAAGAAGGGTTATGTGTTTGACGTGTATCTGAGTATGTGGATTTCTTTATACCCTTGAACCATCCCAACGGCTTGGTGGATTTTAATAATTCGTCTTAACCGTCCAATGGTTATAGGCTAGGTTTTGTTTTATAAATTCCAAATGACGACTGTAAAATACAAAATGGCGGTAGAGAAGAAAAAAAAATTACGCACCCTATTGAGTGGCATATCATTGGATAGGCCTTTCAAAATGAAGACGATGTTTCATTGACTATTTTACTGTCAGAAGCTGCGTTTAAATATTACACAACCTGGAAGTTGTGTATGTAGGATCTCTAGCTTTACTGCAACTCTAACCTTCATAGACGTCTATAGGCCTCATCAAAACAGTGTTTATAGATAGGAACTAACAATTAAACACAACTTAAAAGTCTTCAATACAAGTAAATAAAAAAATAGGTAAGTAATATAAAAAATAGTTTCTCATTGATGAGAATTAATTAGTTCGCTTTTTACGCAGTCGTGTTTTTTAATTTTTTTTTTTTTAAATTTTTACTTGTTCTTTTAAAGTTTAATTTGCCATTCAAGTTAAAAGAACAAACATTTTTTGTGGATCAGATTAAATTGATGTAATGATTTTTTTTTTTTTTTGAGACCGCACTAGAAGCCTAATACACTCCGTTTAATACTGTGCTCAATTATTCTCAGCCATCTATATATATAAAATAAGAGATGTCTGTCTGCCTGCCTGACCTCGGAAAGCTCCGAAATTATAACACCTAGACCTCTGAAATTTTTGTCATGTATAGATGCTATTACCGGAAAGTGCACTTCACCGCCGGATTTGAAAATTTCAATTGAGATATTTAAAAAAAAAATTAAAACGTAATTAAAACGTTATGTGTTAGAGGCTATTTACAGCTCTAAGCCAATCCGCTGCAATAAAACGTTATGGGTTTCAGGCTATTTACAGCTCTAAGCCAATCCGCGGCAAAGAAGAAACCAGCCAATGAGAGCAGGTAATAAATATGAGATACAGCGGCTGCATTTCCTAGCCTAACTGTAGCGGGAAATTGCGCTGTTTATTTTCCATGCTTTATTTATTTTGTTACTATAAGATTTAATCTTATTGACATTATTTTATAATGTTTTTTTTATATTGTTTATAAGAGGTGATATAATACAATTCACGTAAGTTACTTTAAATTGTATTCGTTCTTCGTATTAATATCTATTTACATACGCGTAGTCGCCCAAGAATGAAATAGTATAATGTTTCTTGAACTTTCTGGGATCTTAAAGTAATTTTTTTTTTTTCAAATTTGCTGATTATTTTTTTTTTCAAATTTGCTGAATCAACGCTTCACTGAATGTTTTCATTTCTTAGTAAAAATAGAACTGTACATTTTATAGTAAAGTGTAAGATGAAAACTGTACTTTCTATGAAATGGAAACATTTAGTAAATAATTTCCGTTCTCGGGTGATTAAGAGATGTATGTTGTCATCGCCAAGAATAGGAATAAAACAAATATTTCTTTTCAGGGGAAATGAATGAAGTTATTTGGGTTTTTCTTTTATCTTTTTTTCCCACTTCCCCATATATTATGAGTTTCATAACAAATCCCAATGAAAACATATTTTTTACACTTTACTGAGTGTTTTCATTTCTTATCAAAGTCATGATATGTAACAAGCACAGGGATCTGTTTAGGAAAAATTGGGTTCTTTAAAGGACCCCTCACAAAATTTTTCATTTCAAAACAGGACCCCTCACAACATTTTTCATGTCAAAACTGAACCCTTCACAACATTTTTCATGTCAAAACTGAACCCTTCACAACATTTTTATGTCAAAACTGGACCCTGCACAAATTTTTTCAAATCAAAGCAGGACCCTTCACAAAACTTTTCACCTTAAAAAAAGGACCCTTCACAAAATTGTCATAAAAGTAGGCTTTTTACAAACTTTTTCACCTGAAAACTAAACTTTTCACATATTTGCTGAATCAACGCTTCACTGAATGTTTTCTTTTCATTTCTTAGCAAAAGTATAAGATGTATGTTTTGATTTTAAGATTTGTTATTGAACTCTGTTTCATTTAAGGAGGTCCGGGACATACCTATTTTAAAATAATTTTTATTTATTGAGTTACTATTTTGAAATTTTTTGTGATGCTTAACCATAACATGATAAAACTTATTAATCGGTATAACTCGAAATGTTATATGTAGAATTTAAACTTTTTTTCATTTAAATAAACAAAAATATAAGTTTTAATTTTGATTCTGCATTTTAAAAATTGTTATTGAATTCAGTTTGCTTCATATACAAATATTCAATGTTTGATTTATTATTGTTGACATTATTCGGCGATGACAACGTACATTTTATACCTGACTGCATGTCCATTCTTGGACGATTATTCTGAAACTCCAAATTTGTCTAATCGCCCCAAGAATCGAATGTTTTTTTAAAACATTCAGTAAATAATTTCCGTTCTTGGGCGATTAAGAATTCATTCATGTGCGATTCTTATGACACCCCATGTCACAAAATGCACATCTTAACTATTTTACGCACTCAGAATTTTCCATTTTCAGTTCTTTTCCATTTGTTAATCTTTTCTCTCCACTTTCCCACTGATAAGAAATCGTAATGAAAACATATCTTGCACTTTACTGAATGTTTTCATAGTGCCAGGCCCAGTAGCAGAAAATTCAAGATGGGAGACAGGCGTCACAGATTTTCTTACCTCTTTTGCAGATTATTTTTCCATCAAACCTTTTATTATTTCGCTTTTTACAATTATGTTAGCTCTTTATTACTTAATACAAAACTAAGATTATTATCTATAAAAATTAATAAAATGCTTAAAGACATAAAGACAGGTAAGTGGTGGTTTGATTAATTAATGCTTCAATTGTAAAATATTTTAGCAGCAGATTATTTTCTGCCACTGAAGTATCTGTCACAGACACTTGGAGAATTTTCTGCAACTGTGGTGCCAGGCATAGCAGTTTAAAGTTTAGGCGTAACTCAGTGAAGAGAAATTATGATTTTTTTTTGTTGTTGTTCTGTCGCCATTTGTCAAAGTTCCCGACATTTCTCAGCGACAGATTGGAAAAATTCAGCGTGTGCTTCTGCATTCTTTTGTCAAAATTTGCTATACATTTCCGCGATCTTTTGATGAAATTTGCAATTTATTCCCTCGACTGTTTATCGAATTTTGTGTTTCATTTTTATAGTGATTGTTTTTACAAGATTTTTCATTGTTTTTACAAGATTTTTCATGAAATTCGCATTTTTTTTTTTTTTTTTTTTTTTTTGCGACCATTAGCCAAAGATTAGACAAACTTTGCTATGCGTTTCTGCGATCTTTTGATGAAATGTACGATATTTTTCTTCGTTTACTGAAATTCACGTTTTTTTCAGCAATCGTTTCACAAAATGCACGATCCCCCCCCCCCCCCCCCAAATCGTTTCACGAAATTTGCAGGGGTTTTTTTTTTTCACGATTTTTTTTTAACGATCAGTGACAAAATTTATTTTTCTTTTCCGTGGCCATTTGTCGAACTTTCCTATATTTCTCAGCGACATATTGGCAAAATTTGTAATCTGCACTCTTCAAACAAACATCGTTTCACAAAATGCACGATTGCCCCCCCCCCCCCACCCCAAATCGTTTCATGAAATTTGTGGGGTTTTTTTAACGATCACTGACAAAATTTGTGTTTTTCTTTTCCGCGGCCATTTGACAAAATTCGTAATGTGCACTCTTTAGACAAACTTTGCTATGCGTTGCTGTGTTCTTTTGATGAAATTAGCAATATTTTTCTTTGTTTACTGAAATTCACGTTTTTCTTACTGCGATCGTTTCACAAAATGCACAATTCCCCCCCCCCCCCCCCCCCCAAATCGTTTCATGAAATTTACATTTTTTTTTTTTCCAACGATCAGTGACAAAATTTGTGTTTTTCTTTTCCGCTGCCATTTGTCGAATTTCCCGATATTTCTCAGTGACAGATTGGCAAAATTGGCATCTGCACTTTTTTGACGAAATTTGCCAAGCATTTCCGCGATCTTTTGATGAAATTTGCAATATTTTTCTTCGATTGTTTACTGAAATTAGCAGGGTTTTTTTTTTCAGCAATCGTTTGACGAAATTCGCGTTTTTTTTTCACGATTTTTTTTAAACGATCAGTGACAAAATTTGTTTTTCTTTTCCGTGGCCATTTGTCGAAGTTTCCGATATTTCTCAGCGACATATTGGCAAAATTTGTAATCTGCACTCTTTAGACAAACTTTGCTATGCGTTTTTGCGATCTTTTGATGAAATTTGCAATATTTTTCTTCGTTTACAGAAATTCACTTTTTTTTTCAGCGATCGTTTCACAAAATGCACGATCCCCCCCCCCCCCCCCCCAAATCGTTTCATGAAATTTGCATTTTTTTTTTTTCAACGATCAGTGACAAAATTTGTGTTTTTCTTTTCCTCGGCTATTTGTCGAAGTTCCCGATATTTCTCAGCGACAGATTGGCAAAATTGGCATATGCTTCTGCACTTTTTTGATGAAATTTGCCATGCATTTCCGCGATCTTTTGGTGAAATTTGCAATTTTTTTTCGATTGTTTACTGAAATTCGCGGGTTTTTTTTCAGCAATCGTTTGACGAAATTCACGTTTTTTTTTCAACGATCTATGATGAAATTTGTTATTTTATTTATTTCTTTTTGGTGACTATTTGCCAAAGTTCCCGATATTTCTCAGCGACAGATTGGCAAAATTCAGTGTGCGCTTCGGCACTCTTTTGTCAAAATTACATTTCCGCAATTTTTTGATGAAATTTGCAATATTTTTCTTCGATTGTTTACTGAAATTCGAGGGCTTTTTGCAGCGATCGTTTCACAAAATGCATGATTTTTTCCCAAGATTGTTTGGCGAAATTTGCATTTTTTTTTTTCAATTATCTGTGACGAATTTGATTTTTTTTTTCTGCGACTATTTGTCGAAGTTCCCGATATTCCTGAGTGACAGATTGGCAAAATTCAACATGGGCTTCTACGATCTTTTGATGAAATTTGCAATTTTTTTCTTCGATTGTTTCACAAAATTCATGATTATTTTTCCAAGATCGTTGGATGAAATTCTTTTTTTTTCTAATGATCATTTCACAATTTTTTTCAACGATCTATGACAAAATTTGTGATTTTTTTTAAAATTTGTGACAATTTATCGCATGTTATGTGTTCACCGTTCATGGGTGTCTAAAAATGTAGTCAACAATTTTAACAGGAAGATAGATTATAAATAACGAACACTCAAAATTTTCGCTTTATTGAATTATGCCTAAACTTTACACTGCACTTTCAATGTGAAAACATTCAATAAAGTATAACATATGTTTTCATTAGGATGAGAAAATATTAACAAAAGAATAAGAACTGAGTGAAAAATCCTTGAGTTCATGAAATACTTAATATGGTGTGCATTTTGTGATATATTGGGAGTTTTATAAGAATCGCATGTGAATGGACTCTTAATCGCTCATGAACGGAAATTATTTACTTCATAAAAAGTTCAAGAAACACGTTCCATGCTTGGGCGACTATGCATATGTAAATTGCCATTAACACGAAGAACGAATACAATTGAAATTAACTTACGTGAATGATAACACTTTAAAATTTTAAAGAAGGCGGGAGAATTGAATTTCGAGTTTGGAAGGCGGGTGACGATAATTGTCCTTACAACTGTAGCGTCTTCTTCGATGAGTATCCTTTATATGTTGTTTTCTGACAGAGGTCGTTTTAAAGCTTTTGGCCTGTACATTACTAAGCACTCACTCCTCTCCTCTTAACTAATGTTTTCATCTGTAGAGGGTGTTTTAAAATTTTAATTTGTTCATGACTATGGCATACAATTTTACAAAAATTTATAAATAAAATTTGCATAACATCTCAACAATTTGCAACTGCTTCTCCCCCATTTTCACACTGTGAGTGGGTACGTATTTCAGACAAAATCGAGTTACATATAAAATCATATAAGTTAAAGGTTTCTTTATAAATATTACCACGGACCCGGGCAACGCCGGGCGGGTCAGCTAGTTTTAAAATAAATGTTATTTGAAGTAATAGACTTCGTGAGAGAAATAAGCATTCGAAGCGTTTAAATTTAATAAAATATCATTATTTGCTGAGGCCTCCATCTCAAATTAACGAACAAAATAAAATAATGAATGAATGGAAAAGTTTGTGGAAGTTACTCTGTGTAAGTGTAATAAAATTTTTAAGTTTTCTGGATAAAAATAGACATTTTGTTTTAAAAGTGACGACATTTTCAACCAGCGAAAGTTTTAAAGTTCCTAATTTACATATATTTTTATATATGCATTTTCTCTATATATTTTTATATATGCAAATGCATATATAAAAGAGTATATGGCATGACTTTGACAGAAAAGACCATACGTAAAATGTTCAAAATTAATGTATTGATGTCATTTAAAAATACTGAAGAAGAAGTAAAAATAAATTATTTATGTAAATAATAAGAAAAAATGTTTCAAAAATTCATAATTCGCTTTAGATATAGCATAATTTTTTTAACTAAATGCTTTTCGCACGTAAAAATTTAATTACGTATTTCTTTCATTTTCAGCTGAGCCAACTATCACCGCAGTTTCATTATAACCCTTATTTAATCACAAAAATTTTGCCATCAATATAATTTAAGTAAGGACTGTTTCCTAGAAATCCGCACAAACTTTGCAGTTATGCAAAATAGCAAAGGAATACGAATCAGGATAAAACCTGAAACCGCGCATGAAGTGTTGCGTTATCGTATATAAGGGCACGGCCGTTAGCCGAGATTTCATCATGTAATCTGTATTTTTCGATAATGGAGTGAAAAAAGGAGTGTCTGCGTACGCGTGTGTACAAGTTTTACGAAGGCAATATTCATCATGAACCATTTTTTTTCCCGAAACATATCCAGGAACGAACTACTTACGATATTCTAGAACGTCACTAGAAGGGACTCCCGGCCAAAAGACAACCGAGATCTGGTTGGAAGGCCCTAAAACTCACCAAGGCAAAGTTACAGCATTTGAAACGACTGTTCGGCAAAAACGACCTAGTATTAATCCATCCCACGGCTGCCAAATTCAGTGTTTCACCCGGCCACCTACATAATATAATGGCCAAGAATCTTAACATCAAATATCACAAGAAAAGGGTCATACCAAAAGGAACAGATAAGCAAATGGTTGCTGCGAAAATGAAGGTGTGGCCAATTGTTCAGGAAATTCTCTGATCGAGCATTCATCTTGGATGACGAATCGCATTTCATGCTCACTCACTCCACCTTTAACGATAATGGTAGCTACTACACATCTGATGTCTCCAAGACACAACCTAAAATCAAATTTGCTACTAAAACGATATTCGAAGACAAGATCCTTATTTGGATTGCGGTGGGTCCGAACGGCTTGTGTTGTCCGTTCCTCCGAATGTTTAGGCTCGCTGTCAATGGGCAACGACATTTGAATAACTGCATTCGCCGTCGCGTCGTCTCATTCCCTACATACGTAGCAATTACAACGGCGATGATTGCGTTTTCTGTCCAGACTTGGCCAGCAGCCATTAGTGCAAAATCTTTTACAGCCACTTCCGTCAGCTAAACATCACTTTAGTAGAGAAGTCTTACAACTCGGCTAACGTTCCCGAAATTCGATCAATTGAGCATTTAAGAACGTAAAAAAATCGTAAGTCCAAAGTGTTTGCTAAAGGCTGAAAAGCAGATAACATCCAGAAATTGATCAATCGAATCAAGTACTGTCTCAAAATTATGAACCTAGATTTTGTACAACGTTTAGCAAGTACCACCAAAAGTAAAATCGATAATGTCCAACGAAACGGTTTACTTTAAACCGGATAACAATTTTACAGAGTAATGTGGTTATTAAAGTTACTTTACAGTGCCCATTTATGTTCTTTGTCTCATTTTTTCATAGCTTTCTACTCAAGAAAATTTTGTGCGGATTTTTAGGAAACAGTTCTTATGCTAGTAAAAATGAATTTTTTCAACTGCTAAATTAAAAAAAAAAAAAAAAAAAAAAAAAAAAAAAAAAAAAAAAAAAAATCAGCTGTTAAATTGAAAGATAAAAAATATTTAGTATTTATTCGAGATTTCATTAACAAAAACTAAAACTAATAATAATAATAACATGTTATATGGTATAAACATCATCCACAGTTTCTATATAGAGGTGGAAAAATAATTAAGACGCATTTTTCCATCTATGGGCGATTATTGATTGATTTTCTTCTCTTTAGTGCTTTCATGCATTTTAAACAAAACGATATTGGTACAAAATGCAAATTAATTTTCTTCAACACAGCCATTGTTGTTATTATACAATTAACTAAACGTAGTATTACGTATAGAAATCCAGCGGCGACTACTATCTCAATGACAACACTGCTTCAGAAAATTTTCCTCCACTTTTTTAATTGTTTAGAAATTTCGTACATTTCTCTAGAAAAATTTAATAACTATCCTTAGAAAGGACTTCTTTTAAATTTTAAAGAAGCTTCCTTAAAAAAAAAAAAAAAAAAAAAAATATTTAAGCTCTGTTTAAGTAAGCATGAACGTAAATTCTGAAAATTTCAATATTAAATATATAGATTTTGAAATCAAATTTAAGTCGAAGCTTAGCAATTAACGCAATATGAAAATGATATACATGACAATATTTTTATATCAAGTTTGATTTGTTTGCTTTACACTGTTTTGTAAGAATAACAGTTCGACATTATATAAGAAATATTTTAATAAGAGTTTCCTTTTTCTTTTCTCCCTCTCTCTTTTTTAAGGAAGAGCAATTTTTTTTTTTTTTTTTTTTTTAATCTGGTCTTTTAAAGAAATATGCAAACGTATACAAATCTCATCTAAACAGCGTTGTAGTCGTAAACAAAGCAGAGAGTATACGCTGACATCATGCATGTTCATAGCTAGGGTATACGCTAATGCTTTTTTTGAGAAACAGAGGATATCCGGAGCTTCTTAAAAAAATCCAGAAAGTACACGGTGTATACCCCCGTATACTCTCCACTACATCCCTGCATCTAAATAAATATTGTATTGACCTTGAAAATTCTCATAATACCACAACTTTCTCCACTGATCTAGCAGACAATGCTTATTCCAAAAATCATGAGCAAGTGACACAATGAGACCAAAATTACATCTCACTATATAATGTACTACTTTTCGTCTCCGATATGTGAGTGCATTTACATTGCTAATTCACAGCGTTGTTGTAATTTTACATCGAACTCTTTCATATAAGATTTTTTTAGCTGTATCAGCTGATTTTTAATTTAAGGATTATATAAATAAAAGTCTAAAGGGAGAATTACAGAAAAAAAAGACTCATTAAATTGAATGTTATCGATATTATCATATGAAGATAATGACTTTGGGAGTTGCGTAGTACCTACACACGATCCGTCACTGGCGAAAGTATTTCAGTGGAATATTGAAACTCTGTAAAATATAAAATTGCAGTGGGCGAAACGACTCCAGACTTGGGCCAAGCAAATCTATTAAAAAAAAAAAGAAAAAAAAACTTTCATCCTTTTATTAGGCATTTAGTACAAGGCTAATCTGTATAAAGTTTAAATTATTGACATTAATTGCCGAAACGTCAGTGAAGGCTTACTGTGGAGACACGAAAAGTTTTGGTTTCCGTTAGTCTGTCTGTCGGTTCCGCGATAACTGCCGTAAAAAGCATCCGATTATCTTAAAATTAAGGATGCATGTTGGTGAAATCCCCGGATTTAGCTGTATAGTTTTTGGTTAAATTTGGTTCATTCGTTCGGAATATATAGAACATTTTATTTTGCGACTTAATGCTTTCCTATAGCAATTCAGACGATTTTTCCATTTTTATTTGTTGAAAAGAAATGCTCATATGATTAAAGGATTTAAATGCTAAATTAAGGATGAGGAAATTTCCTAATTAGAACCATACATTATTCATAGTAGTTTGAAATTTTGTGTATACATTTGTCAGAGTTTTTAAATTCGGTGTATATCTTATGGAGGGATTTTATATATGTGTTTCAATAATATAAAATATTTTTTTTAATATAAATTTTCTTTTTAAGCACATATTTAATTGTTTTTATTATCTTTTAACTGTTACCTAGCAGCGAACTACACCTAAAAATATCGTAAATGTGAAAGTATGTGTAATTGTTTGAAGTTAAATCAAAGTCAAAAGGGACGAATTAATGCCTTTGTGTCTTTACATATAGAAGGAATTTACCACAGAAATAAAGAAAGACTATGTTCTATTTATTTTGTTCAAATATTTTTCTTTTAAATTAAAAAGTTCATTATTTTCATAAGGAATAAATCGACATTTTGCTATGAAATTTAACAATCATTTTTCTTTTTTTTGCCGTTGCCACGAAAATTCAATCCCGGAATAAAAATTTATCCTAAACAGTTAATTTTGATTTGAAAGATTTTTATGTGCGAGAGGAAAATGAAATAAAAAATAGACATGAATACGCCTTCATATCAGAAATAAAGTGAAAATACGAAAAGAAGGTGAATTTGATCTCATATATCAAAAATAAAACGAATACGCTTTGAGGTTGAAATAAAAGGGACTTGTGTTATAATATTAATTCTTATTATTAAAAAAAAATGTTACTAATATCTCATGGTTTATCGTCTGCACAAAGTTAACAGATCTTAACAATTCTTAATCGAAAATTCCAATCAGGAAAAAAAAAACTTTTGAAGAGCAAATATATAGTAAATATCAAAATTATGCACCGCAAAATTATCGCTCTCGAAAATGACGTCATTGTATTGGGAAATAAATATTTTCATCCTTAAAAACCAAGCATTAACTACATTGCCTGAAAAAATGTTTTTTGACGAGTGTTACTTCTTAATGCCGCCTCATTTCAGAAAATATGAATGAAAATTATTTTATTTTTAAAGGAAATTACATTTTCATTCATAAAACCTAAACGTTTAATATAATTGCGTCAATGTAAATCATTTTCTGTGTTACCAGTATTGAAAAATAAGGCTCGGAAGTGTAAAAAGAAATCTAAGATTTGCGCTAACAATTAGCGCAATCAATAAAAAGTTACGTATGTAAATTAATAAGACCACGGGGGGTTCAGGGGGGCGGAGGCCCCCTGAAGAAATCCACTTTATTATTTAAAAAATATACCAGAATTAACAGCTCATGAAAATTTCGAAATATCCTTCCATAACGTTTTTAATTTAATGCTTCTAATGTCTGAAAACTTCGTATTTTTTATTCTTATAAATAATTACATAATTTGAAACCTTTAAATTGCGGTTTGCAGGAAACTGAATATTACCAAAGTGAGTCTAAAAACAATGACTTGCAGAGCTGACGTTGAGGCTCCTGATCTGCAGATTTACTAGTTTTATTTCCTTTATAGAACAATTTTTATGGTATGAAACTCAAAAAGATTTTTATAGTGATTTTTGATGTAACAAACTACACCTGGCATTCGTAAATCATACTTGTTAATATTCATATACAGCGAGTAAGCAATAAAAGTTTTCTTTTCTTTTTTTCTTTCTCTCTTTTAGATGGCTTTTATTACAAAAAGTAAGAAACTACCTGTTGCAGCTGCCCGGAGCATGGTTCAGAAATATCGTGATATTTTCGAAAATACCAAAAAATCTGATGCTTTAATGTACATCCGATATTGAGCATGTGTACAGGACATACCAAGGTCTCGACCGAGTTCCTTGGCCAGTTTCATCCGCCATTTTGTTTCAAAATGGGGCCACTTAAAAGTTTCAGATTAAAAAATATGTACAAAATAGTATATATATGTGGTGCAATGACAATAGCGGTTGGCGAAAATCATTTGTTTACCAGGGTTTCAGAATTAATTCGCACAGGTTTTGGCCGGTTGGTCCCATTTGACTGCACACTTTATTTACATTTTTCAGGAATATTCAATTGGGAAAATACTCGAAGTAATCGATGATAAAAAAGATTATTTATTCTTCATCTTAAGGTGTTAACCGGAGTTTTTGAAGAAAAAGGAACTTAACATTATCTTTCGAAATCTCAATAAACATTCCATCTCGACGCCGACCTCCCACACTTGTTCTCTCTGTTTTCTACACTACATTTTTCTATTTCTACACATTTCTACACATCGTATCTAGCTGTGCGTCTGTATTTAAACTACATCAGCTCAAAGTTACAATACAGGTCAGCTGATTCCTTTTTTCCAATCATATCGCTTTTAAGAGAAATTTATTGCTATTTCCGGCGTGGTAATATCGAAGTAAATAAACTTTCTAGCGCGAACACATTCTTAACCAGATGCACAAGGCCTAAATACAAATTAATCCCTGCGGTCGAGATTGCAACTAAGGCTAATGACAGACAGACGTCTTTTTGCACGCTTTTTTCCTTACGTATTATCCTTACACAGTGCCTCTAGCATTGTGTAGGGATAATACGTAAGTGAAAAAGCCTGCAAAAAGACGTTCGTCTGACATTAGCCTAAAAGTAGGTTTTATCCCCTCAGACGATAATTTTAACAGAAAAGAAAAATGAATTTATTGCCGCGGAATAAGTTTTAAAATATTAAGGCATTGAAATATTATAGTAGATACCTTGATATTTTAATACAAGAATGATTTTAAATAAATAGGTTTTTTAGACGGGATAAATTATGAATTATGATATTTTAGCAATTAAATAAAGAATTTAGAGGGGTTTGATATACCAGGAAATAATAGCGAATTATAATAGGGATTTAAATAATAAAAGGGTTTCATTAAAGAAATATAAGTAGTTAGCGCCATTTTTAGGTTTACGCAATTTGGAATAAATATTATTAGATGGATTAAGATCTTGTACCTTTACATATGGAGATTAATATATTAGTTTAAGAATAAGGTTTTAATTTAATAATCCAGAATAATATATGGAATACATTATTAAAAGGGAAATTTATATAGAATAAGGTTAACCTTGGCGAAAAAATTTTAAATTTTGTAATATATATATACAGAGAGAGGGAGAAATCTAAAAAGTTTTACCCTTAAGTGTTTGAGCTTGACGCAAGGATTCCGAGGCATTTTTTGTTTTGCCTCTATCTTAAATGCTGGGAGCAATTTGAAATTCTAAAGTGCTCATTTTTTTCCGTAATCAGATTTCATTTATATGACTTCTAGAAAATCTGGTTTTTCGCAATTGTACGTACTCCGTCTGTCATTAAGAATACTGCATCGCATGAAAATGCACAATTCGTTTTCAATATAGTATAATGGTTGCAAGTAAATGCTTTTCGCATGTAACAATTTAACTGTTTTTTTCATTTTCAGCTGGGCCAGTTACCAACGCAATTTCATAAAAGCCCTTATCTAATCACACAAATTTTGCCATCAATTAAGTTTAAGTATACTACTAAAAATCAGTTTTTTCAACTGCTAAATAAAAAAAAATCAGCTGTTAAACTGAAATTAAAAAATACTCATTATTTATTCCGGATTTCAATAATAACAACTAATAATAATAATAGTATGTTATATGGTAATTGGTATATGGACTATCTACAGTTGACATCGAAAATGCATCATCTACATGGTGCATTTTCCCATCTACGGGAAGATTATTGATTGATTTTCTTTTTAGTGCTTTCATACATTTTTAAAGTAAACGATATTGGTACAAACTGCAGATTAATTGTTTTCAACACACCCATTATTGTTATTGTACAAATAACTTAACCCTGGGGCCCTACAATCTCTAAAGATTATGTCCTATAGTGCTCAACTCACTTTTCTTGACCATGGGGCCTTGGGTATAAAGAATATGTTACGGCCAAGTGGTCGACCTGCTAACGGGGTACTCTAGTGTTTAGTTTCCAAGCGAGGCTGATATTCATTTTATTGGTGTAATATTGAATGAACGTACCCATCACGGATTCGAAATTTAGGTTTGTTGTCTGTTAACGCGACGTGCTGATGTTAATTGGTTTCTATTGCATAATTAGTTTTATAAGAATTTGTGTAAAATTCTTATAATGTTTTGGCCGGTATAGAGACTGACCTGAGATGGGGACTTATGTAAGATGCATTTACAGTGAAACCTCCCTGTGCGACCACCTCCATTAAGCGACCACCTCCCTGAACGGCCATTTTTTTCATAGAACGAAATTTATTCCCATAGGCTCAATACTGCTAATTTTACCTCCATTCTCAGACTGCCCCAGTTGAACTCCCTCCATGAGCGACCCATTTCTTTGAAGAAAATGAAACAAATTCCGTTTTTTCGTGGTCTCTTGAAGAAGATTTTGTTAGAATAATAATTCCGAAGAGCGCATTATTCATCAAACCTCTAAACTAAGTTTAGAATTTTTATTTATTCCTGTAACTTTTAAGTGTTTAAACCCTTTTGTGCTTTTTTAAGCAATGAATTTAACTCTCAAATGAATTAAACTCCCCTGCCCTATTCTGTCAGGAAACTCTCAAAGAAGTAGATAAATGAATGAAATCGTCATAATTTGATCTAGTCAATATATATATATATATATATATATATATATATATATATTTAAAAAAATGCACTTATTTACTGAACTTTGAAAGGACTTGGAAATAAAATTTATAGACAATAAAACCGTAAAATCAAAGCAAACGTCAATGTATTCATTTTTTAAACTCTGCAGTAATTAACTTATGTAATTAACTTTTGTTTTGATACTTAAATTTTCATATTTTTTCCAAATGTGAAAAATAAATTTTAGTAACATTAATTGTTACCTTTTTCAACAATTAAAATCTAGATTTAAACATGACCTCCATTAAGAGACCACCTCTCGGAGCGACCGATTTTTATTGGAACGGAACGTGGTCGCTTTAGGGAGGTTTTACTGTATTTGGTAAATTACAAAAAAAAAATAACATCTGCGATTTTTCAAATTGAGTTACACACACAGTTAAAGACAACATGTGGTGAATTCAAAAGATTTTCATACCTTTTTCTCTTGATAAGGTTGCCCTGAAAAATCTGCAACTGTATTAGATTACAATTCCAAGTAGCTATTTAATATTTAGACAATTATTTTATTACATTAGGAGAGTTATATTTTATAACAACACATGATGCTATTTTTCTTTAGAATGGTTAAAATGTCGTTGTTGAAATTTGCATTGTTTGTTAAAATGTATTGTTTTTATTGTAGTATTGTGCCTGTTTTATAATTCTTTTGTCAAGATAGCATCTTTTGTTTAACAATGAGCCATTTGTATAACAACAATGAAAATCTACTTTTTTAGCTCGTGTTTTGAGACAATGATTAAGTAATATTATATAATCAGATATCTATCAGTGGCCAGTATCTCAATAAGTGCGCTGCTTCAGAAAATGTTCATCCACTTTTTTAATTATTTAAAATTTCGTACATTTCTCTATAAAAATTTAATAACTGTTCTTATAAAAGGCTTCTTTTAAATTTTAAAGAAGCTATTTTTTTTTTTTTTTTACTCGTTTTATAAGCTCTGGTTAAATAACTATCAGCACAAAAACTGAAAATTTAAAAAAAAACCTATCATAACATAAAATAACCAGTCACGGTCAAGTGCGAGCATTACTCGCGTACAGAGGGTTCCGTACAATAAATATATGAATTAGTAACTGAGCATTGCATTACAAAAATGTATCATTAAAAGATGTTATCTAGGCTTTAAAAGTCGATGGCGCATAGAGCGCATATAACCTCATTGATGACCGATTATTATTATAACCGATGGCGCATATAACCTTATTAACAATCCTTTTATACTTCTGCGATGATAAGTACCTCCAGTGATCCTCAATTCCTTTGCTGAACGCCCGCAAATTGAATTTTATGTGTAACAGAAAAATGCGAATTTCTCAAAAACTATGTGACCTATGGTAATCACCATAGTTTTCCTGCAAGGTTTAAATTAATTTATACTACCCCCAATTTTCCCATAATTTTTGTTTCAGTAGATTTGGATATAGGGGGGGGGGGGGGTATATTTTTGCATTACATTTTTGACGATAGCTCTGAAAATATAATACCTAAAATTAAAAGAAAGGTATTTTTGAGTTTGGTTTTACGAAAGCTTTCATACGATACCCGATATATACGATGTACAAAGAAAAAATATTTTTTTTTTTTCCGAGAAACTTCATTAGCCTCTCTACATTTTTCCTAAATATATTTGTGAATAATTAATAATCTATAAATATGTGGGTCAATAGCCATTATTATTTTAGCCAATTTGAACTTTCCACGTTCCATAGTTTACGAGTAAAATGGCTGTGACAGACGGACAGACAGACACAGGAGTGAACTTATATGGTTCCGTTTTTACTTTTTAAGTACGGAACCCTAACAACTGCATAATAAGTTTTGAAATCATATTTTATTCAAAGATTAGCAATTAACCCTTTCGGGACCGGCGGCTCTTACACAAATTTTATTCTTTTATACAATTTTTTTCAACCTGGCTTCCGCTAGAGTCTCTTATACCCGGGACGTGGCTGGGGGCCTATGAACCTGGCTTCCGCAAAAGAGTCGGAAAAAGAGAAGAAAAGCTTAAAGGACCGCGGACGGAGAGAGGCCGTTCACCACGGCGGTTGACTAATAATAAGCTTCACGCGGCAACGGTCGTTCGGTAAGCTTCCCCTTCCCGCTTTTAAACGTCTTTAATTTGTATAATTTCTCTTTTAAATTTTTCCGGTTTTATTTTTATTTTTTCGACCTGAAAAAAAATTACCATTTTTCTGATTTTTCCCCTATAAACGCTATTGCCTTTTATGGGTTTCTTTAACAATGTGACCACTGGATTATTTGGGTTTAGGAGCCACAGGCTCCTTAAAAATTTTGGGAATCTTCACCTATATTTAAAACTAAACGATACTAGTACAAACTGCGATTACTTTTTCCATAGTTACTGTATAATTATTTTTAAAACTCAACAACAACTTTCACTTATTGTATAATATAATAACATTTATTTTTAATTATTATTCAGAAGATTTTCTTACCTTTTTCCCTTGATAAAACTTAACGAACAGCAAATATATTGAAAAAACTGCAGATGGATATTTAATTGTTACTGGTTATTTTGATTACATTATAATCTTTAGATTTTGTAACAACATAGGATGCTATTATTTTTAGAATAGTAAAGTGTCGTTGTTGAAATTTGAATTGTTTGTTAAATTTATTGTTGTAATCTGTTTTATAATTCCTTTGTCAAGATAGCGTCTTTTGTTTAGCAATGAGCCATTTTCATAACAATAATGAAAATTTACTTTTAAACTTGTGTCTTGTGGCAACAATTAAACAGTATTACGTAAAAGACAAAGAAATTTTTATTTAATATTTTTATATTCTGAAATCTTATTTTTTTCACCAAATATCGTCAAAATTGGCGACGTTCTTTCATTTGGTGCCAAGTATATGTTTTGGTATTGGGAATCTTGAAAATCGATGTTCCAGCCAAATTTCAAAAAATGTTCCCAACTTTGAACATTGAAAATGCAATTTTCGACCAAAATTGTCAAATTTATTTTATTTTATTTTATTAAAGACCAACTTTTTACCTGTCCAAAACTGCATTTGTTTTTATTGTGCGATAAATAGATCTGGAGTTATAGCGGTTTTAAAACTATTCAACAGCTGTCACTCAAACCGGAAGTGCTGTTTAAAGGGCTTTAAAATTTAAAATTTTTTAATTTTTAAATTGCTTTTAAAGGGTCGTATATTTGGAGAAATTTCGCGATTTTGGATGCATTTGTTTAATAATAAGAAATGTAAATAATATGCTCCATGAAATTTAGATGTATATTACTGTAAATTTTTGTAGTAAAACATAAATCTAAGCTTTAAATGCATTTTTTGGAAAATGTAATTTTCGGTGAAAATTCCATACGCAAAACATGATTTCTCCAAAAGTTATTGGAATATCACTATGAAATTTAAAATATATGTTATTTACACTATTGTGAAGGCAATGAACTAAAGATTTAAATTTAGAATAAATATTTTTTGTTTTATGGATGTTCTTGTGGAATGACATCGATGAATTTTATGAAAATTAACATGTAAACAGGTGCGATATGCTATAAGTTTTGAAATACTTAAAGAATCTTTTAGATTTTAGTTCATTGCCTTCACCAATATCATATGAAGTGTAAAAAGGAAATTAAAATACATACAGTAGAATTTCCTTTAGAGCGTTTTGCGTTTCGGGCCAAATTTCACTAAATTTTACTATAAATTCCTCCATTTACCAAAATTTTATCAATGAAGGAAATATTTTTTTACTTTTTTTCACATTTTCTAGTCCTAATCTTCGTAAAAATAAGTTTAAACAATAATTAAATAGCTTTTTTGGAAAAAATTGCTCCGTACATAGGCAGGCGCCTTAAAAATTTTAACGAGGGGAGTTAAGAATTTTTTATTGAACCGGTGGAAGACTTTAGATTTTCGGGAAATATCTAAAATAATAATTTAGAAAATAATAAAAAACATATTAATGAGGAAATGCAGGCATATCAAAATCTTAGATACCATAATGTGCAATAATAAATTCTATAAAACCTTCAAGTAAAACCTTCATTAGAGCCGTTTTTAGATAAAATTAGCTTGACTCCTAGTGGCCCCAAAACCGTTCATATTACCTGCGTAAGAAACAGTTTTCATTTTCCTTCAAAATACCTCAAGTGATTTCATGAGAATCTTTTGTTTTGGAGGTGATAACTTACTGAAATAAACCCGTATGAAAACTTTTTAAAAACTGTATACTTCTCTTAAGGAAACTTTTAGTTTTCATTTTCCATCAAAACACCCGTAAAAATCTTCAAAATGGCTGCAAAATCTCAAAATTTTAAAGTTTTATTGCTGATTTTTTTGCTTGGGTCGTTTACTGCCAAATGTTCAACAATTTAATAACTGTTTCAACCTTCATTCCCATTGAAATGCATGGACACGTAGTGACCTCAAAATGACCCTCTAATCGAATTTTCTCCAACACGGGCTTAGCCCAATGGTCTTCACCTACTCCAAAACGGTAAGATACAAAATTTGGAACAGATGTTATATATTCCCGCGGCCGCCATCTTGGATTTTTTCTTGGTGTGAACCCTTTTCCCCCCAAGTAAATGTCGACAAGCAGATTTATGCACATTTTAGGCTTAACGGGGTTGCCAGAACACGCCACTCGTCGTGATTGATTTATCGATAAACGCCAACAAAACAACGATGAGAAATCCAAGATGGCGGCCGCAGGAATGTCATCTTAGCGCAAAATTTAGTCAAAATAGTTAGAGCCGTTTGTAGATAAAATTGGCTTGACTCCTAGTGGCCCCCAAATAACTCACTAATCGAATTTTCTCGAATATGTGACTTAGCCCAATGGTCTCTTGTAATCCAAAATGGTAGAATGAAAAATTTAGTCAAAATCGTTAGAGCCCTTTTTAGATAAAATTAACTTGAGCCGTAGGGACCCAAAGTACCCACTAATCGAAATTTATAGAACATGCGACCTAGCCCTATAGACTTCTCGTGCCCTCAAACGGTTGGATACAAAATTAAGTCAAAATCGACTGAGCCGTTTTTTAGACATAATTAGCTTGACCCTGACCCATTATGACCCAAAATCATCCCCTAATCGAATTTTCTCGAAGATGTGACCTAGCTCTATGATCTTTTCGTGCCCCAAAACGGTAGGGTGCAAAATTTAGTCAAAATCGTTCGAGCGGTTGGTAAGATACAATTTACATACACTGTTAAAAATATTTTTGTAAAACAACAGAAACTTTCTGGCAGCAAAAAGTTGCCAGAAACTATTTGTTTTCAGAAAATATCTGTTAACGAAAGAATGCGTTATCAGACGACAGAAATACGTAGTCATACAGGCACTTCGTGTTGACAATCGACGCCTTTCCCAACAGTCAAAATCTGTAGGTCGATTCTTGTTGGCGAGGGGGGGGGGGAGGTTCTATTTAACAGAAGAATCGCATATTATAGGTTAGGTACACGGGAAATTTCTATTTACCGATCGGTTTGTTTATATTAATAATAATAAATATTTATAGGAATTTCTCCTCCAAACTTTTATAAAATTAATTTAAATAGCTTATTCGCAATAAAATATTTAAACAGTTGAATTTATATAGATTTGTAAATTAAGTATATTAAAGACTGGAATAAGTGAAAGAAGGTATCTTAAACTCCCCCCCCCCCCCAGAATAATAAAAAAAATATATATACGATATAAGGTAACTCCCCCCTCCCCCATAAAAATATTTCTTAATAAAATAAATATATGTATTGAATGTGATTTGTAATTAAAAGAACTTTAATATTTATTCATGCAATATTTTTGAAAATTGATTAGGTTAAATTAGTGACTTTGGTTAATTATGTAAATAATATCCTGCCAATTTTTATAATTTTTTCGAATAGAAAGCTTTGTATATATAAATGTGTAAAAGTTGACAGTTATGAGCAAAGATGAGAAATGAAAAAGAAGAGCCACTAAAATCTATATAAACATCACCATAAAAAAAAGTATTTCATTCCAGCTAAAGTGATAAAATGAGTTTTCATCCTTCTTAACAATTTACAATGTTTTTCCGTATAAAGTAAATGATCATCAACTAAATAAGAAAAAATATTACAATATAATTTAAATTAAAATGTTAAACAAAATTAAACTTGCTGATTCTGTAAAATGAATGGTTAAAGCTTAAATAGGAATTATTTTCAAAATAATTCACACAGTTGTAGCTCAAAATTTATTTCATTAAATAGAGTGAATAAAATTTACAAATTTTAACTTAACCACTACAAGTAACTCTAAGATTGTACTAAAAAAAAAAAAAAAAAAAAAAAAAAAGCATTTCTTCAGAATTAACATATGGAACGATTAAACAAAATATCAACCACTCCATTTTAAACAACATAGTAAATAGTAGGAAATGTGATAAATTTAAACAATAAAAATATATGAACAGCGTCAGATCTAATAAATATTATTCTGGTTAATGTTAAACGAAAATATCAGTTACCTATAACTATAATAATTAATGCAGCTACTCTGTGTTTATTATTAAAACTATCACTCCAAAACTAATCACGTATGTCAATTGATGACAAAATAAATTTAAAATCTCAATCAAAATTTCTGGAACTAATACATATGAAGTAAAATTAAACTCTTAGTCATAAAAAAGTTAAATATAATAAGTAATCATTCTACAGCTAAGTAAAAATTCAAGATTTGTAAACTAATCATAAACTTAAGTTTATTTATTTAACTTAAAATAAACAACCGATCAAAAAATAATCTCCAGCTATTAACAGAATTAGATCAACTAAGTTACTAATGTGCATAAATAAATGAAGTATAAAATAATACTAATAATTTAAGTAAATCATACATTATGAAATAAAAATAATAATAATAAATAGTATTGCTTAATTAAGATTTTTAGCAAATAGGAAGTATTTTTCATACATATTGTTACGTTTCGGAAAAACATTGAGTTACATATTTAAAAGAAGGATGAAAACATACCTTTTGCTATGTTTGTTTTCTAGTATTCCAACTGTAAATCCTAATCATTGAAGAAAGCGGTTCTGATGTCAGAGGTGTGTGTCGCGGGTTCGAATTGTGAAAATGATTCTTAATTTTCTGTTAAAATTTCTTTATGTATTATTCTTTTTCAATTAGATGAACTGCTTTATTAAACGAACTGCCATTTTCAACAGTACACAGACAAGACACTCAAATATTTCAAGTTAGAAGATACGTCTTAGCGTGGGGTGGGATAACCAATGCTTATTGGTCATTCTAAATGACCTTGTAGACGTCATAGGGGATGACCTCCCGTTTTTCTGTTACCCAACATATTATCCTGTCGCAGTGGAAACTGATGGCAAAGAAAACAGAATTTTTTGTTGTTTAACATGAAAATAAGCGATATGAGGATGGAATGACATAAGAAGACTGTTAACGTAATTTTTACTGTCGGAATTCGAAGATTTTTTTCTGTTGTTTTAAGATTTTTTTTTTACAGTGTACACATGCAGACATATACAAGATTTGATCGTATTATAATATAAGATACCAGCAGACTCACTCGGTTCTTGAAGTACTAAATTAGAGGAGGGGCTGGAAATAGACTTCCGGGTAGAAAATGGGATAACCCAAAAATACGATGATCACCGTTGTTACTGAGCCCTGTGTGTTTATCGCCCATAAATTACATATACTGTGGGAAAATAACGGGGCCCTATGCAATTTCCGGCCATAAATCGTTAATACGGCGATCATTATAACGGGTTCTCTGAACTTTGCGTACATAAACCGTTAAAATGACAATTACTTCAACAGGTGTGTACCATTTAACACATAACCATTGCTTGGAAGATTTATTATGCTGCATATCACGCTTTTACTTGAAACTGCTGCAAAGATATGGCGAAATAGCCTAAAATTCATAACAACCCCCTGTAACTCCTTTCGGAGATCAATAAAAACACCTCCTTAGTGAACCGCTATTATGTGTTACGAACACTAAAGCATTTCAATTCAATGTGCGTTGATGAATCACTCTTGAACAGCGGTGTAGTCGTAAAAAACACAGAGGGTATACGTTCTAAGCAGAGGGTATACGCTCAAGGCAGAGCGTATACCCTAGAGTGTATATACTATAGCTTTCTTGAGAAACAGAGGGTATACGGTGTTCCTTAAAAAAATCCAGAAGGTATACGGCGTATACCCCCGTATACCCCCCACTACATCCCTGCTCTTGAAAAGGGCTCGTTATAGTTATAGATTATTTCAAATATTCATTTTGATCCTATGCGCCGAAATCAAACACATTTTCTTGTTGCTAACATATTATTATTATTGTTCTTGTTGTTAATAATAATAATAATAATAATAATAATAAACTCTTTGGAAAATATGTTTAGTTTTATTATATTACTAGAAGACTTCGCCTGCTTTGCTGGTCGGTTTTTCTAAAAGAACCTTGAAATCAAACGAAATATATCTAGCAAAGATGAAATGTGTTTACCTACTTTTTTAGCCTGTTTGTTATCTTGAATTTCACGCTTCTACCTAAAATGGCTGCTGAGATATGCCAAATGTTCTAAAATTTTCGACCCCCCCCCCCTTTTAAACCCCTTAGGGTGGGGAATTTGTAAAATCGCAGAAATATGTTTTCAATAATTTTTTAGTAATTTATTTTCTGGAGTTTCACGCTTCTACCTAAAACGTCTGCTGAGATATGGCCAAATGTTCTAAAAGTTTCAACACCCCCTTTTAACCCCCTTAAGGGAGAATTTCTAAAAACGCTGAAAAACAAGTTTAATTATTTTTTTAGCAGATTTATTTTCTGGAATTTCACGCTCCTACCTTAAACGTCTGCTGAGGTATGGCAAATGTTCTAAAATTTTCTACCTCCCTTTTAACCCCTTTTTTAGGGGGGGGGGGGGTGGATTCCTAAAATCGCTGAAAAACGTGCTTAATTATTTTTTACTAGATTTATTTTCTGGAATTTCATGCTTCTAGTTAAAACGGCTGCTGAGATATGGCCAAATGTTTAAAAAGTTTTGACCCCACCCCCACATTTAACCCCTTAAAGGGAAAATTTTCTGAAATCGCTGAAACCTGTGTTTAATTCTTTTTATTAGATTTATCTTCTCGAATTTCTCGCTTTTAACTAAAACGGCTGCTGCGATATGGCCACATGCTCTAAAATTTTCGACTCCCCCCCCCTTTTAACCCCTTTAGGGGGGGGGGGATTTTCAAAAATGTGTCCTTAGTGCTCTTCCCACCCCCCCCCCCACCCCCCCCCAATTTTCATGCTTCTAGGTTCAGTAGCTTGGGCTGTGCCTTTTATATATGGAGATAAAGATTAAAAACTATCTCAAACGATTTTTCCTCATAGGTTACAATTTAATGGAATTCTTTTGAGTGTCCCTGTAATCCCCCACTTCCACCCACCGCGAGCAAACTACCTTAATAACAGCAGAAGACCAAGGGCTATCTAACCACTACAACCGCGTGCGGGTGACAGTAAGTGTTCATGGAGAAAAGTCTGTCTTTACCCACAGACAATTGACTTATATATATACAGTGTGTCCACGTATAACCTGACCGACCTTTATTTTCGCAACCGTTGGTCCTAGATGCATACTTCCAATTGCAAAAATGGTTTAAATAAGGTAAAGAATTATTTTTAAAGCGATTTGGGTCAAGAAAAACATTTATTTAAAAATTACGAAACTCAAATTTTTACACGGTCCCCCGGTCCTATAAGTGATATTTACTAAAAATTTACTGTGACACTAACAAGTAAGACAAAAAAAGTTCCATTCAACTAACATTAAAATTGACAGAGTTATAAAACTTTGAAATGCATGACTTGTAGCGCTTTTTTGCATATCAAAACAGATAATTTCGACCATGCTTTCAGGGGTCGTGTATAAAGTACTTAAACTTATTTCAAGGTATCTGCGCTTTGAAAGAAATCGTACAAATATTACGATTAACTTTTATTGGTTAAGTTTCAGATTAATTTAATAATTGTATTTTAATATATGTTTTATTTTGTAAGAATTTGAGGCTAAGATTTCTTTTAACTAAAATTATGTTATTTTCATTAGGTTATTTAACTTGCAATGATCGTCTTTCCAGTTTAAAATTTGTACTCGAACTTTAACTTACTTTCAAATGTCCGATGGAAGTTAAAATTTATATACTGACTTAAATCCGATGACAATGCAAGATTATTATGATTTTCGACTCTTACTATCTTATACATACTTATATTGGAGGATAACATAAAAAAATTCGGATAGATTACCGTCAAGACGTTTAAAAAAGAGTTTTAGATTAGATAACATAAACCTGGGATGGTTGTGTTTTTTAACTTTTATAATTACATTTTATGTATTTTTTAACGCTGAATCAAAAAAATACCTTCACTTTTAACCATCATGTCAAGGTTTTTCGCAAATCGTAAGTTTCAAGGTTAAAAAATAGCGAAAAATCTGATACTATAAAATAGATGTAAGACTTTTTTATTCAGTTTAATTTTATTTAATTCAATAATTTATTAGATTTTTTTTTTGGCTTATACTGGGTTTCTTACAGCTAAACAGCTCGGGGATCCGATGATGTTGGGAGGGGAGGGGGGATCAATTTTAACTTTTAGCTTTTTAACTTTGAAATTTGAAATTTGAAAAAATTCCTGACGTGATAGTTTAAAATGAAGGTCATTTTCGGATTCAGTGCTAAAAAATACATAAGAATCAATTTTCAAAAGCTAAAAAGCATGCCAAAATTTGAAAGACAGTGTAATCTAACAGCATTTTAAAATAGTATGTACCATTTTGTAAAGAATTGAGGCTGTTGTTTTTCATCCTTTTATTAAACAAAAAATCTGTTATTTTTATCCTTTTATAATATTCGGTACAAATTGCACATTTTGCAGTAATATGTCAGAATGATTAAAGATTTCAAATTTATATTGCAATGCTAATTTTACTCTCAACCATTTCTTTAATATATCTGACGAAATTTTATTTCTACTACATTTGTGAATGACCCCTAGAATGCAGCAAAAAATGTACTCCAACTTTAAACAGCTATTACTCGGTCAATTTTAATCGTAGAATAACGGGATTTTTTTGTCTTACTTGTCAGTGTAACAGGGAAATTTTACTTATAACTTATAAGACCGGGGGACCGTATAAAAATTTAGATTCTGTAATTCTTCACTAAATTGTTTTTTCGCTTCAAACTTTTTTTTTATCTTAACCCTGCACCTAATTTTGACCGTTTTTGTAATTGGAAGTATGCATCTAGGACCAACGGCTGCGAAAATGAAGGTCGGTCAAGTTATACGTAGACACACTGTATATAGATTTTGATAAAATAGTGTATTTTCAAAGCGTAAAAAATACCTCTAGAACATATTCTTTGTTTAAAATTTAATATCCTTATAATTTGTTAATTATCCTAAATTTATTATCCTTACTTTACAATTTAAAAGTATAATTTATTAGTTGAGGTAGCTTAATTTTTAAAACTGGTGAATGTTTAAAAAAAAATACTGCGTTTTATTATTAACACTTAATTGCATAGTGATGTAAATTTCCATCACCTTTTTATTTAATTTTTACTTTCTTCTATCTTCAATAGAAGAAAGTATTGTAATCGAAATTTTTTTCGACTTCCGGTTTTCGACGGATTTACACGTTTTAGGGGTCAGAGATCCCCAAAAACATGTTTATAGAAAATGTCTGTCTGTCTGTGTGTCCGTCTGTCCGTCCGTCCGTCTGTCCGTCTGTCCGTCTGTCTGTCGCCATTCTACCATCAAAAAGTGTATGAAGTTATGCATAGAATTGAACCAAATTTTTATTTTAAGTTTTTGGCTATGGCAAGCAGATCCTCCCTGAATTTGGAAAAAAATCGCCGGTAGGGGGCGCTATAATATCAATTTTTGTGCGATTTTGAATATTGTACCATCCAAAAGTGTATGAAGTTATGCATCGAATTGAACCAAATTTTTATATTAAGTTTTCGGATATGGCTAGTATGTCCTCCTTGCATTTGGGAAAAATTCGCTTATAGGGGGCGCTGTAACAGAGATTTTTGTGCGATTTTGAATATTTTACCATCCAAAAGTGTATGAAGTTATGCATAGAATTGAACCAAATTTTTATATTAAGTTTTCGGATATGAGAAGTAGGTCCTCCCTGAATTTGGAAAAAATTCGCCGGTAGGGGGCGCTGTAACAGCGATTTTTGTGCGATTTTGAATATTGTACCATCCAAAAGTGTATGAAGTTATGCATCGAATTGAACCAAATTTTTATTTTAAGTTTTCGGATATGGCAAGTAGGTCCTTCCTGCATTTGGAAAAAATTCGCCGGTAGGGGGCGCTGTAATAGTGATTTTTGTGCGATTTTGAATATTGTACCATCCAAAAGTGTATGAAGTTATGCATAGAATTGAACCAATTTTTTACTTTAAGTTCTTGGCTATGGCAAGCAGGTCCTTCCTTAATTTGGAAAAAAATCGCCGGTAGTGGGCACTGTAATAGCGATTTTTGTGTCATTTTGAATATTGTACCATCGAAAAGTGTATGAAGTTATGCATAGAATTGAGCCAAATTTTTTGTGTTTGTTCTTGGTCATGGCACGAAGGTCCTCCCTGAATTTGGAAAAATTCCTCCTGAAGGGGGCGCTATAATTGCGATGTCTGTACCATTTTCATTATTGTACCATCGAAAAGTGTATGGAGTTATGTATATAATTGAACCAAATTTATTGTGTATGTTTCTGGCTATGGCAAGCAAGTCATCCCTGAATTTAAAAAATTCCGCCAGAAGGGGGCGCTATAATTGCGATCTCTGTGAATTTTCATTATTGTACAATCGAAAAGTGTATGAAGTTATGCATACAATTGAACCTAATTTTTACTTTCTTCTATCTTCAATAGAAGAAAGTATTGTAATCGAAATTTTTTTCGACTTCCGGTTTTCGACGGATTTGCATGTTTTAGGGGTCAGAGATTCCAAAAAACATGTTTATAGAAAATGTCTGTCTGTCTGTGTGTCCGTCTGTCCGTCCGTCCGTCTGTCCGTCTGTCCGTCTGTCCGTCTGTCTGTCGCCATTGTACCATCAAAAAGTGTATGAAGTTATGTATAGAATTAAACCAAAATTTTATTATAAGTTTTTGGCTATGGCAAGCAGGTCCTCCCGGAATTTGGAAAAAAATCGCCGGTAGGGGGCGCTGATATAACAATTTTTGTGCGATTTTGAATATTGTACCATCCAAAAGTGTATGGAGTTATGCATAGAATTGAACCAAATTTTTAGTTTAAGTTTTTGGATATGACAAGCAGGTCCTCCCTGAATTTGGAAAAAATTCGCCGGTAGGGGGCGCTGTAAATGCATTTTTTGCGCGATTTTGAATATTGTACCATCGAAAAGTGTATGAAGTTATGCATAGAATTGAACCAAATTTTTAGTTTAAGTTTTTGGCTATGGCAAGCAGGTCCTCCCTGAATTTGGAAAAAATTCGCCGGTAGGGGGCGCTGTAATAGCGATTTTTGTGCGATTTTGAATATTGCACCATCGAAAAGTGTATGAAGTTATGCATAGAATTGAACCAAAAAAAAATTTAAGTTCTTGGCTATGGCAAGGAGGTCCTCCCTTAATTTGTAAAATAATCGCTCGTAGAGGGCGCTGTAATAGCGATTTTTGTACAGTTTTTGTGCCATTTTGAATATTGTACCGCCGAAAATTGTATGAAGTTATGCATAGAATTGAACCAAATTTTATGTGTTTATTTTTGGTCATGTCACGAAGGTCCTCCCTGAATTTGGAAAAATTCTGCCGGAAGGGGGCACTATAATTGCGATGTCTGTACCATTTTCATTATTGTACCATCGAAAAGTGTATGAAGTTATCCATATAATTGAACCAAATTTTTTGTGCATGTTTCTGGCTATGGCAAACAAGTCCTCCCTGAACTTGAAAAAATTCCGAAAGGAGGGGGCGCTATAATTCCGATCTCTGTGCCATTTTCATTATTGTACCATCGAACAGCGTATAAAATTATGCATACAATTGAACCAAAATATTTGTGCTTGTTTTTGGCTTTGGCCAACAGGTTCTCCTTGAATTTGGAAATATTGCGCGGTAAAGGGGCTCCGTGCTAGCGATTTTTGTATACTTTTCTTGATTTTTCGTAGTTCTATTGTGCATCGGCGGCTCATGCAGCGGCGGGAACTCGCTTCCTGCTATGCCGGCTATTCGCAAACAGCTGATAACGACAGAATAAGGAAAAATTAATAATTTTAACAAAGATCATGATATAGATTAACTCGTTTTTAGTCCGTTTAATTGACTTGAGCAGAAATTTAAGATGAAAATCAAAGTTGGTATAGTATTGAACTAATAATATTGAAGTATTAACATGTGTAACTAGGTTTTGAAATATTAAGATGTATAAGATAGAAGAAAGTTTTGGGATTGGCACATCCAACTAGTTTGTGCATGTTTTTGGCTTTGGACAACAGGTTCTCCTTGAATTTGGAAATATTGCACAGTAAAGGAGTTCTGTGATAGCAATTTTTTGTATACTTTTCTGGATTTTTTGTAGTTCTGTTGTCCATCGGCGGCTCGTGCAAAGGCGGGAACTCGCTTCCTGCTAAGCCGGCTATTCGCAAACATCTGATAACAATAGAATAAGCAAAAACTATTAATTTTAGCAAATATCATGCTATAGATTAACACGTTTTTAGTTCGTTTAATTGACTGAAGCAGAAATTTAGGATGAAAATCAAAGTTGGTATACTATTGAACTAATAATATTGAAATATTATCATGTGTAACTAGTTTTTGAAATATTAAGATGTATAAGATAGAAGAAAGCTTTGGGATTGGCACATCCAACTAGTTAATACATAAATTAAGTTCTTACAACCACTATATTTATATAGAAATATTAATCCTCTAAAAATTACAAAAATATGCTACTAAATAAAGTTAAAAATCTATATTTCAAATGAAAATCAAATTTCTAAGTAATTGCTTAAAAGGCGCAAAGGCCAACATAGTGAAATAGATTCCAAGCCGGGACTCGAACCCGGGCCATCAGTATAGCGCACTGACGTTCTACCGACTAAACCACTTGGAACGATATCCAGCAAGGAAAATTTCTCACTACTATATGTTGGCAAGGCTACAAACGCAGCACAAGATGGAATATCTACCGTGAGCCACCAACCTGGGGCAAACACGGAATATAATTAAATCCAGCATCGATAGAAACTATATTAATACATGGAAATTATTCCAGAGGGATACATTCGCCTTGAATACAATATTTCAAATTAAAATCAAATTTCTAAGTAATTGCTTAAAAGGCGCAAACGCCAACATAGTGAAATAGATTCCAAGCCGGGACTCGAAACCGGGCCATCAGTACAGCGCACTGACGTTCTACCGACTAAACCACTTGGAACGATACCCAGCAAGGAAAATTTCTCACTACTATATGTTGGCAAGGCTACAAACGCAGCACAAGATGGAATATCTACCGTGAGCCACCAACCTGGGCCAAACACGGAATATAATTAAATCCAGCATCGATAGAAACTATATTAATACATGGAAATTATTCCAGAGGGATACATTCGCCTTGAATACAATATTTCAAATGAAAATCAAATTTCTAAGTAATTGCTTAAAAGGCGCAAAGGCCAACATAGTGAAATAGATTCCAAGCCGGGACTCGAACCCGGGCCATCAGTATAGCGCACTGACGTTCTACACTGACGTGGCTCACGGTAGATATTCCATCTTGTGCTGCGTTTGTAGCCTTGCCAACATATAGTAGTGAGAAATTTTCCTTGCTGGGTATCGTTCCAAGTGGTTTAGTCGGTAGAACGTCAGTGCGCTATACTGATGGCCCGGGTTCGAGTCCTGGCTTGGAATCTATTTCACTATGTTGGCCTTTGCGCCTTTTAAGCAATTACTTAGAAATTTGATTTTCATTTGAAATATTGTATTCAAGGCGAATGTATCCCTCTGGAATAATTTCCATGTGTTAAAAATCTATCTTAAGATTTCGGTGTCTAATCCTTAATATAAAAATAAAAAACACAATTCTAAAAGAATAATTCATGCATTTAAGGGTTATGTTGGAGGAAGATATAGACATTACGTAATTATTAAAATTACAAACTGATAAGGAAAATATTTTGCTTTGAAATTTTTATCCAACTAATGTGAAAGAAAAAAGATAATTAAAAAATCAAAACTTTGATTAAAAAAACTAAGCCGATCATTCCGACATAGGTAGTCGAATGTCAATAGTCCTCTATAACGATTTGTCGTCCCGATACTACTGACTTTTAACTTTCCATAGAATCCATATGATATTGATTCCTCAGACTTTAGACAAACTGCATTTCACTCTTTTCTGAATTTCACTTTTTGATAAGTATTGAGCTAATATCTGGGTTATTAAAATGTTTTACTGTTAAATCGAAATAATATATATATATATATATATATATATTCATTCGTATCATCGCAACGATTCATTTAATGATTCTTCCCAATCTTGTTATGTATGTTATATGTATGTTATTATATGATATTGTCCTATATAGATTTAATTGTTTAAAATTAAAATTTGCTATTGCTTTTCATTATTTTGTTCCATAGAGCTAAGCTTTATTTATATCAATATAAGTTAACTATAAAAATTTCTAATAACAGTGTTAATGATCATCTGCTTTAGATATATTTATTTATATTACTCTGTTATGACAAGGCAATTGAGATAGCGTTATGGTCGTCTTTGCATGATTATTGACGCTCTTGGTTCTGGATTTTAGATGCGGGTATTTGACTTTTTTGTTAAAAAGCCCATTGATTTCTTGCTTTTGTAGTTTATGCACTGAGGGTTATCATTATTTTGGTTATGGAAATATTAAAGGAGGTTTTTGAGTACTGCTTCTCTGTTTTGTACATATTGTATATAATTTCATATTTCATACTCAAGATATTTAATATTATTAAATAAATTATTAATCAAGATTATTTTGCTTAATTTTATTATTGATTTTTATTTTATTTTTATCTTACTTTTATAATTTTTTTTTGCAATTATTGCATTTTCCAAAAAACCTTTATATGGCAGTTCTTGGTAAAAATCTCGATCCTGGCAAGATACACTCAGCATCTATGCAGTGTAGTGCCCGGTGCAGGAATAATAATGGGGTTATTCCTGGATCGTCATCCAGTGACCATTTATACTCTCCTCCTCGTCCTTTATTTTTTTGCAAGTGTTCTGATGCTCGATGCAAGACATGTCCATACGCTTCTCACTCACAAATTGTCTCAGATCCTAATTTTTCAAATTTTTGTAAAGCCTTTAATGTTATATATTGTATTAAGTGCAACTTATGTAATATGAAATATATTGGTGAAACTTCAGGTCCAATTCATAAACGTATCAACCAACATCGATCAGACTCTAATAAAAAACAAAGCAAAAAATATACAGTCTACAGCTGAAATTCAACATTTTCATAATCATCAATTTAAAAATACGACAATTGAAATCCTTCAAATTCTAAAAAATAAATCAGAACGTCTCTATATGGAGTCATCATATATGAAATATTATAACACCATTTATCCATATGGACTTAATAGTGAAATATTTAATAGACCTGTTAAAGTCTTCACATCTATAAATAACACTATTGATTATTCTCCAATTTATCCTTCACTTAATCATAATTTAAATTGTAAAACAACACGAAACAAACGTGGAAAGGGAACATCAACAGTAGTAGTTTCCAAAAAATATATCACTAAACAAATAAGTAATCTTCAAAGTAACTATTTAAAGCAATTTAATTGGTTATTAATTCGAAAATACATATTTGCGATTAAAAAGAAACAGATTGCACAACATTTAAATGTATTTCTAAGTAAAACTTTCTCTAAACATTTCTCTGATATTTATTTTGATCTCATTATGACTAGAGTTAATCTTTTAAATATTAACTTACAAAAAAAAAAAAAAAAAAAAAAAAAAACATAAAATTCAAAACACAAATACTCAAATGATAATAACTTTTTCAAATCAAATATTTAATAAAATTAATATCAATTCTATAATTAATGATAAAAACTGTTATTTTCCTATTAATAATCTTCATATATCAAAAACCTTTAAATATCCGAATACAATTGGTAGAAAGATTTTTAACTACAATACATTTTCAAAAAATACATCTGCTGCAAGTAATTTTCCGTGTAAATGCAATGACCCCAATCTAAAAAAATATATAAACAATGATCATGGACATATAATCACTGGAAATCTTGATATTGTAAATTGAAAAAACTTATGGGTTATGGAACTAAATATAGACTTCCATCTAAATTTAATGTAAAATCTATTATAAAGCAGTTTACATATGATATAGATGTTTTTATATATAAAATTTCAATCTCTTATAATAAACCTATTGAATATTTTAATCAATGGAAATTATTAGTGATTGAAAGATTAACTATGGCTTTAAAATATAATATTTCTGATTTAGTTACTATTAACACAAAGCATTTTTTCCAACAAATTAATAAATTACAAAAATACTATGTTATTACATATGTAGACAAATCTCCTACTAATTATGCAATCATATGTAAATCTTATTATCACCAACTTCTTACTAACTCTATTTCTTCTAATAAATCTTTTTAAAAAACTAATGAAAATGTAATTGTAAATAATCGTAAAATTCAAAGTTATTATAAACTATTAAATATTCTCTCTACTAACTTTAATTATCCTTATTTAGTGCTTATTCCCAAATTTCATAAGACTCCTATTAAATTTAGGACTGTAACTCTTGCTTGTAATACATATAATAATAAAGCCAATAAACTTCTATTAAAAATTCTTAATCAATTATATATACTGACTACAAACAATGATAATACACATTGTATAAAAAACAGCTATCAACTGGTCAATATTATGAAAAATATTAATTGTGTATATAATATAACGACATATGACTTCAAAGATCTCTTTAATAATATAGATTTATTAGATTTACATAATATTATAAATGCATTATTTAAACAGTATCATCAACAACTTGATTTACCATCTAATATAGATATAGCTTATTTTAAATCTTTAACTAACTTCATTATCTATAATAATTATATCTTTCAAGATAACATATTATATTTACAACATATAGGTATACCACAAGGTGGATGCACATCCAGTTTATTATCAGACTTATATTTATATCACTATGAACGTACTTTCACTAATAATAATCTACATTTATATCGTTATATTGATGACATAATTTTAATTCCCACTGATCAAACTAAAATTTCTCAATTTCCAGTAGATTATCCCACTAATTTGGAATTAACGGAAAACATCTTATCTAATAATACTATCAACTTCTTAGATCTTAAAATTGCAATAAAAGACAACAAAACAATAAAAGATCTATATGATAAACGTAAAGAATTTAAATTCAAAGTTAATACCTTTACAAATTTTAAATCTTGTCTTCATAATTCTGTATATCGAAATATAATACTTAACCATTTATATGGAATAAAATGTTTATGTTCTTCTCATCTAATAAATAATAATATTAAAAAACTAATTTATGATGCATTAAATCAAGGTTTTCCAAAGAAATTTATCTATTCTTTAATATACAATTAGTACTTACATGATCTTTTTAAAAAATAACAAATTAACACATGCGTAAACAAAATTACAAAAAAACTTATAAAATAAGAAAATATTTATAAAAAAATAAAAATTGTAAAATAATAAAAAAAATTATCATAGGACGGATGGGTGGGTAGATGTTAGAGTACGGAGGAGGGTGGTGTTGTCTGGATAATACGCAATGGTTAATTTATTTATTTTAAAAAAATGATGGGGCATTTTTTAATAACTACATTGCTAATACTCTTTTTATATGGAGATGATTCGATTCTTTATATATGGTGACGTTATAATTTTATTTCAATTCATATTTAATTTATTTAACTCAATTAATATTTAATCAAATTAAAAATTAACTTGTTTTTAATTTTTAGTCTTCTCGGGCCAATATCATATTAATTTCTAATTGTATACCATCTTTATGTTGAATAATATGCATAATAAGTTTATTTGATATAACTAATGATATTACAGATTGTATTAAAATTGGGTTATTAGTATTTTATTATTCCTCTATACTTTTTAATAATGTTTAATTTTGTACTTAAAATTAAATGATTAATTAACGTTTTTTTGTGCATGTTAGTCTTATATTCATATTGTTCAGTTTTTTTTATATATATATAGTTAACATGAAAATAAACCACACAATTTATTTGTTATCATTACGCAATTGGGAAATGGAGATTCTGACAAAATTATATCAATATCCATTTATATATATATATATATATATTCCTCCTGTTCATTTTTTTAATTTTTTTTTTGATAAGTATTATTCTTATAGTTTATTATTTTTATTATATAAAATTTTTTTATATAAATTATTTAGTTTTATAGCATATTGCTATATTATATTATTATTGTTTTGAAATTATTTAAATTTTCCGTATAGATTAATTGGGTAAGGTAGTAAAATATATTGTAATAATTCTATAAATTTTTTTATTTATTCAATATTTATATGAATAATGAAATATAATATGGTATTTTTATGTAAGGAATTGTTGGGATATAGCAGTTGGTATTATGGATGAATTAACTTATAGCATAATCTTTATGACTTCTTCATTTAGTTTCAAGTTAAAATCATAGATGGCAGCACTAAAATTTAAATTGGATTCTGTCTGTAGCTTCGAATAGAGTAATAATAACAATTTCTTACACAAGGTGGAGCTTAATTTTGGATATATGCGATTTTGTAAACTTATCGTTTTGGAATTTTATTTTAGTTTAGAAATTTAATACAAATTAAAAACTGTTAAGAGGTTATTTACTCATTATGTAATTATTTTCTATTTATATTATTTAAATTGAATTTATCACAGTATTTCAAAATTGATTAGCTGTATACATTAGGTTTTAAAATCTGTGTTAACTTAACTGTAAAAATAACCTTAAATGTAGCGTGCCTGTGGATACCATGTGCTGATGTGTATCTAGATAGAATAACTGGGATTTCATTAGGTATTTTGTGTAATATTACTATTTTTACTTGCTATAAATTAATTATTTAAAAAGTTGTATTGCTTTTTCCATTTCATAGCATTTAATTTTATTCTATTTTCAGATTGAAACTATTCTACTGGTTATATTGGTCGTCAGAGTACAGGGGAAAAATTTTTCAGTTTTTAGCTTTTTTTTTTTTCTCACAGAAAATGACTAATTTTGCTTATATAATTGAATTCTGTACTCTTGAAAACGTAATTCAATATATAAGCTTTTCAATTATCTTTCTCGAAATCCATATTCTTCTCTTTTTCTTCATTAATAATTATTACATAGTACAAGGGACTTTATTTTATACTTCGCAGGTTGTTTATTATGTCTTTAGTATCCATTCAGTGTGTTTGGGGACACTGTATTGTTGTAAATTCGTTCATGCTATCACAATTATAGATGATGGTTGGTAATGTTTAATTAATGATTATATGTATATATATAATAAATTTGAAATCACAAATATATGAAGAAATTGATAAAGTGCTAAAGATGATTTAGAAAGGAAGATATCAAAGCAGTATGTAAAATAAGAAACTATGAATGACTCACAGAATCATCAGAGGAGCTTGTGAGTTCATTCATAGAAAATGCGTTATTTAATCCAATTTTCTCGGCATTAAGCCTAAAATGACACAATTTAGCTCCTTATAACGCAAACATTACAGAAAATAGATTGGATCTGGATTAATAAATTGGAACTGGATTAATAACAATAATGTTTAGAGTTGCCATCTTAAGTCCAAAAAAAAAAGTAAATAAAAAATAAAAGGAATGAAAATGATTGAAGAAATCAAGAAAATACTTAGATTAACTTTTAGTTAAACTAGAATGAAAAAATAGGAATAAACTTAACAAGTACTGAGTGAATACAAATTAAAATAAAGAAAAGGAATAAATAAATAAAGAAATAAAGAATTATATAAAAATAAATAAAAGGGCAATTGATTAAATTAATGTTTTAAGGACAAAAAATTATAATATAAAAAAATGATAATATAAATAACATTTAAAAAGATGAGGAATATTTGAGATAGTAAAATTTAGCCTTGTATTATGTAAATAAATGTGAAAATTTAAAAAGCAATGAGGAATATTGAGATAGTAAAATATATCCTTAAATGATGATGCAATATGTGAAATGTTATTATGTTAAATGCATAATACCCCATTTTTACTTTCTTCTATCTTCAATAGAAGAAAGTATTGTAATCGAAATTTTTTTCGACTTCCGGTTTTCGACGGATTTGCATGTTTTAGGGGTCAGAGATTCCAAAAAACATGTTTATAGAAAATGTCTGTCTGTCCGTGTGTCCGTCCGTCCGTCTGTCCGTCTGTCCGTCCGTCTGTCCGTCCGTCCGCCTGTCCGCCTGTCCGTCTGTCCGTCTGTCTGTCGCCATTGTACCATCAAAAAGTGTATGAAGTTATGTATAGAATTAAACCAAAATTTTATTATAAGTTTTTGGCTATGGCAAGCAGGTCCTCCCGGAATGTGGAAAAAATTCGCCGGTAGGGGGCGCTGATATAACAATTTTTGTGCGATTTTGAATATTGTACCATCCAAAAGTGTATGGAGTTATGCATAGAATTGAACCAAATTTTTAGTTTAAGTTTTTGGCTATGGCAAGCAGGTCCTCCCTGAATTTGGAAAAAATTCGCCGGTAGTGGGCGCTGTAATAGCGATTTTTGTGCGATTTTGAATATTGTACCGTCCAAAAGTGTATGAAGTTATGCATAGAATTAAACCAAATTTTTATTTTAAGTTTTTGGATATGGCAAGCAGGTCCTCCATGAATTTGCCAAAAATTTGCCGTTAGGGGGCGCTGTAATAGCGATTTTTGTGCGATTTTGAATATTGCACCATCGAAAAGTGTATGAAATTATGCATAGAATTGAACCAAAAAAAATTTTTAAGTTCTTGGCTATGGCAAGGAGGTCCTCCCTTAATTTGTAAAAAAATCGCTCGTAGAGGGCGCTGTAATAGCGATTTTTGTACAATTTTTGTGCCATTTTGAATATTGTACCGCCGAAAAGTGTATGAAGTTATGCATAGAATTGAACCAAATTTTATGTGTTTATTTTTGGTCATGTCACGAAGGTCCTCCCTGAATTTGGAAAAATTCTGCCGGAAGGGGGCACTATAATTGCGATGTCTGTACCATTTTCATTATTGTACCATCGAAAAGTGTATGAAGTTATCCATATAATTGAACCAAATTTTTTGTGCATGTTTCGGGCTATGGCAAATAAGTCCTCCCTGAACTTGAAAAAATTCCGAAAGAAGGGGGAGCTATAATTCCGATCTCTGTGCCATTTTCATTATTGTACCATCGAACAGCGTATAAAATTATGCATACAATTGAAACAAAATGTTTGTGCTTGTTTTTGGCTTTGGCCAACAGGTTCTCCTTGAATTTGGAAATATTGCGCGGTAAAGGGGCTCCGTGCTAGCGATTTTTGTATACTTTTCTTGATTTTTCGTAGTTCTATTGTGCATCGGCGGCTCATGCAGCGGAGGGAACTCGCTTCCTGCTATGCCGGCTATTCGCAAACAGCTGATAACGACAGAATAAGGAAAAATTAATAATTTTAACAAATATCATGATATAGATTAACTCGTTTTTAGTCCGTTTAATTGACTTGAGCAGAAATTTAAGATGAAAATCAAAGTTGGTATAGTATTGAACTAATAATATTGAAGTATTAACATGTGTAACTAGGTTTTGAAATATTAAGATGTATAAGATAGAAGAAAGTTTTGGGATTGGCACATCCAACTAGTTTTAAATTATATGTCCATACAATATATAAGCATATATACATACACTTATACACGCTCACACACATAAAAACATATAAGGTTTTAAACTTTTTTTAGCATTCCCGACCTCAACCCTCCATAATGGTATTTTTATTTTTTATGTTTTTTGTGTATAGTGTATGGAAAAACATACACATACACCAAAACTTTTTTTTGACATACACCAAAACATTTATATATATATATTATATATACACATATATATAATTTTTTGTGTGTATGATTTTTATAATTTTTTCAGCAATCCACATCCCACCCTCCATAATAGTGTTTTCGATTTTTTAGTTTTTTTTTTTAAACATATTAAATGCCTATACTGGTAAGAAGTAGAAAAAAAATGAATATTAAGATTTGAGCCATGCAGATATAAAAGAGATGGGATAATTATAAGACAATGCTAATTGCTTTAATTTAAAAATGTTAGGCTGTAAGAATTGGGAGGAACATAAACGTTTGATACGAAGACTATGATTAAGCAGAATATTTCTATATACTGAAATATGCAAGCAGGAATTAAAGTTCGTAAAATTAATTACATTAAATGAAAATTCATTGCGTTTATCATAAATGTTGAATGTTAGGGTGTTATTAGGGAGGATATTAATTTTAACATCCATAAAATTGATACTAGAATTATTTGAAAAAGTAGTACTAAGTTCTAGATTAGAAGGGTACTTTACAGGAAGAGATATAGAATTATTATTTGTAACAGAAAGAATAATTATATCATCTATGTATCTGTAGAGCAATAAATTATTATTAATAAATTTACGTTCATAAGAGTAAAGATATAAATCAGATAACATGCTTGATGAAGCAGCTCCTTGAGGGATGCCCTGTATTTGAATAAAAAAAAGCATTGTCTTGGAAAATAAAATTATAAAATAGTAGAAAGCTAGTCAAAGATGTGAAGTAGTCAGTATCAATGTTATCAGGTAAATTTAATAAAGGAAGATATTCTATAAATAATGAATTGATAATAGAATGCAAGTCTTTTAGAATGATATTATTAAATAGGTCTTTGAAATCTAAAGTAATAACATTATTGACATTTGTTAATGGCTTTATTTTATCCACCAATTCAAAACTGTTTTTAATGCAGTGAGTGTTGTCTTTTTTAACTGATAACTCATAAATTTGTATAAGAATATTTAAAACTAGTTGGATGTGCCAATCCCAAAACTTTCTTCTATCTTATACATCTTAATATTTCAAAACCTAGTTACACATGTTAATACTTCAATATTATTAGTTCAATACTATACCAACTTTGATTTTCATCTTAAATTTCTGCTCAAGTCAATTAAACGGACTAAAAACGAGTTAATCTATATCATGATATTTGTTAAAATTATTAATTTTTCCTTATTCTGTCGTTATCAGCTGTTTGCGAATAGCCGGCATAGCAGGAAGCGAGTTCCCTCCGCTGCATGAGCCGCCGATGCACAATAGAACTACGAAAAATCAAGAAAAGTATACAAAAATCGCTAGCACGGAGCCCCTTTACCGCGCAATATTTCCAAATTCAAGGAGAACCTGTTGGCCAAAGCCAAAAACAAGCACAAACATTTTGTTTCAATTGTATGCATAATTTTATACGCTGTTCGATGGTACAATAATGAAAATGGCACAGAGATCGGAATTATAGCTCCCCCTTCTTTCGGAATTTTTTCAAGTTCAGGGAGGACTTATTTGCCATAGCCCGAAACATGCACAAAAAATTTGGTTCAATTATATGGATAACTTCATACACTTTTCGATGGTACAATAATGAAAATGGTACAGACATCGCAATTATAGTGCCCCCTTCCGGCAGAATTTTTCCAAATTCAGGGAGGACCTTCGTGACATGACCAAAAATAAACACATAAAATTTGGTTCAATTCTATGCATAACTTTCATACACTTTTCGGCGGTACAATATTCAAAATGGCACAAAAATTGTACAAAAATCGCTATTACAGCGCCCTCTACGAGCGATTTTTTTACAAATTAAGGGAGGACCTCCTTGCCATAGCCAAGAACTTAAAATTTTTTTTGGTTCAATTCTATGCATAATTTCATACACTTTTCGATGGTGCAATATTCAAAATCGCACAAAAATCGCTATTACAGCGCCCCCTAACGGCAAATTTTTGGCAAATTCATGGAGGACCTGCTTGCCATATCCAAAAACTTAAAATAAAAATTTGGTTTAATTCTATGCATAACTTCATACACTTTTGGACGGTGTACAATATTCAAAATCGCACAAAAATCGCTATTACAGCGCCCACTACCGGCGAATTTTTTCCAAATTCAGGGAGGACCTGCTTGCCATAGCCAAAAACTTAAACTAAAAATTTGGTTCAATTCTATGCATAACTCCATACACTTTTGGATGGTACAATATTCAAAATCGCACAAAAATTGTTATATCAGCGCCCCCTACCGGCGAATTTTTTCCACATTCCGGGAGGACCTGCTTGCCATAGCCAAAAACTTATAATAAAATTTTGGTTTAATTCTATACATAACTTCATACACTTTTTGATGGTACAATGGCGACAGACAGACGGACAGACGGACACACGGACAGACAGACATTTTCTATAAACATGTTTTTTGGAATCTCTGACCCCTAAAACATGCAAATCCGTCGAAAACCGGAAGTCGAAAAAAATTTCGATTACAATACTTTCTTCTATTGAAGATAGAAGAAAGTAAAAAGAGTATTATATGTATTACATCCTACAGTGACAGTGCGGAATTTAAGAGGATTTTTGTGAAATTTTGGAATCATGACTACATAAGGATAATTGAAGTTGTTATTTTTAATGCCTAATAATTTGTGATAGCTTAATATATGATTATTATTTTCCTTTAAAGTAACATGATGAAGTTTGAAAATATTAGAAGTGACTGCTTTAGTTAGGAGGTGATGATAGTAATATTTGCATATGATAGCATGGTTGTTAGCAGCCTTATCTACATATGTAATGATGAAATTATTTTGAAGTTCTGCAATATGTGGTTTAAGGGTGGAGAAAGAAACTGAATTTTTGGCAATATGCAGTTTTAATAATTGTTGCTTCAAAAGAAAGATGACATGATACTTCCAATCTACAAAATATTCAGTAGGTTTATTATAGTTGATAGCAATTTTGTAAATGAAGAAATCTAAATCATATGTGAATTGTTTAATTATAGACTGTATATTACACTGTGAAGGAATACGATATTTAGTGCCATGAGGCATCAAAGATCTTAAATGAATATTATTGACAATGTCTAAATTACCAGTTATAACATGTCCATGATGGGCATTAATATATGTATTTAGATGGGGATCATTGCATTTACATGTAAAAGTGCCAGTGTGTGTGAAATTTTTAGAAAACTTATTATAATTGAAAATTTTACGGCCTAAACTAATAGGATATTTAAAAGAGCTTTTTAGATTAACACTTTGAAGTGGGAATTTACATTGCTCGTTGTGAAATAATTGATTAAGTTTAATTTTATTAAAACAGGATTGGTAAAGGTAACGATTAAATGTGAACTACTTTTATTTAATTTTTGTGGCTTTTGTTAATATTGACATTAAGAGCAGTTAGCCTATAATGGAGTAAATCAAAAAATGTATCACTAAAATGAGAATTGAATGTATTTGATGTAAAAACTTTGTGATATTGATTAATATGATATTTAGGAATTGCAAATATAAATTTACGAAGAGACATCCAGTTGTAATTACTACTGAAAGAAAATTGTAGGCGTATGAATGATTTTTTAATATGAGTATTAGTTAATGTAGATGATGAATGTTTAGTAGTAGATTTTCCTCTTTGTGTGTGTGTGGTTTGCTTATATAATTTATGATTAAGAGAAAGATATATATATACATGTATTTAACTATGTAAGAACATGCAAGAATAGAAGTGAACTGATGCCTATATTCGAGGCATGCGGTTTACGGAAAGTGGACAGGAAACTGATCGCTGTTGGAAATTGATTCTTGGTCAGTTAGTTTCACTTTATTTAATCTGATTTGGATCTTGTTTCTTTCGATTTCGCTATGTGGTCTCGACAGGTAAATCTGGCTAATATTGCACGCATAAAAAGTTTTAGCCCTGCATAGTGTGTCATAAGCCACGCAGCCTGTCTGGAGTTTTAGTTGTTATGTTATTCTGATATTTAGTTTGTTACTGCGGTTGTTTTTTGTAAAGATTCAGCTGGTCAAGGGCGGATCCAGCCCTCCATTTAGAGAGGGGTCATGACTCCTTTTCATTGTTTTTTGGGGGGGTTGGGGGGAGGTCACATCTCTTAATAAGCAATTTTTATATTGAAGGCTGTTCCTATATCCAAAATGGCTACTTTTCTGATACTTTTCGGAAATCATTTTCATTCGTAAATACAAAAAAATTGCATTAATATTCGTAAAAATATAAAATTTACACATTTTATTGAGGTACCAAGAAGTTGAAGAATTTCCCATTTTCTTATAAAAGCAAAGAATCCTTCAAAAATTGAGCATTTTAAGACAATTTTTAGGACTTGACAGTTACAGAAATGCCTCATGAGGAAGCAATTGGCTGTCGTGGCCTAAAATTCAATTTAAAACCACGTTTTGCGGAGATTTCCCGAAAGATTCTTTGCCTTTATCGAAAAATGGAAAACGCTAATAGATCACATTTGTTCTGAATAAGTGCACTTGCAAATGTCTTGTATCTGAGTTTAAAAATGACTTCATGGATGTGTCAGAAACTACCTACTTTGGATTTAAGTAGAGCTTTAAAGCACCAGAGTAATTCTCATTGTTGAGCAAGGGGTAAATTTGAAAGAATATAAAAAATATGTCATTTTTTAAATGTTCTTTAGAAATTTTTTTCGTTCAGGGAAGTATCAGGACCCCCGTGACTTCCCCCTTAGATCCGTCTCTGCAGTTGATGTAGCATTTCTTTGAATTAGTTAATTTCTTTTAAATATTTTATTGTTTGATTTAGTTAATATTTTTACTCCATTTAAAGTTTACATAAAGTGGTACTGTTTGGGATTAATTTAGGTTTTTTTTTTTTTTAACTATATATATATATGTTACATAAAAATTTTACTTTTACTATTCATTTAAATTATTCTAAATTGCCAGCATATTCATTATTTCCCTATTTCTTAATACTCTCTATTATTTATTTCTAGTTAAATTCCTATAAATTTAAAACGCGTATCTTAATAATAGTCTTATTCAAAAACTTAATTTAAACTTTTAATCCCTTCATTAATTTTTAACAGCTACCAAACTGTAAAATTCTGAGCGCAGTTACTTTACTTTTCGAATGTTTATAAAAGCCATTTTTACATTTTTATTTTATTCCATCTCAATTTCCCGCCAGCCTGACGAGCGTCAGCCTATTCACATCGGAATCCTTCCGTCAGCAGCGCCGGAATTCATTTCTATGACGTTTCTCAATCGCTCTCCATTGGTTGAGTGACGGATCGCAGTTTCTTTCGTGTTTCGCTCATGAATTTGTTTGGTTAGCCTGAAGTTTGCATTTCAATCGGAATTCCTCCACATATTCTAATAAAACTCTCGAGCATGAGCTCAGAAGTAGATTTTTTGTGCTGTTTGGTTGTTTACCTAAACTGTTTGTTACCTGGTGTCTTAAGTCACGTAGAGTATTAAATTCGTTATTTAACATCTTTTTCGCATGAATAATTAGTTCGTGCTCAAGCAAGATGACTCTGATCATTCTCCCCCTGTGGAAATTGTTTACGTTGATATGTTGTGATGAAATAAACAGTTTCTAATGTCTTCAGCCTATGTTTTAATTGAGAAAACCCTGGATTTCTTCATCATTCTTTTTTCACCACTCATGCGGCCTAATCTGCCTTGACTGTATCATGAATTAATGGTTGTTTGATTGGGCTGTACCAATCTTCTCATCACTATCAACAATCGATAGAGTTGATTAAATAAGTCAATTGAAGTGTTCTATCGGTCCATAGCTGCTAAATTTCCACAGTGTTGACACCTCCAATAGCGATGCTTGCACTAAGTGGTAAGACTGCTATACAACCTCACCAGTGGCTGATTAAAATGTAGTACTAATCCAGTAATATATATCTATTCTAAAAAAAGTAACTATCGCTGTCACCGCCGCCGGTTTTGAATTTTTTGTGACCGAAGGTCTTTCTTCGTTAATATTCAGAAAAATAATGCTTACAAAAATATGAAAACCGGTAGTATAATACAGAAATGTTTGATAAACACACTGATGCAGACAGTTTTCAAATCGAAAAATTATTTTAAGAGATATTTAATGCTAAAGTTGGACAAAATCGTTCCACTAAAAAAGTTTTATAGGAGCAAAAACTATTCATTGGAATTTAATCATTTTTAGATCATTTTATACGTTTGAAGTTCCCGGTGAGCAAACTTTATTTCTTTTTTTAATTTGACTCATTTTTTGAGGTTTTATTTCTATTTTAAATTCAAATTTTCAGCATTTCGAGAGATATTTTTTACTTATTTTAGAAAATTGTACTAATTTAACCTGTTGCCAACTGTATAAACAGCGCAAACAATAATGTTTGCTTCAAATTAAAAAAAATATTTATAAGTGTAAATAAATTAAAAATTTATTTACACGTGACTATTATAAACAGAAAAAAACATTTGGAATTAGAATTAAATACTTATGTACAAAAAGCAGGAACTTATTAAAAATTACGTCATAAAAACTATATTTACCCATGGATTTTAAGAGAGGAAGGAAATTGTAAAATAATAAATTCATTAATATGCGTTAGACGTCTTAAATGGGAAAAATTACGCCATATTTACGTCACATTACAGTTATTACATAAAATGAACACAAAATAATATTGCAAAACAGTTTAAATTTAGAAATTGCGCTAGACATTTATTTGATATTTTGAGAGGATACTTTTCAACTATTTTTGTTAGGAAAGCGCAAATAATATTTAATTTCTAACAAAAGTATTTTCACGTGAATATTAAAAAGAGAAAAATAGTTTGGTCAAAATTACGTCAGATTAAAAACGATTAATTTAAAATGTCTTATTTAAAAGAACTTTCTTTTCGCTTTGTTAAAAAATACCGGGAGACAAAGGCTCTGTTTACTTAATTCCTTTTATATTAGCTTATTTTGAAATGTTTAACTGATTTTACTTAATCAAAGACGAAAACAGCGATTGTATCTTTGGTACGACTTAGTTATCCCGTCGACCAAAAAGCTATCATTCGCCAAACTATAAGATTAACCCCTTCGCGACGGGAGCCTTTTACGAAATGTTTATTACTTTGCTACCGCTTTTAAAAAACAGAAGTTTGTGCCTATTCAAATCGGGAAAATGCTCGGATTAAATAAGGCAAATTTTACAGTAAAATTTTACTGGTGAGGATAAACGAGGATTCTTAGGCCTATTTCCGGCACGTATACGTGTCGCTCGTCCCCAAGGGGTTAAATGCCAATAATGGTTGATCGTAAATGTCACATTAACTTGACTTTAAGCAAGTTACACGTGACTACGTCATCAAGTCATTCTTATTTCGACGTTTTATTTGTATTTTTATTAATGTTGCACTAATTTATTTGTTCTTTCGTTATTTAAAATAAAAATTATGTCAATTTGTATAATTTGGCAAGTGGTTTGGCAAATTATATAATTTGGCGAAATTGGTCGGCGGGATAGTCAAGTAGTATCGCAGCGGATTTGGACTTAAAATTCCCCAATCAAAGAGAAATGAATAGAAATCCGTTTTAGGGAGATCGCCACTGTTTTTTAAATTATAATTCAATCTTCCGAAATCTTTTTAAGGCCGATCAAATTAGCGTACTTTTAGAGTCTGCGGTGTCTGAACGGGGGTTGACGAGCGTAGCTCGTAGGGGGCAGAGCCCTCTAGTGTCATAAAAAGCACGACTTGATTGTTCAATTTAACCCATTTATTTGTTATGTAATATATATATATATATATGTATGTATGTATGTATGTATGTATTGAAGAATAACATCGTGGAATATGACAATGCATCAGCAAGGTTAGTTATGCAAGTATCAAGAAGATACAAGCAGCAATGTACCCAAGCTTATGTTGCAACAATAAGCTATACTGATGAAGAAATCGGGGATTTCTGTGAAGAGGTATGTTGCTTCAATACATAAAAAGGGAAAAAGTTACATAAAACTAATAATGGGAGACTGGAATGCTACAATAATTGGAGAGGGTGTGTGTGTGGGGGGGGGGGGAGATGAGTTCTCAGTAGAAAATCTTGGATATGGGATGCGTAATGAAAGAGGAAACAGATTGATTGAGTTTGCAGAATGTGAACAGATGTATATCATGAATTTATTTTTCAAGAAAAAACCACAAAGAAATGGGACATAGCATAGTGCAAAAGGCTCAACAAATAAAATCGACTACATCTTGACAAACAAAAATTATCTTATTTAGGATTGCAGCCTTCTCGATAACTTCAATACAGGAAGCGATCACAGGTTGGTTAGACGCTAACTGCTGTTAAATTCTAAAGTGGAAAGAATGAAGCTTTTGCAACCCTCAAAGAAACCAGTCGATACTATAAATCTCCAGAAACATGAAGAAGAATTTAATTTGGAACTTAAGAACCGTTTCCAAATACTTCAAACAATTTTAGAAGAAGAGCAAGATGTTACAATAGTGAACAAAAAATTAACCAATACTCAACAAGAAATTACAAGGAAGATAGCCGGAGAAGTACAAGGGAAGCAGACAAAGAAAATACTAGAAGGAACAAAAAGATTACTTAAGAAATGCAGATAATTCAAAATGAAGAAAAATTATCCCAAATCAAGAGATGAATAAGCCGAATTACGTTAAACAGTAAGAAAATGTGTTACAGAAGATACCAGAAAATTTAACTGCGATCTTATCAAAAAAGTTCTAGGAGGTAACAAAAGTTTAAAATCAGCTAAGCGTAAACTGTGTGTTTGAAGAAAAGGTATTTTTAATGAAATAGTACGACATCTGTACAGTGTCGAAAAATTCTATAACGATCTATATAATTGTGAAGATCAAAGGGAAATCAACCTACATGATCCAAGACAGAACATAACAGAAACTGAAAAGATAATCCCAGTGATGATAGATTAAGTTTTACAAGCCATTAGATGTATGAAAAAAGGTGAATGCCCTGACGAACATGGAATTACAATTGACCTTATCAAAGAAGTAGGAGAATTTGCAAAAATGCTAGCCTTACTCTTTTCCAAATGTCTAGAGAAGTCAGATGTACCAGAAGACTGAAATAATGCCATGATGGTGCTACTTTACAAGTAAGGGAAGAAGGTAAACATTAAAAACTACCGTCCAGCTTCCAATCAGCTTACTGTCAGTGATTTATAAAAATTTCCCCAAACTTTTAACGACAAGACTTGAATCATCTCTAGACTCAGCTCAATCTAGAAAACAGGTAGGATTCCGAAGTGGATTTAGAGCAATGGATCATATTTAAACAGTAAAGGAACTTTTAGAAAAACATAATGATATAATTTAACGTTGCGCCTTTCCTTTATTGATTATGAAAAAATATATTGAAATATATTAGTTTCTCAGGTTTCTAAAGATAAAAAACGCTTTTCGGAATCGTGAGTAATTCGGAAGAGGTTATTATATATTTTAATTCGTAGTTATATTATATTTTACTCGATTAAAAAACATTTCTCTTCTTTTACCAGTATCTTAGAACCCAACTTATCAGGCATTTTTTTCACATGTCTAGCATTTTCTGCCATCGTGGATATACAAGTTGCAATATGTTATCTATCGCCGGCCTCTAATTTCTCAGCCGTTGGTCGTAGACATATAGTTCCAATTACAAAAACGTTTCAAATGAGGTAAATATTCATGTTGTGGCATTATTAGGATGAGCGAAGCGAATCCTCTACTAGTCTACTCACATTACATTTTGTCGTACACTTTACAAAAAAACTGTTCAGTATTTTGACTTGAAATTAAACATAAAAATAAATTATGACCTGTAGATTTGCACAATATTATTTTTTTTTCACAGAATAACCTTAAAAAATTATTATTTTAATTAATTGCCGAAACGTCAGTGAAGGCTTACTGGGGAGACACGAAAAGTTTTGGTTTCCGTTAGTCTGTCTGTCTGTTAGTCTGTCTGTCTGTTCCGCGATAACTGCCGTAAAAAGCATCCGATTATCTTAAAATTAAGGATGCATGTTGGTGAAATCCCCGGATTTAGCTGTATAGTTTTTGGTTAAATTTGGTTCATTCGTTCGGAATATATAGAACATTTTATTTTGCGACTTAATGCTTTCCTATAGCAATTCAGACGATTTTTCCATTTTTATTTGTTGAAAAGAAATGGCTCATATGATTAAAGGATTTAAATGCTAAATTAAGGATGATGAAATTTCCTAATTAGAACCATACATTATTCATATTAGTTTGAAATTTTGTGTATACATTTGTCAGAGTTTTTAAATTCGGTGTATAACTTTTATGGAGGGATTTTATATATGTGTTTCAATAATATAAAATATTTTTTTAATATAAATTTTCTTTTTAAGCACATAATTGTTTTTATTATCTTTTAACTGTTACCTAGCAGCGAACTACACCTAAAAATATCGTAAATGTGAAAGTATGTGTAATTGTTTGAAGTTAAATCAAAGTCAAAAGGGACGAATTAAGGCCTTTGTGTCTTTACATATAGATGGAATTTACCACAGAAATAAAGAAAGACTATGTTCTATTTATTTTGTTCAAATATTTTTCTTTTAAATTAAAAAGTTCATTATTTTCATAAGGAATAAATCGACATTTTGCTATGAAATTTAACAATCATTTTTTTTTTTTTTGCCGTTGCCAAGAAAATTTAATCCCGGAATAAAAATTTATCCTAAACAGTTAATTTTGATTTGAAAGATTTTTATGTGCGAGAGGAAATTGAAATAAAAAATAGACATGAATACGCCTTCATATTAGAAATAAAGTGAAAATACGAAAAGAAGGTGAATTTGATCTCATATATCAAAAATAAAACAAATACGCTTTGAGGTTGAAATAAAAGGGGCTTGTGTTATGATATTAATTCTTATTATTAAAAAAAAAAATGTTACTAATATCTCATGGTTTATCGTCTGCACGCAGCTAGCAGAAATGTTTAATTCTTAATCGAAAATTCCAATGAGGAAAAAAAACTTTTGAACAGCAAATATATAGTAAATATCAAAATTATGCACCGCAAAATTATCGCTGTCGAAAATGACGTCATTGTATCGGGAAATAAATATTTTCATCCTTAAAAACCAAGCATTAACTAGATTGCCTGAAAAAATGTTTTTTTGACGGGTGTTACTTCTTAATGCCGCCTTATTTCAGAAAATATGAATGAAAATTATTTTATTTTTAAAGGAAATTACATTTTCATTCATAAAACCTAAACGTTTAATATAATTGCGTCCATGTAAATCATTTTCTGTGTTACCAGTATTGAAAAATAAGACTCGGAAGTGTAAAAAGAAATCTAAGATTTGCGCTAACCATTAGCGCAATCAATAAAAAGTTACGTATGTAAATTAATAAGACCACGGGGGGTTCAGGGGGCTCCGCCCCCCCCCCCCTGAAGAAATCTACTTTATTATTTAAAAAATATACCAGAATTAACAGCTCATGAAAATTTCGAAATATCCTTCCATAACGTTTTTAATTTAATGCTTCTAATGTCTGAAAACTTCGTATTTTTTATTCTTATAAATAATTACATAATTTGAAAACTTTAAATTGCGGTTTGCAGGCAACTGAATATTACCAAAGTGAGTCTAAAAACAATGACTTGCAGAGCTGACGTTGAGGCTCCTGATCTGCAGATTTACTAGTTTATTTTACATGCTTTTCCATTACGGACGCATTTTTGTAAATAAAAAATGAAACACATATATTGTCAGAAGAAAAAATAAGTCATGGAGTCACTCAATATAGATAGAAACATGATTAATTAAATAGTTTCACGATTTTTTATATGAAATTTTTAAAATATCTTTTTCAATAAAAATTATAGCATATTTTTAATGAATTTAAATTTGTGAAAATTCAGTTATTTACATTTAATAATAAAAGTTTTTTCAGTGTTAAGAATTCAAATACGCAATTTATTCTTTTTATGTGAAAACATTTACTCAGCCGATACTTACGTATTTTAAAAGAATTATATTATGATTTTTTTTTTTCGTAAAGTAGCAACAAAAGAATTGTAAACAAATAAGATTAAAATTGTTAAATTCGTTATATCATAAACTAGCTGTTTAACCCGTTCTGTGCACGGGAGTTCATGAATTTTATTCTAAAACCATAATTAAAAATAACTATTCGATTTAGTCAAATATTTAACAACTACTGTGCCTTTTTTTAAATGAAATTAAATTTATCATGTTACTAAAGCAACTGAAGATAAAAACGATATCTTTGGAATACGGAAATAAAATATTTTGTTGAAGTTTGTGATAAAATGTGTTTCTTTATTTTTAAATATTTGTAATAATTAAGCGCAATTAAATAATCTCTAATTATTTGCGTGTGAGGTAAAAGAATTATCGTAATACCAGCTACAGCTTTTTAATATTGCAGCGTGGCGTACGTAATATGCAATGCATCTTGCAATAGAAAGGATATTGTTGTGGTAAGAATTTTATTGTGAATTTTTAATTGTTGGCAGCTGCTATAACGAAAATGTTGAAATTTGATAGGAAATTGCTGAAAATTTTGGAGGTTTTTTATTAATCAAAATTAAAATATAAATTATTTCGATTCCGGATTCCTTTAGTTGTCTCAGCCGTGTTTTAATACACATGTACATGACATTTCACAATTCTGGCTTCCAAACTGTGGATCTGTATAGTATTACAGACAGACGGACAGACAAATTTTCATTTTTATATATTAGATAAAAACTTCCGAGGCAATTCTTAGTTATTTGTCTGAATTTACATTTCTAAAATTAAAATGCGCGAAAACATAAAATAAAGTTTTTGCTTAATAAAGATGCAAAAATCATGTAATAAAATATTGTTACTTTCAAATATTTATCTTATTACTAGGGGGTTCTGCCCCCGCAAACCCCCGTTCAGACACCACAGAATCTAAAAGCACGCTAATCTGATAGTTTTTTAAAAGATTAGAGAAGATTGAATTATAATGAAAAAACCTGTAGCAATCTCCCTGTAAACGGGTTTCTATTCATTTCCCTTTGATTGCGAAAATTTAAGGCCGAATCAGTTGCTGTTAAGGCATCCAATGGTTGTTTTCGTGTTTGATTAAAGAAGATCAGTTAAACATTTGAAAAGAAGCTAAAATAAAGTGAATTAAGTAAACAGAGTCTTTGCCTCCCGATATTTTTTAACAGCGTTATAATACGATTGATATACAGGGTGATTCATAATGAATGGGACAAAAAGAAAACATGATTGTGAACGTTGTAATGGATATATTTAGAAAATTCAAATTTACCTCAAAACTACATTTATTCAAGTTTCTACAGGTGTTCAATATGTGCCTCTCCAGTGACACGACAAATGTCTACACGGTAATCAAGCTCCTGCCACACTCGTGATAGCATATCCCCTGTGATGGAGTTCAACACTGCAGTTATCCGCTGCTTCAGTTCCTCTAAGTCCTGAGGAAGTGGAGGCGCAAACACCTTGTCTTTAACGAAACCCCAGAGAAAAAAAATCACAGGGCGTTCACGAATTCTTTCAACCACTTCGGGTTTTGTTTCTTTTCGTCTTGGGCTTTTGTTCTTGCATAAGCAGCCAGTATCCTGGAACTGCTTCACCCACCTGCTTATGTTATGCCGATGCGGTGGTTGTTTACGAAATTTCGTGCGAAAATGTCTTTGCACAACAGTTACCGAGGACGTTTTGGCATATTCGAAAACGCAGTACGCTTTCCCCTGCATAGACGACATTTTGTTTAACAGCGGCTCTAGTGGCGAGTTCGTCATTCGATGATTTTTCCCTGTTGCCAAATAAAACTTGTATAATTGTAGTTGCAGAATAAATTTTTTTCTGCTGAATTACGGCATCACACTGCGCTATTCTTTTTTGGCCCATTCATTATGAATCACCCTGTAATACAATTTACTGCTTTAACCCCTGCAAGGGCCGTAGTTGATTTTTGGACCACTAAATTTTCATTCTTAAATGCCACATTGGCACCAAAATATAGGAATGAAAATTTTCTTATATTAAGTAAGTGAACAAAAGCATTATCGTATTTGGAAAAAAATTTGTTTGTAAATTCTGGCGCCATTCACTGATTTCAACATTTTACGAACAGAAGTACCTTGCCCCTGAAAGGGTTAAAAGCATATTAAGGTATTTATTTTTTTAAAGTTTTTTTCTCTTTTAATATTCACGTGTAAATACAATTTTCAAGACATAATTTTCAATATTTTCCTGCTTTTAATACGTACTCATTTAATAGTAATTTTAAAAGGTTTTTTTTTGCTTTTAATAGTCACGTGTAAATAAATTTTTAATCGTAAGGAAATATTATTCTTTGAGCTGTTTTTAGAGTTGAAAACAATCTCTATAATAATAGCCTAAGTCATGTGACTATCATCAACAGTTCCGGGCGGATCCCTTCGCTTTTTATATTCCAGGCGGCCATTTTGGTACTTTAATGTTAGCCAGCCACAGGTGTGATAAGTCGCCAAATATTATTCTATCGCCATCATTTCACATATATTATAACAGTCCAAGTCATGCAACTGCCAAAAACAATTAAGGGCTGATCCCTTGCTTTTCATATGAAAGGTTTCCATTCTGATTAAAGAATCAAAATTATTTTTTCGAATAAAACTGCATAAAAGTTGCCATGATCGCAAGGAATTCGTGGTACTTTTATGTTAGCCGGGTGCAAATCTCGCCAATATCTTTTTTTTAACTCGCCAGTTAGTATTTTTTTTTTTTCGAGTGGTAAATTAAAACGGTACTACTTGGTTATCCCGTCTACCAAAAATCTATCGCCAAACTATAAGATTAAATGCCGATAATGGTTGATCGTAAATGTCACATTCACTTGACTTTACAGAAGTTACACGTGTTTACGCCATCAAGTGATTTTTATTTCGACGTTTTATTTGTATTTTTATTAGTGTTATACTAATTTATTTGTTCTTTCGTTATTCAGGGGTCGCATTATATAGGGAAAATTTTATTGTTCCTATCACTATTTTATAAATAATATCTTCATCGTACATTTCTATAGAATATGTTGAATAAAATTATCATAAAGATTACTGATTAAGGGTTCTGGTAAAAGCAATAAAATTTTCACTATATAATGCGACCCCTGGTTATTTAAAGTAAAATTATGTCAATTTGTATAATTTGGCGAGTGGTTTGGCGATTTATATAATTTGGCGAAATTGGTCGACGGGATAACTAAGTAGTACCATTAAAATATTGCTTTGAAGTGTAAATTAAATGTCATGATTTTGTTGCATTATTTAATACTAAACACCATTGGCGACCAATTTGGTCTACCTTAAATGTATGCTAAGCTTTGTATCATGTTGTTTTTATTCATATTTTAATTTACTGTCTCAGTCCTTTACCAAATCGGGAGATTCTGTTAGAGAAATCGAGAACTCTGTATTTTTATGTTAGCTGAGCGCAGATGATAAATAGTCAATGTTCTCGTCGCATTTTTTCATATTTCTTTAAAAATATAAACCTTTCACTCATTTATTTGAAACACTTAACTTTAATTTTAAACTGAAACATTTAAAATGCATGACTTTCCATTATTTCATAAAAAATAAAAAAAGAAAAAGAGAAAAATAACAGAAAAAGAAAAATAATACCATAAACCACGACATTTAATTTCAACATCAAAGCATTGTTTTAATTTAACACGCTAGAAATAAAAAAGGCTAACTGGAGTCTTAAAAAATGCTATTTGCGAAATTTGCTCCCGGCTAACATAAAAGTACCGAGAATTCTTTGCGATCACGGCAAATTTTATGTAGTTTTACTCGAAAAAATAATTTTTATTAAAAATATCCACCTTACATATGAAAGGCGAATGGGTCAGCCCGTAATTGTTTATGACAGTCACATGACTTGGACTATTATAATATAGATGAAATGATGGCGATGGGACAATATTTTGCGATTTATCACCTGCGCCCGGCTAACATTAAAGTACCAAAATGACCGATTGGCGTATAAAAATCGAAGTGGTCAACGCGGAACTATTGATGACAGTCATATGATTTAGGCTATTATTGTAGTGATTTGGCACAGATGTCATATACGCACTGGGTTTTTACGACAATTTGGCGAAAACCTCGTTTTTGAAAACCAGTTGCATACGTATTTTTAAATTATTTTCTATTATTTTTAAAATGGAATAACAATAAATAATAAAAAGAAATAATTAATAACTGTAGAACAAAGCAATTTATAACTTTTTTTAAATAAAAAGATAGTAAATGTAAGTAAAAATTTATTAATAAATAAGCAAAAATAATCGGGTTTCAATGCCAGGCAAAATAACGCCATTTTGGCGCCAATTAGGTACCTCGGTGCGTATATGACATCTGTGCATAATATTTTTCTTTTCATTTCGTTAAAAAAAAGTGAAAGCCATTAATTTTAAATGTTTCTGTTTTAAATGAAAATTTTGTATTTTAAATAAAATGATAACGAATTACAAAAAAAAAAAAAAAAAAAAAAAAAAAAAAAATTCGATGGGAGAAATATTTGGTGATTTATTATTTCCGTCGCGCTAAAATAAAAATTCAGAGTTCTCGATTTCTTTATCAGAATCTTCCGATTTAACGAAAGATTGTTCAAGTAAATTGAATTATGAATAAAAGTAACATGATACATTTCTTAGCATACATTTAAGGGAGGCCAAACTGGTCGCCAAATAAGTTTAAAATAATAACCTTTTCTAAAATATGAAAAAAATATCTGTTATGATTAAAATATGAGTTGCCATCATTAGAGAAAAGTGTTTAAAATTAGCAAAAAATTAATATCTCGAAAACTAATTCGAATTTAAAAATTCTAATACCAGTTTTGAGATCTGCAGATCAATACGGATGTTTGGTGTGTCGCATAATATTCCATATTTTAGGAGAAATCGCCGTTAAACATAATCAGTTGTTTATTCAGTCGTATCATAAATTCGTTTCATTAGGATTTTATATATATAGGGTAGAAATAATGCTTCGCGAATCCAAACAAAGCAGCGCTTTTGCTAGTTTAAAGTAAAAAATCAATTTTACAAAAATTACGAAATCTAACTTTTTATACGGTCCCCCAGTCCCTATAGTTACATTTAGTAAAAGTTTACACATATCATAACATATATAACACAAAAAGTTTGACATCTGTACTACAAAAATTGACAGAGTTATTTAATTTCAAAGTTTGAGATTTTTTCGCATGATTTTCTCTTTCAATGAGGGATCAGTTAAAAGATTAATTAAAGTAATTCGAGATCAAAATCAGGGTGCAATGTACTTTTTACGGCGAAACCACCTTTAGCCGGTATCGCCAAATTAGGGTATTACCAAAGAGGGTTGTTTCATTAAAAAATTTTAGATGACTTTTAGGGGTCGTATACAAAGCGAAGAATGAAATATTGAAATTAAACTGAAAAATAAATATCAATTTATTATACTACCAGAAAACGGTCTACTATAAAAAATGAATATGTCAAATGACGGAATCTACTAGAGATACTGCTCAAAGTGTTGTTTAACTCTTTTATGGGTCGAACAACTTTCAAACGTCAAAGTAGGTAGAAACGACAACCGGAAAATAAAGCATACTCACTAAGGACCAGATAATTGGCAGCGGAATAAAAACGACCAGCCGAGCTATAAGCGAGCATGAAAATTGGGATTATGCAAATTACAATAGTACCGCAGCGCTCTAGTAGATTCCGTCATTTGACAAATTCATTTTTTATGGTATCGTTTCCTAATATTATAATAAACTGATATTTATTTTTCAGTTTAATTTCAATATTTCATTCTTCGCTTTGTATACGACCCCTAAATGTCAGTTAATTTTTTTTAATGAAATAACCCTCTTTGGTGATACCCCAATTTGGCGATACCGGCTAAAGGTGGTTTCGCCGTAAAAAGGACATTGCACCCTGATTTTGATCTCGAATTACTTTAGTTAATCTTTTAACTGATCCCTCATTGAAAGACAAAATCATGCGAAAAAATCTCAAACTTTGAAATTTAATAACTCTGTCAATTTTTGTAGTACAGATGTTAAACTTTTTGTGTTATATCTGTTATGATATGTGTAAACTTTTACTAAATATAACTATAGGGACTGGGGGACCGTATAAAAAGTTAGATTTTGTAATTTTCGTAAAATTGATTTTTTTTTTTACTTTAAATAATGCCACAACATGAATATTTACCTCATTTGAAACGTTTTTGTAATTGGAACTATATGTCTACGACCAACGGTTGAGAAATTAAAGGTCGGCGATAGATAACATATTGCACCCTGTATATAATTACGATAACAATAATTACCGAAAAAAATCAGAAAATCCTATTAGAATTATAAATAGTTGTAGTGGGAGTCAATAAAAAGTTTAAAAATTATTGGAGTGTCTACACTTTAGATAGTTGAGTTACACTCTGGAATAGAATATGCATGACACTTGGAAATCACAACAAACAACAACTATTTTCTCATCATCTTTATTACTAATCTTCATAAAGCAACGCATTACAAAATAATAAACACGTACACTTGTGGGCATTCGTATTCATTTTCATATCTAAACAAGGTTATTTTCCGAAGCACCATGATATGAAAATGCTGAAAATAAATCTGATAAAATATTTGATATACAATACGTCTGTAAATGATGTTATTTCTGTAAAGTTTTAGATAAATTTTGGATTTCTCTAGTCAATGAAAAATAAGGATGGAATTATGTTATGTTATATATAAACTGAGTTTTTTTTAAAAACCACTTTTTTAAAAAATTCGCATGTTATATTTTGCGAAGAAATTTTTCCACTGGGAAGAAAATTTTAATTAATAATAGAAAATGCTATTTTTCTTAGAATGAGGAATACTTATAGTATATAAAATAGATTTAAAAAAATGACGCAATATAAAATATTTTTTGAAATGCAATTGTGTATCTATGTTTTTTTAATTAAAAATTTACATTTCTCTGTTGAAATATGAAAAGTTTTAAAATTTAGGAACCAACCTTCTTTAATCTGCTATTTGTAATAAATATAAGCTAACTATAACTGTAATTTGAAAAAAAAAAACTTTAGCATGGTAATTATTTAAGACAAATTTAGAAATAAAAGCCCCCAATGGGCATTCTTGTTATTCTATATATATTGAAATATTATAAGATGCATTGTGATCTCGTCTATTTCATGCAGGATAATTCATTAATTATTTTTATTATATTTAAAGAAAATGCTAGAATAAAGAAAGAGAAAAAGGTAATTTTGCAAATTTCACTTTCATAGATAGAAAAGATAAATCACGAATGCCCTTAAGCACAACTGTTATTTATAAACATAATACATTTTGTTGAAAAATAAATGTGATTTCTTAATACTTAATATACCAGTGATTTTAAAATAACAAAAAAATAGTACCGGAACATGGGGTTATGCGTTCACAATTGTGGGCTTCTTGGACCCAAACATAAAATGTTTTAAATCAGTCCTAAGTCTACTGTTTTACTAACTAATGTGGTTACCCGTTACAGTATAAGTACATAGTGTAAATACTCTCAACATAATATACAGTAAAACTTTACTGTGCGATCACCTCCATTAAGCGACCACCTCCCTGAACGACCATTTTTTCATGGAACGAAATTTATACCCATAGGCTCAATACTAATTTTACCTCCATTCAGAGACCATCCCAGTTGAACTCCTTCCATCAGCGACCAATTTCTTTGAAGAAAATGGAACAAATTCCGTTTTTTTCTGGTCGCTTGAAGAAGGTTTTATTAGGAAAATAATTATGGAGAACGCGTTATTCGTCGAACTTCTAAACTAAGTTTAGAATATTTCTTTTTTTTTAATTCCGGTAACTTTTGTTTAAACCCCTTTATGCCTTTTCAGGCAATGAATTTAACTCTGAAGACAAATTAAGAATGACGGTCAATAAACTCCCCTGCCCTATTCAGCCAGAAAACTCCTAATGAAATAGATAAATTAATGAAATCGTCATCATTTGTTCCCGCCCAAAAAAAAAAAAAAAAAAAAAAAAAAAAAAAAAAAATGCATTTATTTACTGAACTTAGGAAGGACTTGGAAATAAAAGTTATAAAAGATAAAATCGTAAAATCAAAGCAAACGTCAATATATTCATTTTTTAAACTCTGCAGTAATTAACTTATGTAATTAACTTTTGTTTTGATACTTACATTTTCATATTTTTTCCTAATGTGAAAAATAAATTTTAGTAACATTAATTGTTATCTTTTTTCAACAATTAAAATCTAGACTTAAACATGACCACCATTAAGAGACCACCTCTCGGAGCGACCAATTTTTATTGGAACGGAACTTGGTAGCTTTAGGGAGGTTTCACTGTACCTAAAATTGATTTAAAACATGGTTTTTGTTTAGGGTTTAAACTAACCCCAAGTTACGGTACTGTACTGAATACAAAACAATTCGTTCATTCAATAACAAAGTAATTGCACAAGTTTTGTAGAAAATATTTCAAATATACCTAAAAGTAGGAAATAAAAATGTGAACTGTAAAAGGTTGCCAGAACAAGATGCAATAAACTAGATAACGAAAACAAAAATGACATATTATATAATATATATAATATTTCTTAAAATTATATTAACACTTTTTGCGCCGGTAAGTAAAAGTACGGGCTTTGAACTACGGCTATGAATGTTGCTATGAATGTTATTCCCCCCCCCCCTAAAAATATCAATAATCAAGGCCCAATTAACCTCTGGAGTTTCGGCATGCATCATTTCGTGCCCTCTCCCCCACCCCTTGCACTCGGAGAACGTTTTAAAATTCTGCACACATAAAAACCCCTTCAATACTACAAATGTTTTTCCTGCGAGTGGCTTCAGGAATCACATTTCATGAAACATTTTCATTCTTCCTATATAAAAATACTATATACATATACATATACATATACATATATATATATATATATATATATATATATATATATATATATATATATAGTAGTATGCATAGTTGTTGCATTTTTAATTATCATTTCTAATCAGAACATCAAGATGTTACGCTAAATGATTGGTTAACAGCTTAATATTGATACTGTTATCATTTACCAGGCTAAAAATAGATCTTTCACTGGGTAGTGGGGATATTCTCTTGTATTGTGGATACTTTTCAAAAGAAAAGAAAAACGTAAAAAGGCAACAAAAAAATAAAATAAAAATAGGAATTCTGCTTTAAGCGGGATTCTATTGCAGTACAAAACATATTTCAATTTTAAGACTTAAAGCACACGTTTTATTATGTAAAATGACATCATTCGCATCCGCTTAAGAATTCCACATTTACGATCTACTCTTAAACATCTGCAGTAAAGCATGCATAGCTCATCACTATCGCGAAACAATACACAAATGCAGCAAAAAGATGCCGTCATTCAAGAAAATCGACAAAAAAAAAAAAAAAAAAAAAAAAAAAAAAAAAAAAAAAAAAACGGCTATCTTATGATTCATAGATACTTAAAATTAAATATAGTTTATAATAGCTGCATTGTTTTAACAGAAATCAATCGTTTATATTTTTTTCAAAATAGCACGTATTTTAATTACATTTTCTTTCGGTTGTTATGAGAAAATAGCAACAAAAATATATAATTAATATTTTACAACTATTTTTCCTTTACTTTCTGCAGAAATGGAGTACTTCGGTTGCAAAAATTAAGTAAATGACTCTAAAAACTAAAAAAAGTTAATATTTCAAAAATAAATAGAGATACAGTTTTCTAACAAATTACATTTAAAAGTACTTTTTTCCCCCAATACGACGGTATAAAAGTTGAAAATGTGCGATGCTTAGAAATTAAAAACATTGCTATAGTGTATTTAATCGTACTGCTTTGTTTTACGGTAACGCTTCTGTAAGGTAACGTTATTTTTGGAAGACGAAACAAAATAAGCTGGGAGAAAGAAATAGCATACCGTACCGGGGGCTAATAAAAATGGGAATTCAAAAACTAATTTTGGCCAATGTAAATGTTTTGAGGGGAAGCTGGTGCTCTCGTATCTTTCCGTTAATTTTCGTAAATTAAACTATGATGCAAACGCCCTTACCCAGCTAAACCCGCGCTTTGAAACTTTTCCGATGTACAAGGGAAGGGCACTGCGGCAGAGTTTATGGTCGTCGGTCATTATGAGATAAATAATTTAGCAGTGAAATTTATTTGTAGTGTTTTTTTCTATATTTCATTTTTGTAAAGTATTTTCTTTTAAATTCTATATTCGCGAATGAGCTATTTTTCACTTGTGATATAATAAATTCTCTGACTTTCATAGACACAAGCTCAGTTTACAATTACGAATATTTAATTCGGCTTAGTTCCATAGTACACCTATTCTTACTCTCATTTGTCTTCCGTATTGGCATTTTTCTCTCAGAAAATCATTTGCACAATATAATAAAGGAAACATCTTTTATCATAAGAAAGTGCCCTGTAACACTTTTACGCTTTCGTTACTACCACTGTGTAAAACTGCCAATTACGGTGAGTTCAATCACTTCTGAAGGTTTACCCGTGAGATTTTCAAGAGCCCTGTACAAGCAGATTAATAAACACTAATATTAACATATAATAATACAATATTGCTTATAAATGTAACATAGGCACTATAAACTTAACTTTAAATGCAACCAAGGAGCATTTGGCAACCTTCTAGCGTATAAAGTAAACCATCAAAGATCAACTACTTATAGATGCGTTTTTGTCAATCCCATACAAGTATACATTAGGAATAAACCCTGAGTAAAATTGTACTTAAATGTTCTCTTTATAGAAACAAAGTGAAACATAACTGAAGTTGATTTCCATATTTACCAGCTTCAAAAAATCGTTTTCCTATACATTAGAATAAAAACATAATCTAACAGATATGTCTTTTGTCAATGACACAACTACATTAATGGGATTACGTGGCAAAAGTGCATTTTTGGGCCCCATGCTCTACTCTTGACTTCAAAAATAAAGAAAAATAAGAATGCTTTGAAAGCCCATTGCATTTGTCACAGTAGGCCCCATACTGATACGCCACTGTCCTTTGTTTTCCGCTGGTAAGATCAATTTGGCATTGGAAGATCGAGGGTATGGATAATACTCATTTCCAGAACTACTACGCATTGCGCCTCTTGTGGCTTGTGGGAATTGTGTATTTTTCCCCACAAGAGCTAGACCTGAAATCCTGACTAATTAATTGACTACAGCTGGCCTACACTGCCTACAATTATGACAAATCACCCGCACGTTTCGCTCGGAAAGTGCCCAAGGTTCTTTCTATGAGTCATGTTTCAGAGTTTAATAGTCATAGCTGATTTTTTTAATATTCTTGATCTCACTGAACTGGCAAAATAACAATTTAAAAGCCATTTTAATTTGCGCGTAGAATTAGGTGCATATAAAGACATAGATTAGGAGATTAAAAGAATGTACTTTTTTGAAGCAGGCAAAGCTGGAAATACATTTAAGGTATACCCACAAAAAAGTTAACAAAAGTAATTAGAAAATCAATTTCAAAAATATTTAAAACGAAAATTCATTGTTCATAATTGTTTATCTGCACTTTAAAATGAACAAATCTATTTAAAAGTACCGTATTTACTCGAAATTTTCGTGTTTTCATATCAAAATTTATTATAAATGCATATATACAGGCTGACCCTTCTTACCTTTTTATTAACAGCAAATATCTTTACTGTTAGCAGTATTACTGTAAGCAGTACTGTTAGCAGTTTACTGTAAAGCAGTAAAATTTCTGTTTTTGTATTGTTAAAACTTTGCGAGTTTTGCTACTTTAAATTTTATAAATTTTCAACATCCGGACTCTAGTAATAAGTGATGGTGATAGATGTGCAAAAATATTGGTGTAATTTAATCAATTTATTTAATTTTGGCATTTCTTTTTTCTTTCTGTTTTTTTTTTTTTTTTTTTTTTTTAGGTTGTTGTTTGTTTTTAAGTAAAGTTTATATCTTCGCAATTAAAAGTAACCATATAAGTATACCAATAACTAATTTACTCGTTAATAATAACTAATAACTCGTTAGTTTTAGAGGTATAGTTCATATTGAAAAATGTTTTAAATATTGTTCTATATCATATGAAAATTTATTAATGTCATAATAGTTATTTTTTTAACGCCACGAAATTTTAATTTTTAAAACTTTTCTGGTACCTATAAATTAGTTTAAAAAAATTTCTCCGTGCTCTATCACACAAAACAGTAAAAAATCCATGTTTCTACTACCAAACAATGAATTATGGTGCTTTGAACTTTATAATTTTTTGACGTTTTCTGGCACTAAAAACGCGCTTTTCTGTTTTTAGTACCAGAAAACCTCAAAAATTCATAAAATTCAAGAACCTTCGTACCAAATTTCGTACGGGTTGCTTACTACCTTCCTATTGCAGCGCTAGAGTAATAAAAAGACACGCAAATTTTTGCGTTTATTATTACAGGCTTCTCGAAATAGCCAATGTTAACATCTCCAAATTCTCTCTCAATTCCCAATTATATGAGCCTGAACTGACTAAATTTGTGAAGTTACCTTTATTCAATTCTTTAATAATTTTTGATAGCAATAAACGTATTTTAGTATTTTGTATTTGAGACTTTTTCCTGTAAGTACAGTCACCATTCTTTTTTATTAAAAATCTAAAAAATTTCTGCCTTAAATTTGCCTCCATTTCTTTTTTAATCTTAAAATTCAAAAACATGCAGAAGTTTCAGTGTTGTACTTACGTTAGTTCGAGTAAATACGGTCAAATAATCCAAACTAAATTGATGTGCTAGTTGGTTTGTTAAATAAACAAGCTGGATCAAAAATTACTACATAACTCCTACGAGGTATTTCACTGTAAGTTTATAAAGAGAGGTAGGCTCATTTTGCAGCATCGTAATCGTCCATGAGGAAGAATCACATATGATCACTGCACTATGACTACATTTTAAACATTTCAAATATTAACTTCACTACATAGAAATTGAACGTAGACTAAAATTAGCGTCCTCATTTTGGCAACACGGGGACGATTGGCAAGGGATTCACTGAACACTGAGACAGTCAGCATTTCATGTATCACAATCATCATTCAAACAAACATTTAAATACTTAATATACACTGACAAATACATCAACAAAAAACATAACGCATATAAAAGTGCTACAATATCGATACAACATTTTTACACATCTGTCCTGAGATTTATTGATTAAAATCACTAATATTAAACAACAAACGTTTAGTAAACATACACAGGCAGTCCACCCTTTTGCAAATCCATAGTTATTTTACAAAATTCACGGTCATTCGAAATCCTTTATTGAAATAGGATTTTTTACAGCAAGAAGTTAAAGTGAAAACGGTAAAAAGTTTCAACTTAAAAATTAGGGGCTTATTTTTCCTTCGATCTTATTGAATCGAGAAATGTTGCTGGGTTCGAAGAGTGAAATTTTGTCAATGGCTACAAAGATACTATTACTACATGGCCTAATTATTGTAGGGCATGTTCCCAAAGCATATGGTTTCAAGGTACCGGAAAGTGTATTTTGTGCCTTCTCTGAAAATGAAAATTAAAACAAATTTCCATTTTATCATCAGAATTCATCTTCGTAAAACATGTTATGTATTTTTACACACACCTGAGAAGACCTTAGGTTCAGAATCAGGTAAAGACGGGCACGCAATGCACGACGCAATAAATTAATAATAGCACTATATTCAAATAATAATTTCCGCTTTATTGAACTCATTAAAGCCGGTTGGCAAGGAAACTTGCCATGCAAGGCGAACAAATTTTTTAAATTTCAATACCAGTATTTTAGTTTGAAAATTTTCAAATTATCTGATCTCAGATTTTGAGCGATCAAATAATTCAAAATTACAAAGTCGCAAAAACTGGTGTCGAAGAATTAAAAGAAGTGTAAAGGAGACTCGTCGTTAATGGGTTAACGTAAAATTTCTGTCATAAATAAGGTGATTTTTTTTATTTTTAAATAAAAGTGCGTATGTGTTCTAATTCCCGAAACTGGGGGGTCCGATTAAACTCTTATTTAGGCTGCTTTTAAATTTATTTTACTTACAAAGATTTTGAGAAGATATAAATCCAAATTGAATGGTACTTTTCTCTTTTCACAAAGGTAATTTGAGGATTAACACGCAGTGTTTCTTTGATCTCGTGTGTGTATTTTTTTTTTCTCTTTTTTTTATGACTGTACGTAATATGCATCTTTTTAATAATTACATTACTTCGACGTGCGACTTTATGTAATACAATGAATAACTAGATAAAATTTTCAACATTTCAAGAACGTATTTTTATATAGGGCCTCAAATGGGTTTCCCTTGGTCTAATTAACTATGATGTTTTTATGACGAAGAAAATATTCAAATAAGCCTTTCCTTTGTGAATATCGACTTAAAAGATTCTGATTTGTAAAGAGAGAACTACCTGTGTCATAAGTTGCGCAAAGGCAAATGGTTCTCAAACTATTGGAAATAAAAATATATTTAAACACATGGTCATTTTATTAAAAACTTTGAATTATTAAAAGCGAAATTTTAGCACCGGAAGAAATTCTGAGCAATTGAAAGCATGACTACTCGGTTTTGTCATGATATATTTAAAATGAATAAATAAAATAAAATAGCACAACCTCAATATTTTATATACAAGCAGAAAAGTTCAATATACAGGTTACTCATGTAAAGTTCGTTTGATATATTAAAGTTTGAGAACCACTGCAGAGAGTATTTAACATGCACAGAGAATTCAAAGTGCTTAAAATCGTACAAATTACATTAAAACATTTACATAAACAGTATAAGTACATAAAAACAGATCATTTCATGATCATCTTACTCAAAAGTAAACCCACAATCAACATTTTCAATATTTTTTTTAACACAAAAAGATGCAGATATTCTAAATACATTTAACAGAGCCTTTAATGAAAATTAATTAAATTAAAACGCATTTATAGTCTTGGAAATATCTAAAGAAAATAATAATAATAATAATAGGCAATTTTAATTGTTAAGTACATTTTGTGCCTGATTTCCAATGGATAGGGGGATTCAAAATTCTGTTAGTATAGGAAACCAGGATTGTACCATTATTCAGTCAAAAATACAGAATATTTCACACCAATCCAAACACAACTATTTTTTATAACTTTAGCAGAAATAATAGTCCGGGAGGCAGCACAACATTTTGGCAGTCAATTTTAGAGTCGATGATTTTTATATATATCATAGATTAGACGGTAGAGATAACGAAACTGCCAGTCATCTGGCATACTGACAGGGGTGTTTCCATAGCAATATTGCACAACTAGCTATAATGTGAAATGAATAGCAACAACGATTACTGATGTTACTTCGATCCAAAGACATCATCAATAATAGGATTTCCGTTTATTTCGCATTTCAGCGGGGTGTGTGATGTTGCTATGGGATCACCTCCCGCTGCTGCTGCTCCAACTGACTGGCTGTTTCACTATCTCTACCATCCCATCTACCATACATCATAAAAATCATCGATTTTGTAAAATTTGCTGCTAAAATGTGATGCTTCCTTCCCGACTATAAGGATATTTTAATGAAATTTTCAACAGATGATTTGTGTGAAATGCAGTGACAGCACGAAAAGTGGTGTAAATGTAGACTGTTTCAGTCAGTGAGACCGTATTTAATATCAATTACAGGCATCCCACGACTTACGTAATACTCGACTTACGTAAGAAATTTCGGAAATTACATTTATGAACATACTAGCGCGTTTGATACGCATTTTCATACTTTTGATAATTGTTTTATAAATAAAATATGCAGATAAAAACCACAACAATAATATAGTTTTCTATATTAGATACAGTTATATTTTTTATTGGGATATACAATCAAATCTTTAACAAAACAAACCTAAATCTGATTAAAATGAGCCAAAAAAATCTGTTTAACCGTTGCAATTTTATTAGCTGAATTCAAACCATAACGAAACCTAATTTTAAAGTTTCGGTGAAGAGGAACGAGAGTATTTTTTTTTCAGCTTTAGAGCTGTTCGTTTGATGTAGATTCAAAATTGGCATAAATTAATTCATCAATGTTAAATTTATAAATCCCATATTCCATAAGATACTTTCAATTTGAAAAGTTTTTTTTCATACTTTTATAGTTTATATACAAGTAAATACTGCTGCATGCTACTTTATTTATAAAATAATACTGTGTAAATAATGTATATATTATATATATAATAAATATTGCAGTTTCTGACGAAATTTTACCTAAGGAATTTACGAATTCGACTTACGCAAAAGCTTACGGAACGCATTACTTACGTAAGTCGAGGTATGCCTGTACTTTCGGAAACATTGACTGACTAGCTCAGTACTACTTAGATGTCAATGTTGGCCACTTCTGCCACTTCGAGCGGTATCATTACAATTCACAAAAAAAGGGCAATATATATATATATATGGGGCATTCTCACAATCTTTTAACTTTCATGTCCCTGAATAATAATTTTTTATTTAATACACTTTTTGTGTTTTTTTTTTATTTCATATCCTTGGGAACATCCCAATGCATGATTGCACGACAATATTAACGAGATAAATAAGTTTTGGACGATGTTGGGGGTCCAAACACATGGAAAACTCAATCTACCGTCCCGTGTCCCTGATGCTGATTTTGAAGTTTGGGGCTGTCTGGATAAAATTGTTTCAATAAAAATAATTCGATGTAATTTTTTTCTGAAACTGGAGCTATTGTTTTATATAAATATGTAGCTAAAAATTAACCTGCACACACATTTTTAGGGTTGATATTATTTTTTTAACTCTGTCCCTGGGTTTTAGATTTTTTACCATCCCTCTTCTAAAATGATACAGAAAATTACTTCAGATGCAGCGACGGAATTTTTTTCAAGTTTTTGCTCATGCAGAAGTATGCTAGAGAAAGAATATCTAAAATTCTTTGACAGGAAATTTACTGCAGAATATAAATAAGCATTTAAATATCAATTTCAAGCACCGTGGCTTTATTGGTAGTCTTACCGTCCGCAAGGTTTAATGCTGCAATTTTCGAGGTAAATTAATTATTTCTTTTTTATTTAATCCAATGTAAATAACTGTTTCTAAAAATCAATGAACATTTTCGCTAGCACTTAGTCTTAACATGATCTGCCTAAAATAGGTGGTAAGTTTCCTTGCTGTTCCATCCTTACCGTCCCTTTTTTCCCCATTTTGTTCTTTTTTTCCCCATTTTTTCCCTTTTTTCCTATACCATCCCCCTTTTTTTACATTACCGTCCCTTCTTTAACACCCCTTTAAGACAATGTTCTACCAAAATTCTGCACTAAAAATACTACATTGTCATTATTTCTTATTTGAATGTCCTGTGGGTACTATGCAAATTCATTATAAGTAAAAAATTAGAAGAAAATAAAAAGTTATAGTGGTAAAATGGTAAGGGAAATTAAACTCGCAAGTTTAACTTAAACCTCAGTTAAATAAATTTTTTTTCGCTACTGACCATTTTTTCTTTATTTTGAATCATTAAGGCATTCGTCTATCAGATTAAAATGTTATTTTAGCAAGTTTAATTTTGCCAGATTTTTTTCCCAAAAGTCAAAAAATTGTGAGAATGCCCCATATATGCTCTTAGAAGCAGGAAATTTGCTGGCAATCTGAAATAACATTTTAAACATTTAGAAATTATTTAAAACCAGAGTTGAGATGTTGAAGGGAAAGTTAATGTTACAGAGGATAATGACTTTTCAGATGTTGCATAACAATTTATTGAATATTCTAAAATTATCCATTTCATGCAATCTCATCCGTTTTCCACAAGGAACACATTTAGTCGTAGATCCCACCTATTCTATTTTAGATATGCGTAATTTAAGTTAAGTTATGCAGCTTAAAATAAAACTTTTCATTGAAAGGCTCTGATATTCTAGAGTTAAATAAAGTTAAAATTGAATAAATTTACAATAAACGCACATTTCTAAATATCGTAACATTTTCTTTAAAATCTCAAACTTTATCATCTTCAAATATACCGAAATGCACTCCTTTATTATGCTAAACACATTGGAAATAATCAACAGATTATGCCAGAAAGAGTGTTTTTCACATAGATATAATGCAAGATGAATATGAATTTGTACTTTGGCAAAAATTGCATAAAAATTCCATTTATACATTGTTATTTCAAACAAATACACTCTATTTAACATTTCAAAATAAAAAGTTCAAACAGTTGAACTACTAAAAGTATTTTTTAATTTTATGTATAAAATGATCACATTCTCTCTTGAGTCCATTGATATCAATTAAAGTGATAAATAAATATTATATTGTCTTGTGTGATAACGTAAAACATATTAGACAAACCATTTAAGAACATAGTTTTCAAAAATGTCCACAGACTTTTTAATAATAAATTATTTATGAGAGACTGGTGAAAACCACAATTTGCATTGTTAGACTTTTCTTTTCTTTTTGCTAAGGTACAAAACTATTTTCTTATTTTTTTTTCAGAATGTAGTATGAATAAAACTGAATGAGCAACTGAATAAAAAATATCTTAAAAGTACAAAGAAATGTAATATTTTAAAGCAAACATTAAAATTTTATACCTGAGAAAATATTTGTTAGCACGGGCGCCGAAGACGATAGAACGAAATTCAGGGAGGGGCAACATTTTGAAACAAATGTAGTCTAGGCTTGGCGATTTTTTTTTCGAAACCGCGGAAAAACACCGTTTCTTAAATTGATCGCCAAGTTTTACTGCCACCTATCTAAAAGTCCAGGAAATCTCCGGTTGTCAAAATGTCACTCACTTTCAAAACTTTATTAAACTTGCGCTTTTTTTGAAATGAAGAATATAAACAACGAATAGCCTAAAAAAAGAATTTGTAATCTGAACGCACTCTTCAAGAAATTTTTTTAACATATCAACATAAATAAAACAATGCAGAGATTTAGCAATTAAGAAATATCAATCTAATTATATATCATTTTTTCATCAATTATATACCTCTTGTTCAAATATGTGAACTTAAAATAAACCCAATTAAAGATTGTATCGGACGGGGGGAGGAGCATAGATTTTCTTAGTCGATTTTTCTCTTAGTGTTAAACTATTTTAAGCCTTTTGAGATGAATAAATTATATATATATTTTTTTACAATATCATCAGATTTAGTTAATTATTTCAAAACTGTTCACCTCCCTTTCCGGCGCCCATAATTGTTAGTTTTATTTAGTGAGGTAATCGTTAAAATTACTTCTCATTGCTTTTATCTTGACGTTCTTTCTCTTTTCCAATTCCACTGCAATATTCTTTGGGTATTTCAAGGTCATTTCGTAATTTTATCACAACTACACAATCCTTCTTAAGGATGCTGTAATTTATGTTTTTCGTCTCATTATTTCCCAAATTGAAGACATTGTTTTCTTGGTTACCAGATTTACTACATTCCCCTTTGGTTTCAGCTACTGTGGCTTCTAGCTTCGGCACATTGATTTCTTTTACATCTTCCTCAATATTTGATTTATCCTCTTTTTCTCTGGCATTACCTTCTTCCTTTTTGTTATCCACTTTAGTAAGAGTGCAGCTGTCGCTTGCAGTATTACTGGCATTGTTATTAACACTGAATTGTTCCTCTTTTTTCACATCTGTCATCATATCTTCGGAGTTCTTTGTGATTATCTCTTCATCCTTTACTTTGCTGGAATTAGTTTTTGTTTCGCATTTTTCATTGTTAATTACCTCTTTGTTTAGTTCACCATCGTCATGTTTCAAAGGAATATCATCATCGGTTAGATCATCCATGCTAAAATCATCATCCAATTTTACGAAAATAAGTTCCGTACTGCTTTCATCATCGTCATCTTCATCTGTTTCCATTTCTTTTTCTTCATCTTTTATCATGTTTTCCTTATCTTCATTAACTTCCCTTGCAGTGTTGTTTTTAGAAAATGATGCACTATCATTTTGAATGCTTCGCATACCATCTTCTTCAGTAAGTATTTTCTCACAGTCATCTCTTTCTATATTCTGTCCTAAATTTTTAATATTTTCAAATGAATTCAATGCCGTTTCTTGTTTATCCTTCGAATTTTCAGTTATAGTTTCATCAGATTTTGGAGTAATTAATGTATCTTCAGTGGTTGAATCTTTACTTAACTCGTTAATATTATCTGCAAGAATTGCGTCAGCAGGTTCGTCCCCATTCTCATTAGATTTGATGTTCATCCCTGATGCATCTGAACATACGTTACCCAATGCTTCGACAGTGATATTATTTTCTTCGAGATTTACAACTAAGTTGTTTTCGTTGATATCATCTTCCTTTTTAAACACGGGATAAAAATCCTTCTCAATGTCATTTTCAGTCTCAAGTAACTGAAAAATTCTATCCATTTCGGCTTTTGAGACAGATATATCTTCCTTATCTTCATCATTTAATTTAATATCTTCTATCTTTTGGTTCATGAAATCAAGAATTCCTGAAGCGCATTTTTCAGAAACAGACATATCTTCTTCCTTTTCATAATTTAATTTTGTATTTTCCACTTTTAGATTCATAAAATCGAGCATATCTATAACACATTTTCCAGAACTATGTGTATCTTTTCTCTTTTCGTCTTTTAATTCAGTATTTTCTACTTCTTGACTTATATAGTCGATCATTTCTGTCGTAATTTTTTCAGAAACTGATACACCACCTTCGTCTTTTAATTGAATATCTTCTACTTTCTGATCCATAAAATCAAGCATTTCTATAGCACCTTTTTCAGAAACAGGTACATCTTTTCCCTTTTTGTCCTTTAATTCAGTAACTTGTACTTTTTGATTAATAGTGTCAAGATTTTCTGCAGAGCATTTATCAGAAACAGTTATGTTTTCTTCATTTTTGTCTTTTAATTTAGTTTCTTCTATTTCTTGATTCACAAGATCGAGCATTCTAGATGTGCATTTTTCTTGATTTTTTTCATCTCTTTTACTTTCTTTTACTGTTTGATTCGTTAAATTTAGACTGTTTTCGGAACATTTGTTAGATATAGATGGATCATCTTTCTTTTCGGCATTTAAATTGTTGTCGTCAATTTTTTTATTCATAAAATCGAGATTTTCTTCAGTACATATGTCAGAAGCAGCAATATCTTCTTTATTTTCGTCATTTAATTTAGTATTCTTCAGCTTTTCTTCAGTACGTATGTCAGAAGCAACAACATCTTCTTTCTTTTCCTTATTTAATTTAGTATTTTTCAGATTTTCCTCAGCACATTTGTTAGAAATAGATCTATCTTCAATATTTTCGTCATTTAAATTTGTATTTTTCAGTTTTTCTTCAGCACATTTGTTTGAAGCAGCTGTATTTTCTGTCTTTTCGAAATTTAAATCAGTGTTTTTCAGCTTTTCTTCAGTACATTTGTCTGAAGCAGCTGTATCTTCTGTCTTGTCACTATTTAAATTAGTGTTTTTCAGCTTTTCTTCAGAACATTTGCTAGAAGCAACTGTATCTGCTGTTATTTCTTTATTTAAGTTAGCATCTTTTACTTTTTGATTCATAAAGGGGAGTTTTTCTTTGGTACATTCACCTGAAATAGATTTGTCTTCTTTCTTTTCCTCATTCAATTTGGTATCTTCTACCTTCTGATTCATAAACTCAAGCATTTCTTTGGCGCATTTTTCAATTCTTGATGTTTCCAAATTAGTTGACAGATTAGAGTCATCTGTGAAATCATAAATATCTGGCAACATATCAGCTACTAATTCTTTCTTAGGAGTTTTAGATGCTCTGGTCTTCTCCTTAACCTTCTCCTTCTCAGGTTCAGGTACTAAATTGACTTTCAAAGTGTCAGAAGTAGAAACAATCACAGAGCACGGCGCAGAGGTTACAGTTTCCGAACTCTTTTTGCTCAAATCCAAACCTTTTGAATTTGTCGGAGAATTCGATTTATAACATGGAATTCTCTTATTAGATTTTGGCTTCACAAGGCATAAAGGCGAAGTCTGAGTTGGTTCGTGTTGAGGTTGAGGTTTTCTTTCGCTAGTAACAACAGGATCAATTTTGAGTTGTGCTATGGAGTTTGCAATAGTAGCACTAACTATAGGTTTCGTGTGTATCTTTTTGCTCAAATTCAAACCTTCCATTTTCCGAGATCTTCCTCGTCTTCTTTTCCTTCCTAATCTAACATTCGACATTTTTGGCGGAAAATTAGGGTACCCTTGCATACCTTGCACTTTCTGCTGAGATAAATTGTATGCAGCTGCAGCATCAAATGTTTGGGGAACTCCACCCATTTGAGAAGCAACTTGGTAGCCAGAGGCTTGCATGATAGACGTCAGAACATCAAAACATTCAAATGCTTGACACGATAAAAGAGGCGGAGGTTGGAAAACAGGAGGAGGAGCATTGACAGTTTCTTTCGGAAATACCGGTGTGACTGGCATGAAAGCCACTGAACAAGCTTGTAGATTTTCCGCTTTCGGTTTCTCAACATGAACCATCTGTTGGGAAGTGGTTAAATTCTGTGCAACAGGTGGTGTGGGCAGAGATGGATTGTTGAAACTGGCATCTACAGGAGTAGTGGCTGAAGTTTCTTGGACGATTTTATTTTCCACTTTCGCTGGCTTCGATTCGGACTTCAGCTTTCCTTCCCGTGGGAGCACTGGCATCATAAGGGATTCTGCCAATTCTATATAGGAATAGAAGAAGACATGTTATTAATAGCAGGTTCATAGAAATTTCAATTTTCGTTGAATCATGTACAGTAGGGTTTCCAGTAATTCAACCGCAAGCCGCAATTTGATATTTCCGAATAGAAATTTTCATCTTTTTTAATCGCAAAAATTCTGTTATTAAACATGGAGAACATTACGATTCGGTGTAATCAGGGTGTGGTCTTAGAGGGTTGGAATTCCCTCCCGAAACCAGGGTTTTTTTTTTTCATCTAGTAATGGTCAGATTATGCCAATTTCCATAGCCCTCGCATACGGCCAATTCCGCTCAGCTTCCTCCCAAAACATCCCTCCCATTTTTATGCACAATGGATGTCATATTTAACGTAGATTATTTTGTCAAACTATGCGGAATACATATTTTTGTTGTTGTTTTGTGTACGATACATACGTTTCAGACATTTTACAGACATCTGTATTTCTCGAAGAAGCTGTAGCTTGCTATAAAAAAATATATGCTCTGCTATCGATCAGTATTGCTCTATTGAAATTTTAAAAGTTTGAAAGAAACTGAAATTACATATACTATATCATTTTTTCTTTTAAATTAAAGTATGCATTTTCAATTAACTAACACTTAGAATTCTTAGAATAATAAGATATATCATTTATTTTCAAGCTACATATTTTATGTTTCAGAAAAATAACTTTCAAATTTAAACCCATACACGCACGCATGCATGCATGCACACGCACATGCACATGTACATACAATGTATACACATACATACACGTACAAATAATTTAGTATAGGTAGAATAAAGTTTTACTACGGTTTTTTTTTTTAAGTGAACTCTGAGAGTTTGTCTTGTTCGGATGGATATGTGCATAATACTGATCGAAGTAAGAAGTTAGAATTGTATAATGCAAAATTTATCTAAGACATTAGGCTTCGATATTCCACAACAACCATCGCAGTAGAAATATTTTATATACACTAGGGACAATAATTATTGAACCCCCTCGTAGAAACATTATTTGTAGAAACATTAGTGCAAAAATATGAGGCGTTGTGACCCAAATTAGATTAAGGTATCTGCCTATGTACGGAACACTTTAAAAAAATGTATAATATTGAATAAATACACATATTTTTAGTTCAATTGTAATACAGAATGATGAAAAAAAATTCTAGCATTGTCTTCATAACCTTTTAATTATTTTTATTTTTATTTAATTTATTTTAAGCGAAATTTCATGCTTACGAACAGCGTACTCTCAATTCAACTAAATATATTTCAATTTCCTTTTCACTTCATTTTACTATTACACTTACTTGTGCAAAGACCTAGAAGTTATAGAATAGCCTCAAAATTAACTGAAATATTTCAAAATATGTCAAATAATACATATTTTTTTATTAATAAGTGCCATTATTATTATCACATAGAGCTTAGATTCTAGTTTCAGAACATAGTAAGTATTATGGAAAGCATTCTGACAAAATTTTACTGAAATATGTTAAAAACATTTTATGTGATGAAGTTTATCGTACATGGAGATAACGAAAAAAATTGATTTTCCAGGAATCGCGTTAAAGATTTCTTTTATCTCTTTAAGATACTAGGGACCCCAGCCCCCCTAAGAGCTACGCTCGCCAACCCCCGGTTCAGACTCTAAAAATACGTTAAATTGATATGCTTTAAAAAGATTACAGAAGATTGAATTATAATTTAAAAAAAAAACAACAACAAAAAAAAAAAACAGTTTGGATCTCCCTGTAAACGGCTTTCCATGCATTTCCCTTTTACTGAGGTGTTTTACGGTCGAATCAGCTGCTGTTAATTACTTTTTTCGCATTTGATTAAATAAGATTAGTTAAACATCTGAAAATTAGCTGATATAAAATGAACTAAGTCGACAGAGTCTTTACTTCCCGGTATTTTTTCATAACGCTATAAGAAAATGATTTTAAATAGGAGATTTTAAATGTAACGTTTTAAATCGGACGTAATTTTCACCAAACTTTTCTCTCTCTTTGTAATATTCAACTGAAAATATTTTTATTCTTAGAAAAGTAATGTTATTATTTGCGCTGTCTCATAACTGGCAACAATAGTTAAAAAGATCATCACGAAATATGAAATAAATCTTTCATGTATATGCGTAAATATATTTTTTAATTTAAACTGTTTGGCAATGTTATTTTTTGGACATTTGAAATAAGACGTCATTTCGCCCCATTTACTGCTTTTAATACATATTAAACAATTGATTATTGTATAGTTTTCTTTCTTTTTTAATATGCTTGTGCAAAAACAATTTTTATGGCGTAATTTTCAATATTTTCCTGTTTTTAACACGTAATCATTTAATTCCAATTTGAAAGGGAGTTTTTCTGTTAATATTAGTCACGTGTGAATAAATTTTTAATTTAATAGAAATATTATTCTCTGCGCTGTTTTTACAATTTGGCAACAATTTAAAATAATAACCTTTTCTAAAACATGTAAAAAATATCTCTGGAAATGCTGAAAATTCGAATTTAAAATTGAAATAAACCCACAAAAAATTAGGCAAATTTAAAAAAATAAATGCAGTCTGCACACCGCGAGTTACTAATGAATATCCTTAGAAAAAATTATTATATTCCTCTGTCTAGTTTTTGCTGCTATAAAACTTTTTTAATGGAGCGATTTTGACCAACTTTAACAATAAATATCTCTTAAAATAATTCTTGGATTTAAAAACTGTCTGCTTCAACGTTCTTATCAAATATTTCTCTATAATATTACCCATTTACATTTTTTTTGTATGCAGTAGTTTTCTTAATATTAGCGTAGAAAAACCTCCGGTCACAAAAGAGTCGTTGACAGCGGCGTGACAGCCGTTAGTTACTTTTTTTTAGAATAGAGAGATACATACAAGGTTAATCTAGAAGTGTTACTTAAGGTTTATTTATTTTTTTTATGTAAAAAACGCAAGAAAATTATGCACAGAAACGTTTTTTGCATTTCTCCTGGACTTCCTACTCCCACTTTCGGTATTTGACTCATTACTCTCTGTTTATTAAATTGCCGATAATTCCTCTTCTAGTAAGCATAGGAACAAAATTTAAGCAGATTTGGAATCGTAAATCTTTTTCTGCGATAATGCTTCAAAAATTGAAAATTTTCTCTAAAACGGCATTTTAACGTAGGCAGGTAGTCCATTTTTTATTTCAATTGAGCTTACGATGAATTCTTGTTCTATAGACAGTGTCGAAACAAACACAGTTTGAAAATGTGTTCCTTCCTGATTCAGAATGAAATGCACGAGAGTTCATTAATTTCACTTCCAAACAGCTCTGAATAATGTTTTATGGACTTGATTCACTTTAGTTTTGAAAGCCTCAGATGATGAACAGTATTTGAATTTTGGTTTTATGTTTCATCTGTTGGTTATAAGCCGGTACGCGTCTGCACAGACCATCATCTCTTCCCAGATAGTATGAACATTAGCAGCAAGTTTGATTTTTCCAGACATTATCTTGCCGTGACAAATTTGAATTGTGAAATTCGCAGCAAATTTCCCGAAATGTATACCATCCCCCACTTGCATGAGTAATTTGTTGTGAAATTGATGGCAAGACTGTCTTTAATTCCCGAAAGTGACGAACGCAAAGAATCCCTCTGCTGAGAGAATAGACAATCAGCACATACGCAGAAATTGCAGAAATTTTATTCGGTTGCCACCGCTTTTTCTAAACGCTATACTTATCAAATACCAAAGACTCGTATTGAAAATTACAAATATTACCTTAACTTGTTTATGGTGATGAAAACGATGCATGCACCTTCTGACGGTGTGTTCGCATCAATAGACCTGATCAGGTCTATGGACCCCACCGAAGGGGTTAAACTTACAGTGTAAAAGTTGTAAACAGATAGCGGGGCATGGAAAGATTACTACTTTGCAGCATTTTTGATTACTTGTTTGCCGTTAATTTGCAACAAATTTGATACAGCATGAATGTAACTTGCACGACAAGTTAGCTGCAAGTTCAAAGGGTGGTGACTTCGGCGTTTGCGTTATCTTGCTGCAGTCTTCTTATGAACTTTCTGTCTTGTCATGCTGAGCTTGCTGCAACTTTGTAGGTTTTCAAAGCAAGGCTGCTGCAAATTTTCTGCTAATTAAAAATGCTATCTGGGTTTGAGCTGATGGCCGAAATTCCAGGATTAGACAGAATTCGATTTGCGTATTAAAATGCAACTGGTCAGTCAAATCATATTTTGATGAAAATCAACTGAAGACTCAATTTTAGTGGTTGATCGGTAGGTGTATCATTGTGTTTTCCTCCATACAAAGGAACAAAAACATGGAAGAGTGGGAGCAGGAAAAAGCAATGGTAAACCTACCAGTCAACCGCTAAAATCTAGTTTGCGGATATATATATATATGTGTGTATATACAGGGTATGCCTATACAGAAAAAGTAGTCCTAAAAAATAGTACAGATGCATAAAAGATAAAAATCATTTTACAAGCCATCTATACCTGTGAAATCTATTCTGGCTTCGTTTAAAGTAGCACATCGTGCAGCACATTAGGAAAAACTCCATACCATAGCTTAAGAAGAGCGGATTTTACCAGCGATAATTGATATGCTCTCTATTATGAATGATTAATCTGCTCCTAAAACATTGCAAAATGTACCTTTTTCTGATTCAAGGTCAGTCGTAGAATTACTGACATCGTTGGTAATACTAGTTGTTTCATAGATGACAGCCTAAATTTTGAATTAAATAACTCAAACGGTGACAGATATAGATGAATAAAATAAATAGTATGTTTAATGATGTAAAAATCTAATACAGGAATTTAGTTACAAATATAGCCTATGGATGGCGCTGTTCAGCAATCACTGCTTGAAGTCAAACAGTGATGAAATGACAATCCCTCGCAAGCAGTCATACTCATAGCGATCCCATCACAATGGACTTTACCCACGAATGGCAACAGTCACGCCTCTGCGGGAATTTTCCCTCCGAAAAAGACTGTTTATTGGATGAAGGGCAGTGTTAAAATGTTCTTTACGCCTATTGGTGTTTTTCTTCTGTTTACCGGCGGCTGGCGTCCCGTGGGTAAAGTCCATTGATTAAAAATGTTCCCTTTTCACAGCGATGGTGCAAAAAGAATGAAACTGGAAGTCACCTTTTGTAACGCTTAAGCCTCCAAGATTTACGTTGCTGGTTTGTTAGGAAAACCTTGTCCTTCAATACGGCTTACACAAAACTGTCTCACGGCTTAAAACATAGTCAGTGTGGAGGTCAATCCATGTTTCTTCCAGTAACTTCTGAATAACTCAAAGTATGATTCTGTTACGGAACTATTGCTCAAGAAAAAATAAAGACGGTTCGAGTACAGTCGGGCACCATTTTGCATGAGTTACAAAGTGTCTGGTATATCTGGTGGAAGTGTGATGATAAACTGTTCCAAAACCACTCTGCATTAAATAGTAGTAATCTTCTTTTGTTGTAAAAAAGGGCTATTGATACGTTTTCTCGATAATCCAACCCAAACAGTCCCTTTTAAGGAATGTAGTGGCCGTGTTTGTCACAATTGCGAGTTTTTCGGTACTTCAAAATCGCCAGCTGTACCTATTAACAAAACCATCTAAACAGAAAAGGGCCTCATCTGTAAACCATCGGTAAACCAGACAACATGAAATCCATCAATCATGTCATGCATAGCTAACCTTTCTCTTTGTTGTACCGCTGAAATAGTGATGGCCTGATCCTATTGGATTTTGCACGGAAACAATTTGAGGTTGTTTCTGTAATTTTTTTCCCACTCCCTTATATTAATGTGTATTCAGCTGCAACTCTTCGAAGGCATTACATTGAAAAATGTTTGCATCTGTTTCTGTAGCCTGATTGGGTGCACTTCTGATCGGCTGTGGTCCACATTTCTGACTAAGGACAAATTTTCACTGGTGCTGAGAAAGTGAAAATCGCCTTAACTTCATTTGACTCTTAGCACTCTTCCATTCAACTTCAATGGAAATTATGGTGATTTTTCTGTTTCTGATCCTCAGTGTGAACGTTCCTATCTGTTGGAGTTTGTCGAACAACTGACGAAATGTTTTTGTATCAGGATATTTTGCAGCATAAAACTGATAGGAAAAAGATGTATAGACGGCTTCCATTTGACGTCACATGTTCAGAAGAATCTGGCATCGCTTCATATGGCGCCCAAATATAAGGTGAATGTGGTGCTCTCCATTTGACTTATCAGACTTATTAGCACTATAACAATAAAAATAAAAATCTAAATTAAACCGAAAGACAACACCTGCTTTTAACGGAAAACGAGGAGTTCTGATGTTCCGTGTGGGCTCCATATGCAATAGTATCAGTCGTTGCTAATAGCAACGCGACTTCAATGCAATGCCTCTATTGTCGCCGTTGGAGTGTGATTTAATTGATGATATTCCAGTACGGGAAGGACGGGTAAAGTGGCCAGTGAGGGCAAAGTGGCCATTTGAGTTTGTTCGGCTGTATTTCACACTCGCCATGCAGAAACTGAACGAAACAGTCGTCACAGTATTGTCTGCGATTTTGAAACGGAAGGCTACATTTTTTGAATTCTGAACTCATTTTATTGTTTTATCGCATTTTATATTTTGGGCAAGTGGCACAATTTCTTGATTATATCTAAATAATATGTAGTGTTATAATTATTTTCTCTTATGCTGTTGGATCAGTGTGAAATAATCTTTTAAATGATGTGCGGTTGAAACGCTAAGTCATGTAGATTAGATGCTAGGCCGCAGTTTTTGTAATGGTGTCATTCCGGGCAAAGTGGCCACAAAGAAATTGGGTACAGCGGCTAAAATATATAGCGTAGAAATCGGCTATCCCAATAACACTTAAAAAAGTGCTAAAATATTGGATCCCTTAAATGTCAAACGATGCTGAAATCCAATGAGTCGATCAAAGCGACATCTGCAAGATATTATCTAAAACTCCAAGACGATTTGGTATAGACGCTGTAATAATACGGTGTTTACTTTGAAATTTGAAAATATATCGCAGATGTCGTTGCGATCGGCTCCCTGGATTTCAGCATCATTGCACATTTAAGGGACACAACTTTTTAGCATTGTTTGGGTAGCAGATTTCTACACTATATATTCTAGACGCTGCAGATCGGGCAAAATGGTAAGATGGCTACTTTGCTCAGAAATGATTTTTTATTCATTGTTCATAACATAATAGTATCCAAAAGTATTTTCTTTGAAAGAAAGAAGACAGGTCGGGATCGAGACAATAACTTCCGCAGAGAAAGCCTTGCTCTCGACATTTGTAGTCTACACTTCTGCTGGGGGCCCTTGTATTTCTCCATTCGTCATATTAAATACTCATTACTGATTACTTTATCTTGTAACGATTTAATACTTAAACTATTACAAAACATAATACTTATTCTTAATGTGTGTTACTTTAACTTGTGTTGATTAAAAAATATACATCCTGAATCCATGTGATTTGTTCATTTACCTATGCTGGCCACTTTACCCAACCTAAGTGGGAAAAGTGGTAATTTTGTAATTTTTCTTTTAAAGTAACTTGCACATTTTAAAATAAATTAAAAAAATATAGCAATTGAAGCTAAAGTTATTATAGTTACTATTGGTACTTGTTTCTAGAACTGATTAAAAAGGTATCATAAAAATTAATCAAACCACTTTATCTAAGTGACCACTTTACAATTTCTTCCATTAAATGAAATATATATTGCTTCACGGAATACACGAATTCATCACTTCATCGACTTCGTTTGCACTTCCTTCGGTACACAAAATGTCCTGTCATTTATCAACAGCAAAGCCGAAGACATACTATTTATAGGACTCCATACTATGTCTACAGCATATAGTTCTGTATAAAAGTTATATAAGCTAAAATTAGAACTTCTATATTAAGTTTTTATGTCTTTTTGTTTGATGATTTTGTCTATCACTGTTTCGGAGTTATTTAATTTCAAAGTTAGCAGATCATTTATAAAATACTAGCAAACCCCGCGGCTTTGCTCGCGTAACAGTAGAAATATGCCAAGTGATATTCATATGTCTAACTTTTATTTTAAAAAACTAGGGGGCTCGGCCCCCTACGAGCTACGCTCGCCAACCCCCGCCCAGACACCGCAGACTCTAAATGCACGCTAATTTGATCGGCTTTAAAAAATATTTCGAAAGATTGAATTATAATGTAAAAAGCAGTGGCGATCTCCCTATAAACGAATTTCTATTCATTTGTCTTTGATTGGGGAATTTTAACGCCAAATCCGCTGCGGTACTGCTTTATTATCTCGTCGACCCATTTCGCCAAATTATATAAATCGCCAAACCACTCGCCAAATTATACAAATTGACATAATTTTTTATTTTAAATAACAATAGAACAAATAAATTCGTACAACATTAATAAAAATACAAATAAAACGTCGAATAAAAATAACTTGATGACGTAGATACGTGTAACAACATTTCAAAATAAGCTAATATAAAAGGAATTAAGTAAACAGAGTCTTTGTCTCCTGGTATTTTTTAACAAAGCGAGAAGAAAGTTCTTTTAAATGAGGCATTTTAAATTAATCGTTTTTAATCTAACGTAATTTTTACCAAGCTATTTTTTTCTCTTTTAAATATTCACGTGAAGATACTTTTGTTAGAAATGAAATATTATTTGCGCTTTCCTAACAAAAATAGTTGAAAAGATCCTCTCAAAATATTAAATAAATGCCTAGCGCAATTTCTAAATTTAAACTTTTTTGCAATATTATTTTGTGTTCATTTTATGTAATAACTATAATGTGACGTAAATATGACGTAATTTCTCCTACGACTTCTAACGAATGTTAATGAACTTATTATTTTACAATATCCTTTCTCTTTTAAAATTCACGTGTGTACTTTTTATGACATAATTTTTAATAAATTCCTGCTTTTTATACGTAATTATTTAATTTTAATTTGAAAGTTTTTTTCCTGTTTATAATAGTCACGTGTAAATAAATTTTTAATTTGAAGCAAATATTATTGCTTGCGCTTTTTATACAGTTGGCAACAGTTTAAATTAGTACAATTTTCTGAAATCTGTAAAAAATATCTCTAGAAATGCTGAAAATTTGAATTTAAAATAGAAATAAAACCTGCAAAAATGAGTCAAAATAAAAAAATTAATGCAATCTGCACTCCGGCAAATTCTAACGCATAAAATGATCTAAAAATGATTACACTGCCATGTATAATTTTTTCTGCTATAAAACTTTTTTAGTGGAACGATTTTGTCCAACTTTAGCATTAAATATCTCTTAAAATAATTCTTCGATTTGAAAACTGTCTGCATCAGCATGTTTATCAAACATTTCTGTATAAAACCACCGATTTTCATATTTTTGTATGCATTATTTTTCTTAATATTAACGAAGAAAGACCTCCGATCACAAAAAATTCAAAACCGGCGGCGGCGGCGGCGGTGGCGGCGGCGGCGGTGACAGCGGTAGTTACTTTTTTTTTAGAATAGAGAGATTATACTTTTAGGAATAACTCAAAAATTACTATTTAAAACACAGTTTAACTAAACCTCATTATTACACTGTTTTAAGCAGAAATGAGACTTAAATTAATAAAAAGAAGTAAAACTAAATAAATGATAATTTAGAAAATACTTTGAAGCTTTTATACTCATTTCATACGCTTATTTCAACATTCATTTGAAGTTTTGAATAAACCGTTCTTAGTACGCATTTACATTAAAAAAAATATAAGCATCATCTCAAACTCCAAGCTTCTTGTCTATCGGTTTATCGCCTCTCTGGTGGCAGTGGCACTAACATAAAATGCCTATGTTGAAACACAAACTGTCACCATTAATTTGGCAACATTAATTTTGAAATCAGTTTGGTATTTCCTAATATTCCATAGAAATGGTAATTCAGAAAGTTTTTAAAGGCTTTTGTTAAAACATTTGTTGTTCCTCCTGCCAACCCGATGTGGCAGTGGCACTGGCATAAAATATACCCTCTGTGGAATCAGAGACTGTCACCATTGATTCGCAACCATCACTTTTGTAATCGGTTTACTAATTTCCTGAGATTGCTCAGAAATCGTAATTTAGGGCTTTTTTTGGTACGCTTTTCACCCCTTCCCTTCGCTTCACCTCTTTTAAATTTCGAATTTATTTTCGACAGTTCTTAGAGTTCATTTATATGCGTTTTTATATACGCTTTATATACGAACGTTTTTTGCTCAAGCAAATTCCAGGTATTAGTGACACCAACTTGCAATAGACCCAAGCTATCATGATGAATTTCCAACCACTACTTTTGAAATCGCTTTGCTACTTTCTGAGTTTGCGTAGAAATCGCTATTTAGAACGTTTTTAGAACACTTTTCGCGCATTATCACCTTTTCGTAAATTTCGATTTTTTTTTTAAAGAAATGTTCTTAAAGATCATTTGTGTTTTATACCTTCCATTCAAAATTTCAGGTTTCTAGGCCCTTCGGTAGCACAAAAATCGCATATTTAGAACGTTTTTAATTCCTGCACCGGCTTTGGGGTAATGGCACCGACATAAAATATAGCCTATATTGGAGCGATGGCTGTTACCATCATTTTGACACCATTATTTTTTTAATCGGTTCGTTACTTCCTGAGATTGCGTAGAAATCGCCATTTACAAAGTTTTTTAGAACGCTTTTTGCGCATTTTCACCCTCTTTAAGTTTCGAATGGTTTAAGAAATATTCTTAGGGATCATTTATATCTTATAAGTAGCTTCCATTACAAATTTCATGTTTCTAGGCCCTTGAGTAACACAAAAAATCGCATTTTAGGACGTTTTTTGCTCCTGCACCACCTTTGTGGTAGTGGCACCGACAAAAAATATCCCAGATAGCATTTTTAATTTGCAGAAAATTTGCAACAGTCTTGCTTTGAAAACCTACAAAGTTGCAGCAAGCTCAACATGACAAGACTGAAAGTTCATAACAAGACTGCAGCAAGATAACGCAAACGCCGAAGTCACCACACTTTGAACTTGCAGCAAACTTGTCGTGCAAGTTAAATTCATGCTGTATCAAATTTATTGCAAATTAACGGCAAACAAGTAATCAAATATACTGCAAACTTACAGCAAAGTAGTAATCTTTCCACACCCCACTATCTGCTTACAACTGTTACACTATAAGTTTAACACCTTCGGAGGGGACCATAGACCTGATCAGGTCTATTGATGCGAACACTCCGTCAGAAGGTGCATGCATCGTTTTCATCACCATAAACAAGTTAAGGTAATATTTGTATTTTTTTGGTGTTTGAAAAGTATAGCGTTTAGAAAAATCGATACCAACCAGTGGAGTAGCTAATGGGGGGGGGGGGGGGGGGCAAGGGGGGCGGCCGCCCCAGGCGCTGCTACCAAGGGACACCAAATTGAGAGAAGTTTTAACAGAAATTATCTCATATTTTTGACAATAAATTAAAAATATATTGTTTTTTCTTTGTGTGTATGTGAATGCACGTTAGTAAGAAATTTTGTTATGTCCAAATAATGAAGAAAGAAAAAACTTCTGTAAATATTTCTAGGGATGGCTCAAACATTTGGTACCTTAGCTAATTAAGTACCTGAATAAAGGCGCAGAATGATTAAATAGGGGGCGGCAAACTGAGAGGAGCTTTAAACCGAAATTATCTCATACATTTTGACAATAAATAAAAATTGCTGACTTTATGTGCGTATGGGTATGAATGCTTTGAAGAAACTCGATGAAGGAGAGGAAAATGGAATGATCCATAATTTCCAATCGCTGATGGAAGTTCCTCACTGTGTAGAGTCTAGCCTGCATCTTATAAAACAAGAGATACTGCTGGCGTCACATTTCTCTTATCAAAAGAAAATTTCTTTATTTCTATACTAGCTAACCCGGCCGTCATTTTTTTCAAACGAACCGCGAATGATTAAAACCTCGATTCATATTAAAAATTTCAAAGCACGAATCTCTCAAAATGAACATCTGGGATGGGCCCCCATTGCCTTCGGCAGCTAGACAGGGCGTGATACGCACACATCTCTAACCATTAAAAACCTCTATTCAAATTTAACTCTTTGGAAATTAATCTCCATTTAGTGTCCCCGCTGCCTACGTCACCGTTTAGCTCACGTACTGCGCATGCTCCAGAAAATCTGAAGAGAATCGTAAGATGAGTTGAAAGAAACTGATTCCGTTGAAATCGGATCCATAAAACTTCCAATAAGAATGCTCGGGATGGCGGTGGATCTAAAAATTGCAACACAATGGAAAACCAAGTTGAATGAGCAAAACCCATTGAAATCATGGCCATAGAACCCGAGATAAGAATCATAGGTGCGTGATCTTGAGACACAGGACTGATTTCAGTCTTGGATATATTTTTGACTTAGTAAGTTCTACTTTATATTCTTAAAATATGACAATTTTAGTATCAAGAACTTTTAGAGAAGGAGGAAACTGCACAAACCATCACTAAATTGAGCTGATGGCTGCAATTCCAGGATTAGTTAAAACTCGACTCGCATGTTACATTGCAACTGGTCTGCCAAGTCATATTTTGGTGGTAAACACCTGCAAACCTGATTTTAAGGGTTGACTGGTAGGTTTATCATTGCGTTTTCCTGCACCCAAAGGTATGAAAACATGGAGGACTGGGAGCCGGAAAACACAATGGTAAACCTACCAGTCAATCGCTAGAATCGGGTTTGTAAGTGTTTTCCACCAAGATGAGACTTGACAGACCAGCTGCATTTTAATATTCTAATCAATTTCTGTCTAATCCTCGAATTTCTACCGTCAAATCAATGAGGTGATGGTTTGTGCAACCGCCTCTTGGTCTATTTAAATTACTTTCTTTTATTGTAAGAAATCAATTTTTAGACATAATGCAAAATACAGAAATCTTCTAGTCTATTTTCATCTGGTTATTCCTAATGTTCAGAAAGGTTTTTAATCTTGGCTTAGATGGGCTTATTGTACCCATGATAAGAATGCGTCCCCCCTGGTGGTAGAAGGTGGAACTAAAATTGCAAGAGAATCGTAAGCTAAGTGGAATGAATCAATTCCCATTGAAATCGGCCAAAAAACCCCGAGAAAATAATGAGCCATTAGAGTTCGAAAATGGCAGTAACATAAGTCTAAGTTGAATAAACCAATTTCCCGTTGAAATCTGTCCCATAGAACCCAAGAAAAGAATTAATCGTCAATGTTCGAAAATGGTGTTAACTGAAGTCTATATTTAGGAAAACACACTTTTAAATGTAAATAAGTGGGAGAAACGCTTGTGGATAAACTCTTAACTCATATCAAGCGACTCTTGCCCGCAGAAGACACTAATAATTACACAGGCCTGCGGAATTGAAGTTTTTGAAAAATACAAGAGAAGTTTTCGTTGATTTTTATGTTGTTTGGTGCACTGATTTCGAAAATGACCTCCATTTTTTCCCATCACATCAGGATTTTTTGTAAAATCGATATCGATATTTTTGCTAAAATCCTATTTGAAAAGGAATTCTCTCCAACCATTTTGCATATACTATCTGGCAACAGTGGTTTTTATCCATTTGAATCTGTGTTAAATAATCGACCACTGTTGCCAGATCGCACGAGCAACCTGTTATCGGGAGAAAAACAAAAAGTTCCCTTGAGTTTAAACTTTTTACATCAAATTATGGCGCAGTTTCTTGAACAAAATCACAATGTACTATTTTAATTTGTTTTTATTAATGTAACTTACATAAAATAGACGACTGACCAACAAGAACAAATATTTTGTATGTGTATATGAAAGTTTGAAACGAATTTTAAACTGAGCAAAAAACAAAACAAAAGAAAACAAATAAGTTTCTATTTAAGTACGTACTCTTTTTCCTTTGAAACTTCTTTTTGGCGTTCTTCTTTTATTTTCAATCTTAGGCCTATCTCATGTTAACATCCAAAAGTAGTCGACGAGCATATTCTTGTCCCATCTTCCTTGATATTTGCGCTCCATATCTTTGAATTCTTGATGGAACCTTTCCCCCTTTCTTCGCTGACTGATTCTAAATTTTCGGGAAAAAAGTCCACGTGTGAGTGAAGAAAATGCATTTTGACACTCATGGAGTAACCCAACGCTTGAAATTTGTCCAGAATATTCATTAAAATTGGTTTATAGTCAGGATCCTTGTAATTACCCAGAAATTTACTGACAATATCTTTGAAGGCAACCCAAACTTCTTTTTCCTTTGTTGTCATGCTAGTCTTAAATTCTTTATCCTTCATAAGCTTGCGGATATCTGGACCAACAAAGATTCCCTCTTTCAACTTAGCTTCAGATAAATCTGGAAACTTTTCCCACAGGTATTTGAAATGATCTGCATCTTTTGGAATAGTCTTGACAAACTGCTTCATTACACCTAATTTTTTATGCAGAGGATATAATACATTTTTTTGGCTCAACTAAGTTGTTCCGAATCACATTCTTGGTGCCTGGTTCAAGATTTTTTCTTTTCGACTATTCTTTTTGACCCAATGTTGCGTCTTATCACGGCTGTCCCACTCACAAATGAAACATGGGTACTTTGTGTATCCGCCTTGTTGACCAAGAAGCATGTAGATAACATTCAAATCACCGCAAATGGTCTAACCGTCGTCCGCATATTTATTTTGTTGAGGAGCCAGTTTTTTATGGCGTTCTTTTAAATGCACCGAGTGTCCAACTGGTACAGATGCATACTGCCTTCCGTGATGAAGAAGGACAGATTAAGGCTCCTTTTCAATAAATCAATAAACAGCCTCTATTCATCTTTATCGTAGATGATGTTAAATTTGCTCACTAATCCGGGAACATCAGAACAACAGACCAGGTTCATCAGAACCTTGAATTTCTGGATATTCCGAGTCTGAAGACTCTGAAGAGATGACTGGCAATTCAGTTGGAGTTAAACGCACTGGCACATCATGTCCATGAGGAGCGAAGCGTATGGCCGATGGAATGTAAAATTGAAATCCAAGTAAAATTGATTTTTTTCAAGAAAACGTGACGTGATAGAAATTTTTCATTATTTTTTATGAAATTAGCACCAAAAAATACATAAAGTTCAGCTATCAATTCCCTTGTATTTTTTTCATCGCAGGTGTTACCAACTAAGTTGATAGAATCCTTTTAAATTATATTTTTAGAATTTAGAAACGTTTAATAATTAAATCGATTGTCTACATGCCATCGATTACGTTGATAAATTCCTTTTAAATTATGTTTTTGGAATTTAGCAACGTTTAATAATTAAGTCGATTGTCTACATGCCATATAATCTACAATCCATCGAATTTCGAAAATTTGATGGAGGCATCGGCCGGAAAAGATCTCTTTTTAGTTCACTTTTTAACGGATGTTCGTCCTTGCCTGGTTTTTTTCCTAGAACTTTTATACTGTCGTCGGCAGTGTTTAAAAAAAAAAAAATAAGAAGAAAAATTACCAACTGATTTTCACAAAATTTATACGCAGATTTTAGATATTTTTCTACATTTGCTCTGAAAATGTGAAATCGATATCTTAATTAGTCTTCTTAATTTTCGCTGATTAGTGAAATATCTTAATTTCTTTCATTTCGACTTTGGAATTAGGTCCAGGTGTGGGCCCGCTATTGCCGTTTTGTGGAGAAAAAAAATCACATTTTTGATGAGTTTTTGATTAATATCTTAGCTAATTGTCAAAAAATTAAAAATATGGGGCTCAGGTGCATTATGATCTGCATTGGACTACCATCTGCATTGGACTACCATCACTCAAATTTTCAGACTTGTACGTTCGGTAGATTTTTCCAGCCGACACTCACACAGTCAGACAGAGCGATCTCGTTTTTTATTAGTATAGATTTGTTTTCACGCTGCTTTTTGTGTTCTTAGCCATACATATGTATATTTTCGTGTAATGGGGCTTCTGTGATCCTGTGCAAAATGGATTTAGAGAGAAAACTGATTACACTATATTTTCACGTATCCTTCTTTTAGGTTAATTCCATTACAAAAAGCAGCCGTCCAAAAGAATGGATTTCGGAAAATTCCGATATATTTCCAACAATCATAACCCCCAGACCCCCAAACAGTTCTCCGTTCAAATGTTTGTTTATATATATCTATATCTATATATGTGTATATCTCTCTATATATATCTGATATTTTGTCATGCGACAGCGCTCATATTTATAAACCGATTTGGATGGATTGGGCATATGTTAAGGGTTTATTAAGATCTCTATACCTAATTCGTTGGTCATCTTCGTCCGCCATCTGGTTCAAAAATGGCAGTCTCTTAAATATTTCAAACTAAACAAAAAAATATAAATATTATGAATGCAAATTTATTTCTTGCATATTCGTTAGGCCTTTATAGGAGGATTCCAGAACATTTTTTTGGTTTCTCCTCTATCTCGAAAACACGGCTGAGATATAGAAATTTAAAATTCTAGGGTGACTGCCGCTTTGAAACATATATATATTTTAATAATCTGGTGTAATTTATGAGTTTAATCAAATATGGTTTCTCGCACATTTATTTTCATTGTTGTAATGTTGCTACTCCCATATAAGCTTAAAACTATATAGTCATTTCCACTAACATTCCGCTAAGTTTTTTAATTTCCCATTCAAATTTAGTATTGACGAAAACTAGAAATCTTCTATAATCGCGTTCCACGTATTTTAGTTTCGTGTGTTTGCGTAAAATTAGCTGGATTCTTAAAAACAAGGAAGAGAGAAGTTGCCTTTACCTGAAGGTACAAGCCGGAAGGAACTTTTTTTCGTCTTCAAGAAAAATAATGTGGTTATATTTTTTTGTTTAGGGGGAGAGAGGTGGGCGCAGAATTTCTTCCTGCCCCGGGCGCCATAAAACGTAGCTACGCCACTGGTACCAACCGAATAAAATTTCTGCAATTTCTGCGTATGTGCTGATTGTCTATTCTCTCAACAGAGGGATTTATTTGCTTTCGTCACTTTCGTGAATTAAGGACAGTCTTGCCATCAGTTTCACAACAAACTACTCATGCAAGTGGGGGATGGTATACCTTGCGGGAAATTTGCTGCGAATTTTTCAATTCAAATTTGTCACGGCAAGATAATGTCAGAAAAAAATCAAACTTGCTGCTAATGTTCATGCTATCTGGGATAGCCTATGTTGGAGAAAGGGCTGTCACCCTCATTTTGACACCATTTTAAAAAAAAAATCGGTTCGTTACTTCCTGAGATTGCGTAGAAATCACCATTTAGAACGTTTTTAAGAACTCTTTTTGTGCATTTTCACCCCTTTAAATTTCGAATGTTGTAAGAAATGTTCTTAGAGATCATTTATATCTTCTAAGTAACTACCATTCCAAATTTCATGTTTCTAGGCCCTTCAAAAACACAAAAAACGCATTTTTAGAACGTTTTTTGCTCCTGCACCCCATTTGAGTTAGTGGCACGGACATAAGATATATGTTCTAAGTGGGACTAACACCATCATTTTGATACCAATACTTTTGAAATCGGTTCGGTAGCTCCAGAGATTACCTCGAACAAACAATTTTTACTTCTTTATAATATTGGTATAGACTACCGTACAGAGCGAGTCAAAATGATTTCCCTGACTACAAATGACAATAATTTTGTTGTAAAAAGCCAATGAAACAGTTCATGATGCAAAGCAGTAGTATCTTCCCTTCTTATCAGTTAGAAGTTCCTTGGGTAAATTACCGGTACCATGTGACTTTTTTCAGCCTCGAACCCATATTTGGAATATCCTCCATTTGAACGTAAAGCGGAATTAATCTCAAAGATTTGTTTGCGTGTTGCATAACTGTTTTACGTGATTCCTTTTTGTCATGAGAAGAAAACTTGTGTTAATGTTTTCTGGGACATTTCGAAAGGGAAGTTGTACGGTTCTTTTCTTTTCCCCGAGGTAATTGTTACATGCGGAAATTATTCGGATATATGAAAGATACGGCCCATGTCAAATCTTGACACAGATGTTGGACATCAGCTATTATGAGCATCCTTCACAACGTCTGGCTTGAAATGCACTGCCATTTGGATTATTTCCTTGTGACCAAGTACAGACCAAAGAACGTTTTAAAATATACAGATAAACAGGGCCGTACAAAAAGACCACGGGATTCGGTAATAATTCCAATACGGATCCCCCAAAATAAGTAATACAATAAAACCTTCTTCGCCGGAAACGCAAACAATCAGTGAAAAATGTCGTTTTATACAGGTTGTTTTTATTTTAGAAGGTATAATTGCATATTATTTTTGGGTTGGCTGGACAATAATTTTTCCCTTTTATTGCAGCATTGCGTTATAAACAGTCTTTATTCTATTAGAAAATAAATTTGCTAAAATTGCCATTTTTAAAAATCGATTAAGTATTTGCTTACAATTTATTATTTTTCTTTTACAGTATTTCAGTTTATGATGCATTTGCAACACTTCCATCTAAAGATTTTTAATAAAAATTCAAAATATTGAAAATATAATGAAATTTTAAATGAATTCATCAATTAATTTTGAATGAAAAAGTTTTAAGTATGAAAGAAATAAAATGCGAAACCTTAACCTCTGACTTTACCCAACTTCTCACCTGATTCCTGTTCGAGAGTCTGAAATCAGCCACATCATTAAAACAGGGGCGCCATTTCAAAACTTTCTGGAATTTCAAATTAACTTTCAAATATTTGATGCATACACAGGAATACGGACCCTCAGCCCCGACCGTAAAGGCATTCTAGCAAATTCTGACTTTTGAATTTTATTATTTGTGAGTTATTTTATTTTTTAATTTTGACGTAAAAAAGTACGAGTCTACTTTTTCCGGTATATATATATTAAAAAAAAAAAAAAAAAAAAAAAAAAAAAAAAAAAAAACAGGGCCGAAGCCGGTTTTTCTAGAAGAGCCGGTCCCTGGTAATTTGCACCGGCTCTACCCACCTCTGTGCGGGCCTGCAGATAAACGTCCTTCTGTATTGTGGTCGGGTTCTTTCTTCCTGTCGTTGTTTACAGCGAAACTATTGTCATTTGTAATCGGGTTAATCACTTTGGCTCATCCTGTATAAAGCAGACATTAACAGGTTAGGCAGAAGGAATCTGCTTCCCAGTTGAATGAGCAAACTGACATTGCTGCGTGCTTAATCATTTACGGGAGATGCATAGTTGAAAACAGTAGATTTTTTTAATATTATTTTATTTTGTAGTATCACGCTTGGAACAGTAACGGCTTAAATATGCCACTAACTGCATGCAGAAATATGGCTTTATAAGGCGGATGTACAGAATAATATGTGGAGACGGCAAAATAAACTGCAGCTTGCTTACATATATTGGTTTTATTAGTAAATGTGTATCTGCGTTTTAATGCCACACTACTGGATGCCATTAGTGGCGGTATTTAAGCTGGTGATTTGATATAAATTAATTACATCTTAGGGATTACACGAGGACCATAATTTTATACTAAATCGGGGACGCTTTACAACTTTGTATCTGACTTTAGCAAGGCTAACGAAAAAGACAGGCTACCGCGGTGCTTTACGTGTATATTTTTTTACAGACCGTTGGAATCACGTGATACTCGAATGCACTAATGAAGTTGTACGAAAAGAGCATTACGTCGCTCTAACGGTTTGTAAAAAAAAAAAAAAAAAAACTCGTGGAATGCACCGCGGTAGACTATCTTTTTCGTTAGCTTCGTGACTTTAGTATATGACGTTTTTGACGCCGCAGTTAGCGGCGGGAGAGTGCCAGGTACCTCATTGTGTAGCGCATATCTGTTTTATTATAATTAGCCACCACGTTCATGACTGTAACTAACTCTTTTCAACAGTTGTTTGAGGTGAAGCAGAATTAAATATCCTGTGTTTATATATATGAAATGGTTTCAATACGTCACTGTCCAAATTATGTTCGAATTAGTTCAGTACTTTGGGCGTTATTGTGATAACAAGAATTCCATTGTATGTATATATATATATTTAAGTATTGCGCGGCAGCGCAATACTTATTTATTTCCAGTGTCACTTCTCAATGTTAATTTAACATAGAAAAGCCTATGGAGATGGTAACTTTTTCATTTTTTCTTCGCACCTTTTTGTCCCTGATGCCACTCATTTTTAATTCCTTGCTAATTCTAATAATATTATAAATTCAAAGTGTAAAAACATTTGCCAGACGTCAGAGTCAAAACGGATCATAAAATGCCTTTGCATATAGATGGATTATAATCTAGAGAGTAACATGGGCTAATTTTTATATACATTATTCAAATATTTTTCTTAATAATTCCAAATTTGGCTTTTTTCATTGAGATTCAACGGACATTTTGTAATAAAATTAATTTTTTTTTTTCATTGTTGTAAATAATTCAAAGGCCGTAATAATAATTTGCCTATTTTTCGTTGAATGAATTTCACGTGAAACATGAAACTGAAGATACTGAAAGAGTTTTTTTAAGAATTAAAAAGAATATGAATATGACGTCATAGTGGAAATAAAAATGACATTTTCAAGCAGATTTTTTATGTTCAGATTGGAATTTTTCGTGCAAACTACAGCAATATTCATTACTGCACTGGTGAAAATTTTTGAATCATACACAGGTAAATTACATCACAAATTGTGATGCGATATCGCACAAATCAAAGCCTGGTGATAATACCCTCCATTAATTTTGAAATGTGTTCGTTTGAATGCAGTAGTTATTAAAAAACTTGACATATTAAACAAAAACCTAATTTGCAGATCAAATTAAAAAAACAAAATTTATTTCCTAAATTGTTTAAGCCCGAGAAGAGGGAGATATTAAGATATTTCATTCAATTCGTTCTACATTTAATGTTAAATTTTTGTAGCCAATAAGTTAAACCAATTGAACATTAAAAAATAAAAATGAAATTCATACAATATAATACTTAAAACACCTATATACTTAGATTCCGTTCAAATGAAATCGAAATAAATCTTAGAATTTTTCCATTTTTAAGTTGTAAATATTTGTACTGCAGATTTTGCATTATGTTTATGACGATTGTACATAATATGATAAGATACATGCAAAATACAAAACTTAAAAAAAAGTCTAAGATTTATTTCGATTTCATTTGAACGGAATCTAAGTATATAGGTGTTTTAAGTATTATATTGTATGAATTTCATTTTTATTTTTTAATGTTCAATTGGTTTAACTTATTGGTTACAAAAATTTAACATTAAATGTAGAACGAATTGAATGAAATATCTTAATATCTCCCTCTTCTCGGGCTTAAACAATTTAGGAAATAAATTTTGTTTTTTAAATTTGATCTGCAAATTAGGTTTTTGTTTAATATATATATTACGATATTTGTCACATTTAGGCAAAAACTGAGGTCATAACAATAACATCGCTCTCTCTAACTCCATTAAAATACTCCTTGAAATCCACCCACAAAATTCCATTAGATAAATACGTAAGTAAATATCTAGAGCAGCAGATTTGCAGTCTTCGTTACCTTTTAGCACTGGATCGAATGTATCCCACATAGCAATTTTAATTTGCAGAAATTTTGTAGCAGTCTTGCTTTGCAAACTTGCGGCAAGTTCAGCATAAGAAGACTGCAGCAAGATAACGCAAACTCCGAAGTCACCATACTTTGAACTTGCAGCTAACTTGTCATGCAATTTAAATTCTTGCTGTATCAAAATTATTGCAAATTAACGGCAAACAAGTACTCAAAAATACTGCAAACTTATTGCAAAGTAGTATTCTTGTCATGACATACTATCTGTTAACAACTAAAACTAAACTAAACCTGCGGCTGTACGATCCGTGAAGGATCAGGGCCTACAGTGCCCAACTCTGTTTACTTGACCCTGGGTCCCGAGGTGCTATGCAGCACGTGTCCCAGCCAGGTGGTCAACCCGACGCGAGACCCTCGGTGTTTAGTTCCCAAGCAAGCTTGGTACTCATTTTATAGACCCCGAAGGAATGAAAGGTTGAGTGAACCTTTCCCAGCCGGGAGTAGAACTCGCGACCTGTAGCGTGGCAGACAGGCGTGCTGACCACTACGCTACTGGGCTTCCTGTTTACAACTGTTACGCTATAAGTTTAACCCCTTCGAAAGGGTCAATAGACCTGATCAGGGCAGTTGATGCAAACGCACCGTCAGAAAGTGCATACATCGTTTTTATCACCATTAACAAGTAAAAATAATATTTGTACTTTTAAATTCGAGTCTTTTTGGTATTTGATAAGTTTAGTGTTTAAAAAAGGCGGTGCCAACCGAATAAAATTTGTGTAAGGGATGCAGTCCCGAAAGGGTTAAAAATCATAGATTCGAATGGAGTTAAAGGTAAAAATAAATAAATAAATAAATATCAATTAAAACGATATTTATGAAAAATCCAATAATATTGAGAAATATTTATTCAAAAATTAAAATTTTCAATATAAAGTTAAAATGGCCGAAGACGTGTAAACATAACTTAGTAAATTAACATAACTTCTTAATTTGTAAGAATTTTTATATGAAATAAGTTGTAGATTATAGATAAAATGTTACTTTATAAAAAAAAAAAATAATAACAGCATTTGAAGAGTTAAAATAATAAATATGTAATACAAAAATATATTATATGGTAGGACAGAAAAGGTTTTTCCAAGCTGAGATGTTCTTGCTGTTACTTTGAAAATGTTTGACCCGCTAGTATTAGTTGGTCCAGTGGTAACTGTTAGGAATATAAAAATAAGTAAATGCACACAGCACGATCCAGGTTAAATAAAAATATATTGAAAATATACTTAAAGATAAGTTTTACATGGCGGTGAAAATCTGCTTCGCTACTTGCATGAAAATCAACAACTAAGTTTGTTGCAAATTGGGACTGTCTAAACTTCTGAGTACATGGAGTATATGCGATATGACAAATATACAATTAACAGCGCGGGCCAAGACTTGTATACAAAAGATCTCGCTTTCCAAAATCGATTGGTGTGAGCCGTTGTCGGATTTTATAACTAGAGAATGGACTGACTTCGTATACACACTTTCAGAATTAAAGATCTTTAAAGTTGACAGATAAGTTTTTTGAGAAGATCGCATAGTAACGCATGGGTTTGCTCTGTATGATTGTTTTCTGTATAAATTAGAATGATTGTTATCTGTATAAATTAAAAAATCCTCGAGAAGGACTCTTACAGTAAACGAGATGTCCTTGCTCTTATTTTGAAAATTTTTGATCCACTATTGTTAATTAGCCCAGTGGTAACGAGGACCAAGATTTTTATGCAAAAGATCTGGCTATCCAAAATCAATTGGTGTAAGCCGTTGTCGGACTTTCTGACTAGATAATGGTCTGACTTTGTATCCACACTTTCAGAATTTAAAATTTTTAAAGTTCCCCGACAGGTTTTTTGAGAAGATCGCATAGTAACGCATGGGTTTGTTGATGCTTTTTTGTCAGCACATAGAGCTGCAATTTATGTTTAATCCTTAACAGTTGAAGGATCTCCTACTGCACAACTTCTGTGTAGTAAAAGAACTAGAGAGAGATTTGTCAATTGTTGGGTGGGTGCATACCATAAATCTAAAGTTTGTAAAAATTTGTTCAATACATTTGATATCATTTTGTTAAATCATAAAATCTTGTCAAAACTTTGCTGGAAAATTTCACCTCTTGTTCTCACGGTACACTAGCGGACAGTGGCCCACTGGGGCTCTGTGAAAAACCCTGCTCTGAATTATCATAGCTTCCATAAATTAAAACTAGTCGGATGTTCCAATCCCAAAACTTTCTTCTTTCTCATATACATGTTAATATTGCAGTGTTATTACTTCAATATTTGCCAATTTTTATTTTCATCTTAAGTTTCTGCTTCACTTTATTAATCGGAGTAAAAATGAATTAATCTGAATCGTAATATTTAATAAAATCAATATTTTTCGTTATTCTGTTGTATATCAGCTGTTAGAGAATCGCTGTCTTAGCGGGATGCGAATTGCTTGTCGCTGCATGAACAATAGAGCTATGAAAAATTGTTATTACATAGCCCCTTCCTACAGAATATTTCCAAGTTCAAAGAGAACCTGCTGGCCATAGCGCCAAAAACATACACAAAAAGTTTTGGTTCAATTCTATGCATAACTTCATACACTTTTCTATAATACAAAAAGGGAACACGGACGGGCAGACAGACATTTTGTATAAACATGTTTTTCGGAATCTTTGACACCTAAAACATGTAAATCAGCCTAAAACCAGAAGTCGAATACAATAGTTTTTTCTTTAGAAAGAAGAAAGTAAAAAAGAACAAGCAAGAAGTTTCGATTCTTTGAAGGTAGTAGTAGGAAGACACTAGAAAAGAGAGCGCGGGCCCAAAGCGAAAATTTTATTTTCCCAAATTGAAAAAAGTGGGAGAAAAAACGTGCTATTTAAGGCAGAAAAGGCAAGGAAAAGATATTACATTTGAGGCCGTAGGTAGGTGGACGAGGAAGGAAATTATATTTCCATTTTACGTCCTGGTTTTTGTTCCTTGAAATATAGTCACTTTATGGATAGACAAGCCGGGCTTTACTCAGTCAGGAACCTGGAATTAATGGAATCTTTTCTTTTCTTTAAATTAAAACAAATAATAATAACATTTTTCAACATAGTTGAAGAGTGTTTATGCCTTCGGTTTATCTCACGGAGGAATCTCTTTTACTCCGTGGTTTGTCTGCTGTCTGCTCGATCTCCTACTCTCGTAAATATACGTAGATTTTCACGGCACTGATATATATATATTATTAAGGTTTTTTATAGCATGTTCCCTCTATTGAAGCTAAAGATGTAGCTGTTATAATTCGTTTACAGGGACACACAAAAGAATTCCGTTGCATTAAGGTTTCATAGGAATAAATTGTTTGCGGCGCATTTTAATGAAATTAAAATACACCAAACATAATGAAATTGATATGCATCACTGACTATAGGAAACATCTCAAACTGTCAGTTCTGGATTTTGACGAAAGTGCTATCGTTTGAAAGCTCTTGTCACGAGGATCAAGAAATGTATGGAAACTATACTCCCGAAACCAATAGTTCACGAAGTATTCGCAATGGAAAGTAGCGGGGGAGGAGAAAATATTTGAAAATATTTTTACGAAATAGTGGGCAATAAATGCGAATTGCAAGTACAGTATAATTAGAAACAGGAACTAACTCCTCACATGATCTTGTCTGATGAAGGGCACGATCAGGACCTAGGTGGAAAGTTTCAGGAGTGGATGAAGACAGGAGTTTTACTATCAAAATAACGAGTTGGAACCCGTCGAAATTCGACGAATTAAAATGTTTAGAATGGAACTGTTAGATCGAATTTATAATAAACCTACAAACATAATTACAATAAAAAAAATTCATCTTGCATTGGTTATCTAACTCTTAAAACAAATAATGTTTTTAATCTAAAATTAATAAAATATTATTTCCAAAAACTTCAACTGCTTAAATTATTGAAAAATTAAACTCTATTAGAATACGTATTCAAGATGAGTAATTATGTTGAAGTTATCGATTGAGGCTCTTACATTTGTTTTTACGGGATGAAAAATCAGTAAAAAGGATTTTGCTTTGTCACATCATAAAAATTTTCCCCATAACATCTAAACTGTGCGTTATTCTCACATTGTCAAAATTTATATACGCAACACTCAAATTCACAATTTAAAAGTATTTTAACGCGCAATACAGTATTAATGAATGTATTACCAAACTTAAAGTCACATTTGTCCGATACAACTTTTCATGTGAACATTCGCACAAACTTTAAGTTCTAATCTCAGTACCCGCAAAAATTTACCATTCAGAAATTTGCCTTTAGTTGCCATAGTATTGGTCATTTAGTATTGGTCAAATATATAGTTTTTTCAAAGAAAATAATCGTTTTGTTTTAAATATGACATCATTTTTACTCACTGAATCATTTTGCCTAGCGTCTCTAATTCCGTATCAGCGTAATGTAAAAATATTGAAATATCTTCTTCAAACTTTTGATTTATGAAAAAGAATGCGTATTTTTGTGAATGGCTGACGTCATTTTCTGTTCAAAAATTAGAAAAAAGTTACTTTTATTTGTAATGTGAAAATGGCATCAATAAAGATATAATCAATAAAAACAAATAAACCATGACTATTTTCCCTTTACGTTTAATAAAAATGGAGTACTTCAGTTGCCACAATTACAAAATTGGTACTAAGATCTATAAAAAAATTAATATCTCGAAAATAAATTGAGATAGAGCTTTCTAACAAATTGCAATTTAAAAGTACATTTTTTTCCCTATACGACGTGTAAAATTTGAAACTTAGCGATGTTTAGAAGTTTAAAAATTCTCAGTAGCGAAAATTTCGCAGAATGACGTATGCGTTACGCACAGATATGTTTGTCCTTTATAATATAGATAGATAGATAGATAGATAGATAATGTCCCTCCGTCGTTTGTGCCTGGTATTGGAAACACTTGTATTTGCAACACTTTTACGTAGGAAAACGTTATCATGATATATTATAAGAAAAGATTCCTGCTTTTGAAGGAAGCTCATGCTGTTTTTCTCTCCTTTATTTCGCTCTTCCGAAACAGAAAACGGCCCATATCTCGTGAACTATTGGATTCGGGACTATAGTTCCTATACATTTCTGGATCCTCGTGGCAAGAGCTCTCGAACGATACCACTCTCTTGAAAATCCAGAACTGACACTTGGGGATGTTCCCTAGTGAGATGGACTACAACACTCTTTCTACAGCGTATGGAGTAAGTAGCATTTATAGTTTATTTACAGGGACGCACAAAAAATGCCATTGCAATATAGAGAAAAAATGTTTGCGTCGTATTTGAATCCTGTTACACTACTTGAAGTAATATGAAATTAATATTTATCTCTGAGGTGCATTACAATATACCTTCTTAGATTTCGGAGTGTATAGAATTAATAGCTCATTTACGGAAATACACACACACAAAAAAAAACCTCTGTTACATGGCGGAAATTAGCAATCATTGTTAAAACGGGTTTTCAATTATAGTATCCATTATTTAACAGCGTAATGCATTTCCCAGCTTAACTGTATTTAGTATACAAAGTTTTAAAATATAAATAAATTCATATACAGGACTAGGTATAATGGGTAGGGATTGATATTTTTGAATATAACAAATGTTACATTTAAGAAAGAGGTTTTATTTTTTAAATATATTTTCAGACATTAGTTGACAACATTTCTATTCGACTACAAAAAGTTTCTGTGTTGTATATAGCAACAGGATATACCCTTGTTTTCATCTGTAGAATGTGTGTGTGTCAATTGTGATAGTGAAAAACCCTTAAAAATCTATATTTTTGAAAGTTATTCTACAAATATTTTTTATAGTTTTAATTAATAAAGATTCTGGAGTAAAGTTTATGACAAATTGGAAAGTAATATTTAAAATACTTTTTTTGTAATTAAATTTTTTGTGTGGTGAGGTAAAATGGGTATAAGTTAGGCTTAACTAATCCATCCAATTAAAATGTAATTAACAGGGATGAGATTTCTGCTTTTCGGTGGAATTCTGCTTTTTGGGTTCAATTGCACTTTTTGCTTTTTAGAAACACTGTATATAACATTTATTGTTTATTTACAGGTTCACACAAAAATATTCAGCAACATTATATGTGAAAATTCTATGAAATATATTTTAGTGATGTTTTACTTTTTCGAACTCAATCGACCTTATCTATGTTATTAAAGTACACAACTACATGTTTTCTATTGAAAATGGTAGGATTTATAGGATTTACAGGGCCACACAAGAGTACGTGGATTCAGTACAATCTATGAGTGGTAATATAATTTCCTCCCCTTATACAGATTTAAAAAGTGCTATTCTGGCAGCAATTTCTCATTCTCAGTCTATGGCGCAAAAAACGCATTAGAAAATGCAACACGTAAAGGGAAATAAGTGCAGAGTAAAGGTGGTGAAATTTTGACACATCATGAAGTGGCACAACGTCTCTTACAAGAAGAAATCGATCCTTTGGAAAAGAAGGAAAATTTAAAGCCCCAAACAAACAAAATAACAACAAAAAAAGATCCCCATCATTCACAATTACACACCCTACTTGCACAACTTCTAATAGAATGAAAATATCTGAAATTTTACCAGGCAAGTGGGTTAAAGTGAAATATGCAAAAAAAAAAAAAAAAAAAAAAAGAAGAAAGAAAGAAAAAGAAAAGGAAAAAAAAAAGTTGTTAAATTCAATGGACAAATTATTGGCGTGGAGGCGGGAGGAGAGGAATTGAAAGTGAAGTTCATAAAAACGTCAAGCATTGGTGATTTTTTTTTTTTTTTTTTTTTTTTTTTTTATTTCCTGAACAAAATGACACAGATATGGTTACCAAATCTCAAATTGGGAATTTTTTAAAAGGAGTCGCATTTCAACAACTGTGGTCACTACAGATTTCAAATTTAAAAAAATTATACAATTTTTTAAAGTTAACATTTCAATTAATTTTGTGTAATTTTCTTCATATAATTAAAATAAAAGCTTAAAATAAGGTTTCTAGTAAATTTAGATTATATTTATTACTTATTCAATCAATACCTATTTTACCCAACATGGTACCCATTTTACCCCACTTCAGAGATAAAAAGTGTATACAAAACAAAAAAATATATTGCTACTATTTAAAATTTAAAAAATAAATTAACAACTATATAAATGCTTTGCCAAGACATCAGTTGCATAAATAAACAAACAATAAAAAAAATCTTATTGAATATTTTTCTCTCAATGAAAACAAGCATTGAATGAAAAAATAGTGCTTTTCATACCCATTTTACCCCACCTATGCAAAAAACTGAATATATTGGAGTCTATGAATGGTAATTGCTGGAGGCGCGATTTTAGTTGTGTTATGTGTTTCCTAGCTAAATTAAATTTTAGCTTAATATGTGGTGTGTATAGAAATCTTCAGATTAAATACAGAGTTGCACAAAAAATTCTAATTTACCTTCTTTGGGCGGCAAGTGCTGAAAATAAATTTTTCAAATATGTGATGCTTTTTATAGATGAATTAAATTTTAGCAATGTATTCAAATCTATTGCTCATATACATACATACGCAAAAGAATTCGAATACCTTATCGACTATGGGCGCTAATTGCTGAAATTAGGCGTTCAAATCTGTTATAGACATAAATAATTTAGAAAAAGCATATCTTCTTTTTCCTTATTAAATAGTAAAGTTTCATTAAAGTATTCGGAAAGTGTTGCATAATCTATACATGACGCGTAATTTTTCTTTCTGGTATTTTAAACTGACATATAAGCAACTCCTCAGATGCCTTAAAAAAACTGATAAAATAAGCAAATGATGTGGAAAAAATCACTACAAGTACTCAACAATTATTTTCTAGAGTTCTTTGCTTATTTGAATAACTGCTGTAGCTTTTGTAAGTAGTTGTCAAAAGTGCAAGTATTGATCTTATGATAAGCAGAAATTCTGCTGGTTGGTTTGAGACGCTATAATCACCTCTTGCACACCAAATAGCTTGGAATATCTATTTAATGTGGAATTCGACCCACAATGAATATCCAAGCCACAACAAAGATTCCAACTTAACATCTCTTGATAGTACACTATATGGCCAAAGGTGACCGGTCACTTGCGATTTTAGACGTTTTGTTAAATATCTAGAAAAATACATGAGGAAGTAACCTGAAACTGCAGGTGTGTAAACAGTATAGTATAGGTCATATATTTCCACGAAGATTTTTTTTTTCCGAAACCCCATAGGAGACAATCAACAAATTGAAAAAGAACGAATATATTTTGGATAACCCTGTAAAAACTAATGTAGCAAAAGCGTTCAAACTCGAGATTATTAATAAGTGGCTTATTGTTATATACTGTGTTCATTTTTATGAGGATAGCATGTATACTCGTAGAGAAATTAAGGTTTTTATAAAAACAGTCCCAAATTTCGCCAAGTTTTTTGCTTATAATTTGCAGAGTTCTTAACATAAAAAAAGTTCTTTTCAGAAAATATGACAAACAACTCTGCAATAAGAATTAAAAAATAATAAAAATTGGATAAAAAATGAGCAGGTTTACTAAAAAATGTTTCACTGTGCATGCGCGAATGCAATCAATATATAATGTGCATAATGTATTAGCTAAGTATATAGAGCAACTTTTGTGAAAGTCTCAAAATCATAGCTTGAAAATTCTGAAAATTATCGTCGATAGAATAAGCTTGAAATCCGTTGTTCCCAAAAGGAAGCAAAATTTTCATCCAATTTTTATTATTTTTTAATTCTGATTGCAGAGTATTGTGTACAATGTTGTTTGTCATATTTTCTGAAAAGAACTTTTTTTTACGCTGGTCATTAAAATTCAAAGATAATGAGAAAAAATATGCTCACTAAGTTTATGTTGCAATCAATGCCCAATGCTGCAATTATTTATGTTAATTAAATACTATTGAACTCAAAATTGCACTTCCGTGCATACATTAGCGTCGGAAATATGCAAATTAGATGATTGACAATGTGGTGCGCAATGGACGTATGTTGGAATTCTGGTCTGTAGTGTTGTTTAACACGTTGGCGGCTAAGCCGTATGAGGTGAAATCATTCCTCGTGGCTGAAAGTTTTTTTGTTGAAATTTATTGTTGAAATTTTTTTGTTGAAATTTTGTTGAAAATTAATTAATTTGTTTTGTTGAAATTGTTGAAAAACTCTTTAAGAAGGCTAGGGAAAAATTTAAAGATGTTACCAGTTGGCTAGACAGATACAGAATGAATTGAAACAGCATTAACAGGTGTCGAAGGGTCGTCGACGGCCGCAATTTGGAGAGGGGCGCTAGTGTCGAACCCCCTTCGACACCCGACGCCAACGTGTTAAAGTGAATGTGATCAGTATTCATTAGTTATGGCTCAAAGGCATCATTTAAGTTAAGGTCAAAAGTGGCGAATAATTGGTAGAATCGAGGAAGGTAAAAAATAAACGGAGGTCGCCCTAGATTTGAATATCCCTCAAAGTGTCATACCAAGAGCTTCGAGCCGCTTTTTAAGCACTGGATCCGTTAACAGACAGCCTGGTCAAGGGAGACCAAGAGCAACAACTGCATCCGAAGACGTTTTTTGTCATTGTGGCTCGAAGAAACCGCGAAGCGACTACAAGAGATTTGGTTTCAAACCATCAGGCTGCTACAAGAACTCGAATTAGCCGTTCTACTGCTGCACTAAGTCTTAAAGAGGATAGACTGTATACGAGAAAACCAAAAGTTTGTGTCCCGCTCACTCCCACTTCCCAAGGGGCCCGTTTAAACTGTTGCCCTCGTCAAATTCAATGGCGGGAAGAAGACTCGGCTCAAGTATTGTTTACTGACGAGTCCAGATATAGTCTGAACACTGATTCTAGACGTGTTTCGATCTCAAAAGATGAAGAAAGACGCGACTTACCCTTCCCTTGTCTGTGAAATACCCCGTTCGAGCCCAGTCTCCTTGGCTTCATTAAACATGACGACAGCAACAGTTTAAACGGGCCCCTTGGGTAGCTGGAGTGTGTAGGACACAAACTTTTGGTTTTCTCGCATACAGTCCATCCTCGTTAAGCCTTCGTGCAGCAGTAGAACGGCTAATTAGAGTTTTTGTGGCAGGTTGAAGGTCTGAAACCAAATCTCTTGAAGTCGCTTCGCGGTTTCTTCGACCCACAATGACAAAAAACGGTCTTCGGGTGCAGTTGTTGCCCTTGGTCTCCCTTGACCAGGTTGTCTATCAACGGATCCAGTGCTTAAAAAGCGGCTCGGCTCGAAGCTCTTCATATGACACTTTGAGGATATTCTAAACTTGGACGACCTCCATTTGGTTTTGACTTTCCTCGATTCTACCAATTACTCGCCACTTTTGACCTTAACTTAAATGACTCCTTTGAGCCATAACTAATGAATACTGATCACACTCAGACACCAGATTCACTTTAAGCAACGCTACAGACCATAATTCCAACATACGTCCATTGCGCACCACATTGTCAATCATCTAATTTGCGTATTTCCGACGCTAACGTACGCGCGGAAGTGCAATTTTGAGTTCAATAATATTTTATTAACATAAATAATTGCAGTATTGGGCATTGGTTGCAACATTAACTTAGTGAGCATATTTTTTCTCATTATCTTTTAATTTTGATGACCAATGTATATTAAGAACTCTGCAAATTATAAGCAAAAAACTTGGCAAAATTTGGGACTGTTTTTATAAAAATCTTAATTTCTCTCTGAGTATACATGCTATCCTCATAAAAATTAACACAATATATTATAATAAGCCACTTATTAATAATCTCGAGTTTGAACGCTTTTGCTACATTAGTTTTTACAGGGTTATCCAAAAGATATTCGTTCTTTTTCAATTTGTTGACGGTCCCCTATGGGGTTTCGGGAAAAAATCTTCGCGGAAATATATGACCTATACTATATTGTTTACACTGCAGTTTCAGGTTAATTCCTCATATATTTTTCTAGATATTTAACAAAACGTCTAAAATCGCAAGTGACCGGTCACCTTTGGCCATATAGTGTACCTTCTTGAAGTTCCATGCACTAGACAAGCAGGTGGACAACTTTGATGGTTAAATAAGAATTAAAATCATTTGAATTTTCACCCCCCCGGTAACACTTTATTTGAAGAAAACTGTTCCTCGACATAACCATTGCTATCGCGAAAAAAAAAACCCATCAATATTTAAGAAATTTCTTAGTAAGGAATACTTTATATCATCCACTGCATTCTGCATTGTTAATAAGTGGCGTCACTGTTGGTCAATCCAAATAATTATTTTCTGCACATCTTATTTAAATCTGTAATTGCTTTGGTGACAATTACAATATCAGTCACATTTGTTATATTTTTAGCGGAAATACCATCAATGCACGGTGTCACTAATAATGTAGCTGTCTGTCTAATCTAGGTATAACACCTTAGCAACAAGCATCGCGCGTACGCGACATTGACATTGGGTGCGTACAGTTCTTAAATTTTCCTACCTATCGCATATTAACTAAAAAAATATATATATATATGTATTTTGTGATAATTTCGATTTACAAGTCATAATGTTTTAGATTTTGAGCATCAACAACTCAACTTTATTAGATTATATTGCTCTACCCGTGATGAAATCTAGAAAAATAAGTTAATAGGGTAAGGGGCATTGCAACGGATCTAGATTCATTTCCGCTCCCCCCCCCCCCTTCCCACACACACTTCTTTCTGAAAACCCGCGATAAATAATTTTAGCCAAAATGCCTCGAAAGAATGATAACAGATGGCAGCACCAAAACATTTCTGTCATAAATCTATTGAAATACAGTTGATTGGTTGATTTTTGACGGCCGATTATCTACTCTTGGAATAGAGGCCCTAGGGGGGGGGGTGCCCTTCGTGGTGGTCTTTCTAAGGGAACCTAACCCGTATTTACGCATGGAAATCCAAGGTTTCGAAGAAAACCACGAAAACTCCGAAACGGTTAGGCCGACGGGCGTGATTGGGTTCGAACCCAGCACCTCCCGTCTACCAGCTTCGGGAGCAGAACCTCTCAGCCACTGGTGGGGCATTAAATTATAGATCTTATCAATATCAACGATAAATTACATTTTACTTTTTGTATTCATCTCAGTAAAAAAGCTTAAATAAGAAAATTGTCTTCATTAGGTATTATTTATTTTGAATATAATTTATATCACTTTGCATGTTAAATAATCCACACAAACTCTCGTTTATTAGCATAATTATTTTTGTGACGCAGAGAAAAAGGTATAGAGAAATGACAGTTTTTATTTTAGCCATTGAAAACTAATTTCTAAGCATGTTGTTGAGGTTTGTTCTTCCAAAATATACGTCATATGATCTGAATTTACTAAAATTGGATTATGTAATCACATTGGGACTTAAGAACACATAAAGGATGGCACATTCTAAGAAACACATGAACATATATGGGGCGTTCCCACAATCTTTTGACTTTTTTTTTTGGGGGGGGGGGGGGAAATCTGGTGAAATTAAACTTGCTAAAATAATATTTTAATCTGATAGACGAATGCCTTAATGATTCAAACTAAAGAAAAAATGGTCAGCAGCGAAATTTTTTTTATTTAACTGAGGTTTAAGTTAAACTTGCGAGTTTAATCTTCCTTACCATTTTACCACTATAACTTTTTGTTTTCTTCTAAATTTTTACTTATAATGAATTTGCATAGTACCCACAGGGCATTCAAATAAGAAATAATAAAAATGTAGTACTTTTAATACAGAATTTTTGTATAACATTGTCTTAAAGGGGTGTTAAATAAGGGACGGTAAGGTAAAAAAAAGGGACGGTTAGGATGGAACGGTAAGGAAAATTACCACCTATTTTTAGGCAAATCATGTTAAGACTAAGTGATAGCCACAATGTTCATTAATTTTTAGAAACAGTTGTTAACATTGGATTAAATTATTTTTTTTCTTTTTAATTTACCTCGAAAAGTGCAGGAATAAATCTTGGGGACGGTAAGACTACCAATAAAGCCACGATCTTGAAATTGATGTTTAAATGCTGATTTAAATTCTGAAGTAAATTTCCTGTCAAAGAATTTTAGGCATTCTTTCTCTAGCATACTTTTGCATGAGAAAAAACTTGAAAAAAAATCTGTGGCTGCATCTGAAGTGATTTTCTGTATAAGTTTAGCAAGAGGGACGGTAAGGATGGAAAACCCAGGGACAGAGTTAAAAAAATATCAACCGTAAAAATGTGTGCAGGTTAATTTTTTTGCTACATATTTATATAAAACAATTGTCCCAGTTTCGGAAAAAAAATTACATCGAATTACTTTTATTGAAACAATTTTATACAGACAGCTCCAAACTTAAAAATCAGCATTAGGGACACGGGACTGTATAGGAGTTTTCCTGGTATTTGGACCCCCAACATCGTCCAAAACTTATTTATCTCGATAATATTGTTATGCAATCATGCAATGGGATGTTCCCCAGTATATGAAATTAAAAAAAAAAACACAAAAAAGTGTATTAAAATAAAAATTATTATTCAGGAACACGAAAATCGAAAGATTGTGAGAATGCCCCATATCCCTCTGAATTATACTTGAATTCTTATCAAAATACGATTTTAAGTACTTTTCTTATACAGCAAGTAAATACATCATTTAACCTCTTAAATACCTTTTCGGTATTCTTCCAGATAATATATCCAACAAATATTACTTACAATAATCTATTTATTTTTAAAAAATGAGAGTAGATGGCAGCCCCGACACCTCTTGTAAGGTTAGAAAGACGCCTGTTAAACAATGATCATTTTATGTAAACAAAACTAATAAATAAATGAATTATGATTTCTTGAATGTGACTAAATGAGAAAAAAAAAAAAAAAAAAAAAAAAAATTAAATAAGATATTTTAATGAAGTATGATATTTTTATTCTTAAATACGAAAACATTTAAAGTTACCAAAATTGCTTATATTATTGCGCATAGCGTATTCAGTAAGGATTTATTTCCCTCAATGAAACTAAATGCTAGAATTTTACAGTTTGTTTTCCGATTATCATACTGTGCAGTAGGATGGGATCCTAAATGGGAATAAAAATGGATATTGTAAAACAATGCTTAAAGAGCTGGAAAACAATGTTCGAAGAAAATGCAGGCAAAATTGGAAGACATGGCTGATTATGGCTTTTCTAAAGCTGATGAAAAATCGATTTTTTTCCGTAGCAATGCCATTATAGTATATATTTTTAGGTAGATTTCGTATGAAATACTACCTATTGGGATCGTTTCTATGTTGGAATTTCTGAAAATTTTTTGCAGATCTACACCGATCATGACCCCTAGAACCCAAAACCACCCTCAGTAAAAAACTTTATATGTATGTATTCTATTTATATAAAATCCAAGTTTTATTTTATTCGTTTATTTTATAGCAGTTATTTGTTCACTTATTTTAAGTATATATTTGTGATTTGATAAAATAGTTCGTAAAAGTCTGGAATTTTCAAATGTTATATTTTTTAAATGCTCACTTTAGTATCGACAATGATTTTTCTTTTATTTTTCAAATGCTTCAATTCACGATTTTGCGCCAACTATTACGCTTGGCGACAATGGTGTCCGCATAACGGAAAAGTACCTAAATTTCACTTTCTGATGCCCAAATTACACCAAGCTTTTTTAAAAAAATGCCAAAGCCCCTACAGTGAAAAAGTACCTATTATTTTGCGCTATCCGTGTTATAGTTTGTACTATATGCAAGGGGAGTGGAGCGAAGAGTTTAAACATTAAATATTAAAGTTTCGGCACAGATGTCATATACGCCCCATATTGGCGCGATTTTTTCTGACGCCAATGTCATATACACAACGGGTACTTAACTGGCGCCAAAGTGTGGTAATTTTGCTTGATATGGTAATCCGGATGTTGTTTATGCTGTTGATGTTTTCGCCAAATTGGCGTCAGAAAAAAATCGCTCCAATATATGATAACGTATATGACAACTGTGCCAAAGTTTCTTTAAAGCAGTATAAAACTAAAAAATTAAGAATAAAATAAATGCAAAATAAGACTAAAGAAGAAAGAAAAATCATGCGTTAAGCATAGAATATGAAACACTTTCCAACACATCCTAAATGCTTTAACAAAACTTCTTATTTAGGGAAATAAGGTAAATAAGATAACGTTACTTCTTAGAGATCCCGTCGACCAATTTCGCCAAATTGTATAAATCGCCAAATCAATAGTAAAACATTAATAAAAATACAAATAAAACGTCGAATTAATTGTTTTATTGGCCGTTATTGGCATTTAATTAATTAATTAATGGCAACCATTATTGGCAATTAATCTTACAATTTGGCGACAGTAATTGGGTCGACGGGATAACTAAGAAGTACCAAGATAACTAAGTAAACATTTTAGAAAACGCATAAAAAAATTTAAAAATTGATTTCAGCAGTTACCGTCCATAGCCAATAGTACCGTTATTACATACCACTATTTAGCTAAAATTTAATTTAAACTACTGAAATCACATTTCCAGATATTATCAGCCATAGACGGTTATGTATCCAATTCTTTGCGTGACCATGTATATCATTTTATCTATATTCTACAAACATTTCTTAGGAAACTAAATGCAGTTCAGCGTAAAAATGCATAACTGTCAGGCTAGCTCAGTTTCAAATCACACAGAAATTTCACATAATTTCAAAATATCACTTTCTCGGGTATAACTTTTTAAATATTTTTTATTTAATCTTGATAAGACGACACATCACAAATAGAACGGCACATAACACATAAAATAATAACACGGATATAACTTTTTACATTTTAACACATCTCAAACAGAACACAACTACAGTCAACGCTGTAAGAGAACACTCTCCAACTCACAGCATTTCTCATTCGGCAAAGCTCACGGAAAACGGTCACGTGACTGCCGGTAGAGTCTATTTGTTTTAAAACGGGTGGCGCGCGTTACATCCTCCCCCTCTGTTTCCGATTTACGTCTCGGAGAGGAAACAGGATGCTTTCTGGGTCTTCCTCTTTTCCTTAAGGGTGCAACTGGAATAGTTTCAGTCTCTTGAAATGGTGACAAAGCGGAAACATGGTAAGACCCAATTCGCTCAGTAGGATTGTCCAGGCTAGCAATGTCATATGTCACTAGTGACTTTTGAGTCAAAACTATGTATGGCCCATCTCTCTTAGGCATAAATTTGGCTGTTTTATTTTTACTTGCTTTGCTCACAGGATGTAGGTTAACCCATACTTTATCACCAGGTGTGAAATACACTCGTCTACGATTTTTATCGTAATATTTCTTCCGCTGATCTTGTTTCATTTCAACACGCTCTTTCACACTTTTTGAAATATTTGCAAGACGTTTAAGATATGGGGTTATTTCCGGAACAAAATTGTCATTTTCCACAACAGCTCTAAAATCGTTCACCACATCATCGATTGTTCTTAATTCTCGACCAAATTGCAGATAGGCGGCAGTTTGGCCAGTTGTATCAGATTTGGCAGAGTTCATAGCAAATCTAATAAAAGGAAGTTTATCAATCCAGGAACTGTGTTCATCTCCAACAAGGATTGCTATTCGAGGTTTCAAGTCTCGATTTTTGCGTTCGACTGGATTGGCCTGAGGATGGTACAAAGGTGTCAATGATTGGTCTATTCCAAGAATGTAACAAACTTGTTGTAGAACAGCGCTCACAAACTGAGGGCCGTTATCACTTATGAGTCTTCTAGGAATACCATAACGAAGGAAGATCTCTTCAATCAGAGTAGTCGCACATTCTTGTGCAGTAGCAGTTGTTAAGGCAAATAGTTCGACCCATTTAGTGGCACAATCTTCTACTATAAAAATCCATCGATGCCCATCTTTACTAGGAGGCAATGGTCCAAAGAGATCAATGCTGAGGGTCTCAAACCGCTGAGCATAAGCAGGTGTTCGTAATAAACCAGCTGGTTTCTGATTTGTTGCTTTATAACGAGCGCACTCTGGGCACTGCTTCACATATTCAGAAATGTATGCCCTCATGCCTGTCCAATAATATCTTTTAGCAATTCTCTGATAAGTTCCTGCTTCACCATAATGTCCGGCTGAAGGGTCATCGTGATGAAGTTTCAAAATATTTTGTCTTTCTTGTACTGGAACGACCAATTGCGCTTCTTCGGCATCTGATTCGGGAGCATACCTATAAAGCACACCTTGATTCATCAGGAATCCTCTATCAGTCCAATTGGCGAAATCTTCGCTTTTCTGTTCGTCTTCAAAAGAATCTATGATCTTTTTAAGGTTTTCATCTTGCAATTGTGCTTCTCTGATATCTTTTGGACTTCTTGTTGGCATGTCTATGCTGACAAAATTGCATGTCTCACAGAAAGCAGATTGATGATTACAGACAGGGCGTGACAGCATGTCAGCCACAACATTAGATTTTCCAGGTTCATATTCTATTTTCAATAAGAACGATTGTAACTGTAGTGCCCAACGGGCTAATCTCCCCGATGGTGACTTAAGGCTCAAAAGCCATTTTAAAGGTTGGTGATCCGTTGCTACAACCACTTCTTGGCCTTCCACATAGCCACGAAATTTTTCTAAGGACCAGACAACAGCCAAAGCCTCGCGTTCTGTAGTGGAATAATTTCTTTCTGCACTTGTAAGAAGACGGCTAGCATACTCTATGGGGTGCTCAGAGGCCTTGTCAGTACCCTGTAAAAGTACAGCACCAAGAGCGTAGTTACTAGCGTCAGTTCGCAGAATAAATGGTTTGGTCCCATCAGCTTGCTTCAGCACTGGAGATGTCATGAGACACTCTTTTAGAGTTTCAAAGGCTACTTGCTCTTCTTTTCCCCATTTCCAGGTTGCTTTCTTTTTCGTAAGGTTGCTAAGGGGTCTTGAGATATCAGCAAAATTTGATATAAATCTTCGGTACCAAGAACAGGTTTGTAGGAAAGACTGGATCTCTTTAACATTTTTGGGTGGAGGTATAGCTTTAATTGCAGATACCTTGTCTGAATCTACTTCTAGACCATTTGGGGTTATCCAGTGTCCTAGATATTTGACTTTCTCACAAGAGAAATGACATTTTTCACGTTTGGCATCTAACTTAAGTTCAATGAGTCTCTCGAACACAGCTGTAAGATCTGAGAGATGTTTCTCAAACGTTTCTGACAAAACGATGATGTCGTCTAGATACGATAAAGCAAGGACATCTTTAAGACCACTTCTAAATTGATCTATCAATCTTTGAAACGTGGCAGGAGCATTTTTGAGTCCAAAAGGCATCTTTAAAAAACGATAAGTTCCAAAAGGGCAGACAAATGCAGTTTTATCTTGATCTGGCGGGTAGACTCGAACTTGGTGATACCCAGAACGAAGATCTAAAGTTGACATGTAAGAAGTATGTTTGGCTTCATGTAAAAGGTCGTACATTCGAGGTAATGGATATTTATCTGCTACTGTAACTGCATTTAATTTCCTATAATCTATGCATAATCTTATACTGCCATCCGGCTTTGGTACCAGAACCACCGGCGAAGCATAAGGTGATTCACATTCTTCTATGATACCTTGAGCTAGAAGATTATCTATTTCCTTCTTAAGAATTGCTTTCTTAGCAGGAGTCATCCGATAAGGTGGTACAGCAACAGGAGCACTATCACCTGTGTTGATGCGATGCTCTACAAACGGGGTTGCCTCTCCCCCTGGTTGAAAACATTTTTCATACCTTTTCAGAAGATCATTAAGTTTGTCCCTTTCATCGGAATTTAGATTTTTACCTTCATCTTCACGTAAAGCGTACGGATTGACTTCGACCGCACCAGCTAACGTGCTATTTTCTTCTTGGTATTCATCAACAAGATAAAACTTTTCCCGAGGTTTATCGCTGAAATACCATGTTTTGTTGGCAGTATCTAACACCATGTTAGCATTATGTAAGAAATCCATACCTAAAAGAGTTCTATTACCCTTGGCATCTGGTAATACAATGAACTCAGTTTCGAAGACTCGGCCTTCAATCTCTACGGGCACAGTGGCAGACAAAGTGTCTCTAACCACCGTAATTCCGTCAGCTAACGTTACTTCATGAGTATGAGGGTTCAATGCAACACCAGTTTTTAAAAATAATTTATACATACGTTCTCCTGCAATAGAACGATTCGCTCCCGTATCTGCACAAACTAACACCTTCTTATTGCAGATCGTGATAGGCACATTTGGAGCTGAAACTGCTGATGTATTTAAACTATATAGCTCAAGACGATGTGCTTGAACAGTTTGTTTTTTAACCGTAGGGGAACAATCTGGACATTTCTTCTTTATAAATCCCAATTTACCACAACCATAGCAAACAATATCGGATTCTATGCGTCGATTAGCAAACTTAGGGGAAGATCTGTCTTCTTTTGGAGGCTTACTCTGCTTCCAATTATTTTCTCGACGAGAAAACTCTTTCTTCTCTTGGGGTACAACCGGATCCCTTTTAGGAAACGTAGATCTAATAATATCATACGCATCTAATTTTTCGGCAAGGTCGACTGGCGAATTTAAATTTTCCCAATCATCTAACATATGTTGTTTGCATTCAACAGGCACGCGCCTTTTCATTTGATCAGCTATGATAAGATCCTGAAGATCTTCAAAAGACGTTACAGTTAATTCTTTAAGCCAGTTTTCAAAATAAGCTCGAAGTTCAAAATAATAATCTCGCCAAGATATTTCCTTGGACTTGCGATGCGTAAAGAACAGCTGTCTAAACTTTTCGGCACTAATTTTAAACCTTTTTAGAAGTAAATCTTTAACATGTGAAAACTTTGAAGCGTTTTCTTCTGATTCACGAACAATAAGCGTAGAGATAGAAGACGGTACAACACTGAGTAAATACGAAACCCACATATGCTCTGGTACCTTCGAGAGCTTTAATTGACGTTCCAGGAGCACCAAAAACAAGGTTACATCATCAGTTTCTGGCCTGAATGTAGGCAACAGCTTTTGGATATCTATCTTACTCTCCGGATGAGACATTACCCCTGCTGCGTTACCACCTACCGCTCCACTGGAAGCACTTTGGCTCTGAGCCTGTAACTTGAGCTTCTCAAGCTCAAAATTCATCTCAAGCTTTTTTAACTCTAACTCTTCCGCTCTATGCTTTTCTTCTAATTCTAATTTGCGCTGTTCTAACTCAGCTGCTTTTTGTTTTTCCTCTAAGTCCCGTCTGCGTTGTTCTTCCTCGCGAGTCGAAATTTGGTTTCTGACTAATGAATTTACAAAATCAACTTCGTACGAGGGGGAGGATTTAATTTTTTCGCGCAATGTGACAACTGTCATAGAGGGTTGCACATCTAAATTCATTTCTAACGCAACCTGATATAAATCCTCTTTGCGAGCTTTATTAAGTTCAGACATTTTAAACTTTAGCAAAACAACAAAACAAGTACCCCACAAATGCCGAAAATTCGTTTAAATTATTCCCCAAACGTGTGAGCTTTGCCGTTACAACTCATATAAACAAGACTTTAATAAAGCAAAACAGTAAGGTTTAACATTAGCAAAACTCTTGACTACAAAACAAAACAAACTTTAAATCCCTGCAGGTATAAATAAACTGGATTGTCATAACGCGACATTTAATCAAAACAATATTTTAACCAATATAAAGCCATTTACTGAATAGTTAACACTTTCAAACATTATTCTAAATAATATCAAATACATAATGAATAATTAAATTTGCAACCAATATTATCATTATATTACTAAGATTACTTAATATCAGTTTCATTCAATATCACTTTAAAAGAAAATAAAGTTTCTTTTATAAACAAATAATAAATACAAAAACTTACTCATTCCGTTTTGGAAATGAATCACATTCAAGGCTTTTTTATCAATAAATCAGCAACTCAAAAGTAAATACTTACGTTTAGCATTTAAATAATAACAAACACTTAAATAAAAATAGTAATCATTTCTCTTACGAAACCAATAAAAAAAAATAATAAAATTAAGCACATATCTTTATGAGAATTGCGATAAAATTATGAATCATCTTAACAACTTCTAATTTGACTGACAACAGTTTATTTTCCTCTTTTAAAAAGAAAAGAAAAAAAAATCAACGAAAACGTAAATGAATATTTCTTTCGCTTTCTCTCGCACTCACTCTTTTTTTTTTTTTTTTTTTTTTGAATCAAAATATTTTACTTAAAACAAAGTAAAAATTAAACATACATGAACAGAATCAAAGTAAAATTTTCAGAATAATGGGTGAGGGAGAGGGGAAGGGGAAATATGCAATACAAACATGACAGGAAAATAATAGAGTGAATTAAAATTTAATAATGTCAAAAATATTTAGAATTTTTAGAATATCAATAATGTCATGAAGTCAAGAATGCATTCTTTTTATTAAACAAACTATGGATCCATTCTATTTAAAAATAGCTTACTTGTTGATAATATTTTGTAGAATAAACAAATCTTGTAGAATAAAACTATAGGCACAAACACTGTAGGCACCGTTCTAAGAACAAATGAAGCGAGAGTCCCTTAAATCACAAACATCCTAGAACTTTCTTAGGACATTAACGAAATATTTTGTAGAACTTTAACTTGAGAAAATAAGAACAAAGATAACGAAACATTTCAGATTCAGAACATATTTCACGTGCACTCACGAAGACGACCGGTCGTGCCATTTTTTTTTTTTCTCTGCATGCTCGTAAAAACAACACTTTATGATTAAAAATATATCACTATATCACTTGACTTGGAGAATGATGAAATAATATTGCGAACACTTTTGAAAAATTTGGATATGAACATTTTTCTTCGAATTCGTGGCCCCACGTTGGGCGCCAATTGTCAGGCTAGCTCAGTTTCAAATCACACAGAAATTTCACATAATTTCAAAATATCACTTTCTCGGGTATAACTTTTTAAATATTTTTTATTTAATCTTGATAAGACGACACATCACAAATAGAACGGCACATAACACATAAAATAATAACACGGATATAACTTTTTACATTTTAACACATCTCAAACAGAACACAACTACAGTCAACGCTGTAAGAGAACACTCTCCAACTCACAGCATTTCTCATTCGGCAAAGCTCACGGAAAACGGTCACGTGACTGCCGGTAGAGTCTATTTGTTTTAAAACGGGTGGCGCGCGTTACATAACTCCTTTAAAAACCACCTTTAAGCAATTTACTCTCATACTCAGTAACCCTTACGAATTCTTTTGTGTAGCCCTACATATGAACTGTAGCATTTATACACACAGTATAGTATGCATAAATGTAGTGAAACATAAAAGCGCATATCATAATTAAAAATGCATTTCTAGCAATCATTGCTTATGTACAATACTTCGGAGAAAAGTTTCTTGGCGAGAAAGAAGTTTGCCAACGTATTTTCTGGCAACCTATTTGCTGCTTCATACTCACAAGCAATTTTTTCCATATGTATACAATTTGGCACACATGTCATATACATGTCATATTTGGCACATATGTCATATTGGCGCGATTTTTTTCCGACGCCAATTTGGCGAAAACATCAACAGCATAAACAACATTCGGGTTACCATTACAAGCAAAATAACGACACTTTGGCGCCAGTTAAGTACCCGGTGCGTATATGACATCGGCGTCAAAAAAAAAAAAAAAAAAAAAAAAAAAAAATCGCGCCAATATGGGCGTATATGACATCTGTGCCGACAATTTAATATAAAAAAAGCTATTTACCCATTTTTATAAAGAAACAGAAGTAATTTTTGCACAGATGTCATATACGCATGGGGGTTGGCGTGATTTTTCTATGACGCCAATTTGGCAGAAATCTCGCTTTCGAATACCAGTTACTTATATATTTTTCAATTATTTGCTATCATTTGAAAAGGAAATAACTATAAATAAATAAAAGTTTGAATAATAACTATAGAACAAAGCAGTTTATATAATTAAAAAACAGAAAATAAAAGTAAATAAACAATTTATTAATAAATAAAACACAATAGCCGGGTTACCATAGCAGGCAAAATAACACCATTTTGGCGCCAGTTAGGTATCCCGGTTCATATCTGAAATCTGTGCCGTAATTTGTATATAAAAAAAATTATATATATTTAGAAACGATTTTTTATGCATATAAGTGCATATATAAACAAAGATAAAAGTTCATTAGATTTGTTTTCATAGCTGTTTATATATTTTCGCAACATATCTCACTTTCTGATGCCCGAATCGCGCCAAGCTCTTTTTAAAAATGCGCTATAATGGAAAAGTACTTAAATAAATAATTAACAGAAATAACAAATTATACAAACTAAAACTTTTTGGTACAGGTGTCATATTCGCCCCATATTGGCGCGATATTTTTCTGACGCCAATGTCATATACGCAACGGGTACTTAACTGGCGCCAAGGTGTCGTTATTTTGTTTGATGTGGTAACCCGGATTATGTTGTTTATGCTGTTGATGTTTTCGCCAAATTGGCAACCGAAAAATAATCGCGCCAATATGGGGCGAATATGACATCTGTGCCAACCTTTTATTTCGAGATCAAAGCATTGTTTTTAATTTCGATTAAAAAACATATATCCTTGGATAACTTCAATTGAAATTAGTTTCGCAGCTTAATATCTCATTCCATAAACCTAAACAAACACAAGTGATTCATTCATCGTGAAACGTCAAAAATATTAAATCATTGAGGTAATCATTCACAAAGTAAGTTCTCCAACAATCAATGGGCAATATTCTAATGACGTCATAGTAGGTAAAATGGTGGCGGTATCGTTTGTTTATGTTTTGTAATCACAAAGATTTAATTTTGCAATGTCTCTTAGTTACATTATTTTATTGTCATATTTATGAGCTCAGAACAAAAGCCTATTTTTTCATTATTTAGTTATTAAAGACGGAAAAAAATCGTAAATGCATGATTTGAAAATTTTAAATAATTTTCTTTCTTAATACTAAAAAATTACATCGGGAAGTAACAGCGGGTTTAAGTTAAATAAGTTTAACTGTTTAATTCTGTTGTAATATTCAAAATAACTGTATTTATTAGATTTCAGTACTCAACATCAGGGCCCGATTAAACTTTGAAGTTAGAGGAATTACAATGTCATTTCAGGACCTTTCTTTTGGAGAAGCTTTTCTAAATTCCATATATACATGGAAAATCTTCAGTGTTAGAAATATTATTCCTAGGACTGACATAGCACGAGAACGGCCTGTAATTTTACACAAGTTTTTGAAAGCTTCTTTATATCAGAAAATTTACTAAAAACTGGTTACTTTTTTGTTATAGCGGCCCACACTATTAGGATTATGACAAGTTGCAGCCAATTTCGCCAACGTCGTAACCAAAATCGTGAAGCACACACATATAATACCATATAATACCATTTCATGAAATCGTATACGATAATTTAATAGTTTTTAACCTTACTTCAAGTGTGTTATTTATTTATTTTTAAGGCTCAACAATCAAAATTGTCCAATATATGAATTAAAAAAAATGTAAACAAAGATTGAATAGACATGACCGCAAAAAGTCTCAAATCTGCATAACACTTGGAACCAAACTGTGCAGATTAGTGGTCTTCTACTGTACACAGTTTTTCATAAATGTGTTTCGTTCTTAAAATATGTTTATTACGTTATATACGTTATTTTCATCTATCACTGCGGAACAAGCGAGAAAACTCATATTCTTGCACATGAGTTGTATATATCTTTATATCTAAATTTCCGTCATTTTTGACGGGCTACCTTTCTAGTATATATATATATTACATATATATATATATATATATATATCACTTTCTTCTGGACACGATAACTTCCGCAATTCTGCACAAATCTCTTCCAAAGTGATACATAAAATCAAGGGACATAAAATCTCGGTCAAGTTCATTAATGGGCAAAAGCGGACAAAAGGATATCTATCTATCTATCTATCTACCGGGTGTCCCAAAAAGGACTGACTGATTTTAAAATTCAATAACTTCCAAACGGTGACAGATATTAAAAAAATTCTTGCAGGAGGGTTATGCATAAAATCAAAAGTTTTTTTTTCAGTGATTTTCGATTTTAGTTCGAATTATACACAATAGATGGCACTGCGATCAATAGAGGCTAAATTCAGGCTCGATTTTTGGTACTTCGTGACCCGGATAATACATTTCCATCTCCTTTTTCTGCATGGAACAACAAAAAGGACCAAAAATCGAGCTTGTATTTAGCGACTATTGCTTACAGCGCCATCTATTGTTTGTAATTCGAACTAAAATCGAAAAATCACTGTAATAAAACTTTTGACTTTATGCATAACCGTCCTGCAAGAATTTTTTTAATATCTGTCACCGTTTGGAAGTTATTGAATTTTAAAATCAGTCAGTCCTTTTTGGGACACCCGGTATATATATATATCACTTTCTTCTGGACACGATAACTTTCGTAATTCTGCACCAATCTCTTCCAAACTGATACATAAAATCAATGGCCATAAAATCTCGGTCAAGTTCGTTAATGGGCAAAATCGGACCAAGGGGATGGAAATAGGGAGGGGTTTTGTGAAAACAGAAAACCCACCATAACTTAATTTTTGTACATATCAAATCAGTTTAAAGTTTTTATTACTTCTAAAAATAGGGCCAAAAATTTATGTATCACAGATTTTTGATAAAGTTAAAAATGGGTTCAAGGGGCGCAAAAAATAGGGTTTTTGGGAGAAAAAAATTCATAACTTCGTCAATTCTCAACATGTCAAATCCAATTAAATTTATTATAAATCTCCTTAACATTATCTACAACTTTTATATTCACAAGTTTTTGATAGGACCAATTCGTACCGAAAAAAAAAAAAAAAAAAAAAAAAAAAATTTAAAACGAAAACAAAAAGGGCGTTTGAAGAAGAAAAAAATCCATAACTCCGTCAATTCAAAAGATATAAAATCTCCATAAATTTGTCATATATCTTCTTAATATTGTCCACAACATCTATATAGACAAGTTTTGTATAGGACCAATTCTTACAGCAAAAACAAATTAAAAATACATACCGGTTGAAGAAAAAAATCATCTTAGTAAGGGTGTATTCAAATCCAAACTGCTTATTTTCTGACTCATTTTACAATTCATTTTTGCTCTCAAAGGCTTCCAATTGGTACGTTTTCTTACTCAGAAATTATATAATGTACCAAATGGTCGATTTTTTGATAGAGGCAGAATATATTTTAAAAAATGCTATTAAAAATGGCATTTTGAACCGAATTTACGGAAGCGGATTGTGTTGAAAAAATCATTGTATTAAGGATGCACTCAAATCCAAACTGCTTATTTTCTGACTCATTTTTAAATTCATTTTTGCTCTCAAATGCATTTAATTGGTAGATTCGCTTATTCAGAAACTATATAATGTACCGTAATGATCGATTTTTTGATAGAGGCAGATTATATTTAAAAAAATTATGTCCAAGTGGGCATTTTGAACGGAATTTCCCGAAGCGATTGTGTTAGAAACGAAAAATATTGTCCGAAATACGTCAGCAAGTTTCATATTTTTTTTTTTTTTTTTTAATTAAAAATGAATCTGGAATTATGCCAGAAAATTTCGAGTTGTTGAGCATGGAAAAGTATTTTTTTTTAATACCGCCCTAACATGATTCTGATAAAACCAGATTATATAAAAATGAATTAAAAACTCGTCAAAAGCGGCCAGATAAAATTCTTAAAGTGGATGTATCTCTAATCATGATTTAGTTTTTGTTTGTGAAATTAGTATATTTGACTTCGAAATCTACCTCTGCCTGTAGGCCGGGCCGGCAGGGATTTTTTTTTTTCTTTAAATATCAAATCATTGTTAGCTAAGTTCCTTAATTAAAGTTGTAAAATGAAATTTTTTGTTCTTCTTCAGAAGAAATATAAGCTGTTTCATTCTCTATAAAAATCTATCTGGTTTTATCCCATCGGTGGGGTAAAACCAGATAGATTTTTTCAAAAAATATATCTGGCAGCCTTCAAGAAGCAACTAATATCTGTTTTTTGGCAACTTTTTTCTAAATATTATTTCGTTTATCGATTATTACCCATTTTTTCTCTATGATTAAAAATGTATTTTATTTTCAATTCCTATTTTTAAAAACCGTTTTATTAAAGAAAGGTGTTTAGAGGAAAAGCGGTGACATAAATATATCTGTTTCCACTTCTATCATGTGTTTTCAGATGCTGCAAAATGGACTCTTGCCCATGAAAAGTACAATCCATTATTTGAAGGAGTGTAAGTTTTACTCCCTTTTTCTTCTTTTTTTATTACATAGGTTTAGCGCCATAATTTTTGCATTTTCATTAATCTAAAAAACATTGTCTTAAAAATTGAAGGGTTAGATAACTTATTATTTAACAAAAAATTTTCCATAACAGTATCGCTAAGATCAGAAATAAATAAAAAGTAGCCTCAATTAATAAATATAAAATTTGGATTTAATTAATAACTAAATAGTTTTGTTTATAATTTATAATAGATATGTTTTCTATTGGTTCATTTAAGAAACATTCTAGCTAAGAGACTAATTAAAGAACATGTATCATAAAATCTATATAAATTGTATAAGTGATATTTATGGTAGATTACTTGTATGATGTTAACATTTTACACATCATCACTGGAAGTTTTCTTTACACACACACACACACACACACAGTTATCTTTCCAATTATATTAATGTTGGAATTATTTCCACATTTTGATTAATCAAAATATTTATTAATGTATGTTATGAATCAATGTGATACAAACTTTTTCTGTTTGTGCTAGACTTAACATAAAAATAATGAGCATTTTTAGATCTTTATATAATTATTAAAACACATTTTATATTATATGCTATTAAATCAACTCAAAGTCATTTTCGAAATTTTTCTATATACATTTAAAATGTGCTTATGAATTAAGTAAAAAATCCATAATTAATCCCTATTAATACAAATTTTTTCCTAAATAAAACACAAAAAGAAAAATTGTCAAGAATCAAACATATTTTGAAAACGTTTTATTTCTCCAGTAATTCACGTTATATGCCTAAAAGAAATGAAATATATTCCCTAATGTACGAGCATCCATATCTATCTCCATTTTCTAAATTCCCCAAGTATTCACTTTTTAATTTTAACAATTTCTTCTTCCTTTCCTTTCCTTCCCTGCCACACTTAGGATAACTATTTTTAAATTTGAATGTTTATGCTTTGATTTGGGGATTCATTAACCTGAAAATCTCTACTTTAAAGAGAAAAGCAAAAAATAAAGCAGAAATAATTCACACGAAGGAAGTGCAAATATTGAATGAAAGGTTTTCAAAAATTCAACTAATTCTAGGTAAGGCATTCTTTTTCTAATAAATTACAATAATGTTCAAAATTAAAGGATAAAGATAAAAATTGAATAAAAAAACCCATAATACTACACATTAACATTGCAAAAATATATATTTTTGCATATTACTGAAGTATAAAGGACAAATACAAAAAATGAGTAAAATTAAGGAAGAAAAAAAGGCAGGAGCATCACTGCCATCTAAAATGTAAAATGATTAAATTTCCAGTAGAAATAGACATGTCAGCAATATATTTCCATGGTATAAATTAAAATGACAAAGTTTCTAGGATATACTGCATTCTATATTTTATCTTATTTCATAAAGACTTTTTAAGATGAGTTGAGCAACTCAACTCATTCTAAATTAATTCATATGAATAATCTAAATAATTTTATTCTCTTACTAGCTGGCCTGCCCGGCGTTGGCCGAGCAAATTATTGATCGGGTCCTTAAATGAACCTCAAATTTGTATGATTTTATATTTTTAACTCCATTTAATCTGAATTTATATTTCCAAATGAAAAATATTGAATTGAAAGTATATGCTATTTGGTATTTTATTTTCTGCGTGATTTGATATTTGGAGTCTATGCATACATAAGCGAGCACAGGTTTTTACTGATTTTGTCAAAATTTTCACACAAAATTTCGTTACAAATGTTTCTACCCGTCCGAATGTTCCAAAATTTTTGTAGGTCATGTAAATCTGGTCTATTCAGATGCTCTAAAAAGGTTTCTAAAATACGGAAGTTTAGTTAGTTTTAGCATACAAATAATATAGTCTCCATGAGGCACGGAGTGACCTGTGTTTGTCGGGGCATTTGAAAGGGTTAAAAATTCATATTTTTAAAAACCGATTGCCCAATCGATTAGAAGAAGGTTTCTGCTTTAAGAACATATTTTTGGTTTGTTGGTACCGCTAAAATTGCATCCTGGAGGGGTGAAACTATGATGTAAGACTCAAGTCTTTACCAATTTCGTCAAAATTTTCACACATTTTATTTTGTAAAAAATATTTCTTTCTGTTCGAATGTTTCAAAATTTTTGTATCTGATGTAAATCTGGTCTATTGAAATGCTCTAAAGTGACTGTATTAAAATACAGACGTTCAGTTACTTTTAGCATAGAAAAAAATATAGTCTCTGTAACCTGTGTTTGCCAGTGCATTTGATAGAGTTAAAATTCATATTTTAAAAAACCGATTGCACAATCGATTAGAAGAAGGTTTCTGCTTTAAGAACATATTTTTGGTTTCTCGGTACCTCTAAAATTGAGCCCTGGAGGAGCGTTGCAATAAGGGAGAAAAATGTTTATTATAAAAGCGACCGTTTTTGAAAATTATTTTTCAATGGGTTAACTGTGATATTTTTTTGAATTGCTTATGGAATTTTAGACGTAAGAGTATGATCTTTCAGAATCCGTTTTCAACTTTACTAAGCGGTTTGGTTGATGCAAGTTTAAATACCCCCCCCACCTCCCCGAAATTCCTTCTTTTCGATCTTCATTTTCTACCGATGTGTAATTAACGGTGTGCCAGTGCTTTTTCCTCACGCAAGGACTGAGATGAGTTTTTAATGAGAGTGAGTCGCAATTTTTAATTAATAACTCAACTAATTATTAGAGTTTTAAAATTCTTAGCCTCAGGTGCATCAGGAAATACTTTGGGCTAGACTCACAAACTTGCATGTCCCGTAGATTTTGCTGGCCATCGCACACAGACAGACACACACAGAATGAGCAAAACTTTCTTTTATTAGTATAAGATAATTCCTTTAGATTAAAAATGGGTAAATATGCTGGCCAAAACATTTTCAATTTTTAAATATTCTAATCACCTTTAGCAATGTCAGATTTATTATTTATTAAAGACAAACAATATCACAGAATGTATCATCTTAAGAATGCTAGATCTCATTTACATCCCTTTAAGACCTGACCTACACAATTGTGTAGGTGATCCTAAAGTAAACAAAAGAAAAAAAAAAAAACAATTTCCTCCGTTTTGGGCAACTTAGAGCAAAGCCTGCCCTAACACAATTATGTGGATCCTCCCTTGACATAACCGGACATCAGAACATTTTAAAAAATATTTTTTTTAAATCAAATATGATCTTATTAATTTAGGTTAACCACCAAGACTTTTAATCTCTACCAAAAACCTCCAGGTCTTAAAGAAATAAAAGAAGTTTGCTAACTCCTGTCACAGATATGGCTACTTGTTTCTTTACATAAATGAACAGCTGTATTCAAACAGTGCAGCTGATAAACATATAATGGATAATGACATGTAGAAATTTTCTTCAAATAATTGATATTCAAATTTAAATTAAATCAGGATATTTTAGTGAACAACACTGAGGATTATCAGCTTCAAAAATAAGTATGACACATTTCCAAGCATCCTCTAAGAAACATAGCAGCAAATCATGCCCTGCAAGCATTTATCCAATTCAATTCTGATGAATCTTATTACTGGTGACTTTTTCGATAACTTATTCTGCTAAGAGGGAAAGAGCGTGAACACAAAACGTAAAGTATTTATCTTCTTGCTAAAACCTATATTTATATATAATTATTTCAAATTTTATTAATACTGTTATTCCTTAATACAACTGTCTAGTTGTGTTTGTACTTCTTTCTACTGGCATAAAACATTACACATAAAATGTAAAGCAAAAACATCAACATCTTAAAATCCCTCTTCTGCAAAAAAGCAGAATAATAGAACGCACACAGCTTTTACTTCTAAACAAAATTTAATATTGTGTTGTGAAGCAATACACAGATCTTCTTACATAACGACTATAGAATCAATTCTGCTTATTGAAATATACATGGCTTATCTCCAAATTAAATATCTAATGATTATATATTGTCTGGAGAATTACTTTTTACCATCAATAATGGTAAACGTCAATGTTGCAATAATGAGCTCCTGGTTGACCTAAATAAGCTATTATATTTATATGAGGTAAAAACTAGGTTTTTTCAATTCCATGAAAACACCATGTAACATGACTATAGCTTCAAGAATAATCAATGAGTGACTCCGTGGATGAGATTAGAGCAAAATGTGTTAGCTGTCACCATTTGCAAGTTATTGAATTTTAAAATCAGTCAGTCCATTTTAGGACATCCAATACATATGTAGATGCAAAACTGCACGTTTGTTATGCAGTGGAAGCTTGATTATCTGTGGGTAGTGATGGGAAGAATTGGATTAATCAAAATAAATGATTAATTTAATACAAAGGAAATATGCCAACTATGAGGTTTATAATAATAAAAAATCTTATAGTATAAATATATTATGAGGCAAAAAGAAATATTACATAGCTTGAAAAATATTGTAAGACTCAAAATTAAATATACTACTACTTATTTTTAAAAATTATAAACACAATACGATTTTACATAAAATAAGAAAGATATTATACAACTAAAAAAAGAAGGAATTTTTCAGAACTATACTTTATACATTTACTTTTATTCAAGGTAACAAATGGTCAGCAATCAATGTTTCTTTATTTTAGGTAGCTTCTACTACAAAAAGTAAGAAGCCACAGTTTTTGGTAATATTGAATTTGAATGGGAGTATCAAAACATTAGTCAGCTATCAGCTAGTTAGCTTTATTTATGGCAACCCATTTTTATAACTAAGTTATGCAGTATTTAAACAAGTATCACCATAAAACTCATAAATTAAATCCATTTAAAGCGTAATCCTTTATTTTTAATCTATTATCTTGCTTCAAAATGTCAGCCACCCTAGAATTTCAAACTGCTATATCTCAGCCATTTTTAAGATAGGCAAAACAAAGTATGTTCCAGAATCCTTGTATCAAGTCCTAGCACTTAAGGAAAAACACTTTTTAGATTTTTCTTTTTTTGCAAATCTTTTTAAATTTGAAATCTTTAAGTGGCCATCATTTTGGAACAAGATGGCAGGTGAAGTTGGTGAACAAACTCGGTTGAGACCTTTGGTAAGTCCTGTACACATCCAAATCATTTTATAAATATGAGTACTAACACACAACCAAAAATTATATATATCAAACATATGTATACAAATCAAGATTTGAACAGAGTATGGTTTTGAGCTCTGGGGGTCATGAGTGGTGAAAATATACCAAAAATTTCTATAATTACTTTCCTCTGGATGGCTAATGCCTTTAAAATTAATCGTCTTGGAGTGAGTCAAACATTCATTTCCCTTTATTTACAAAGGAAATATCAAAAATATACTTACTAAATATTCATCTATTTAAAAAGAAAAAATAATATTTATACAGATAATCGAATACCTGGTTAATCATAACATGGATAATTAAGATTTCACCCAGAGACTGACTTACTACAGAGCAAAATATTACTTTAAAAAAAACTTTTAAATTATTGACAGAAATACACTTTCCCCCCAAAATGAATGTATAACATCACTCAATTTACACCTCACTACGATCACTTCCACCATCTTCAAACATTTTTAGGTAGAGCTCCAGATGAATGCTTTTGCACTGGGTCCAAATTTCTCTAAGTCAGTCCAAGATCTACAGTCATGTTTCACGGTATTTTTATGGAGTTAAAAAAAGATCTTTTTACCTGATACTAACATTTAGCATTTCTAAGTTTTCTGTATTCTGATTACAGCTGTGTTTAAAAAAAAAAAAAAAATCGAAATTTATGAAACTTTCATTTTTTAAATATATCCAAGAATGCTGGACCTTACCTTGAGCTTAACATAAATTATGTAAGGTATAAACACTACCAGACTAACCTTAAACTAAAATTTGCTTTTAAACTTATGTTTGAATGAAGTTGATCTTCAAATAACATCATTTAAAAATAAGTAAAAAATAAAATAAATCCTTCAATTTTGAACATCACTATAAAATCTACAGAGAATGACATAAGATATCAATAAAATCTCATTTCAGCTGTTAAATTTCTGCATAAATTTTAAAACATCTAAAAAGCACTAAAAAAATCAATAAAGGTAATATACTGACAAATATACTGAAAATATCTGTGTGCAAACTTCAAATGAAATAAAATAAGTAGAATTGCATGCTTTAGAATGCATAATCATAAACTTCAAATGGATTTCAAAAATTGAATAATGAACCAAAAAGAAATACAACAGCTTAGCTCAAAATAAAGTTTATTTTTGAACAAATAATGCATGGATAAAAATCATGCATGCTAAACAAAAAATACATACATAGCTAATGATTGGCAAAATGAGATTACATTAAGGCATTTTACATCACTTTATTGTAATAGACAAGGGTGTAAAATATACAGAACACATGCTGAACCATTATTTACAATTTTAAACAAAAATACATCTAATAAAACAGCCATTTACATGGACTTTGGAAGATGAGGATGGTAATGAAATAAATAAATGAATCTAATGATTTATTAGTAATTCCATCATATAAAAAATTAACTCTAAATAAAAAATGGCACTTTTTTTCACAATTCAGAGTTTCAACGTAATTTGTTGTAAAAATATTTTTATTAAGTGAGTAAAAATAATGTTTAAATAACTAAACTGATTTCTCCAAAGCACTTAATGAGTTTTATCAAATTGAATCTTGTGAATTTTTTGTTGGTGAATCTTATTTACACTGATTAATAGAATGAGACTGTGATAACATGTTTTTTATTATGTGTGAAAAACTCAAGTTTAAATGCAATTTGAATTTTTATGAACCTAGTTAAATAAATATTAAGTGAATAAAATTAATCTTCAGACAATTAAAATAATTTCCCGAATTTACTTAAAATTTTTTTGCATAATTGAATCTTGCGAGTTGTGTTTTTAATGAATATTATTTGATAATGCTAATAATAAAAAAACAAAAACATGTTTTAGTAGGAAACCACTTAAGTCAAAGAAAATTTGCATTACTTTATAATTCTTTTTTTCAGTAAATTCAGTTTTTTAAATAATTTTTTCAGATCAATATAAAAATACAGAACAGTTGCAGTGTTCAGAGACTTGCTTTTATATACAGTAAAACCTGTGAAAATGAAACCTGTCCATAACAGAATAGAAATTTTATAATGATGCCTTAAACGGAAAATTTGCATGGTCAGGATGCATATTAAAACCATTCAATTATACCTGCTAAGACAGAAACCTGTCAAAAGAGGAATATTTTTTCTGGCCCCTTGTAATTCATTTTGGCAGATTTTATTGTATTAATTTATTTTTCATGCATGCATTTTACATAAATATGTTGTATTTAAAAGAGAAATATGCAACAGAAGATTTTTCTTTATGGCATTTACAATTAAAAAAAAGATCAGTAATTTTCTGACTTAGGTAGTTTTGAATAACTAAAATTGTTATTGATTATCAAATAAAAAAATTTGTAATCTTTAAAGGTGCTAAAAATTTAGAGTTGTTATTGAGAAATTGAAACCTCATTATATGGACAGTTAATATGTGAATGTTAATATGTGACCAGATTTCTTTAGAGTTTTGAGTTAACAGAATCTGATTACTGCTTAGATTTAGTAAGCCAGGCGGCCTAAGGACCAATCATACTAGGTACCCACAGATTATTTTGTTATTGAATCCAAAATTTGTTTAAAAATTCCCTTTTTTAAAATTTTAGTACCCAGTTCATTTTCAATTAAAAAATGTGAATTTTTGTGGATTTTTCAACTTTTGATCATAATTAGTAACATTGGTGCCCTTAAGTATAATTTTTTTTATGAACAGTGAGTAATTTTTAGCATACATTTATGATATGAAACTTGATAAAACATATCAAAAGTATTAGTTTAAAGTACTGCTAACTTATAACGAGTAAAAGGTGTAATTTTAAAATCAAATATTTAATAGTAATAAAAAAAAAACTCTGAAAATAATCCATAACTTTCATTTTTGCATTTGAATGCTCTAGCTATACGGAAGAGAGGCCCAAAACAATGCTGTGCCTATAGCCCAGGATAACACAAGGATGATCAATTAGTGAGGCTCTACTATAATAAAAATATGGTCATGGTTGACGAATATGAAGTATCTTATTTTACTTTATGATATTTTCTTAAATAATAATAATAAATAGTGAGCAAGAAATTTTTCATTCAGATAAGGTAAAACTTTAAATAATATATACCTAGAACTTTAAAAACATGATGTTTGAGTTGCATGTTTCCAGTTTCAGAAATGTATAACAGATTTCATTTACATTTCAATTTAATACAACTAGTCATGTTTTTTTTTTTTTTTTTTTTTTTTTTTTTGTAAAATTCTGCATCTCAACAAATATCAGAAATAGCAATATCATAGATATATTACCAAAAAATAAAAGAATAAAGTGAATAGTTAATATTGTTAATCAATAAAATAACAAAGAATAAATGCATTTTTATAAAAGTTATGATGCATATTTTGCTTTGTTAAAAATATTTATACTTTTTTCTAACAGTAAAATACACATTATTGCATGAAGACATTTTATATTAACCCTTTGAGCATCTGAGTTTTTCTATATTTTCATAAAAATGATCATAAATCCTCATGTATATATATATTTTAATCATGATTTCATTCTATAACATCTTTCATATCCCTACATTCTAATTACTATTCAAAACATAATTCTGCTACAAATATTTTTGTCTACAGCCATTTTAACATGATTTCCCGAAACAAGAAAAACACGGGCCAGTCACCTAAAGGGTTAAATGTTTCTAATTTTATTCACAGTAAGATATTTTTGAATAACATATGTCACGTAATCTAAGAGTTAAGTACTTAAAAAAGTATTAATTTATATATTATGTTATAATTAAAATATTAATTATATTTTAATTAATCTATACTGGAAAAAAAGCATATTTTGTTGAAAAGAAAAAATGAAAGAAAGAGATTGTGTTTTAAGTATTAGGCATAGAATCAATAAGTGCAAGAAAAATTATCGCTCTCACCCCCCCCCCCCCCCCCCCTGCCCACACACACACACACCATATACACACACAATTTTAAAAAAGGAAAAGGAAAACCTGCAAATACCATTTTATAGAGACAAAAATTAGTTCTTATTTGTAAAAAAAAAAAAAAAATATACATCTATTTTGGACAAAATTTTCGACTAATAAGAAAATAATGAACACTGCAATAATTTATGCAATAAATTTCGCAATATTAAGTATGATAGCCAAAAGGTTAAAGAATATACTCGGAACACTAAAAATGCATTTTTAATATTAAATGCAATAATCAAGTCTTTCAAAAATAAAAATATTAATTTCCTCTATAAATAGCACAATGCGAGAAAAAAAATATTGGTAGTAGTAAAAGAGGAGAAATGAACAGCAATTGTGAACCAATAAATATCTTGGTCGCAAAGGAAAAAGAATTGACTAACAAATAGCCAGTAAAAGTAAATAAATAAATTTGTTTAAAAATAAAAGAGGCAACACTTTATAAAATATATGATAATATATAAAAGGAATTAATTGCACTAGTTCTTTTTTTTTAAAAAGGATATAAAAAAAAAGAGAACATTTTCAATAAAAACAGTAAACTGGCCCTAAATATATTAATTTAAAAAAATATATATATATAATTATTAAATAAGTCAAATTTAAAATTAATTGCCATTTTACAAAAGCTTGTCTTTCTTTATATGATGGAAAACTAAACTGGTCATAATAATAAAATATTTTTTGCTAAATAATGTCATGGCCAAATAAATACACAACTCCATAGGATCTACATTAAAAGATGTCTGTATCATGCTCTTTTACCTTTCTGCCAAGCATCTGGATTGTATGTACTGGCAGATGGCACAGACGAAGCAGAGACATGACTTGAAGTAATGTCTGGCATGTATTTTGAAGATGTACCAGATTTGCTAGTATCAACCTGTTAAAACAAAAGATTCATTGTTAGGGTTTCTTCAATAACATAAGAAATGAAAAATTTAATAAACAACAACAACAAAAATCACAATAATATTATAATAATAATACTACAAATTTGATATTTCAATATATATAAAATTAGCATTTAAGATAATTAAGCCAATTTATATAAAAGTAAATTCTGTGTGAATCCATGATGCATCATGGCCTACATTTCCCAATTCTTCTTCCTTGACCATGGTGCTTGTTACATATAGCATATGTCTCAGTCAAGTAGTCAGCCTGATGTAGAAACTCCTCCACAAGTATACTTACTTGGTACTCATTTTATAAATACAGTACGGATAAAAGGTTGAATGAACCTTAACCAAGTCCGAAGGTATAACACAAACTTGTAATGTGCAGTGAAAGATGCCATCTATTGAGCTACTGGGCATTCCATTTATAATTTTTATTCAGGAATTTCCAACATATATATGTGTTTACATGTCACAAAAAATCACATGAAAGTAGACCACATCATCTGTGACATAGCAAAAATTTCTATGAATTTGGGGCTCTCACAAATAGAAAAGTAAAAGTACAATATTTAAATATATTGTTAAATGAGGCTCACTATAATTGCAATACAGTAAACTCCCTCAAATCCCTTTTCATTACAAATGTAAACAATGAAACTTTCAGTTCAGATGTAGGGGCAAAATTACAGATTTTTTTTTTGTTTTATATTATTCCGTATGTATTTTAATATGTAATTGGTCAATAATATGACCAAACTCATGGTTTTTCATGAAGCAGGTATAAATTTGTGAAAAAATTAAGATATTACTGGCATCACTGGTCATTACTATCTTTTTACTAAATATATTTATGTATTAATCAAGCTTTTTTGGTTATGAAGATTGGCTAAACCTGAAATAAAACTTCCTTACTTTATATTTTTGATGTGAATTAATAAGGTATCTTTATGAGGCAAGTTTCATTGAATAATTGAAGGAAAATGCATCTCATCTTTATTAAACATAACTATATTATTAAATTTAAATTTTACATTACATTATAAATTTAATTTATAATATATTACATTATAAATTTAATTATAGATTATTAATTATTTACTTGAACTTTACTTTTAATAATTTAATCATATTTAAAATCATCTTACTTTTTATCATTTAAGTTTATTACTTTACTTAAGTATTTCAACATTTTACTATATAGCAAGCATTCATTGTAATTTTAATTGCATTATTACATTCAAATTTCTGTTTAAAGAATGTAAACAAAGCAATGACCAGAAATCTGCAAAATTCTAAAATTTGCACAACCTCTGGTCCCAAGCTGTGCAGATTTGAGGGAGTCTACTGTAATTTATTTTTCTCCAAAACTAACCATTTTTCATTACTCAGAGAAAAAATATACTAAAAAGATATAAGAAATTAATTGTGGTTGTGTACTCCAAAGGCCACAAAAATGTGCTGCTAGTTGGAAATCCCTGTTATAATAATTCTATGAAAATGATTGGAAAATAATAAATATATTACAATGCATACATAAAATGTTCAGTACATTAAAATGCATGTGTGAATGCCCTTTTGACGAATGCATGAATAATTCATATGGTTAATGATACTATTAACCTCCTAATTCCCAATGCACTCTCTTGTATAGCTTCTTGTTTTAGCTCTGTAATTCTTGAAAAGATCGCTACAAGTAAATTCCGGCCTATCTACTGACTTCTTGGGAATTTAATGAAGGGTTCATATGCAACCAACACTTGCTTATATAACCAGATTCTTGTTTATAACTTTCTAAACTTTCTCATGTCCTTTTGACTCACAACACTTTGATGTTGGTTTATTGTGTGTATTTGCTTGGTTTGTGTTTACCATGACTCATACAAGGTGAATACAGACTCTTTTTTATGATTTATCATTAGTATAATAGTTTTAGAAAACTTGTGTATGAAAATTGTCAAAGTATTAATGCTCTTGGAGACTACAGTGTGCTGTATAATAACAACAAAGTAAAAGATAAAATAAAATAAACTCCCTTTAATATTATATAAATTTGTTTCATTTAGCGGCTAAATAGCTAAAAATAATGGAAAAAATGGAAATTGCTCTGGCAGGAAAACTGAAGGGTTAAATTATTGACACGTTTTTAAAAACATTTGTAAAGCTGTAAAAGTTTTGTTTTTAAAACAATCAACAATTTATGAACAGACAGATTTTTTTTAACCATGCAATATTACAATTTATATATTTAATCTTAAAATAATGGACAAAACAAAAAAGCAACATAATGAAAGTTTGCCATTTCCAGTATCTTGATTGATAAGAAAGTATTTCTTTTTTATATTGTAAAGTCTTCAAATAATGAGCAATAATTAGTAATTTAGTTATCAAGTCAGCGCTCAAGCTCAAATTTTACAAATGGAACCTGTTCCACACAGTGAGGAAATAATTCTTCATTTATGAACAGTGCATTACCTGAAGTCTTCTATGCCTCGTGACACTAAATATTCGTCATGGTACAGCCTTTATAGATTAATTTATCCTCTACTTGACCCCCAGTGCACAAAATTTCAGCTCCTTGGTAGACAGCCTTTGGCAACAGTGGCACTGAGGGGATAACAAAAGGCCCAATGAGAGCAAAGTTGCTTCTTTTCTGTGATTGGAAGTGCCGTAATAGTGGATGTAACAACCCCCCCCCCCTTCCTTCCCTGGAGGGAAGAAGAAGGAAGTAAGAAAAAGAGAGGATGCTGAGAGAGAAGTTGGAATGGGATGATAGTAAAGTTTGGTATGGAGAAAAAAGTCCCGGTGAGAACGAAGCAGATCTCTGCACGAGATCGTGACACCTGAGTTCAGGCGGAGAGTTGCAAAGAGTATGAAGGACTGGCAACTACTTCATCTGAAAGAGACCTCCTGTCTCTATATCGCTAGATTTACTAATGTACTAAGACTCTAAAACTATTAGTGGCAAGCTAATTAAAAATTCACTTTAAAACCAATTTATTGAACTATATTCATGTAAATTTTACATTACCTCTACTCTGGACGCGTGGCTCACGGGTCCTCATGGGCACGGACTCGCCTTTTGTAAATAGTTATTTTAAAGTGTATTTTTATTATGTTGTCTTCCTGTAGGTTTGGGTCTTCCTCGGTGGAGTCAAGGGGTGGACCGATCAGGTGCGTCGTGATGCGGTTCGTCCGCCTACGCACGTTTCAGTATTCTGCCTTGACTCTGCCCGGGACTTCCTAGGCTCTAAGGCCTATCATTACACTGATGTTGACCTCGTCCGTGGTCGTGAGGTAAAGCCCCTACTTCTGTTCTTGGTCCGATGGTGTAATGACGTGCTTATGCTTTAGATTAAGTTTGTGTTTTGTGTTATCTTTTCCTTCTCCCTTGACTCATAGTCGGCCACCTTCCCTCAGCCAACGAGTTGGCTGTGGGCTGGCTGTGGGTTGAGGTCTAACTTTCCTGTTTTTTACTATCTACTAACCTTTCATCCGCGGGCTGAAATCGCAGAGATAACCTTTATAGGAGTTTCTCAGTTTCGGCACATGGTAACGCAAGCCGGTGTGGAGTCCCCCTCATTAGTTTCCGAGCGCAAGCTCTTCCTATGAAGTGTCCCGCAATTAGGATTCGATGATGTGACGGTGGCTCTGCATCGGGTCGAACCTGTTCCGACCCCTCTTTAAAGATTTATTGGGCCGGGTTGCTTCGTCAGCGTTCGGACGTTGGTAGTGGAAATGTTCGGGGGGTCGTCATTGACTCACGTGAGTATGGGTCCGTGGTTCCCCGATTTTGTGCAATGCCCCAGAGGAGACTAAAGCGGGACAATCCTGCTTGGGATGACCTACTTATGAGACATTCGGTGCAGGTCAGAATGACTAGCCCGGTCTTGTGGGGACCCCCTTGCAGTGGGTGCCGTGGCGGTCCTTTTGGGGGGCACCGTGTTGTGGTCAGTAGTGGCCGGTGCACGTACATACCAAATATACATTTTAAAGATACATGAACTGTTTAGGATAATTAAAAAAACTGTCAACTTCCATTGACTACTGCCCATGACTATTTGATATTCAACATAAAAAATACTAAATCAATAATGATACAATGGATCTAGAGGTCTGCACGGGCCCGGGCTTGGCCCGAGTCCCGTACCCGGCCCAGCGGAATGGAGGAGAATTTTCAAACGGGCCGACAGACAAAATAAACGGGCCGGGCCGGCAAAAAAATTTAACGGGCCTGAAGGGCCGGGCCCGGCCGATAAAAAAAATTAATCGGGCCTATCGGCCCGATATAAGAATTTGAGACGGGACGGAACTGGTCTTAATTGTTCTCAGGATGTGTAGGACAGGCATTAATTTTTGTAAAAGTATTAATAGCGATAATGAACTTCTGTTAACAGTATCTTTGGAAATGTACCTTAAGGTGGTTCGCATATTTACTGCTCAACAATGCCAAACTCTCAGACACATTTTCTGACTGATTTTTAACTATAAAGGCATAAAATTGACAGGCTGAGTATTAAAGGCAATTGGGATCAAATAGCGTTTCCATTTTTCATAAATTACGTACAGAGATAACAGAGACTCTTGTCACGTGACTGTACGTTTTCTCCTTTCCTGTGCTATCGCTTCCGGAAATTTGATTCAAAACGCTAACTTTGGCAGTATTTTCTGAAAGATATTGTACTTTTATCTAAAAAAAACCCGGCATTTACATGGTTTCTGAATAAGAATACCTGCCAATCTCATGCGTTTCCGAAAGGAAATGAATTCATAAATGTATCAAAATGTAGCTCCTTTGGATTTGAGAAAAGCCTTAAAAATGACAGAAATATTTTCACAAATCTACCTTTTATTATAAGCTTCAAAAGTTATCATGTTTTTTAACCCTTTATTCTAAACTACAATAATCTTTTAATGAACCCTTATTTAAATTTTGAAACGTCTGTAGAGACGTTGACTAAAACACTGTAAGTAATCGTTAACGTTTACTATTGTGTGTTTTCTATTTTGCGAACACATAGTAATTTAAAATATACTGTAAAATGTCCCCATAAATATGCATGTAGTATTCATTAAAAGAATCTTAATTGTATGTCGAGAAAAAACGGAATTTTTTGTAGACATTTAGTCGGACCGGGCCTGTTTTCAGTGATTTTTGTACGGGCCGGGCCGGGCCTGGGCCTGGAAATTCCGGCCCGTGCAGACCTCTAAATGGATCATGATTTACAGTATGTTAAAAAAAAAAAAAAAATAAAAAAAGTTATTTTAAATCAAATTACATTTTGAATCAAACATTCATCTCATTGAAATAATAATAATAGTAATAATAATAATAGAAATAATAATATGTTAGTTTGAGTTGCACATAAAACAGATAAATATTGCATGTATTTCAATTGCCAGCATTCCATCATGGATTAACCAAGAAGATAAGACAGATATAGCAAAATCAGAAATGGTAGCAATGCTAATGTCACCAGTGACAAGGAGGAAAAACTAAAAAGCTTCCAAAAATTACCCAAGCATATGGAATTTGTTTATAATCTATGATTTTAATATCTATTCTTTGATTCTATTGTATTCTTTCTGAGGCAGTCTGTTTGTTCTCTATATAAATTGACCATTGGCATATTGCTTAAGCGTCTTTTTATTATTATTAAGAAACTAACAATTCATTTCAGAACTCTTTTAAATGTTAAAATATGTCAGGCAGAATCTTGTCTGCATACAAAATGGAATTCCAAACGTTCTTCTTTTTGTATTTCCTACAAATTACACAAAACAGTATGTACTTCACTATTTTTCATTGCTGAATATTATTTGCATACTTTATATTAATGCAATATATAAAATCATGATACTTTGTATGCAACTACAATAATATACTTAACTATGGTAAATTTACACACATTACAGTATTAAATTCCAAATTTGCAAAGATCGTATAATACATGAGTAAGAAAAGACTACTTAAAAAACAATAAATGTCATTTATTCATCAAGATGATTAAATATTTTTTTCTTAAACTCAACATCAAAATAGCCAATTAATGCCCTTAAAATATTATTCAAAAGTTTGTACATTATTTATGTTAAAACCCTTTTATTTTATTCTCTAAAAAACTTCAATTTTTAAAGATTATTGTGAAAAATGTTTTGGTGAACAAAACTTTAGATAAAAACTTTTTTCTTCCAAGTGGAAATGTTTGTTTATGAAATTTTCAATTTTTTATCTGTATTTACTGAATAACAAAGAATAGAAAATTTTCTGGAATTTGTAGAGTACATTACTTTGTATATTTTAAAAGACAACCATCGCTTCATGTACATTTTAATTATGATTATATGGTATTTAGTTGATTAAGAGCATTAAATATGAGTTTTTTAGTTTATTATTATTATTATTATCATCATCATTATCATTATTATTTTTTTTTTCCACACACTAATATTATTCACCCACAATTTACATATATAAACACACAAAATAAGCTTTCATTTAAAATATAAGCAAGTAACATTTAAAAAAAGAAGGATCATATTAAAGTAGGCAATAGCAGAAATACCCCATGGATGAGAAGTTTTCTTAGTTACTAAAGGCACTGTGATTGTGATCATGTTACCTTTATGTTCTATCATCTGCAGGATTTCAAACAGACTGAATAAATAACCATGTCAGTTCTGAAGATATTATGAATGCATACAGTTAAAAACACTTATTTTTACTTTTATGAAGTCAAGAATAAAATTATCAAACCTGAAACAAGGCTGGTTAATTTAAAAGTACTAAAATATGCTGGCTGAAACATGCAGTTACATGCCAAGATTAAACAAAAATTTAGAAATAAAGCTTAGCTTAAGAACATCAATTTCTGCATGATAATTTTCAACTTTCAGTGCATTAATCTGAATGTATATCAAACGGCATAAAGCAGTCAAGGGAAATATAAAATAAGTCTATTAAAGAATTTAAAGAAATAAAAAATACTAATTAAACTTAAAAAAAAAAGGGAAAGGAATGAAAGCAAAGGGAAAGGGGAACTGGCTACAACAATGCAGGCTACAGATATGATAAAAATTAAGTTACACTATAGAGAGGCTGCAGAGTATGTTCTTCCATCATTGCAATCTCTCTTCTGGTTCTTTCCTAAATAAAGTATCAGTTCATTTTAAGTCCACTTTTTAAAAATGAAAATTTTTTGATAAAATAATCTAACAGAAACACAAATAGGATGTTTTACAAGAAAATCTACTTTCAAAATGATATCATCTTCTGAATATTAGTTCACTTTTTTTAAGATGAAATTTATTGTTGAATATTAATTATCTCTGTAAATAAAAACGTAAATTTAATATATACATGTATATTTGACAACTGAGTTGCTTACTGCTTTCAAAAGCCAGAAAAATACTGTGACATTTATGATAGAAACACCTTGATCATGGAAAGAAATTATAGTAGTGATTGCTGTGGAGAAGATTCTATTATTGATTCTACTCTTTTAGTTCATTCTAAAACAAATGATCTCTGTACATGAAAAAAATAGATCAAGTAATTCAATTTAGTTTTGTACTTCTTAGCCACTTAAAAACCTCTCAGTCTTTTGGCATAATCTTAATATGCAGTTTTGTACTTAACTTTGGTTATTATTATTATTAAATGTTTGAAAACATCTTGATCTTACTAAGATTGTTTTTATGAAAAGTAAACGATTTATAACTTTAAAATGATTTCTTTAAAAAATAGTTCTAGAGTAAATACTAATATAATTTTGTTTAAAAGTAAATACTTTAACTTTGTGAAATTGTATAATAAATTTGTCTATATTAACTAAGATTCTAAAGACATGTCAGTACAAAATAAAGTCTTTTTTTTAATGGTTAGAAATCAGTTATATGCATACACATTCACTATCACTTCTTAAACTCATACATACATACATATCATAAAAATATATAACAAAAAAACAAAGAAAAATAATTACTGGATAAGTTTTTCCTAGTTGTATTTGGCAAAAGTTTTTGGCTTGATCCAAAACTGAAGGATGGGGATCAACCTGTAAGAGAAGTACATTTCAGTATCTATTCATTTGTTATTCATAACTCATAATATTATATAGTTTGTTAAAAAGAAAATTTTAAGGATAATTAAAGTAATAAATGTTAAAGCAATGTTTTACAGCATAGCATCTATATACTATAAAACTATTATAAAATACAGCAAATCAAACAAAGTTTTCTGTCTAATTAACAACGTTATTTTACACTTGACAAAGTTTTCACATATACAGTAAAGCACCGATTATACGTCGTATCCTAGAATACCTTCAAAAGTCAAGGATTCAGGAATATCGACGATATAAAAATGAAGTGAAAAAGACTTATGCTGTAATTTTATTGTAGCTCTAATCCATGCAGAAAAACAAACATCTGAATTTACTGTTTTGATGCATATGCCTGTAGAGAGTCGCTTATATTTTAAAGTTTGAGAGTACAAACTTTCTATATTTTTGTGATTTTCTCGCTTTTCCTTGTGTTTTATTATTCCAATGCATTATATCAGCAGTGATAGACCTATCTTAGCAAATTTTCCAGTCTATTATATGAAATAATTCATTTTTTGCGAAATGTGGTGTTTTGCTGACTGACGATTAGGCATCCACCTGTTGCTTTGGTTTCTTAAATTTTTATCATCATCTTATATCTGTGTTCCATTTGTGGATCAATAGTTTATTGTTCCTATTACAATTGAATTTAACAGAGGATTTATATAAATTGATGTTTTGTAATTTTCCTGAAACAATTCTGTGGATTATTATATGCCATCTCTAAATTTGAAGTTTCGGTCACTTTACTGTTTGAATATATTAGTTTTTACTTTATATTCTAAAATAAACTAAACTCTGTATCCATGAAGGATCTGGGCCGACAGTGCCCATCTCTGTTTTCTTGACCCTGGGCCCCGAGGTGCTATACAACATACGTCCCGGCCAAGTGGTCAGCCTAATGCGAGACCCTCGGTGCTTACTTCCCAAGCAAGCTTGGTACTCATTTTATCGACTCCGAAGGGATGAAAGGCTGAGTGAACCTTGCCCAGTCGGGAGTCGAACTCTCGATTTGCGGTGCGGCAGTCAGATGTTCTGACCACTACACCACTGGGTTCTTACTTCATATTAGGTATTCTATGTTTAAATCACACATATGCAATCTTAACAGTAGAGATTTTGTCAAGTAATGTTAAGAGAACTTGATAGTTGTCTTTTGATTTTTAAAGGTATTATATCCAGTAGCGGTCAAAAGTATTTTTACGAAGATAATAATTGACTTAAATAAAAACAATAAAATACAAAAATCAATCATTTATTCATTTAAAATGTTTTACAGAATTTTAGCAAAACAACTATGCTTTGCTAGAAAATAACGTGAAACCCAACAAAAATACAAGAATATTAAACAAAATAAGAGGGAATATAACGTTGTCAAAATACTGTTGAGCACTACTGTATACATACATATATAAATTTACTTGCATTAATGCTAGGGGCAAAGAGTAGTTGATTGACCCAAATATACTTTTATATCAAAAATAGAGATTAAAAACCTACCTCTCCCATTCTGTACATTGTATAAGCCTCTTCAAGGAGCTCATTGGAATCATCTACATTAACAGATGATTTCACCAAAGTCATCCAGGTTCTGTAGATCTCTAGAAGGCAACAAATCAAGCGACTTTCTTCTGGTGGAGGCTCTTCTTGAAGTAAAGAGTTCATTTGATCTCTTAAAATGTTCACACAGGCAGCATAAGCTTTTCTCACTAAAAACTGTCTATCTGTATCTCGCATATATTTCCTAATAGAAAAAAAGGAGTGGGATGAAATTCAATCAGAACACCTCAAAAAGGTAAATTCATAAAATTTCTATCAATAACATTTAAAAGATATAATATGACGGGTGTTCTTGACCTGATTCAGATAAAAAAGAATTGAAGGCAAAAGTCATTAAAATGATAGTATAAAAAATATTAATTTTTGAAAACTAATTTAACAAAATAATATATAAATAAAGTATCAAAAGTCTTTCTTAGATTATAATAAAGTCTGACAAAGTGGTTAATATGATATAATGAATTGAGAAATGAAACTTCTTAGCCTACAAAAATGCATGGAACATGGATAAGATCAGAAAGGGAGGGGACAGAAGGGTGGTGGAGATTGCACTGAGATTGATATAATTGAAATTTAATTAATAAAACTATATCTGATGATTTTTAAATAACAGTAAAATTTATTTTTTCCAATTAACTTAATTAAGCATTAAGAAAAAAAAATGAACTATGAATTTTTGGTCAAGGAAGCTCTGCTCCACTGAAACTCTTCTTCTCAGACAAGACAATTTTTAATTTCTTTTTTAAACTCATGAGTTTTAAAATTACATTAAAAAAGCAGTTCAAGGAGCAGTAAAGGTAGAGCCCAGACTATTCACCAAAACAGGTTCTCACATCTACAAAGTATCTCCCAAATGAAATTTGATATATTCTTACTTTCCAAGATCTGGGGTTCTATGCAGCTGAAGAGTTAGATTGACAAGCATATTGTAGTCTTTCTGATGTGTCAAGACATCAATGAGTAAATAAACAGATCTGTACATGTGTGCACCAAAGCTTCCAGGGCGGTCTATTTCATTGCTAGGAGCTCTCCAAATACCCTTAAAAAATAAAATATTAATTACCTATAAATCAGATTCTTTCACCTGTATATAAATCAGGTTTTTTTTTTTTTTTTTTATAAAGAGTTTTAGTAAACATCCAGAACAACAAGAAAAAAAAAGAAATAAATAAAATTGTAATGAATGATAAATAAACACTCAGATCATAAAAATCAATTTTATGTTTAATTATTTCCATATTTTTTTATTCTACTATAAATGTATAAAAAATAAAAGTTAAATAGTGAAGTAGCAGTTCCCAAATATTACGGTAGAACCCTTATCAAACAGATAATTTGCCATAATACCTTGGTTATTACAAATATAACATTTTTAATTATACAGCAGTATGTTGCTTTGGAATGACATTGTTTCACGGATGTTCACAAGGGGGAATAGGGCAGAGCTATCCTCTTCCCTCCATGGATTTTAAAGTTCAGTTAATTAAATTTTCTTCATCTACAAAAGTTTTGAAAAAAAAAAAAATCCAAAGTGACTTAAAGTAATTAAACATTAATTTTTTTTTTAGGGTGCTCTGCTCTGCTGAACTCACTATAGAAAACAATTCCTAGTTGCTATTTATATGTTTAAAAATTGTCTTAAATTGGGAAGGGGAGAGTGATTTCCCCGAGGGGAAAAAAAGAGCAATTTTGGCTATTTCATGTTCTGTCAGAAGCTTAATTTTGAAATGCTATAAAATTGTCTTGCATGGAAGGTTCTGAAAAAAAAATTCTGAGTGTAGCTTATTTTAAGTTTATATTATCCACTTTAAAGAATGCAGCATAGGGTGCAGAAAACAAGCATATCTGTTTGAAAATCTTGTCCCTTCTAGATTTCATTCTATTAGTGCCCATGCAATGTTCTATCCAATAAAGTCGGCTATAAAAAAAAAAAGGATGCCATCATCTACTGAGTGTTTTTGATCTCGTTTACAATTTGAACTGATATGAAACACATTCTAGCGAGTACTTTTAGAGTTAAGAAACGTGCAATGCTCTAACTGCAGTGTTCTCTGTGGAAAGATAAGACCCACTTATCTAAAAAGAGGGGTTGAAGCAGTTAGAGCCTCGTCATTCCAAGGGAACAAATTGGAAACCTTACGGAGTCTACAGTTTGAAGATCTCAATTTGTTATAACTACTGTAGCAGAGCAAATTATATTACTTTTAACCACTTCACCGCCAGCAGAGATAGGGAAACAGGATTGTGGCCCCCAACTTATCTCGGGGCTGCCGTTGAAGTGGATAAAAATTAAGCTTTCTTCAAAAAATAATGAGCATTCTTTAAAAGATTTCTATAAAATAATGTGCAATTTCTACGTTTTCCTTGAGATGCAAACTTATCTATATATATATTGTCATTTTAGGCCTTATCCATACAATATTCAATGAAATAACATATCTTTACTATGAATTAAGCTTACATAGCTCCTCTAAGGAATCCGTAAGCTATTCATAGCTTCTTAATATTTGCATTTCTAATTCTTGTGTTCATCCTTTGAATTGTCTTTCCAATTTATTTTTATATTTGTGATTTAATTTTATAGTCGAACTCTGTTAATATGAGTAGCAAGGGAATTATAAAAAGTGCTCGTATTAACCATCACTCGTAATAGCCAGGAAGATAATAAAAATCTTAAAAGCACATACATAATTAAATTAATAATTATTATTAATTGCTGTAATTATTTAAATGCTAAAATTAATTTAATATCATAAAGCTCCATGCTAATTAAAATATATTAAACAATTTTTTTTTTTAAGTTTCTACTGGTGAAGCGTCACCATTGGCAGTCCCTGATTGGTTATTTGTGAGTTAAGATTTTCAGCTACTAACGTCTAGTAGTACATGAATGAAAGACACTAATTAGGCCTAGAAGTGACTTTCTTCGAAAATATTATAGGAAATATAGGAATTGTTTTGAAGAAAATATAGGAATTTTATAGGAATCTTTATTTATATGTAAATACACCTACACATGTTTTAATATGCTTACATATGTAATATCATAGATGTAAACATTGGACTATCAGGATAAAACTATTTAAAGTTCACTCCTGACTATTTCTGGAATTTTTAACTCTCTTCAGGATTAATATATTAGCATTTTAGTAGTTGTATGCAATTTCTTTCAAGCTATATTTTAAAATATAACCGCTTATAGCATTTACATATATCAATACAAACATAATTGAAATAAAGGTTACTTATTTACTTTTATTTTTTAAGTATAAAGGATTTTTGGCACAGATGTCATATGTATTGGTGCGATTTTTTTTCCGACACCAATTTGGCGAAAACCTCGTTACTATATCATCTATATCTGGGTTACCATATCAAGCAAAATAAAGACACTTTGGTGCCAGTTAAGTACCCTATGCGTATAAGATACTGGCATCAGAAAATAATTGGGCCAATATCGGGTGCTGTCTATGACATCTGTGCTGGATTTTTTTGTAATAAATTTATATAAAATTAATTACATTTGTTTTATTCCTATAGAACAAAAGTTCACAATCAATATAATTGTGTGAAATTATGTGACCGACTGACTAATTATGTGATTTTTTTTCTTGCAACCGATTGGCAAAAGATTTTTATCAATAACCAATCGAGAAATTTCATAATTTTTTGCCACAACTGAGTAAAGAAATTACAATTTTTTGCCACAAATTGACAAAACTCTTGTTTTTTTTTTTTTTTGTCAGCAACCAACAGACAAAATTTATGTTTTTTATTTTAACGATCAATTGATGTTCTTCTGAGATACATTGAGAAAATTAGAGATTTCCTTCTTGCACCTTTTATGAAACCGATTGATGTCGAATTTTTTTAAGCGACAAACTGACAGATTATTACAGATTTTTTCCGTGACTGATTGTTGAAATCCAGGATATTTTTCCTTACTGGCAGTGACTGATGAAAATCATGATATCAAAGAACAACTGACTCACGAAATCAGCAATGTTTGGCCATGACTGATTGAAGAAATTCAGGATTCTGTTTGCCACAACTGATTGAAGAAATCTCCGATTTTTTTTTACAGCGTGTGACAGCCGAAATTTATGATTTTTTATCAAAAATGATACACAAATTTTGTTATGCATTTCAATGGCCGATTGATGAAATCAGCTATTTTTTCTTTACGTGACTGACTGGTGAAATCTAAGATTTTTTTTTACCGCAAGTGACTACCAAAAATTACGATTGATAATGATCCACACATTTTGTAATATATTTCAACGACCAACGGACAAAATCAGTGATTTTTTGCTGCGACTGATTGAAGAAATTTGTGAGTTTTTACCACAACTGAATTATGAAATTGTTTGTTGTGAGTGAATTCCGAAATTTATGAGTTTTATAAATGACCAATCGACAAATTTTTAATGTGGCTTACGAAATCAATGAATTTTTAACGTGACTTACTGAAGAAATTTGCTATTTTTTCCCACACTTGATAGAAATAAGTTCGCGATTTTTATCAGCAACATATTAAAATTTACAATTTTTTCAATAATCAATTAACGAAATCCATTTTTTTTTTCATTCAGGGTGAGTAGCAACATTTTAGTTCTAAAAGTAAGCACCTGTAAGTACTTTATAAGCACATTTTTAGGGAAAAATAAGCACCCATTTATGTGCACATACGTATCATGTTCTATTCAATATTGAAGAAAAAACTTCCTTTTTTTTTATTAGAAGTTATTCAGATATGCCAACCTTTCAACATGCTAAACAATAGCATGCCAACTCTTTAAGGTAGAGATTTATTATTGGAGCCTTATCAAATCATTTGCTTTATTTAAATGGTATAAGAGCCATATTTTAAAGTAAGTAATTTTGTGACCGATTGAAGAGATCAGTGATCTTCTGAATTTCCATGCCTATTTGATGTAATTTTATAATTTTTTTTTTCTGCAACAAATTGAAGAAATTTGTGATTTTTCCGATGATCATTTGACAAAAATAGTTTTATTTTGCTCAATTGTTTGATGAATTTCGCCACTACAGATTGCTGAAATTAGTAATTTTTTTTAAATTAATGAAATTCTGTAATTCTGCGTCATTTGACTAAATTCGTTATTTTTTCCTGCGACCAATAGACAAAATTCTCGATGTTTTTCACGATCATTTGATGAAATTTCTGACATTTTTCACGATCATTTGGCAAAATTCAAGATTCTTCCCACGATCGTTTAACGAATTTTGGTAATTGTTTTGATCAATCCAGGGGGTGATTCTGAGTAAAAAAAAATATTCTGAAATTCACAACAAATTTTTTGAAAGGTTACAGCAGAGGGGAGAAGGTGTGTTGAATCCACTCCTGGCACTAACTGTGCATGTTTCCCGCAGACCTTTGCGAAATTCGCGATCTTTTGATGAAATTTTAGTTTTTTCGCAATCTTTTGATGAAATTTGCGGATTTTTTCGCCATCTTTTGATGAAATTTGTGGATTTTTTTGCCATTTTTTGAAAAAATTTGCATTTTTCCGTAATCTTTTGACGAAAATTTTGGGGTTTTTTCGCGATCTTTTGACAAAATTTTCAGGTTTTTTTCGCGATCTTTTGACGAAGTTTTCGGTTTTATTAGCGATCTTTTGACGAAATTAGTTTTTTTTAGTGATTCTTTGACGAAAGTAGTTCTTTTCGCGATCCATAGAAGAAATTTGCGTTTTCCCGCAATCCTTTGACGAAATTAGAGGGGTTTTTTCGTGATCTTTTGACGAAATTCCGAGTTTATTTTCGCGATCCTTAGAAGTTTGCATTTTCCCGCAATTCTTTGATTAAACTCGTGATTATTTTCAGTGGCTGACTAGCCAAATTTCCAATTTCCACGATTTTTTTTCCACGATCGTTTGACGAAATTCCCATTTTTAAAAAAAAAAAAAAATCAATTGACGAAATTCGCAATCTTTTTCCGTAACTGATTGATAAAAATAGCAATCATTTTCACGATCGTTTAGCCAAATTCGCAATTACTATTTTCAGTGACTTACGGACACAATTCTGATCTTTTGACAAAAATCGGAATTTTTTTTCCAGAGATCTTTTGACGAAATTCGCGATTTTCTTGCACAACCAATTGGCAAAATTCTTGTTTTGTTTTCAGCCGCTGATTAATGAAATTACTTATTTCCGCGATGTTTCGACATTGTGATACTTTTTTCAAATTCGCAATTTTTTCTGCAAATTTTGACAGGCACTGGAAATAAGCGCCTTGTAAGGAGCTTACAAACTTTTTTCGAATGTAAGCACCTATATGCACAGCTACGCACCCTGTTTTTTTTTTTTGCAACGATTTGTCAAAATTCAAAAATTTTTTTCTGGGATCCTTGACCAAGATCAGGATTTCTTTTTTTTAACCGATTGACGAAATTAGAGATTATTTTCGCAATCAAATGATGAAATTTTTAGTACTGTGACAAACTTAAGAAATTTATAATTTTTTTTTTTTTTTTTTGTATAGAATTGTCGAAATTCGTGATTAAAAAAAAAAATAAAATTGCAGAATTCGGCAAAATTTAAAAAATATATTCGTGGAAAAATCACATCTAGATTGCTGAACTCTGCTTTAAAAAATAATTGTCAGGGTGGAGGGTTGAAAAATATAGGAAAAAATAGGAACTTTTTCAAATTTATAGGAAATATAGGAGCACTGCTAGGCCTGTATGCAATCAGAAAGCAGAAATTGTAAGGCAGATTCCATTGTTCAGAAATGAACAAAATAATCTCAACATGATTATGCAAAAGAGCAAAGAGAGCGAACTTTCAGTTTTCATTCTTGCGATAAAAAATTATAGAATTGTAAAACGGAAATTCAACAAACAGAGTTACGTTCTGTGGTTCACGTGACAGGATTCCTTTACTAATTCTACCCTACTTTTCGCCGAAATTTGAATTGAAGTGAATATTTTGCTCATATTAGTCATGATCCTACTTTTGTAGTTTGCAATAAATGGGAAAATCTTAATATAGTTTATATAACAAATTTTTCTTAAGGCTGCTTATCACTCAGTTTTCGAATTCCCCATGGTAATGTTAAGTTTATGGACATTTGATGCATTCTTGTATTTAAAATATCTCCTCGAGAAATTAATATTTTTAACTTCTTTTTTCTGTGTACTCTTTTTAAAGGATGTCTTTTGTCTTAGTTCTCAAAATATTTCTAAAATCTATGCTTCATTTTATATGAAGCGTTAAAATTTTACCCCCAGTTTGTCTGCTTTTAACACATAAAATATTAAATTAAGTATAGATTTTAGAAATATTTTGAAAACTAAGAAAAAAAGACATCCTTTAAGAAAAGTACACAGAAAACAGAAATAAAAAATATTAATATCCCAAGAAGATATTTTAAATATAAGAATGCATCAAACATCCATAGACTTAACATTACCGAGGGGAATTCGGAAATTGAATGACGAGCAGCTTTAAGGTGAAAATTGCTTGTTCTAACTGTGTCCTCATATTAACAGAGTTTGAATGTATATATATATATATATAGTCCTCCCCACTTAATCGGGTCACGGATAATCGATAATCGAATACCCTGCTTATTCGAATAGAATCCTCCAGAACCATATTTATTCCTATTGGTTCGACGTTATTTTTCCCCACTTAAAACAAATACCTTTTACGAACTGTCCCCGCTTAATCGAATAACAACTGTATGACCAATGTTTGATAATAGGTGCAGAAAGCACTTTTCAGCTGAAATTTCCTTCCACCTTTTGTCATTTTCGATCCCTTTACGCTGAAAACAAATTTTCAGTTCTGCAATGATTTCGGCCAGCATGTGTATAATGGACAAATCAAATGATTTCCCCACCTTGATCTCCCCACTATCACTTCTTGCTGTTAACCAGGCTATAATGGCAATGCGCCATCACTTCAAAACTCGAGATGGTAGTTGTAATACTTTGCACTCATTCAAAAAAATAACTCGATATTTACTCCTTTAATATTCCACTTAAACAAACCACTTTAAACGATTTTTTTAAGTCAGTATAAGTAACGTAAATCAGAAGTAGCAAAGTTTTGACCAAATTCAAACGAGCTGCATTAAGTGTGATGTAAACCATATAAATGTATGTACTGACATTAAATTAATATATATTTACTTTATATTAGCATTTCTATTTATTTTAGTTTATGTTATTATATTAATGATTTATTATGCTGTTAATTAAATATACCATAGATGGTTATTTTGCCTTTTTATTATGCAATAAATATTACAGTTATGATTTCCTGTTTAATCAAATACCCCGCCTAATCGAATATTATTTCTGGAACCATCAGTTTTCGCCCAGTTGGAAATTTACATCTAACATCAATATTCATTTAAATGGGGGCTACTGTATATATATATTAACTATTATATCCTTTACAATATGTTTCACTAAATACAGTTCTTCTAAAACAATCTAAAATTATCACACCAGTCAACTTTGCGTAAAATGTTTCTAAAACATAAGTGGCAAATATTAGTACTACTGAATGTTGCACTCCCATTCTTTTCACATTTTAAACATAAAATAAAATATTGTTCATTTGTATGAATGTATGTACAGTGCACTCCCGATTATCCAGGTTAATCACCAGGAGAGGTCGCGCGGACAATCGAAAAACACGGATAATCCGAAAACTCATTTTTATTAAAGAAAAAAAACAACACCAGTACAAATAAAAAAAATTACTTACATTTGCATGCTGTGTAACATAAAATTAGGAATTTTCCTTTTAATATTTACTGCTTAGAAAAATCTGTAATGCATCTTTGTTTCTGCTGTTTGTTCATCTCTTATCTTATATCGATGCATACTTTACGAACCGCAGTAATGTCACCAAAATCAAATTTTCTTTCTCCCATATAATATACTCTAACAAAGTTTTTACAGTAGAGCAGTAGAATGAGAAATTGTATTTCCCCCTTTTGTACATCTTTTGCATCAGTACTATCATCACTATTAGATTTAACAACACGTTAGAAACGATGTCTTCATCAGTCAAATACTGGAAGCCAGGTCCACATGCTCTCCCATCCTCTTTAACCCTACCCGTCAAATAGGTTTCAGAGCGTTTGATTTTACCTCTGCTTAGTTCATAATATTATCAGTTTAAACCTGAAAAGATTCTAATTCACATCAACATCGATTCTACATGCATGATAATTTTTTTTTTGTGAGTCCGGAATGAACACGGATAATCCGCAAACCGGATAATTTGCACACGGATAATCGAGAGTACACTGTATTTAAAAAGATTTCACTCATGCAATGCTCAGCATGAATTCTGAAATATGAATATGTAAAATAGAAAGTCTAAATAATTTGATTTAAATGACTTACATTAAAAAAATTTGTATTTTTTCTTTCAGCAAACAGTCCTGACATGGACGGATATTTTTTAGCAGGTGGTGTAGCAGCCAAAAGAATTTCTCTGGCCCACTGCAAATTCTGTAATATACAAACAGAAGATTCAAATTTTCATTACATAAAAATTACACTTGGTGGACGAAAATTTAATTTAATGAATCAAAAATCAATAGTGAATTATTTGCACAGGAAAATTGTGTTGGTAGCTGTTCTGTTGTTTTAACATAATTGTGATTTTTATAACCATATTATTTCTTTGTAAAAAAAAAAAAAAAAAAAAAAAAAAAAAACCCTATGATGGACAGTTTTTTAGGGTGGTGGGGGGGCGTAAGTATGTAAAGAAAGTATTGCAATCATGATAAAAAACAGGCTATGAAACTAAAACACCTTTATTTTTTGAGGGGTCTCCTGAATAATCCATTCTTATTTTTATAACAATTTTGTATGTATGTGAAAATATACATGCGTATGTTAGCAGTTGCTCATTTTTTAGGCTTGCACAGCTCATTTTTGGAGTTACAATAATATATGCATGTGAGTGAACACAAGAGAATCCAAATGGCCTTTTTGATCGAACCTTTTGTTTGCAGATATGTTACAGACCATTGTCACAAAAACAGCATATATTTTCGAACAATTAGGACAGAGGGTTGGTATCTAAACCATTTTTTACCTTTTATATGACCAGAGAGAACCAATAAGTATTTTCTTTTTTAACTCAACTATTCAGTTGCTCATGCTCATCTTATGCAGATGCAACAATATACTTCACCAGAATGGGACTTAAATTGATAAAACTATTTTTTTTCTTTATTAAAAGAAAAAAAAAAAAAAAAAAGAAAACCCCGTGAGTTTTATTAGTCTGATAAAAATGAGTGGAAATTTAATTATTGATTTTACTCAGAAAAAATTGCAAAATACCGACATATAAAACAATGCAAAACTCTCATTAGTATAGTTATATAAATTCAATTTCAATACTTATTTTAATTTAAAAGTTTTAACGTTTGCATGATTGGAATGAAAATTCAATGAAAATTACATCATAATTCTAGTAAAATGTTCCAACTTTATGAATGAAACACAGGTAATTTTTTTCAGAACATGAAATCATTATCACCAGTGGAAACATTTTGCCTCTATAAAATTAGGATTGAAATTTTTATTAATTTTTAAAGTACTATTTATTTGAACACAAAGTTCAGTTGAGTCACTCTAGATTTTAAAACTTTATATTACATCAAGCTGTGTCAACAAAAGTATCCATAAACTAAGTAATATTTAATACAGACATTTTATATGACTTAGTAACCTTCAAATATGAGACTATTAACGAATAAACACATATATAATAAAAAAGACCCAAGGGTATGCCGATTTAAATCAGATCGGTTAAAATCATGATTTAAATCAATATGAACTTTTACTATTTTGAAATATGTAGTTTTGCTTTGACTTAGAGTATAATAAAATTAAAACAACCTGCATGTTATTTAGATCAAATATCCCAGTAGCAGAAATTTCTCCAAGTGTCTGCAACAGATGATTCAAGGGCAAAAAATAATCTACAGGTAAAATATTTTTATAACTGAAGCGTTAATTAATCAAACAATCACTTACCTGTAGCATTTTTAGGCATTTTATAAATTTTTATTAATAATAATCTTAACTTTTCGTATTAAGTAATACAGAGCTAAACATAATACGAAGCAAAATAAAAGTTCGATGAAAAAGAATCTGCAAAAGAGAAAGAAAATCTGTGACGCCCGTCTCCCGTCTTGAACTTTCTGCTATCGGGTCAAATATAATAAGCCAAAGTAGTAAAAAAAGAAGAAAGTGCATATGAATGACTGTTTTACATTCCCAATTGTAGCTATCTGTATGTATTATTTTTTCTTCTTCAGAGCATTAACTGGAGAGTATAATACATTGTGGAATTTTCATGAATATTCATCATGAGAGAAATATCCTTGATTTCCAAAACAAAAGTGGCCCAAAATTCATTTGGACATTATTACCATTATATGCATCACTTAAATGCTATTTGACATGACATTGCTGAAAAAATATTAATTTTTTATTTATTTTATCTTGAAACTTTTTATCTATGGTTGTGTTGTAGGTTGTAAGAACATGGGAAGCAGAAAAAAGGAAATAAAAGATTTTATAGCTGTTTAATTTTTGAAAGAATTTTAAATGTCTTTCGCTTGAAAAAAAAAAAAAAGCTTGTTAATTTTTTTGGTAACAAATAGATAAGATTCCTCATGTAATTATTATTACAGGGTTCGTACACATTTGAAAAGAAAAAATCCAAAGAGTGCAGAAAAACTCTAAGGAACACAAGAATTTTAAAGGACTTTCTGTATTTGTCATGTATGCCATGCCCTCATGTAACACGACCCATACTAATTTTTAATACCTAATTTAGAGTGAAAATAGATTTTATTCAATTAAAATCTAATAGCTAAGCAAAAATTGCATAGTATTCGCAAGATATTGCTTACTGATTTAATAAATTTGAATACAAAATTACCAACGGGCTATTTTATGCAGTGACCGATGGTCATATATAAAGAGGCCGGTCAAATACCAAATTCTTATCATATATTAAGTGTGCATAGATTTTAAAAGTAAATTTTAAATTGAAAAAAACCATGTGGCATATACAAAAAATTAGAGTAACTTTTTTTTTTGGGGGGGGGGCTTAGAATAACAGTAATCCCTCAAACTTTCAGTACTTCTCCATTATCCCACCAACTATTTTCCATTTAAAAAAAACCTTGGCCAAACTGTAGGATTTAATGCCAAAAGTGAATGACTGCGATTTCATATTCAATTGATGTCAGATTCGTTACACGCTCCCAATTTTCGGACAATGTATGTGTGTCCCAAAACGTACGACTGGCGGGGAGGCATCCTGCCTAAAAGTTGTGAGATAAAACTTGTTCAAAATCTCTAACATCTACATTCCTTGTTTATGGTTTTGTATATTGCTGTTACAGTTATATTTGCCAAGGGGCATAATAAACACAAATAATAATGGAAGATTGGAAAGAACAGAATGCTCTTTATTTAGTGTGACAATGTAAACAGATGTAACATATAAAATGTACATAAACATTAGATAAAGCCTTGAAATTATGAAGCTAAATAGATTATTAAAATTTGCAGTAATTATTCTAATGATCAAAAAGATTTAATTCCATTCAAAATAGCAATAAAATAATAATCCTTTTTATAAACTCAGTTAAATATGAATCTAGGTGTTGACATGCTGTTCCGCCAAGCTTTTTATTTCAGCATTTAGTTAAACTAAGATGCTAAACAACAAAGATTTGATGTTTTACATATGTGCACCTGTATCTGGATTTATAAAGTTATAGCAGTGATTCACTTTGAAATGCTCGAATTCTGAAGATTGTAATTCTTTAGTTTTATAAGCCTTCCATGAATTTGAAAAAATGACAGAGCCATCTTCTATATGCTCTTTTATTTCTTCCATGAGAGTAGCTGCACTTCTCTTTTTAAAAAAAGACTTTCATAACTTTCTACAATGTTTTTATACCCTCCAATTTTTCATGAATATCTTTCCAGAAAGTTAGACATATAAACTTCTCGAAAATAACCATTTCAATTATTCACCATACTCAGGTTTAAATCCATTAATGTTAATTCATCTGACTAGCCATAAATAAACCTTAATGCAGTTATAAATTTGATTTTATAGCCATCTGTTACATTTTCAATATTTCAGATTATTAATTTATCGTCTGCATTATTTCTCTATTTAAATTTAAATATTTAAGTTAAAAAACAACTTTAAAAACGTATTAAGTAAATAAATAAAAAGCACTCTAAATAATTTATATTCCGTTAATAATCCTATAATTAATAATTATTCAAAGTAATAAATATTATAATATGCAATTAAATATAATTCTAATAGTGTACAGATCTTTTAAAATATAAACATTACGGAAAATCGTTCGTTAAAGTAACTTACAATGCTTTTCTTACAATCGCTTACTTCCGAAAATATAAATTAAAAAAGTTATTTAATATTAATTATTTTATTCCAAAACTATTTTTATTGGATGCTACTATTTATTTCTAAGCGTTTGCCAAAATTTCATTAATTTTAAACCGTAATTTAGCGAGATATCCACATTACAAAATTTAATCACTCCTGTCAGTTTTAAAAGACGCGCAATCCATTTTTTTCCCCGACGCAGTTAGACATTTTTATCTTTCTTCCTCGCAGTAAAGGACGTCGTGACGTCACTCTATCCTCCATCTTGTTTTGGTATCATGGCGTGACATCGCTGGTACTCAGGAATGCAGGGGGAATGCAACTTCGATTACGATACAAATCGTTATCGATATTTCGATTGCATCAAGTTCTGTAGGACTAAATCACAAATTTATATCATTTTTTTCTCAAAATGTAAGAGAGACCAATATTCTTTTCTAGGAAAACTAAACTGACTTATAAAAAAATCATTAAGAATAGAATACGCAAATCACATCCTAGTGCTGCCTTTAAAATCAAAGGCAACATCATGCTTTTGTAGTATTGATATTAAATCCTATAGTTTAGCAATTATTATATACTAAAAAGATAGCCCGTCAAAAATGACGGAAAATGAGATATGAAGTTATATACAACACAGTGAATAAGTTGCTAGAAAATACATTGCCAAATTTCATATTTTCGCCAAGGCCATTTTCACTATCTCGCCAAAGCCCTTATACTGGAAAAATACCTAAAGCACATTAAAATCAAGCAGTTAGGAAATCAGGTAGTACAGCGCCGTCTAGTGGCAGTTATTTTATTAGAAGCATCAGTATGAAGATGTAAAGACGTATATTTTTGTATATTACGCTTTAAATTCTGACTCATACATTGAAAAAAAAAAAAACCCTTAAATGTATGTGCGATGTTTAAATTAAATTGCGGTGAGCTCGATTATGAAAGATTAACGGTTTTAAATGGGAATCTCGTCAAATTAGGCAGCTATCGCCAAGTTATCTTCACAGACATATATTAGGCAACTTATTTTTGTCACCAAACTTGGCAATATTTCTTCAAATTTGGCTATAATTCGCCAAGTTGGTAAAACTTCGGTGCTATTTGCGTCATTACTATTTTTCAACAATTACTCATTTCAATGAGGTGGTCCTACCGGAATTGTGAGGGACACACAGAGACTTGGATTTTATATAAATATATATATATTTTTTTTACATGGAAAGTGGTCAACGGGATAATGGAAAAGTACCGAACTTTCTTTGCCTCTGTAAACATGAGCAGATTTTTATTTTATGTCCTTTTCTCATTTACTTCCTTCTTTCATGCCATACATACTTAAGAAATATGACTATACAAGCAGTATTATTCATTGTGTACGATACCATACAAGTCTTCCTTTTCTACTCCTGTATACTTCAATTTAATCACTGATCAATGCTTAATTTTTATTTGCGATAATTTAAACCATCTTAAAGGAGTATTTCGTTTATTTAAGAAGTTCTTACTCCTTGGAAACTTTTATTATTTCTGATATTATTATATTTATTTCTAAATAGTTTCTAAGTAGTCTAAGAAGTTTGCATGCACTCTATTTTTATTATTAGCACAATTATTTTGCATATATATTGATTGTAACATCTTGATACAGTTCCTGGCAAGATCATGATCACTATAACATTGTAAAAGAGATACAATGATTGTTCTATTACATAATATTAAGTGTTATTTAATAGGATTACTTAAGGAAGTACTAAATAAAAGTTACGGAATACAAATAAATTTAGAAAGATTCTTGATGAAAAAAAATACTACAAATTGGTTGAAAAGTTTCTTGAATATATAAAATGCTTTATATTACAGCTAGATATGAACTGACAGAAAAAGTAAATGTTAAATATTATTTGAGATGAATTAAAAGATCCAGAAAAATACGAAAAGAGTTTTCGTGTATGCGTATGTGTCTGTGCAGTGTGAATTTAAAACTGGGAAAATTGTTTTCGGAAGTGAAAAAAATTTCCGTTTTTCAAAACTAATTTTTGCTGAAAATTAATTTTTAACAAAAAAAAAAATTGTCTTAGTTAACTAGTTACCTTTAAAATGATCTATGTGTTACCAAATTATTTCCAGCAACCCAAAAAATAATCATCTACCAGAATTTGTGTTCATTATGGAAGTTATAATAAACATTATTTTTAATAGATTTTTTCAAAAAGTGCATATAAATTTAGCATGATTTTTATAAAAGTAGATGGAGTATAAAGACAAATTATTTTGGAAACCTTCAACTCTTGGTTGTCATTCACAGTGCCGTAATTAGCCATTCTTGTGCCTTGTGCAAAAACTTGCATTTAAGCCCCTTAATTAGGTTTGAGAAAACAATAATAAAGTTAAGATGTCAAAGAATAGGTTTAACATATATAGAAAAAATATTTCTTAGTGTCCAAAATCTGTAAAATTTTTACAATTTATAAATGGTATAATGTCTCCAAATCCTGTATATAATCTTGGAGAAAAAATATTTACATATATTTTTTTTAAAGTAACATTTGAAAAATAATGTCACATTCTTGCCACCTTAGTTTGTAGTTTGATTAAAGTTCTTCTGCAAAAAACTTATAAAACCAACCAACCACAGATTATCAGACCACAAAATGAAAGTACGCCTGTGGAACAGGTTTTAATTATTTTGAAGCACTTATGAGTGTTTGAACCTTTCCAGATTTTTATAGGTGATATAAATGAATTGACCAAAGGCCATGTGAATTTTTTTTTTTTTTTTTTTTTTTTTTATCCAAATGCTCTTAATGTTTATCCTATGGGCAATTGTGCAAAAAAAAAATAAAATAAAATCGACAAAAGTGACTTTCAGAAATGTTTTTTTCTTCAAAAGGTTACTATTTGTATTTTTTAAATTGGCTTGCAATATTGGAAAGTGAACTGAGTGTACATGATGGTTAGTATTTTCTTTTCTGCATTTTTTTTTTTTTTTTTCAGAGTCTATGCGTAATTTTGAAGTATGCCTAAAAAAGGGAGGGAGGGGTGGTCCTGTAATTTAGATGTTAAAAAAATAGTCATTATCATTCAAACTATTTGAAATTTTTAAGAGTTAAAAATATGTTTCCTTAGCCAGCATTAAAAAGTCACAAAAAAAAAAAAAAAAAAAAAAAAAAAAAATGTTATTTAGTGGTAAAAGGGCTCCTAAGACTTTATTTCACTTGGACTTGTACAGTAATTAAAAAACATATAGTTCTTGTAGACCAAACCCTTTGGAATTTTTAAAGGTTATAAATATAACAGTTTAGCAACCCAAGTAAAAAAAATCCTGAATATATATTTACATCTAGGGAGTTGTAAAAGAAATATGTTTTCTTCTCCTTTTTTTCTTGTTTTCGCATAAGGTTCTTTAACATAATAATAAAAAAAAACAGTTCTTGTCTCCCAAATGGTCCTAAATTTTAATAGTTTATAAATATAGCTGTATCAGAGTCCTCTATAAAATTTCATGAACAAATATGCAGATTTAGTAGTGAAAATATGAACAAAAGCTTGGCAAAACCATGCCGAAACACTCCGCTTACAAGCTTTTTTGACGCAATTTTTTCAGATTTTATCCTTTTTAAATACTTCTACTCATTTAAACGTTTCAATATTTTGTAGTAGATGTAAATTAAGTCTGTCAAGACACTTTAAAAATATTGTGTCAAAATATGGACGTTTAGTTACTTTTAGCATTGAAAAAATAACGTGCAAAATGAACCATGGTCACGAATTGAAAAGGTTAAAATTCTCATTTTTGAAAAGCAGTTCTGCTGACTATTAGAAGAAGGTCACAGCTTTAAGAGCATATTTTTTGCTTACCGATACCTCCAAAATTTTGCCCTGGGAGGGGCGAGTTTGAGTAAGGGGGAAAACTTTTACCACAAAAATAACCCTTTTTGAAAAAAAAAAATTCCAAAGGGTTAGCACCGATACTTTTTCGAACTGATTGTGGTGTTTGAGATGAAAAAGTATGAAATTAAACAATATATCTTCCATTTTTCCATATCTTGAGTGGTTTGGCCGATGGAGGTTAAAATAAAATGGAAAAAAAACTGGCATTTGGGGAGACACATGTATGCAAAAACACAAGTATAATGACTACATTGCTGTATTCACACTGTAATCTAGCCTAAGTTAGGCAAGTTAACATAGGCATATTCAAAATATCAGTCAGTTCTGCCTTTCATTCAAATGTTCATCATGTTGATCAAAGACATCTAGCTCTAAGTAAGGCAAAATCTGCCAAACAGCACAGTAGGAAAGGCGGAAAATTTAAAAATATAATTTCTTGTCAAAAACATTTTGGGCCCCTCTTTCAAGTGGACCCTTTGTGGTTGCACCTGCCTAGTTACCGCTCTGGCCATTCAATATCTTAAGGGAATGTATCATATAAATTATATCATAAGGGAAAAAATCATAAAAATCAAATTCAAATTTAAAAAATCTAATTTTAATTTTCAAAAAATCTGATTATTTTAATTAAAAAAAATTGTAAAATCTTGATTTTTTTTTTTTTTTTTTTTTTTCACTCTGCTTAACATGCATTTAAAATAGTATAAGCATAATTAAGATTTCCATGCACCTTTGAATTCGAAATATGAACCTTTAATAAAATAAAATACAAAAAGATATTTTTAACTTTTAAACTATTTCTCTTAATGTTACAAAATTTAGATTTTCATAATTAATAAGAGAGGGAGGAAGAAGAGGGCTGATAATAATTATTGCTTCCTAAAAAGAATGTTTGTAATCCTATTTTAAAAAATAAATGCATAAATAAATGAATAAATAAGTAAATCTGGAAAATTATTGAAAACAGTTAAATATGGTGCATTTAAAATATTTTTGATTATTTAATTTAGACTGAAAAAGGTATATATGACATTAAATCATGAAAAATCAATAATATAATTATTAAATGATTAAGTTTTTTCTTTTCTTAATAGTAATCACTCAAAATAATTTTTCAAAAAATCTACTTTTAAGAGCAAAATTTTTAAAAGTCTATTTATTAGCATGTAACATTATATGTAACAATTTTCAATAGCAAAGATTTATATACAAAGTTTTGCATATTGTATTTAATATAACTGCCGATTCAATAAAATAGCACTAGAAATACATATAAATGGTTCTCCTAAACAACAATATACTAATACAAATTGCAGAAACACTCCATTCAAATATAAAAGTAACAAGTAAAAAAGATTAAAAGTTTGATATTAAAGAAGATTTTACACAAAAATATCTCATACAATATAAAATAAAATATTTCATACCCTATTTACAGGAAGTAAAAAAGATTAAAAGTTTGATATTAAAGAAGATCTTACACAAAAATATCTCATACAATATAAAATAAAATATTTCATACCCTATTTACAGGAGAATGGCAATAATAATGAGCCATTCGATACAAAGCTTTATAATGCTGAGGAAATCTCTGAAGAACTTCTCTCAGAGCATCTAGACATTTTGGTATCAGTCTACAAATATCACTTCTGCTTCTCTTAAGATCTTCTGCAGAAGGCTGTGTTGGACTTTCAGCCACTACATTATCAGATTTGGTAGAACTTTTATGACTCTGTGATGGTTGAGCATTGTCTAAACATTAACAAGTTGAGAAAAAGTTAAAGAATATTAAATTAAGTAAGTCTTAAAATTACATCAAACAATAAACAGGGTTAATCAAAATTATGTTAAAGTTAAATAATAAAACACTTAATCTAAAATTTTGAAACTTTTTCTTTGTTTCAGATATACCTAATGGGTAAAAATGGATGACAGATGCAGACACAGTATAAATATATTCAAATGTAATATTTTCCTCATTGGGTATTAACATAACTTTGAATAGAAGTTTCCCATTTACTAACCCTGTATACATATTTCAGAAGAGGCCAAAGAGAAGAGAAGTACATAATTATACTTCTGTTGTACAAAATGTAGAGCTGTACAATGTGAGGATTTCAATCAGACGATAATAAACTATTTTACTTCGAAACAGATCTATCACATTAATTCAATAAAATATGCTGAACGACTTTTTACACATTCAAAGTACATCATAACTCAGATAATTAAATACTCGGGAAAATGAATATGAATATATTTATTATGACCTAGACAAGCCTGGTTCAAATCAGATATAGCGCAGATCACCCGCTTCGAGAATTTAATTACATCTACATTAAAACAAAAATCAAAAACAGTAAAGTAAAAAAGGGTTGCAATTCTTGGCGATGACTCTTTTTTGCCAAGTCAAACAGAAAAAGGGGATTTTAACACAACGAATACAAAAGAGATTAAAAAATTTATAGTGTATAAGTAGCTTATATAAATAAGTCAAACTGATATCAAAGCTTGAGAAAGATGAAATCGAACTTTAAACTAGTTGGTTGGTTGATTTTTGACGGCCGATTATCTACTCTAGGGATATAGGCCCGATGGGGGAGTGCCCTACGTGGGGGTCTTTCTAAGGGAACCTAACTCGTATTTTCGCATGGAAATCCATGGCTCGAAGAAAACCACGAAAACTCCGAACGATTAGGCCGACGGGCAGGGGCGTAAATCCTGGGGGGGTACGGGGGGGTGCAACACCCCCCTACGAAAAGATCAGTCGGAAAATTTCACGTTCGATCGGAAAAAATGGTATTAAACTATAAAAACTTATAAATTGGAAAAATGAAAAAAACCAGTCGGAAAAATTCCCGTTCGATCGGAAAAAAGTAAATTTAGTCAAAAAAAAATGGCATTAACGGATAAAAACTTATGAATTGGAGAAATATTTTTGTAGTTTTTAATTAGTAAATAAGAAAAACAAGTTAGAGCGAAGAAAACCTATAAAATTTTATTCTTAGTCGGATTTTTTTCCCTTGTAATTTTTAATTAGAATATTAGAAAAAACAATTTAGAACGAAGAAAACCTATATAAATTTATACTTAGTCGGAAATATTAAGGATTTTATTTTTGTGATTAAAACTATTCAGAAAAACTTTGACTTGTCAAATATTGTGAACTCGAAAACCTCGATATGAAGAAACAAAATATTTATATACATATTCCAGCAATGTTAATATTATTTGTAACCTTGATATTTTGATCAAAAACTTTGATATTCCGAACTTTTTTCTGTTCCCTTTGACTTCGAGATATCGAGATCCAGCTATATTTATTTATAGTCGGAAAGTTTTTAGTCTAGTCTGGAAATTTTAAGACATACTGATTGAAGTGAAGAAACTTCTATTTTTTTTTTTTTTTTTTTTTTTTATCTAACTTTAAATTTAGTTAGAAACCTGTATCACGGAATTTAGATGATATCCGATGAAAATTCAAAACTGAATTGCAAATATTTAGTATATATGTCGTAGACTAATTGAGAAATCCGGCTCTTTGCAAAGAGCCGGGAAAATTGGAGAATCCATCTCCCTTTTTCCAATTAGCCTGATATTTTTCAGGCTTATTGCAAAGAACCTAGGAAGCGTTAGGCTAATTGAAAAATGACCACTTATTATCCGATCAGGGTGATATTTTTAGCTCACAGGCTATCAAAGCCTGAGAGCTTATTTTCCCGCCGATTCTGTATGTACGTGTGTACGTACGTACGTACCTATGTACGTAACACGATAACTCTTCATAGAAATATCCGTTTTGCTTCAACAGGGTTCGTACACATTTCTTTAAATAAAAATCAAGTACTTTTAAGGACTTTCAAGGACCAAAACCAAAAAAATTTAAGGACCTTCAAATTAAATAAACTAATAAATTATAACATGCATTTTTTAATAAAGGGTTTCTTTCATTTTTGTAAAAGTTTTAAATATTCAAATGGACAGAAACAGGGGGGGGGGGGGGATATTTCACCATGTGGAAGTAGAAATTTAGAAAATTTTAAAATAACAAACAGCAGAAAAAAAAACTAGTCAGATGTGCCAATCTCAAAACTTTCTTCTATCTCACACATGTTAATACTACAAAATTCATCATCAGAGTGCCAAAATTCAATGGTCTATGTCCCTCATGAGGATTCTAAAGATATGAAATTCCGTGCATTAGTTCTTGAGATACGACTATTGTTAAAACCGTGCAAATCCTGCAAAATATAGCATAGCAGCACACCACCACCTGTAGGGTGATTTACACCAAAACCTAATCAGCAACAACTTATGTAAACATCTAACTGAATCTGAAGTTTGATGAAAATCCGTGCATTAGTTCTTGCGATATAGCTATTGCAGAAATCGTGAAAAATGCAACATAGCAGGGCCATCTATTGGGAGATTAACACCAAACCATAATCAGCACCTATAATTATCAAGGTATACCTGAATCTGAAGTTTGATGAAAATTCGTGCTTTAGTTCTTGAGATATAGCTATGGCGTAAATCATGAAATATGCAGCATAGCAGCACCACCTGTTGGGCGATTTACATCAAAAACTAATCAACACTAATTTATATCGAGGATTAACTGAATATAAATTTTTATTAAATTTTGTGCATCAGTTCTTGAGATACACCACCCACAAAATTTGTGTCACATAATGACAAACAGAGTCACAGACTCATTTTGTAAAAACATGTTTTTCAGGATATATGACGCCTAAAATGTGTAAATCGGTCGAACATTCTCCCGAATCCAATACTTTCTTATTGTAAAGATAAACAAAGAGGAGAAACATAATTTTTTCTTATTACTGAGGGGGGGGGGGGGGGTAGTTTAACAGACTTATAATTAACTTAGTTTAAAATACTTTAAATTTTGTATGCTTGGTAAGGAAGGGGGAGGGCGGGGAAACGTCAATTTCGGTGGAGGGGGGGAGTAAAACTGTATGATCGATTATTTATTGTTCAATAAATTAACTAACGGAGCAGAAAAGTTTTAAAAAAAGCAATGATTTTTAAGATTTTAAACTTTATAAGTTGAGGGGGGCAAAGGGACAAGCATATTTTTTTTTAATGTTTAGGGAGGGAGGGAGTTTATTAGATGACTTATTTATTTACCTTACTAAAAATGTACAAGAAAAAAAAACTAAGAGGAGTTTTAAAGACTTTAAATTCCATGTGTTCTTTAAGTGTGTGGGGGGGAAAGGAGGGGGGGGGGGTGCAAAAGGAAAATTCCAATTTCGGGTGGGAAGAGAAATCTTGATTAATTATTTATTGTGGCAATAAAATGACAAAGCAAAAAAAAAAAATTAATTAAACAGTTTCAAAGAGTTTTTAAACTTTGAGTACTGTGGGGGAGCAAAGAAAAACGGAAGAAGAAAAATTTTGAGGGTGAAATTCAGATGAAATTTTGATGAAATGTGATGGAATGAATTGTTACAGAAATTTAGGACAGATTATTTATTCAGTATAAAGTAAGAAATAGAGTACAGGGATGAAAGTGCACTAAAGCCATTTTGTAGCAGCAAAAATCGAATTTTGGAGCAGTAAAATCTATTTTTGTAGCAGCAAAAATTAATTTTGTAGCCATAAAAACTGTTTTTGGAGCAAATTGAAATTCTAATGCTAATAAAAAAAGAAATTTGCGTATTTTCGCGATCTTTAGATGAAATTTGCGTATTTCTTGCGATCTTTTGGCGAAATTCGCATATTTTTCGCGATCTTTTGACAAAATTCGCGTATATTTTGCTATCCTTTGTTGAAATCAGTTTGCTGTTCGCTATTTTTTTGACGAAATAAGCGTGGGTTTTTTTTTTATCTTTTGACAAAATTTGCGTTTTTTTGTGACCTTTTGATGAAATTTGTGGGTTTTTTTCGAGATCTCTTAACGAAATTTGCGCTTTTTTCACAATCTTTTGACCCCATTTTGTTCGTTTTTAGAAGTAATTGGTAATCCTTTGACAAAATTAACGGGGTGTTTTTTTCGCTACGACAAAATTCGCATGTTTTTCGCGATCTTTTGACGAAATTTGCGTATTTTTGGCAATCTTTTGACGAAATTTGCGTATTTTTGGCAATCTTTTGACAAATTTCGCGTATTTTTGGCAATTTTTTGAAAAAAAATCGCGTATTTTTCGCGATCTTTTAACGAAATTCGCGTTTTTTCACCATCTTTGACCCCGTTTTGTTCGTTTTTTGACGAAGTCAGCTATCCTTTGACAAAATGCACGTTTTTTTCGCGATATTTTGACGAAATTCGTGTGTTTTTTGCGGCTTTTTGATGAAATTTGCGGGGTTTTTTCGCCATCTTTTAATAAAAATAGCGTTTTTACGATCTTTTGATCGTGTTTTGTTCGTTTTTTGACGAAATTGGCGATCCTTTGTCAAAATTGGCGATCCTTTGTCAAAATTCGCGATCTTTTGACAAAATTTGAGCGTTTTTCGCGAACTTTTGACAAAATTTATGGTTTTTTGCGACCTTTTGATGAAATTTGCGGGGTTTTTTCGCCATCTTTTAACAAAATTATCGTTTTTACGATCTTTTGGCCGCGTTTTGTTCGTTTTAGACGAAATTAGCGATCCTTTGACAAAATTCACGTTTTTTCGTGATCATTTGACAAACGTCGCGTGTTTTTCGAGATCTTTTGACCGCGGTTTTTTGCTATTTTGACGCAATTAGCGGCCTAGAAAAAGGTTAAAAATGGATTTTTTTTCGTTTCTCGGATCGACGAAATCGTGCTAAATTTCATCTTGGCACTAAGTACGTTTTGGCGCAAAATGAAAAAAAAAATAGCGGTTTCGTAGAAGCTTGGCGCAGTAAAGCGATTTTGGCTTCGTCTGGCGCAATTGGCGCAGTTCTTACATCCCTGAGAGTAGAAAAAGGTAAGAAAAAAATGAAGTTTTTAACTTTGATATTACGAAGGGGGAAGTGAAATTTCAGAAGAAGGGGAGGCAAGGTGGGATTAAGATTTTTTTAAATCAGAAATTAAAAGAAATGCAGAAGAGTTTTACCTTTGATTGAGAATTAATATGAGAGTAAAATTAAGCACTTTTAAGGACTTTTTTCAGATTTTGCATGAAAATAAGTACTTTTAAGCACCAAAAATTTCCTTTGAAAAATGTAAGCACTTTTAAGGACTTTCAAGGACCGTACGAACCCTGTTCAAATTTTTTTTCTAGGTTCATTCTGATGAGGTGCTTCCCTGATTAGTTTTTGGGGTTCATTGGTTAAGGATAAAGGGGGGCTAGTCCCCCCCCCCCCCCTTAATTTATATAAATGGGTTTTTCATGCAGAAATATTCAATTTGCTCCAAATTTGGTATACCGGTTTATTGTGTTAAGGAGCTTCCCTGATTAGATTTGGAAGCTCATTATTTAAGTATAAAGGGGGGAAAGGGCGGCTACCCCCCTTAATTTAGATAAATCGGTTTTTCATGATGAATTATTCGATTTGCTCCAAATTTGGTATACCGGTTTATTAAGTTAAGAAGCTGCCTTGATCAGATTTGGAGGTTCATTAGTTACATATAAAGGGAGGAAAGGGGGATAGCCCCCCCCCCCCCCCCCCCGCAGTTTAGATAAATGGGTTTTTCATGCAGAAATATGCGATTTGCAATAAATTTGGTATACCGGTTAATTATGTTAAGCAGCTTCCCTGATTACATTTGGAAGATCATTATTATGTATAAAGGGTGGAAAGGGGGGCAATTGCCTCTCCCCTTAATTTAGATAAATGCGTTTTCCATTCGATTAGCTCAAATTTGGCATACTGGTTTATTATGTTAAGGAGATGGCTTGATTAGATTTGAAGGTTCATTAGTTAAGTATAAAGGGAGAAAAGGGGGGAAGATAGCCCCCCCCCCCCTTAATTTAGGTAAATGGGTTTTTAATGCAAAATTATTTGATTTGCTCAAAATTTGGTATACTGGTTTATTATGTTAAGGAGCTTCCCTTATTAGATTTAGAAGTTCATTAGTTAAGTATAAAGGGAGGAAAGGGGGTTAGACCCCCCCCCTTAATTTAGATAAAAGGGTTTTTCATGCAGAGTTATTCGATTTGCTCCAAATTTCGTATACCGGTTTATTATGTTAAGGAGCTGCCTTGATTAGATTTGGAGATTTATTGGTCAAGTATAAAGGAGGGACAGCGGCTAGTGGCCCCATAATTTAGATAAATGGGTTTTTCATACAGAATTATTCGATTTGCTTCAAATTTGTTATACCAGTGTATTACGATATGGCTTCCTTCATTTGGTTTGGAGGTTCATTGGTTAAGTATAAAAGGAGGGGGGAAAGGGGGGCAATCGCCTCTCCCCTTAATTTAGATAAATGGGTTTTCATGCAGAATTATCTAATTTAGTTTAATTTTTTTTTCAACCGGATCCGAACTTGAAGGTTCCAGTTGAAGTCAACCCGAAAACCGACCACAACCAGTTTTCGGATTGAGTTCAATTAGAACTTTCAGGTTCGGATCGGGTTGCCGGTGGACGGAGATTATTTTGTCTGGCTTGCATCGGGTTATAGTTCTTTGGAATATTTTTGTCGGTTAAGATTTGGTTCGGGACGGGTTTCAGGTTGACTTCGAATGGAATTTTCAGGTTCTGGTAGCGTTGCGTGTCCACGGAAACTAATTTGTCTTGTTCGGATCCGGTTATGGATCTTTGGAATATTTTTGTCGGTTATCAGATTTGATTCGGGATTTCGGGTTTTTTCAAATGGAACTCTCAGTTTGGGTCGGGTTGCATGTAGATTGAAATTATTTTGTCTTGCTCGGATCGAGGTATGGTCTGTTGTAATTTATTTTTCGGGTTTGGGTAGGGTTATCCGTTAATAAACCTAATAAAAAGAAAATTGCCTAGTTAAACTGATGGCATTGAGCTCACATGCTATTCACACTAATTGTATATTATACTCTTATTTCAAAGAATAATTCTCCTCGAAAAATAAATGAAGGGATTAGTCCCCGTTGCCCCCCTTTCTACTTAACCAAAGAACCTCGAAATCTAATCAGGGAAGCTACTTAACATAATAAACTGGTATACCAAATTTGAAGCAAATCAGATAATTCTGCATGAAAAAAACCATTTCACTAGTTTAAGGGAGGTATTAGCTCCCCAATTTCTCCCTTTATGCTAAACCAATGAACTTTCAAATCTAATCAGAAAAGCCCCTTATTAGAATGAACCTAAAAAAAAAAATTAAACTAAATTAGATAATTCTGCATGAAAACCCATTTATCTAAATTAAGGGGAGGGGCAATTGCCCTCCTTTCCCCACTTTAATACTTAACCAATGAACCTCCAAATCAAATGAAGGAAGCCATATCGTAATAAACTGGTATATCAAATTTGAAGCAAATCGAATAATTCTGTATGAAAAAACCATTTATCTAAATTAAGGGGACACTAGCCCCTGTCCCTCCTTTATACTTAACCAATAAATCTCCAAATCTAATCAAGGCAGCTCCTTAACATAATAAACCGGTGTACGAAATTTGGAGCAGATCGAATATCTCTGCATGAAAAACCCATTTATCTAAATTAAGGGGGGGGGGGTCTAGCCCCCCTTTCCTCCCTTTATACTTAACTAATGAACCTCCAAATCTAATCAGGGAAGCTCCTTAACACAATAAACCGGTATACCAAATTTGGAGCAAATCGAATATTTCTGCATGAAAAACCCATTTATATAAATTAAGGAGGGGCGGGGGGGACTAGCCCCCCTTTTACCCTTTATCCTTAACCAATGAACCCCAAAAACCAATCGGGGAAGCACCTTATCAGAATGAACCTAGAAAAAAAATTTGAAGCAAATCGGATATTTCTATCAAGAGTTATCGGGTTACGTAAATACGTACGTACACACGTACATACAGAATCGGCAGGTACATAAGCTCTCAGGCTTTGATAGCCTGTGAGCTAAAAATATCACCTTGATGGGATAATAAGTGGTCATTTTTCAATTAGCCTTACGCTTTCTAGGCTCTTTGCAATAAGCTTGAAAAATATCAGGCTAATTGGAAAAAAGGAGATGGATTCTCCAATTAACCTACGACATATATACTCATATCCAAAATTTTAGCGAATATGACAAAAACGTAGAAAGGGAGTATTAAATATCTTACGAAATTATTGAAGTTTATAGCCCCAAATTCACAAGATAAATTGACTTCGCGTATCATATTGAGATACTAGTTAAATAATTTTAAAGCGCTGATGTCGATTCTTTTCGAATTGTTAATAAATTTATCTAAAAATTAGGGGAGAAAATCTATGATTAATATGAATAGGAAAATGCGGATTGGTATCAAAAACTGCTTTGTTTGTTACATAGCGTTACTAAACGTACAAAATTTGATTAACTTTAATGAAGTACTAAGAAATGGATATAAGTTTTGTTCATTCGAAAATTTTCAATCTTTTAAATTTTGACTTTTTTTATGTTGTAGACATACATCGTACACTGGTAACAGGATTCCTTATGCTTAATTCAGAATTTGAATTTCTATCCGGAATGGAGTCTATGTGAATAAATATGCCATACACAGGAAAAAATAAAATACATTAAGACCTTTATTGGTAAAAAAACGGGCATCGAATCCCCAGGTCTTCAATCACCCAGTTTCATCAAATTTTGTAAATTTAGAAACAAGGTGTATCACTATCAAATAAAGCAGTTTGGAGTTCCAAACCGCAATTTTCTACACATATTAATCATAGTACTTCACCACTAATTTTTAAAAACATACATTAACAATTCAAAAGGAATCAACATTAGCGCTTTAAAACCTATTTGACTATCTCGATACGCTCAGTCATAATTATCTTGAGACTTTCATCTATCATCTATAAAGTTTAATAATTTCGTAAGATATTTACGATATCCTTTCTTCGTTTTTATCATATATGCTAAACTTTTGGACACGAGTGTGTGTGTGTATATATATATATATATATATATATATATATATATATATATATATATATATATTAATTAGTTGGCATTTTGTTGGCAATAGTACTCGGAAATTTTTCTTCTTGGAGTCTGAAATTTATGAGTCTACACCCCCCTACGTAACCAGGGTGGTTTACGCCCCTGCCGACGGGCGCGATTGGATTCGAACCCAGCACCTCCCGTCTACCAGTTTCGAGAGCAGAACCTCTTAGCCATTGGTGGAGCTGAACTTTAAACTAGAGTTTATTTCCCAAAAGCAATTGTGGCTATGAAACCAGGATAGAACACTCCTGCTTCGGTGAAGAGAAATTGCCTTATGAGATTTTTTACACAAATTTTTAAAGCTGATTAAGAGTGTATGCCCTTTAGAGGTAATTTTGGCTAATTACGTAGTGATATGAAGGCCCAGAGTTTAAAAGCTGAGAAAAATAGGAAATTTAACTTTTATCTAGCTGCAAATAATGAATTATCACTGGTTGACCAGGGGGTGCCAGTTAGGAGAAAGGGATAATATAAGACTGAAATGAACTGACCTTAAGCATAGAATAAAATAACATAAAAAGACCTCTTAAAAAAGATAGATCTTGGTTTCCCTTAATGAATTAAAATGAAAGTTAAGTGGTAAAAACAAACAATTTAAAAAAGGTTAAATTGAAAAAGGATTATTAGTTGAAATTAATTAAATTTAATAAAGTATTTTGTGACATGTGTAGTTTTGTTGAGAGAGACAGAAATCTTGTTTTACAATTTACTCATTACCAAAGCCATAAAAAGATAAGTAATAAGAAAATGTAGAATGTGGGATAATTAGGTGTTTCCAAAATGATAGAAGTACCCCCCCCCCCCCCACACACACACACACACAAAAAAAAGTTCTATAATTGTTTTCTATTGATTACAGAATGACAATTTCTAGAAAATAATATAACTTTTTTAAAAAACAAAATAGAAGTGAAATATACTATTTAATACTTTGTTTTTAAGTTAACTATCAATAGTGTGAATATTAAATGTCCCCAAACCATTTGGGAAAAACACCACAAATCTAGAAACTACATACACATAATTTGATATTATTTCACAAACAGGACCCTAAAAAACAAGTCATAAAACATAATATAATTACACTTCTCTGAAGAAAAAAAATTAGTAAGAAAAATGTTCAGAAACAATAGTTGTCTGGATTTAGATTTGTTTTCAAGATTATTTTATGATTGTAATAAATCAAATTATTATTTAACTGAAGTCTAATTTAAATATTTAAGGCAGTAGTCTATTCTACTTATGATTACTTCAACACCACATACCGTATATATTCGCGTATAAGTCGACCCCCTAACTTTCGAATGCAAATTCTGGAAAAAGTCAAAATCCCACGTACAAGTCGACCCCTAACTTTTTACTTCAATTTTGCACAAAATCAAACCAAAGATATCACTTGCCAATGCAAAAAGATAGTAAGTAAGCAAAAACAAATCATAAATTTTTTTAATGATAAATTATTATTATTTGTATATTTTATATATTACTTTCTTATTCATACACATAAAAAGACATAATTTTGCAGTATTTGAAGTTTTTGAATTTGCTTTTTTAACTGACTCGCGTATAAGTCGACCCCCCAAATTTGCTTACCGAAAATTGTCATAAATTCCTCGACTTATACGCAAGTATATATGGTAAATAAATTTAATTTAAAAAACAATGAAATATGATTTATATATATTTATATAATCCACTGGAGATTAAAAAAATATATAGTAGATATTTTTTCCCTTGAGAAAATCAGCAGAAACAGAACACAGGTTTTGGGTGCAGCTATTTAGCAATTCTTTTAGCCAGGGAAAGAAGAAAACACTCCAACAAAAGTACTAGTTGTTTTTACAAATTTTCTAAGAGGGGGGAGGGGGGAATCCTCTTCCATATTATATAACCTATGGTCATATCAGGTACTGACCATCTAAAAAATTAATTACATTGTGCAAAAGAAAGTACTTATGGAGCATAATTAACTAAAAAATCACTATAAATTGATTACCTTTAGTAGTAGAGGCAATCGTAGATTTATCATCATCTTCATTTTGTTTGGAACTCTTTTTTAACTTTTCAAGATGTAGATCTTTCTCTAGTGCAACATTTTCATGAATTTGTTCTTGTTTTTTATCTACATCAACTTCCATATTTTCTGGGACATTAGAGTGAACCACCACACCAGTTGAATCAGGTTGTAAGCCTGCATCACTAGTACTGATTTCCATACTTTGAATGCATTCTGATTTATCATCAATATTAGTAGCATCACCTTTATTTACACCAGAGTCAGCCAGAACTGTAGATGAAATTTCGGAATCTTTAATAATATTGTTTCCAATTTTAATCACAGAACTTTTCTCTTCCACCACTGTTGAGGTACAAATTTCCATTTTTTCTAATTTTTCACCATCACTGAAGGAATCTATGTTTTTAATATCTTCCAGAGAATTCAATATAGATGATAAAGATTGTTGTACTTCTTCATCTTTAACAGTTTTTCCCACTGATTCTTCAACCTTTGGCACTTTAGCAATTTCTTTGTCAATTTTTAGTATCTGATTTTTACTAATACCAGGTTTATTTTCAAGCTCTTTAGCTAATTCTAGCAATCTAATAAAATCATCGGTCTCATTAGGTTCTTGTAAAGGTGAAGAAGAGTTTTTATCAACAGAATCAACAATTTCAGCTGGAGAAGACTGTTCTGAAGAGCTTTTTGTAGTATAGACAGACTCTTCAGCAACAGACTCAACAAGGATTTTTGAAGAATTCTGTTTATCTTCTATCCCGTGTATTTCATCTAAAATGCCAGACACAATGTTTTGTAAATCACTTTTTTCATTTGCTTCGTCTACAAACCTTTCAGCTACAACACTAACAAGAGAATCTAATATTTCTTTAACTATGATTAAATCTTGGCTTTCTGGCAAGGAATCAGTAGATGGACGGTTGTGTCGTACATCATCAGATAATTTCTTGGGGTTTTCATAGTAATTATGATCCACTTTAGAAGGTGTTTCAACACTTTTTACAGAAACCAAATCTTCAGTTTCAGAAGCTGCATTAGAAGATGAGCCCACACTAAAAATAAAACAAAACAGTAATGAAGTTGCTAACAAAATACACTTACAAAATAACCTAGATAATTTTTTTTTTTTTTTTTTTTTTTTTTTTAATGTTGTAGAAATTATGAACAGTAGTTCAACACAGATAAGTATTACAGGTAATTAAATTGCAAATTTTCTAAATAAAAGGCATTAACAAAATTAGTAACTGAAAGATATTTATATAAAAACTTCAAATTATTATTTGATACCCAAATTTCTGTTTTAATGTACCTAATACATAAAAGTTGTCAATTTTTCAGAAATAACAATCAAATAATTCTATTTTTATATCAGGAAATTTATAAAACATTTAATGGTTGGCTAATTATGCATGCATATGCTGACTATTGATTGTAAAACAAAAAACAAAATAAAAATAGTTTACTATAAAACAATCCCCGAAATTATGAATTTAAAGGCGACTCAATAAATTCAACCAGCGAAATTCAGTTCAGTTTTAAAACAGTTTGTTTGAGTATTATATAAAAGTATGATGCAAATTTGATTGAAAAACATGTTATCCCCATCCCTAACCTCCTTAAAAACTAGGAAGTCAAAAGAAAAAACAGAATTTGTCTACATCTTTAATTTTACACTTTAAATTACATTTTGAAATATTTTTTTAATTAAATGCAAGTAAAACATTTTGGATAGCTAATTGATAAAATATCATTTAGCAGTTTGAAGGGAGGCTAAACATCACAGGAGAAAGCTTCAAAACAAGATATATTTTTATGGAGAAAAAATATTCCAGTTAAATGGATATTTTCTTCAATTAAAATTAGTGCACTCATTTTCGAGAATTTTCATGAAAACAATGAAAAACTGGAATGATTGATTGATTCTCTTTCATATTAAATCTGTACATTTTTAATATTAAAAATAATATAAAACTATTACAAATCATATAATAATTAAAGGGTCAAGGGAAAAAATGACAGTCAAAAACTAGTTATTTACCATTCTTTTTCTTATGTGCATGGACTTTTAATGCTTTCTCCCTTTTATACCAAATTTTAACTGTGTTTTACAAAGGACTACCTTCCTTTCTGCTTTGATCCAAAATTACAAAACAAAAGTATGCATCTCAAACTAACAAATAACACTGCCACATGAAATCTCTTTTATCACACAAAAGGACCATTATTGATTTTGATGCAGACTTTTCAATTGTTATATTCTCAATTTATTAAAAATTTAAGTTACTCACATTTCAGATCTGGATTTTTCTTGAAAATTGTAGAAAGGACTTTTCTTAATAGCATGGAGACACTCTTGTATAACTTTAACTGTTGTCAAATCAAAACCACTACTTTCATTCTTCCATAGGAACTTTAGGCAACTGGCATGAACTCTATAATATACCTATAATGACAAAATAAAACAGAAATCAAGCTAGAACTACTATATATTGAGGGAGGGAAGAAGGAGATACATTAATTTTAATGTAGCACAATAACATACAGAGCACCAATGACATACAAAAGGGAGGGGCGAATTGGGCCCAAAGTCCACCCTATTCAAATAGAGACTTTTTTAGTGTCACATGATTTGAAGACTGTTGTCTGCAACGTTTCACATTTTTTTCTCTGAAAAAACATCTTTGTAAAGAAGCACTAAAAATTTTATTATATTTCTTACATATAAATCTGCAGATCAAAAGCCTCCACATCAACTCTTCAAGCTTTATTTTTAGTTTGAATTTATTTTAATTAATATGTGAAACACTAAATTTCTTTAAGTAACATTTGAAGCATTTTCAGGTCATAAATAATAACATCACAGGAAAAAAGTGTATATTTAAAGCATGTTATATCAATCCATACACAAATATTTAATGAAATTATTTTGATATAGAATAATTTTTAATAATAAATTATATTTTATAGAAAATATTATTTAAATCATGACAAACAAATAGTGAAAATTTCCATCTCTCTGCTTAATCTACTTCAAACAGATTATTCTGTGTAATATTTTTTTATTCTGACATGAAACTGTTTAATAAACAGAAAATACCAATTTGTAAAAAGCCCAAAATCTTTTTTTAGGATTTGTATCTATCAAGTATTTAAAAAAAAAAAAAAATGACAGCTATACAGCAAACTTCATAGGGGTGCAAGAATTGGAAAAAAAAAATCTCTTAGTGAAACCCTGATTCTCACTACTAAACAGATTCTTCATACATTAAAACAATGCAAATAATTACTGAATTTTAAGCGTATCACAGAAGGTTAACTAGAGGTGTTTAATCAAAACAGATTCATAAAATATTAATAGGTAATTTATTTGTGGTTTTGTTTTAATTGTAAAAAGTTTTTGAAAAATGCAACCTATAGCTATATATTTATTTTATTATTATTTTTTTTAATATAGCTTTCATAATATTTATCTTTTTGGAAATGGTTTTGATGATTTATGCCAAAAATAGAAATAATTATTGAGAAGTCTCAGAATAATGTAACTCATTCAATATTAATCCTACTTCAGATTAAATTGAGAATCTCCAGCTTGTTGTAAATTAAAGTATTTTAAAATTTATACGAACTTCTGTGATTAGTAACTAATTTATAAAGCACTTTGTTAGATAAAATATATTTTACTGCATTCTGCTAGAAGAAAAAACCCTTTAGCAGGATTAACACACTTTAATTCTACAAACATTTAAGTATGGACAATAACAACAAATGCAAAACATGTGACTGTTAAAAAAAAAAAAAAAAGAAAGAAGAAAATACACAGGTTAAGAAATACCTCAAGAGCTTCTATAGATAATTCTGCAGGATTATGATACAGAATTTTTTGAGGATACCGGGCAAAATCTTCATGCAAGTAAGCTAAAGCCTGAGAAAAAGAGAGAAAATACAAACTATAAATTGAAATAAGCAGATAAAAACCAATTCTTATTTAAATTAAAAAATATAATTGTTTGTTATGCAATCTTCTCTTCAAATATTATTTACTTTAAGGTAACCTCTAGCCATTATGAATCCTTCACTGATAATATGAAAATATTCTTCACCCATTAATGTAATAAATCTAAATTTATTTTGTTTCATATTTAATCCATTAACAGTGATGAGGGTGAAATCATTTAATGTAAGGGACTGTAATTATAATGTTATCAACTTTTTGGTAATTTTGGACCCCTCCTCCCCCTTACGATACCACACATTATCATCCCTCAAACCCCCTCCCCTGCAATGTTACTGTTATCAATGTCTAAAAATTATTTGGATTTTTTTTCTTTTCTTTGGAATTATATACAAATATGATTACATTTATTTTTCGCATACTTTATTGATCCAAAATGAAGAGAAGTCAATAAAATTTTTCACTTTATATATGAAATAACTTTATATCAAATAACACTTAAAGGAAGCAGTTAATATTTAAAAGAATTTAATAATAACTTTTTGTTACATAATGCATTCAACAGTAATAATGTCTTCTTGCACTTGCAGGGGAGGGGGGGGGGGGGTCAAACAGACTTTATCAACAAAACAGGTGGATAATATTCTTTCTCTTTTATTTAATAGTAAATACAAGTATCATTTCAAACATACTTTGCATATGGTTTCTTGAACAGCAGATTATTATATGCATACACATATGACAGAAGAATAGGAATGCCAAATGTTGGGGGTATGAATTCATAAAAATAGATAACAGACTACAAAAATATAACATACTATTTTGATGTAAAGACCAAGTTACAAATAAAAAAAGAAAATTTTAGTTGGATCGAATATGATAACGATATCAAAAGATAAATCCCCCTCCCCCTAGCGATATCGTACGATATCATGTGCCACAACCTCCCTTCTCCCTAAAATGACAATGTTATATATGCATAGCCCCTAAATATGATTAAATGAGATAAAAATATCTCAAATATATATTCATATATACTGCATCCATTGGTTTTCATTGTAAACCAAGATTTTACAATGCCAGAAATATAGGATAAGACCAATTTTTTTGCAGGTTGTAGTGTTTTTTCGGTGCAGGTTTACCAATAGAATAGGTCGATAGAGAAAACATGATTTTTAAAATTTTGGATAAGGCAAGTTTTGAAACTCACGTCCTCATATATACACATATAGCTTACATAATTTTGCAATAAATTTAAAGCCACATAGAAACAATTTTTATTTACCTTTTTGTAATGGTCTAGAAAGACAACAGGTCCCTCTCCTTCTTTCTCAGATATTTTCCCAAGCATATAATGATGTAGCCAAGCTTCCTCTGGCTCTCCCCCATCTTCACAATGGTTTGCATTACGAAAACATCGTTTAGCAACTTGCAACATTTCCTTTTTTTTCTTTTTCAGCATGTCGTAAACTTCATCACAAAATGTTTCCTGGAATTGAAAATGTAGATATAAGTGAGACATAGTTAAAAAAGTAATTAATCACAAGAGTAATAAAATGAAGCCAATATCATAGATGTTGGCAGAGGAGGGGGCTTTTACCCCTCCCTGGATTTTGAAATTTAACTAAATTTCCATTATCTCCAATAATTTTCAAAAAAAAAAAAAAAGTATAATTCATGACCCAAGTGACTTCAATAAGGGGCAAAAAATACTAACAGAAAAATTAACAGATACACCTGTTGTCTGAAAATGAACATGAAATAGATAAGATAAGCATGAAATTTGTTAAAATAAATATTTTACATCAAAGGGGAGCATCCCAACTGGATTCTCTATATTACACACAGCACTGTGCTTAAAAATTATTCTGAATGTGGATTCAGGAAGGCAGAGATTCCCTGATGAAAACAGAAAGACATTCTATTTTCCATTTTGAAAAAACAGATAGTAGAAACTTATTTTTGAACATTTAATATTTTTTTATTGTTATATTTGAGTTTTCAAATTGTTAAGTTTAAAAATTGATTTGCATTGAGGTTTCTGAAAAACAATTTTCAGATTAGAATATTTAATGTTTATATTCTCTATTTTTAAAAATGCAGGTTTCAGAGAGTTTTGAAAATGACCATCACATTAAAATCTGGTGTATCCCTAGAATTTTAACTCAGCGACCTATTTCAAAAATGGTGTTGAAGTTTTTAAAAATTCAACAATCCAAGCCTAAGCACAGGAAGAGGGAATGAGTAGTAATCTAAACAATTGGGCATTGTCCCAGCAATAAAATCATATTTTGAAACTTTTACTGTAACAATTTTTTTTTTTTTTTTAAATTACAGTGAAGCATCGATTATCCAAACTAATAGGTGACCAGAGGTGTTCGGACAACTGATAATTAAAAAAAGAAAAAAATACTAGGGTTATATGACCATAGCGAAAGAAATAAACAGTGATAATAAACACCAATATGTATGTACCGTATTTTTCGGCCTATTATCTGCGGATTATGTGCTAAAAAAGTCCTAAATTTTTTGCTGCGTATTACAGGCCACTGCGGACAATCTAAAACGTTTTTTTCCGTAAGTTGCTAATCTGAATAATTGTGAGAAGAGCTAATGTTTCCCATATACAACAACAGATGGCGCCAGAAGATTTCAACAATGTACTATGGGGAAATCAAAATATATACGACATTGTAGTCCTTAATTAAGTAACGATTCCCTTCGCAACTCAAAGCTGCATGGCATAGAGCAGTAACGGAGCATAATCTTGTGACATGGTTGGAAACATGCGATATCTTAACCTCGAATGCAAAAGGAGATTAGAGTCAATTTATAATCTCTTTTTATGTTTGTGATGAAGTATTCTGAGGTGCAGGCTATGAAAAATGTATGTTTAATGAAGTTCTTCAAGTGTGCTTTATATTTATTATTTGTTTCTATTATACTGAAGAATATTTCAGGTAAGTGAAATTAAAAATTATTTTAAAGTATTCTAGGCATCTTTTCTGAATTATCATCAATTTAAAATGAAGAAATAATAAATAAAAGGTAAAAACTTAAAAATATGACTGTGGTATTAACACCAGAAATATGAAAATTTAAAGTGAAACGTATTTTTCGTTATTTTTAAATTATTTCATAATGTTTGTTTTCTTAAAAAGAATTCCTGAGGATTTGCATATCTACTAAAAATTTTCCATTTCTGTTTATAAATTCATCATTGTTTTATGCATTTGATGAAGTAAAAAAAATATCACTTTTATCAAGCAGTTTATTGGTGACTAGCATCATCTTTTGACCAGATTTGAAATTTCTATTTTCAGTGCAGATTATAAGGCAGTGCGGATAATACAGCAACATTTTTTTTTTAATTAGCGAAAAAATATGCTTGCGGATTATACACTGTTGCGGATAATAGGCAGAAAAATACGGTATTTTGCACATCAATGCTTACAACAAGAAGCAGAAACAAATTAACAATTAATAAAGTGATCAAAGAAATCTGCAGGAAATCAAATGTATAATACTGTAAGTCTACATTTTAAGAAAAGAAGTCCAAAACTTACTTTTGCTTCAGAGAGAACACTCTTTTTCTTGCTGCTAAATCTATTATACGTTTTAATGAAAACAGATGAACATTCCATTGTGTATGGCACGACAAAATGCACTATACATATTATGTGATGTCTCACTATCCAAAGCTCACAAGCCACTCATGACATAGGTCACTCTTGGCAGGGAGGGGGACACTAACAGCCAAAGCACTATAAGTAAGCGTCCTATCTCAAATGGGAGAGGTAACTGCAAGATTAAAGGTGAGGTCACGTCAATCAAGGTCATACGCCACTCAGCAGACGGAGTGAACTACAAGAGGATTATTAACTTCTCTCCCCTTTGTGGATGATCTATAAGTTCGATATCTATGAAATAACTATGCGCACGCGCAGCCGTGATTTTATTTGTTTGTCGTCTGCAGTACTTTATTGTTGGAAGTATAGATATAATTCAATTTATTTATTCGCCATTATTTAATTTATTAATTGAAGTTAGTTATTTAAACAAAATCAGTTCTTTTAAGAACTTATATTATTTGAGAAAATGCCACGTTGGCGTTCTAATTATTGCAGTTTTCAAAACTGCAAAAATAACTCTCTATCTGAGAGAACTCATTTTTTTCGCTTCCCAAAAGAGAAAAACAGGTTAGTTTTGTGTTTTATTATAATTTATAAAAAAGTTAAAATATTATTTAATATATATTATTAAATGTCAGTGATTTTAATACGTTCTATTTGAATTATGTTTTTGTAATGCAATGAACAAGGACAACGTTTTATTATGCTTAGAGTTTAAGTATAAATTATTTAATTAATTTTAAGGCATATTTTTTATTTACCGGGTACAGGCGATAAATTGCCAAATTATCTCTTGACCGAATTGTATTTATAATATTTAAAATAGAAGCATTTCATTCATTCCATTTAAAACTCATTTAATTTTACATTAGGATCCACTTTAATTTAAAATGCAAGCAGTAATTCTTGTGCTATTAAACCAGCAATAATTGATTATTTATAGTTTTAAATATTTTGAGAATTTTAGACAACAGCTTTAAAAAAATTCCTAAAATCGACAAATTACTTTTTTTTTTAAATCTAGAAATATGTCGGTCATTGTGTCATATCCAGGAAAAATAGTTTTCATGGGATACCTGCACTTCGCACAGGCGAATAACATTGCAGAAAGCATACAGAGCATAGAAGAAACTTCAAAAATTGGAATAAAATATGAAATATTTACAAATAGTACGTGGTATTCTCAATTAAACATTTATTATCTTACACCAGTTCTTCGCAGGGGTAAAAAGGATAACTTTCTGTAATCGGGCCGATAGCCATGATTGGCGTCAAATGAGAAAACAGTATACAATTGTAACTGTATAAAAGTTAAATAATGGTTAGAAAATGAAAGTAACTTTTATTGAAATAACCCAATTGCGGAACATTCTCCAAATTTGAAAAAGGCTTATGAAACACACAACTGCTGCCAATAACTGAAAACTATAGACTAATAATAAGCTCGACATAGCAGCTGTTCGTCGGTAGCCAATAATTTCAAATTTCCCTTTTAATTTTGTCCGGTTTCAATTTTTGATTTTTTTTTTTTTTTTTTTTTTTTTTCAATCTGGCTTCCGCAAAAGAGTCGGAATAAGTAGTAGAAAAAAGATTTGCAGACGGAGATGGGCCAATTGAACGTATTAAATTCACCGACATTTATTAATATATATTAAATAATATTTTAACCTTTTTTATAAAAAATTATAGGGCTGAAAATCACATTTAAGATGCTTAAAGGTTTTAAATATTTCTCTTTTGCAATTTCCCAACCAGTTGATTTATTTTAGAAATCGTAGTTTGTTACATAACTTACTCAATTGTTGTACTTGTATATACAGTTGTAACAACCATAAAGAATGTTTAAGGATTTATCAGCTACGTTTAGATAACGTAAAATTAATTTGCTAATTTATAATCAAGTTGTAAAAATACTAAAATGTTGTATTGTTACTAGAAACACATCCATGTACATAATTTTTATTTTTCTAGCATATCTGGGAGGGAAAAATCGATTAAATTTTTTTATCTTTTCATATATATGAACAGGGTTAGATTAAATAAACAGTGTAAAAAAGTACTTTTATGTTAGCCGGCCGCAGTTCATAAACCGTCAAATATTTTCCCCGATCATCAGCGTTTATGTTGCATTCATTTCATTCAAAATATAAAATCATCATTTTAAAAATGTACTCGTCATTTGAAAAACATAACTTTATTTAAAATACATACATACTGGTATATTACATCAATTTAAACACATGCTTTTCGCTCATTATATTTAAAATACATTTTTTTTCTAATAAATAATAACATAAACCCAAGGTGGGCAAGTTTCTTCCAATGTGGAAAAAAACCTGGAAAAAACCATGGAATTAAAAGTTACGTCTATAACTTTTATTAACAAAAATGGTTTTCTTTTAGCTTGAATAGCTTGCATAAAATTCAGGTCTATTTGAAGATATTTACAATTTAAGAGTTATAGGCAGAAAAGTAGACAAAGCCATTTTAGAGAATACCTGTTAAAATTTTAATCGTGAATTTCAAATATTTACTCACTCATGGAAGATTAACCTTGTTTACCAGATTTATTGCAAAATATTTTTGTTACAGCTTGTTTTGATAAAAAATATATGTATTTAAAAAATAGTTGCAATGTCAGTTTATTTTCGGAGCAAAAGGCAATACTGTTTACGTAGAATTAGTGCTTTTTCTCCCGAAATTAAAATGACATTGTGATTTTTTTTAAAAAATACATTAGAAAATTAGATTAAATAAACAGTGTAAAAAAGTACTTTTATGTTAGCCGGCCGCAGTTCATAAACCGTCAAATATTTTCCCCGATCATCAGCATTTATGTTGCATTCATTTCATTCAAAATATAAAATCATCATTTTAAAAATGTACTCGTCATTTGAAAAACATAACATTATTTAAAATACATACATACTGGTATATTACATCAATTTAAACACATGCTTTTCGCTCATTATATTTAAAATACATTTTTTTTCTAATAAATAATAACATAAACCCAAGGTGGGCAAGTTTCTTCCAATGTGGAAAAAAACCTGGAAAAAACCATGGAATTAAAAGTTACGTCTATAACTTTTATTAACAAAAATGGTTTTCTTTTAGCTTGAATAGCTTGCATAAAATTCAGGTCTATTTGAAGATATTTACAATTTAAGAGTTATAGGCGGAAAAGCAGACAAAGCCATTTTAGAGAATACCTGTTAAAATTTTAATCGTGAATTTCAAATATTTACTCACTCATGGAAGATTAACCTTGTTTACCAGATTTATTGCAAAATATTTTTGTTACAGCTTGTTTTGATAAAAAATATATGTATTTAAAAAATAGTTGCAATGTCAGTTTATTTTCGGGGCAAAAGGCAATACTGTTTACGTAGAATTAGTGCTTTTTCTCCCGAAATTAAAATGACATTGTGATTTTTTTTTAAAATACATATAATCAAAATAAAGTGTAACAAAAATATTATGCAATAAATCTGGTAAACAAGGTTCATCTTCCATGAGTGAGTAAATATTTGAAATTCATGATTAAAATTTTAACAGGTATTCTCTAAAATAGCTTTGTCTGCTTTTCCGCCTATAACTCTTTAATTGTAAATATCTTCAAATAGACCTGCACACGAGATGCGCAGATGGTAGACATTCTGTCATATATGACGTCATACAAAAAACCTGCGTATTTGCGTTATTCACTCCATCCACAAGATGGCGCAGCTGTGTCAATTTATGGCAGATTCCAGCATTAACTTTGTACGCTTACTTATAGCACTTTGCTAACAGCGCTTATGGTCATTGGACTCCTGCAGTGCTGGAACTCCTGAAGTGCATGGCATACAAATTTTTATTTTGCCTTCTAGAACCCGTTCAGTTGAGCGAGGTTCAGATAATCGATGCTCCACTGTACTAGCAATACAAATGATATTGTCAAAAGTTCTTAAAAATCCTCCAAAAATCAAGAAATGGTAACATGGAGAAACTTTTACTGAAGATATGTGATTGAATATGTGTGGAATGTGATTTGCATAGAAGTCTGGATTCATGGTCCTGTGGCTGATAATTGTAGTCGAATGTCTGATTCTGCATTTAAAATGCTTCTGTATTTCGTTTTGGTTTCAGTGTAAGCCAAAAATCATACTTCACAGACATATGTCATTGAGAAAGGCTGCAAAATTTATTTGCTTTCTCACACAAGGTTTTAAATTTGTCTCACAAATGTGAGAGACTTTGGTTTGAAATAAGATCATTAACACTAAACAAACCTGGAATTTTACTCAAATTTTACAAAAAAAATAAAATAAAATAAAAATAAAAATATCTTGCACCAGAATTTTTACTTAAAACTACATAATTAATTTTCAATTTAACTTATTTATGTACGGTTTTTATTTTATTCATTTTACAAAGAAATTTCTCGTTTGAATCAAAATATTTTCATTTGGTATCAGTCAAATGACAAGTTGTTGGTACATTCAGCGTTAACTTGCTATGAGATATCAACAAAGACTTTGTGTTTTACCAAATTTAAACTGGGTAGTTTTCTGTTGACACTGAACACATTCAGTACACATTTAAAGTCATCCACCATCTTCCACCGAGACATTGAAAAATATTGTTTAAATGTGTTATTTAAAGCTTTAGGTTGTCCTGTGTATATATATATATATATTTAAATCTGGCTGTTTTGTATTCTTTTATAACATACTGCAGTATGCAGGAGGAGGGGGCAGATGCTGGCTTCGAATAATTTCTCACATGAATTTAAATAGTTTGCTTTTAAGAGTTTGTGGTTTCATATAGTTTATTACATTAATGGCACCATTCAAGCTTTTCATAAGTACAGACGATATTTTCTCGAAGATAGCATGTATCTATATGCTGCTACAGTGCTTTACCATTTATTTAATTTTTGCAATGGCTCCAGCATTATGACCCATTGTTGCTTTTGCATCTTCAAAGAATACATGTTCATATAGCTTCTCTCATGTATCAATCCAAAATATTTCGTCCCTTAGTATGTTGGTTTGTAGTGATCTTCAAACAATATGATCCTGATAGCTTTGTAAAACCGAATTTAGACTAGCGTGGCTAAGTCGCTTAATTTTAAATAAAGTTAACATTCTCAGACACACAGAAATCAAGTCTAATTCCAGGTTGCCTGTTTCAGAAACATAGGTTACAACTGAGTTGTAATTTTCCAACTGCGCGAAAAATGTCTGGACCAGGATTCGAACCAGGGATCTCTTTGGCTGAAGCTGCCAATGCTTAACCAAGATTCTCTAGATTAGATCTTCCAGATTCGTCCGGCATAGCTCAGTTGGCTGAGCATTGGCAGCTTCAGCCAAGAGATCCCTGCTCCGAATCATGGTCCAGACATTTTGTCGCAGATAGGTAGATAGGCAGACAGAAATAGATAGATAAAGATAGAGAGAGGAGATGACAGATGAAAGAATATTAAAAAGTTCAATGTATTGAATATCACTGTTTAAATCCAGGCCAATTAAAATTAGCAAAAACTTTAAATTTATATCAATTGCAACAGTTATTATCAAGAGAAACAAAAAATCAATAGTTTAAAAAAAATTTTAAATGATTTAACATGAAATAAATAGTAAGTGAAAACACCAACATAAAAAAGGAGGTAATTAGGAATAACATCTATACTTATTAAAGAAATTAGAAGCAATATGAAATAAATCAATTCCAAGATTTAAAATGAACTACAATTTTTATTTAAAGCAGTACCTGCTTCAATTGTCTTGAGGCATGGGAATGAAGGATATAAGCCAAAGAGCCATACTCGATCCACAATGATGTTGTTGTTGGATCAAGCTCCAAAGCATGTTCAAAGCATCTTAAAGCTGCAGAAGCTTTTCTATAAATTGTTGATTCATTACGTAGTTCATACTAAAATAACAAGGAATTACATAAGATGAAAAAATAATTAATTGTAACTATAACATTTAACTATGCCAGATTACAACACTGACTTAATCATCTCATGAATGAATTAATTTTAAGTTTGTGAAAAACATATTTTACACTTAGAATGGATTATTAAGAACAAATAACATTGAAATTTAAAAAATCCTTACATTTATTACAAAATCTTACATATGAGGTTTATCAGCAGTAAAACAACATTAATAGCTATTAAATAGTTTTTTATCAAATACATTAATACAAAGTAGAATTAAAAAAAAAAAAAATGATCATGTTTTTATAAAAGCAAAAAGAATTTATATTACAAATAATTTATACTTATCATCCTTATTGTAATATATATTTGGACTTTTCAAATTACAAACTTTCAAGAAGCAAAAATTAAGAATCATCTAAAATATTAATCCTCAAATTCATACAAAACACATAACATCTTAAATCTTGAATTTTGTATGATTCATATTGCAAAAATAAGTGAAACTTCTTTATATATATATATATAATGATTATACAGTTACCATACTCAGAATTCCTTTACAGTGTTTTTTTAGTGATAGGAAAAAATAAATACAATATTCCATTAAGTATGATTGTGTTTTCAAACGATGAGAAATTACAAAATATAGTTGCAAGCTTTTCAAACTATGTTAGTACAATCAGTGATGATTAAGAAAGGGATGTCTTCCATTTTCAGATTTTCCATTTATTAATAGTCTGAAAGTGCAAATGCCTGTCCAGAACCTCATAATCATAATGTCCCCATCTTCGGAGTTGCATAAATTTCTCACAGGGGAAAATGTCTAAGCACTGAGTACATTATTTATAGGGTATTTTTAGAAAATGATCAGAAAAGCCACCTTTGAGATATATCATGATTAGATCACTAAAAATAACTATCAAAAGATAATCCTGTTTTTGATCCTGTAATGATTGAAATCAATAATTTGGACTTTCAGAGTAGGATAAGGTTAAAAACAAAACATATATAAATATATATAATATGTAATATTTTCTTATATGCATTTTAAGCCATCAAGGAATGCTTGATTTTTTTTGTGATGATATAGGTAGAAGTTCTTGAATGACTACCAAAACCTCAGCCCTACTTTAACTTGATCATGTTAGTAATACAATACAATATTTTATATTTTGAGATAAAAAAGCAGCAATAAATTCAAATAATTCAATAATGAATTTTACCATCTAGTTCACATCGTTCACATAAAAATCATGCATTTAATTTTGAGCATACAGAGGTAAGAATAGCCAAACTGTAAAAAAGAGAGAAAAGTTTTGCTTTGTCCCTTTCAATCATATCTAAAAATCTCTCTCCATTTTAATGGGTGGCAAAGATGAAAGCAGAAATTTCAGGGATGTGGGGATTTAGGAGATTTATTAATTGCTACAAAAGAGAAACATACATCGAACGAAAAAATAAATAACCAGTTTTAAGAATTTAAAACTTTGTGTGCTAAGAGAAGTAAACCCAGACAGCAAAATATATCGAAATGAATTAGGCCGTTTATCCGAATTATCGGCGAAATATCGGTAATCACCCACTGACATTATTATGATGTCAATAGATCATACTCTATTCCAGTAGTCTAACGCTGGTATCAGCACGAGATCGCACTAACTGATAGATTTGAAATGTTAATATTTACTCAGAAAATAACATCGGCCGACATTCCTGGGGCGATTAATGCCCGACAATGTGCGACCCCTCATCAATACCCCCTGCAGTTTCAGCGTATTTCCGAACCACGTGACTGCCCACTCCCTTTCAAGGTCTTTCTCACCCACCTTATCAAACCCCCCAAGATTTTGTTTCCCTTTTTATGTTGCAAGCAAGGTCATTTTTAACCAGACAGAGAAGGGATGCAGGAATGCGAGGAGACGTTATGTAAAGTGAGAGAGTGAGTATAAATTTCTAAGCTTTTTCTTCAGAAGTTAGCAATTTTTCACCTTTCAAAAATAAGCGATCGCTCGATATATACCGCAAATATTTCTAGAAATTAGAAGGAGTGTGCACCCTTTTTTTGAATTACGAATAGTTACTCATACTTAAAAATTTGCTTTAAAAATAGAAAAAAGTGAATTATATACTTGATGCAAAGACTAGATTGTTTTTATGATTTATATGAATAAATTAATAATACAGAATATTTAATAATAAAATTAAAACATTAAACAATTATTTGCTTTTTTTTTTCTTTTTTATTTCTTTCTTTATGTTAGGATTAGGGAAAGTATGGAAAACTGGAAATATTACCGTAAGGAATAGCCTACTTGAACGAGATGTTATAATATAAATCCTGTACTTTTTACCTTGCAAACACGGTAATAAGGGTGGGGGGGAAGAAAAACCTAGAATGTAAGAATTTAATTTCTTTTTTTTTTCGGGATTTATGAAAAATTAATATCAATAAATTTTTATGCATTGCAGGAAATAAAATAATAATTTATTTTATAAATTAAATGCATTTCAGAAAACGTGAAATATTTTAGTTTATTACTAGTGTATTATTGGTTTATACCTGATTAAAGTTTTAATGTTCGAAATTAATCTGTTAATAATAATAAAAAAATTATTTCAACATGTCTCAAAAATACGATGCTAAATTTATTACTTCAACTCATCAATTATTTATCCTTACTTTAAAAATGCATTTATTGCAAATAATAGTTTTAATATTTTATATTCAAGATTTTAGCTATTATCTACATACTTTATTTGAATTTATTCATTTAAATCGCCCAAAATAACCTAGTTTTTATATCCTATTTAAAGTGTACAACAGTGTATTTCATTACATTTTACTTATCAAAATATTATTTAAGTATGACTGACCATTCATAATTCATAAAAAAACCCCATAAAAAATGCTTCTTCTAATAATAAGACTTATTTTGCAACATTTGTCGGGCTGTCATTTATTTTTTTTAGATGAGAGTTTGCTAATTTGTATAGAAAATTTGCTAAGCAATTTATATTCACCAAAAATAACTTTCACGTGTATTACTTAAAATTAATTTCAAAGTCATAGATTAATAATTCACATGAAATAAATATTATATTTCTTTATAAATTACTTTTAATACAAAGTGCACTTTTAAAAGGTATGGTTTTCACAGCTAGCATACCACGAAAACAAGAGGGCAAAAAACTTGGGTGGGGGGGGGGGGGGTTTAAATAACAAGAAAACAGCCTGAACTTAGTAGTCAAAAAGGCGTTGGCAATATGTACAAAATCTGTGCACAACATATCAGAATCAAACGATCCTCAGATCATTTGCCGTGCGGCCAAAAAGCCTTTACTGCCGATCTCAGGAAATGAGGTCGACCGGGTGAAAAATAGTCAGATTAGGACATGCGGCGGAGGTTCGGCCAGGGATTATTTGCTGCTTGGGAAGTGAGAGAAATAGAAATTCTGGTTGTGATGTGTATGATGCATGCATGGGGTTGGGTAATTTATGTAATTGATTATTTGTTTATTATTACTATAGAATAAACAGAGCATATTAAAAAAAAAAATTTAAAGAGCTTAAACTTTATGCATTTAGATACGGAAAAATTGAGAATTTAGATCACTAATTATTTAGAGAAAATAACATGTAATGCAGAAAAAATGAAAGAGCTTAGAAAAAAGTTTTAAAACTATGTACTGCTGAAGACGAGGATGGAGGGGGGGGGGGGAGACATTGAAGGCAGAAGGGAGAGAAATAACATGTGATTTTAAAAAACATTGCCAATCTGCAAAATTTCAGAAGAGTCTCACTCCTGAGTTATGTGAACATTTTTTTTTCAGGATTTATAAACTATTGTGACAGAAAACATACATATTTTATGTTAAGAAGTATCAAACATAACATAATTTTATCGAGCCAAAGATTTTTCTTAAAAATTTTACTCACAGAATTCAATTTTTGATCTAGTTGAGAACTTCGAGAAAGTGCCATTCCTGCCCAAGAATCTTGTCGATCTGGGTTGATGCAGATGTCACACAGATAGAAACGGATAGCTTTCCTAAAAATTAAATAATGTTAATTTTCCAGAGAATTAATATTCTTTTACAAATAGTTATATATATTTAATTTAGAAAGTTAATTTAATAAAATTTCAATCTAAGAAAGAACACAAAAATGGAAGAAATTATTTATATTTTAAAAGTGTTTTATGAGTGAAAAAGTTAAGTTTATATTCAACAGACCAAATTACATTTGAAATACAACGAGCATAAACAAGCTATTGCTTCAGTTTCAGTTAAAATTGTTTTTAAAAAAATTAGCCAGAAAAATATACTTCAAATTAGAGCTATTAAAGATCAGAAGCTTCATGTTCCATGAAAATGTCTAACTTTATGAGACGCAAAACAAAGCTAAAGAATATTTACAAAATAAAATTGAGTTAATTACATTACTTTAATTTTGATAGGCAGATAAGAATATCAATAAAACATAAATGGAAAAACAGCATTCTTTTTCATTAGTGTGAAAAGAAGATTTCTGAGGAATATTTTTATTATTATTATTATTATTCTTTAGTGTGCATTTAATGTATAGTTAAATATTTTTAAGTATTTCTCATTTTAAAAGATTAAAATTTTTAGTATAACAAATTTTGATTTTTATTAGTGGCATAAATCGAAAATAAATATATAAAAGTATTAATAACATTTAAAATATATTATTCACACTTAAAAAAAAATTAAAATAAATAATAATAGCTGTAAAAATACAATAAAAAAACAATGATTTTTTTGTTTAACTTACATCCGGCTTATAACTGAAGATAATGATCCCTTTCAATATTAACCTATTCAACTATACTTGATAGACAATTTTCCTCCCTTCCTTATGATTTTTCTCAAAGCGATAGAAAGGATGGTGCAGTAAGTGTCCAAGAAATAAGTGTCTAACTGGATATGCATTAATCAACACAATGATGATTAAGAGACTTAAAAAAAAAATCCACAAAAAACACGAAACAAACTTGCTGTAATGCTGACTTTCCCTAGTACTACCATTACTTATAAGTTAAATTCCTTAATAAAGCTTCTGCTGTCGATTTTTAATGTTAGAAATATAAAAATGTGGCAGAAATCCTACATGCTTGATTTGGTAATGATTAATAGTTTTTGTAAAACAAATTTTTTAGACAAAACCTGGACTTTTGTTAGCAGACTGCAATATTTAAAGTACATATTTCATGCAATAAAATGCAAGCCAATTCTTTTCCTTTAATTCAAAAAAAGTGCTTTGAATAACTTAACATGCTTTGATAAACAAAGTACACATTGATAAACTAGTTTTTGCAGTTAAAACACAAAGAATAAAATCTTACCCAAATTCTTTATTTTTGAAGTAGTAGTCACCAAGCAAGTAATATAAATCCCTCACAACAATGCTATAAATAAATTATAAGCAGTGGTAAGTTTAATTGCTGATATAAACAGTAAGGCAATAAGATAAACTACATAAAATCCAAATAAATTTTAGCACAGAAAATAAAACTATAGCTTATTTGAAATGAAGAGACAGAATAAAATACAAATACATGCATGGCTTGGTGTCCTTTATAATACTTTGGCTATAATCAATGTCATCCAATCAGAATATCATTGTTTATTGTTTTTCTATATAAAAATATTAGGTTGTCTTATGTTACTTCAATCATTATCGACGTTTGTTTCTTAACCACTGGATAATCAGCGTTTCTTAAACTCTTTTCTAGCAGGGACCATCTTCTTATGCTGAATACTCTGGGCCAGTTATGAAATCAGATATTTATCTTTGAAAGAGATTTGCTGCAGTTCCAGGGGAAGGGACACTGGGGAGAAACTAGCACTTCTAGCCCATTAACAAGGATAAAATCACAAATATTCCAGGCAGGCATTTCGATGCTCTAGGAAGGGGACAGTCTCCCTCGACCACCACCTGAATTCAACACTGCTATGGAGAGCACTTTATATAAATCCTTTGCGATTCAGTCTTAACAACTTTTGCTGTATGACTTTTATGCTCTCTTATCACTCTCAGATTTTCAGCTGTGGTGTGCGAAAGTCAATTCGTTTCAACTTTTTTATTTTTTATTACTTTCTCTTTTTTTTTTGTCTCTTTTTGAAATCTATGAGGACCACGAGTACAAGTCTTATGTACCACTAGTGGTGTTGCGGGCCACAGTTTGAGAAACACTGGTTTATATCATTTAAAATAAATAAAGAAAGAAAATCAAAAAGTTAGTGTGATCATTTCAATAAAAAAAAATTTTCCCCTAAATAAATTTTTATCTGCACTGTTTAGAATTTTTTTTCTATTGGTACTTACAAAATAAATTCCTCTTAAGTATATCATGTAGAAAGCTTCTTATTTATTTATTAGCAGCTGATCTGCAAGGTGTTGTCCAAGCCTGTGATAATATAACTTTAAATATAACTAAAATCAATGTTCAATGATTTTATATTTCTAAAGAAAAATCTTTCCAAATGAGCCTAATGTTAGAGTTCCACTGCCTTCGGCACCATACACTGATCTTACTATACATATTCTGGTCTGTTTTTATTCCAGTCTGTTTGATTGTTTTTAAATGAAAATCTATCTAGACAAACTTAACAGATTGAGTTCCCACTGCCTCTGACCGCATACAGTGAGCATGAGCATGTTATGCACACTCCAAACTTTTATGATTTTATATTTTTAATGAAACACCGCCATAACCTGGGCTTATAATAATAACCTTAAATGTACCTAAAATCAGTGATGAATGAATCTATATTTAATGAAAATCTTTTCAAAGGAACCTAATCTTGGAGGTTCCACTGATTTCAGCAGCAAACACCCTCGAATTTGAATAATTTTAGAATTTTAAAACAAAATCTATCCAAATGAACTAAGACACCCTTAATATCATGATTTCAGATTTAATTTCTGATGTTTAGATACATTAAACTTTCAATTCTGATCAAAAGTTACTGAGAAAACAGAAATAATATACCCTCTTTTAAAACTAAAATGATATCTTTCACGTCAGTGACTCTGAGAACTCTCAATGTTGAAAATATAGAGGCTTTCCAGTTCATGCACAGAAACAAAACACCTTCCAAAACGTTTCGAAGCATCTGATCTAACTATCTAACAAGATCTAGCTGATTTAATGAGAAAGATCTTTTTTTTTTTAAAAATAGTAAATATTATTATTTTTTAACTAAAGATGTTGTTATAAAGAAAAATGTACACTCATTAAGTGGTATTATTTGTTTTTTCATATTTTTACTTTCAAAATGGATACAGAATTTTAAATATTGCAGAAAAAACGAAAATCAAGAAAGTAACTTTCAGAATCTTCTTTGAAATGGTTAATATTAATATTTTTTAATGGATTATGCCGTGACATATGAACATAGTTATAGTTTCGTGATTTTCTGTTTTTCATATTTTGATTTCCAAAGCTGATGAAGATTTTTAAACATTGCAGAATAAAAATAAAAACCTAAAACAGCATTCAGAAATTCAAGAACAATATTGTTGAAAGGGTTAGTATATTTTAAACAGATTACATTGCTAGAAAGTAAAAAGTATGAAATTTAAGCATGTATTGTTTGTTTTTACCATATTTAAGCCAATGTGCACATAAATACAATTTTTTTTTTTCATTTCCCTGCTTGTGAATTTGCTAAAACTGGGTATTTGGATGAAATGCCTTGATGCCATTTTGCACATCAAAAATACTGGGGGTTCAATCTATAAAAAAATCTAATCTGAAAATCCAAAAATTGGTCTTGAAGTGCATAACCACAGACATAGCAGTACATTCCGGCCAAACCTTGTAGTTCTATACACAGCAGTCTCTTCAGAACACGGTTGCACACAAACTTCTATCTTTATTATTACAGAGCAGGTAAAGCAATATTTGAAACTAAAAACTGCAATTCTCAAATTTTTATTGATAGCACCTTATGCTCACCAAATGAAACAATTTCTGCAAAGATTAAAAAGATTTATGTAATTTAAGTTTCATTCTTTCTTACAATAAAAAGTAGATCAATATGCATGCATATTTTTTTAGCAGTCTCAAAAAAATTTTCATGGTTCAAAAATGAAGGAGAACACACACACATTCAAACACACACACACACACACACAAAAAAAAAAAAAAAAAAAAATGTACAGTTTAGAAACATTCACCCCGAAACCAGTTAACCAGAAAACCAGTTATTCAGAATGATATTTCCAATTAATTTATTTCAGAAAAATGAGCCACACAGTGCCAGCTTGATATGTATATTGCGTTAACCATTACAACATGCATGATATAAGTTGATTCCAACAACTAAGATTTGAAATAGAGCATATTTAGTTATATATTGAATATTTTGATTTTTATGTAGAGGAAACAGAGGAGTTTTTGTTTCCAAGGCATTTTTATAAATTGCTTTATTTTAACCTTTGATTAATGTCTGATCTTGTTTGGACTCGATTCTTTCTGAGTAGTCTAATAATTAATTTGAGATCAAAACTCTGTCATAGCTACATACATTCTACAGATCTGACCAAACCGATGTTGCTTTAATGCCCAACCAGTTTATCCAGAATACATCAAACCCCAACCATTCTGGATAAATGGTTCTGTTCTGTATATAATTATAAGTTGTATGTTTACTGTATATCAAATAAAGTTATTCTAGTTTCTTAAGATGACTTTACATTATAGGTGCAGATTCACAGTCGCTAGGTGGCGACTAAATGCTTTGCCGTGGCCACTAACTTTTGGTGTCAAAGCCGCCATTTTTTTTAAGACAATTTTTTTTTTTTTAAATAGAAAAACAAATGTTTGAAATGCATTTTGATTTTTATAGTGCAAAATAATCTCACACATTCACAATTATTTCAATATGTACTTTTATTTGACAAAATTAAAATAAGACATACTGTTTTCCTAATATTCCTCCTTATCATGATTGCTTAGCTTATACATATTCTTTTTTAACTGTACCTTGCCCAACTTGCCATCTTCTGACTGCACATAGTTTAAGATTTATATTATTCTAAATTAATATTTAAATTTCATGATTAAATTAAATATGCACATTTGAAGGAATTACTCTGTGTTTTATTGTACATGTGTATATATTAAATAAATTATTTTTCACTTTGAATTCTTGAGTGTTTTTGATTAGTTTTCCCCACCATATAAACACTATTGTTTTTATGTGTTTGTTCACAATGTGGCCACTGAATTTTTTGGGTTTAGGAGCCAGTGGCTCTTTCCAGATTTTGGGAATCTGCACCTATACTTTACATGATGATAAAATTTTAGTTTAAAATGGGTATGTATCAGACTAATATTACTAAATTTGCATGTATAACACACTGACTTCTATATAATACACAAAGACAGAAAAGAAGGAAAATGAGACATATAAATAAACAAACAAAAAAGGACCATAACTCATACACAATACATGAACTTTCTTATTACCCTTTTTCAAAACTTAAGAACATTTGGCCATCACATTTGCTCCTGTTTCCATTTTCTTTATGCAATTTTAATTATTTTATATTTCAATTATAATAAAATGTTAAATAATTAAAATCTGTTGCTTTTGCAGATTTTATATTGTTTAAAAAAACAGGAGTTTTGATAAAGCAGTCAATATAAAGCTTGAAGAACTCCTGAAATATAGTTGTTAATTTGTACATTTAGAAAGTAAATTGACAAAAGATTACAAGGGAAAAAATTCTTATTTTTGCAAGAAACTTCCATTATTCAACGTTATTCCTAACTAAGAAATGCAAAGTTTAAACATAAATTTCAGATATTTTTAATTTTGCTTTAATGGATGAAATTTAACATGATTTCATTAAAATACCTATAAATTACTTCATCTGAAGTTTACAGTTTTACTTACAGAAAGTTTTTTATCATAAAAAACTTATTACAGTGAAATTAGTGTGCCATTACAGTGAGAATATGAATGCTTATTTTTTAAGACATCAATAAATAAGATTATGACTTTAAAACATTACACATAAATGACACTACTAAATACCATGTCAGAAATTTTACCTTAATTCTTTATTGCCAAATGGAGGGTCAGGGCATTTATCAGTTGCTCCTTCAATATAAGCTGTATAGCCATCAACATGCAGTGTTGGATCTTCATCAGGAGATACTAGAGCAGATATTCTTCGGAAAAGATTTTCCAATTCAGCAGAAATAGTACTGGTTCTATAACTATCAAATTCTGGCAAAATATTAGGCTTAAAATAGCGGAAAACCAATAGAGCTCTCTCCCATGTCAGAGTAAGCTGTTTTGCATTGTGTTCTTGTAAATGTTTTGCTCTTGATCGTTTATTAGGATGACCATATAAGCAGTATATGCACTGTTCTAATCCTGTTTCAAGATCTTCTCTATATAAATAGGCTTTACCAGATGTATCTTGAAGTTCTGCCATTGTAATATCAATGAAAGTGAGAAGTAACAGTCCATCACATGTAGTACACCAGGATCGTCTGAAAAGGTAATTTTAATATCTTTTATAACTTTCATGACATATTATTAAAATAAGTGATGAAAACATGGTAAAAAATGATCAAGATTTAGTTTACTTTAAGAAAAATTGTAATGTATTCAAAATTTTAAAGTTTCCTTTTGAATTATATCATTTATTCACATTAAAGAATGTGAAAATAAGAAATTAGTAAAAGAAAAGAAGAAAAAAAGCTGTTGCCATAAAAATAAATAACACATTTCCTCATAAAAACAATATATACAACGAAATAAAAAGTATATATATATTTTTTTTAGAAATGCATACATCATGCACAAAATTATTAACATCCAAATTTTTTATGTTAAAATTAAATATACAAAATTATTACTTAATAATATAAGAATTTTTTTTAATCACTTTTAACAATGAAATTCATTTTTGAATTGAAAGAATTACAAAAACCAATATTTACCTGCCTAAGCATTCATGTGCTGTGAAAAGTAACATAAGTGATGATGGCATAGAAGCACTTAAGTCAAAATCTGCAAGGAAACTGGTACTGATAGCTTTGCTGTTGGCAGCTGTTTCAGCAATGCTCTCTTTCTCAGAGAAATTTTTAGACATTTTCTCTTTCTCCCTTTTTTCTTCACTAACAATATAATAAACAATTACAGATTAAACACTTTAAAGGGTTAATATCTTCAGAATAACACATATTTAAAAATATTTGAAAGATTAAGTACAAAACTCTGTATTGAAAAATATAATATGCATATCATAAAAACTAAAGACAAACAATGTTTAAAAAAGTCCTTCCGGCCAGTGCCGGGAGGAAGAGGTAGCTTTCATATTCCTTATTTTAAAAAAGCGAACTTATATTATTCAAACATACGAAGCTCAATTAAGTGGAAACCGAATGTAGGAGATTCAATACTAATTTTTATCAATACTAAATCATTATGAATGAGAATTTCGCGAAATTAGTCAGCTTTATCCAAGCTGCTTTTATTTAAAGTAACTTATATTTGGCTGCCAAATTCGACGATTTCTTAAAGTGCCTGCCATTTTAACACAACATGGTGGATGAGGCTAACCAGTGAACTTGGTCGAGACCTTAGTAATTGCTGTGCACATGCTCACTCACATCGGAATCGGTTGATATATATGAGTGCTGTCGCACGCAAAAAATCAGATTTTTCAAAATGTCACCCACGTTAGAAATTGAAACTGCTATATCTGAGCCATTTTTTAAGATAAAGACAAATAAAAAATGCTCCTGAATCCTTATATCAAGGTCAAATACTTAAGAAAGAAACCTTTTTCAATTTCTAATTTTTTTGCACCTCACTTTAAATATATATATATTTTAATTTAATGGCCGCCATTTTGAAACAAGATGGCTGATGAAGCTGGCCAGCGAACTTGGTCGAGATATTGATGTATACTATCCACATGCCTTCTTCCATCGAAATAGGCGAATACGTGTGGTATCGTGAGACAAATACAAGATCGTTTCAAAGTGTTAGCCATGATAGAAATTCAAAGAGTTATAATTCAACCACGTTTTAAGATATAAACCAAAGAACAAATTTTCAGAAACAAAAACTGCTCCAGAATCTTTGTATCAAGGCCAAACACATAAAAAATCTTTATCATTTTCCAATTTTTTAATACCTCATTTTAAATTTTAAATTACATTTTTTTTAAAAAATGGCAACCCTTTTGAAACAAGATGGCGAATGAAGCTGGCCAACGAACTCGGTCGAGACATTGGTATGTATTATGTACAAACCAAGTTACATTCAAATCGGTTCATAAATACGCCTGTTATCGCGTGACAAAAATCAGGTCGTTTTAAAATGTCAGCCACAATAGAAATTCAAAATGTTATAACTCAGCCATTTGTTTAGATATAGACGAAACAGAACCTGTTCCGGAATCTTTGTATTAAGGTCAAACACATACGAAAAAACTCTTTTTCATTTTCCAATTTTTTGGTATCTCATTTTAAATTTAATTTTTTTTAAATTTTTTTAAATGGCCGTCATTTTGAAACAAGATAGCGGATGACGCTGGCCAACGATCTCGGTTGAGTTGTTTGTATGTACTATGTACACACCAAGGTACATCCAAATCAGTTCATAAATACGTCTGTTATCACGTGGCAAAAATCAGGCCGTTTCAAAATGGCAGCCACACTAGAAATTCAAAATGCTATAACTCAGCCATTTTTTAAGATATAGACGAAACAAAAACTGCTCCCGAATCTTTTTATCGAGGTCAAACACATAAGAAAAAAATATTTTTTCAATTTTCAATTTTTTGGTACCACATTTCAAATTTAAATTTTTCTTACAATTTTAAATGGCCGCCATTTTTAAATAAAATGGCGGATGAAGCTGGCCAACGAACTCGGTCGAGACATTGGTCTGTACTATGTATAAACGAAGTTACATTCAAATCGGTTCATAAATACGCCTTTTATCGCGTGACAAAATTCAGGAAGTTTCAAAATGTCAGCTTCGCTAGAAATTCAAAATGCTATAACTCAGCCATTTTTTAAGATATAGACGAAACAAAAACTGCTACGGAGTCTTTGTATAAAGGTCAAATACATAAGAAAAAAATATTTTTCCATTTTCAATTTTTTGGTACCACATTTCAAATTTTAATTTTTTTTTAAATTTTTAAATGGCCGCCATTTTGAAACAAAATGGCAGATGAAGCTGGCCAACGAACTCGGTTGAGACATTGGTATGTACTATGTACACACCGAATTACATCCAAATCGGTTCATAAATACGAGAGTTACAGTGTGACATAGGTCAGATATATATATATATATCAATTTTGAACGGAGGATGGTTTCGGGGTCTGGGGGTCATGATCGATGAAAATATACCAAAATTTTTTGAAATCGCTTTCCTCCGAACGGCTGCAATAGGTAGCTTTTTGTAAAGAAAGCGACCTAATAAGGATGTAAGAAATAGTGGTTTGGTCGGATACCAAATATTCAGCCAAATTTTAGGACGAATATTAACTTTTAAAGAAAATATATACATAATTATTATATTTTTTAAACATTAAATTGGAAATAAAGTAAAATAAAAATTAGATCTCATATAATTTGTATGTTTAAAAATTTTAACAGCTTGATATATTTTTTTGCAAGATTTGAAATACCTTGATTCTAATTAATAAAACAAGACCTTTACTAAAAGTATAATTTTATCAGTAGAGATGTGTAATAGAGATGAGACGGGCTCAGACCAAACCTTGGCCCGACACAGGGTCAAGCTCATTCTTTCTGAAATTGAGAATTTTTTGTATTCTTGTATATATATATATATAAACTAAACTTTTTTTTCCCTTAAAAATTATTTATTCCATTTCAAGTCATTTTAACGCTAGTTTGATCAGGATGAAGGGGAAACAGAAATCATGTTTTTTTATTTGTAGTATAAGAAGGCTATTTTAAAAGAAAATTTGTGATATTTTCAGATTTATGTCTGGCTTAGATAGTGGTGTCAAATTTTTAATTCAAGCTGATTTTCAAGGACATGAGAATTAAGATTATTTTGCAAAAGTAATTTATAGGAAATAGAAAAATGTTGTTCGATTTTTCGTCATATAAAAAGTTTCTACAAATTTCATTCATTTGTTCATTAAATGCACTTCTTTAATATACCCATCAGATTGACTTGTTGTTGGAGAAAATATGAGAATCCTTTTAAGGAAGCACATTTTTATTTGATACTAAACTTTTGATAAGATTGAATATAAATTTCATAAAATTAATTATGTGCTAGGGATTAATATTTATTTTCCTGTAAGAAGTTGTTAAAAAATGAGATATTACATTTCAAACAACTTTTAAATATTATGCTGTTTTTATTTTTTTTATTGCATACTTTAGATATTGGGATCAGGCTTCGAAAAGTGAGCTCAAACTCATCTCTAATGTGTAATTCATATACATTTTAGCTAAAGAATTTGTTTTTACTATTGTTATTACTACTTGTTATTACTTTGTTGTTATTAAATGAACTTTTTAAATTTATTTTTTATTTTTAAAAATCATTTTTATATATAAAAAAAATTAAGAATTTGTATTTTATCCTTTTACACTCCGACATATCAAATTTTTGTACATCAAGATGGTATGTTATTTCCACTTCTTCATTTCTACTATCCAATCATATTTTTCATCCTTTTTTACATTCAATGTTAATGGGGCCCTCATAAAACTTGTTTTTTCACAAAATCTATTCTAAAATAGGATTGGTGAAATACATTTGGTTGCCAGAAATTTGAGAGTCAAAAATTCATTTGTGATTTAAAACATGAAATATAGTATACATATTATGCATTTTATCAATTAAAATCATGCTGCTTCTTTAAATGCATAGTGTAAACACACAGCAAGAAAAATATTTTTATTTATATAAACATCATTATTTGCACTTATTTCGAAATTAAACAACCTGACAATATAGCTTGAACTTCTCTATTAGTGTTAAGAGATTTTTTTAAATACTGAATTATTATTCTGCAATACTTTGAATTAAATATATTTGAGGCTGTTCCTGAAGAAAATTAATAATACTGCTGAACAATGCAAATCTTTTTAGAACATTAGCAAAGTCATTTTTATATGTATATGAAATTTGAAGACATAAATATTCAAGTTGGTTTAGAATTGAAAAGCATTTTTCATTTTACTATAAATGTATTGCATCTATAATCAATTGTTCCCCAATAGTTGTATGTTTTAAATCTGCCAAAATCTCCGCCTTTAGTACCATTTTCTAAAAGAAAATGCTTTAAAAAAAAGAAAAGAAATGCTATTCAATTTCTTATTAAATAAATAAGAATCAATACTTAGAAATTTTGTGCATTTAAGCATGAAAATGACTGCATGAATGTATCAGAAAGTATCAAATTTGGTTTTAGGAAAAACACGGCATAAATAAACAATTAAATTTAAAAAATCAAAACACCCGACTGCGCGAAAAGCGAACTAATTAATTACTTCTCATCAATGTGAAACTATTTTTTTTTTATTTCTACTATTAGCTCACACTCTCGCTATATATATCTTGTTCAAATTTTCAATCATTCATAAAATACTTACTATTCATCCAATCAAGCTCAAATAAATTTTTTTAAACTTGTAGTGGATGACACTTGATGTTAATCCAGTTTTTTTCAAATATTAATTCATTAATTAAATTAAATTAATTAATTTTCAATAATCGAGAGAGCTCTCTTCTTGATCAAGGTATTTTAAGACCGAGAGAGTCCTTCTTGATCAAGGCATTTTAAGCGCCATTCAAGAGGAAAGAAGAATGGCAGAAAAAAAATTATCTTATTGACCCAAGTAGGAATTGACTTAAAATATTTTTTTTTTAATATTACTTGTTTATATTACTTACCTATTTTTTTTTTATTTACTTGTATTGATAACTTTTAAGTTCTGTTTAATTGTTAGTTCCTATTTATAAACACTGTTTTGATGAGATCTATAGATGTCTATGAAGGTTAGAGTTGCAGTAAATCTAGAGATCCTACCTACACAACTTCTAGGTTGTATAATATTTTAACGGAGCTTCTGACTGTAAAATAGTCAATGAAACACCGTCTTCATTTTGAAAGACCTATCCAATAATATAAAATTCAATAGGGTGCATAAATTTTTTTTTTCGTCTCTACCGCCATTTTGTATTTTATGGCCGCCATTTTGAATATATAAAAACGAAACCTAGCCTATAATCATTGGGCCGTTAAGACGAATCGATATGTTATATAATAACATCCTTTCCAATTAAAATTAATTTAAAAAGCTATTTTAAAATATTTAAATTAAATCAAAAAACTTCTTTACTTTTAAAATTTAAATTCTACCTTTAAATATTCATTAATTTTCGTTAAGTTCGTTTTTCAGTTAAATTTCACTTAAAAACAATTTAATTTAATCGCCATAAAAGATCGTCAAAAATTATCAATAATAAAATAATAAATCTTAAAATTAATACTTTCTACCGTAATAGAATATTTTTATAATAATTTTCAAATCTAAAATTCATCATTTAAAGTCATTTCATTCAAAAACTTTTATTACTCTGTGTGGCATCGTCAATTTCAAATCAGCCAATCAACGACGTCCGTTCTAACGGCGGGTTTTTGTAACGTCTGTTTTTGGAAATAGCGTCTCTCTCTTCCTGCCTGGATTCTACGGTGAGCGGACGTACTCCGCTTTCGGCGGCTCCGCCTTTTTCTTTTTCATGGCATATCGGCGTCGGGCTAAACGGGTCCTTCGCTCGATATGTCCATGTCTTTTAATTGATAACTTATTAAGAAATAATTTATATTTTGATTCCTCCACCAACCCAATCCTTTAATAGAAATACCAAATGGATTATGTCGACTTCGTTATCATTGGCATCCTGCCGATGACAGCTACGCAATTTTGAATCACAAAAATGAGGTGATGAATACAGACATCAATTCCCATTGCAAGAGTTCCTCTGTAAAAGCAAATGAATCATGTTTCATATGATCTATCATTGCCAAGTAATTTCTTTCATTATAAATGAATAACAGTATCTGCCAAAGGGAAATGATCCGTGCTTAGCGATCCGAAATCTTTGTTTTCTGGGCGTGCTCCAGCGTGACAACTTACTTGTGAGTCTTCAACTGTTATAGTTTAGACGGTGCATATTCAGCGGAATTAGAGACTTCATTAGTTCTACGAACTTAAAGCCGATTTGTATGGAGAGACTCTGACAGTAGTGATTCAATGATTTGTGTTAATGACAACAGACTGAAATGGTTAACGGAGTTGAAGAATCTACGTAACATTCATTATTTAATAATTCAAAATGTTTACCTAAATATAATTAAGAGTCAATATCTGTTGAATATCCTTCCAAATCATATATGATAATGTTGGCATCCATGTTAAACAAATGTGTGTTTCATTATTTGATGAATATTCATTTATAGAAAAGAATCTGCGCAGATTTCAGGTCCGAAAATGATAAATAAATATACAATAAAGATTCTTTTTTTTGTATATATGTAGTGTTATATTTTGTGTTTTAAATTTATTTAGTGAATTTTTTATGTAAAAATATCATTACACCATGAAGAAAAATGGGTAAGATTTACCAGCAAAAATGATTTGGTAACGTCACAGTAACAAGAGTTCAGGTAAGAGGTTTCTATTATACATTTTACCATGAAGATTCCTCAGATTATATTTATTTTCTTCCTTCACGTCCAATGTTTACTAACCACTAAAGTTCACTGGCCAATTAATTAATAGTAAATTTTCCTTCTCTCTAATTCATAATATTAAATCTACATAATATATTTATAACTCCTATTAATAATAATTTAAATTTAAAATCCTTCTTTCCCTTTATTTTTATTCATTTCTTTTTTTCTACCTAACATTAATGGTGCCTTTGACAAACTTTCGAATTTCTATTTTTTTAATGGGACTCTTTCTGGGTTATTTCTTTCAGTATTGTTTATTTATTAAAATTCAATAGATAATTTCGAAAATATGATTTGAATATATAAATTTTTCATGCATTCTCCGGGACTTCTTCAGGAAAAATACTTAATTGTTGCTATATATACATTTGTTATTGTTTAATATATATTTTTTTATTTTGAAATTATTACATACATATAGAGTTAAAAAATGTCTGAAGTTACATTTAAAAAAAATAAATATCAGACTATAAAAGGTTTATTTTGCAAATAATTTTTTTCTGTTACTACATATTTTTAAATATATATAATGATGAATTGAAATAATGATTTACGATGTTTATAATTGATTACAAGGTCAATATTCCTAAAAATTAAAATTTTTTTCTGTGATTTCTTAAATCGGTGTATGGTTGTAGAGACCTGATCAATCTTTACCTCCATTTTGTTATTTTGTCCCTGATCCAGACATTTTAACATTAACATTGATTTGAATGAATCACAATTCATCTGATGTCATTTTTTTTACTCCCAAGTTTGTGCAATATAGGAATTTTTATATAAAATTTTCAGGTTTGATTGTCATTTACATAGGTTTAGAAGTATTATGGCTCTCTATTAGGATAAAATAAAATTTTAAATAAACATTTTTTATACAAATAATATTCAATTTTATTCTGAGAATAAATTTTTCAATTATATAGAAACTATTTAAATCTGATTTTTCTATCCTAATGCAATAATTTATATTTTATTTTCTGCATGGTTTTCCTTTTCAGGAAAATTACTTACATACCAAAATATTTATGTTGTTTTATTTACAAAACTTTAGTACATGTTATGAATTTCTTACATTGTTTACAAAATTACTTAATATATATAAAAAGTTAAAATTGCATTTTACTTTCATTTTACATTTTATTGATAAATTGTGATCAATTAAGATTGAATTTATAAATGAGTAGTCTATGTTTTGCGGGCCAAAACAGGCGGTGTGCTAGTATGTAATAGTACACTGGGATCTATTTGTTTTTACCATTCAGCATTCTTGATATGTCATAATTTTTTCATTTAAAATTTACCATAGCCACAAACTACACCAACTTAATTTTTTAATATATTATATTTTATTTGGGACATCAGTATCATGTTGCTACAATTTTTTTTATATATACTCAACTATTAATTTTCTTTTTACATTAAATTTATAAATTATGGTCATTTGACAATTATGAATTTTCAACTTATATGTCCATTTTAATCATTTAAATTTCTGAATATACTTATATATCTCTTGTCATACAACCTTAAATTTGTTTACAAATGAAATAATTTAAAAAAGATATAGATATAAATATATCAAAATTATACTATTTTCCAGATTCTATTAATATTTATCAAACAACATTGACTTACAATATCTGCAATTCTCTCATGTCATTTTAATATTACCCCTTAAAATTCATTTATTTTTTTTTCAAGCTATAGCATATTCAGTTTTAACCACCAGTTTTTATATAATACTTTTTTGGTAGTTCTGTTTGTACACAATGGTTTTGTGGATTAGCCAGTGCATATTAAACCAAAAAATCCAGTGTTTTGTGGCAACAAACTACTTTTCATTTGGAAATTCGAGGCTCTTTTTACTGTTATGAAGTCAAGTTAACCCTGTCCTTGCACTTTTGAGCGCCACCAGATTTCTGGGTCTCAGACAGTTTAGAGAGTCCAGTCGCAATTTCTGGACGCAATAGATTAAAATATTTAATTCCTATTTTATCGAATTTTTTCTTGCCATGATTGTCTCGTTTTGCGTTACAATCCAGAGCAGTAGAATCTCGTAATTCTCGCTGGCATTTAGTTAAGGGTCGTGACACAAAGGAATATAGCATTCCTCCGCCTTCCAGTCTTGTTCTGCGGTTTAGGAAACTTCTGATAAAATCCATTTATTTGATAATATTTATTTGATGCTATAGCTAAAGTTCAAATTTATTTATTTATTATTCACTTACAATAGCAATTTTTTTTTGACTTTGAGAGAATATAGTGTTGTTATTTTGCTGAGGAATTTATTTTTAATGATAAAATTAGTTAAATTTAAAGGGTACCCTATAGCTTATAAAATTGAGAAAGAAATATATAAAAATGAAAAATAAGAAAATGAAAAATATGAAAAAATAATAGAAATGAAAATAATGAAATATAAAAATGAAAAATAAAATGAAATGAAAAAATTGAAAAATATAATAAAATGAAATGTACATATAAATATACATTAGACTGATCTAGGCGAATGACAGGACTTTGCTTAATTGTGGTGTAGAATGTTTGTTTTTTCCCTCAGGCTGACCTGGTCTAATTCAGTTATGATGAGCACACACAGAGGGTAAACTTGGCTTAGCTTGGGTAATTTAACCTTCCAATAAGTCCCTCACGGTGCAGTTATATCTATTTTGGATATCATGGGCAGTATACTTGTCAAATTGAGCGGAATAGTTCGTTTGAGTTTGTAAATATTTTTTTTGGTTTAACGCTAGGAGACTTAGACCAGTCATTCCATTGTTGTCGAAGGTCATACTATGGGGCAACTGCCTTACGTTTTTGACCTGTGTACACAATGAAGAGATTGTAGATTGCAATCTATTTTTTGCTGCTATTTTACTTTATTTCCTCAGCATTTAACATTTCAGTACCAATATTTTTTTTAAAGAAAATATTTATGAAATAATAAAAATTATTAGCCAAATTAAATAATACTATGAAATTTAATTATTATTCCTTTAAAAAATTTCAAGTAATATTGGACATATATAATTTTTTTTTTAAACTCAGATTTCTAAGCCAAAATTACTCATTATATTCAATTGGTTGAATTTTTTTTCTGTATATACAGTGGACTCTCTCTATCTGAACACTCTCTAATGTGAACACCCCGGTATTATGAACACATTCCGACGACCCCGGCGAAACTCCATAGACTTAACAAAAGATGAACTCTCTGTATTCTGAACACCCTCTAATCTGAGCACCCCGCTATTATGAACGCTACTTTTGATCCCCAATCTATCCTACCTCTCTCTAAACTGAACATGTGTTTTCAATCGGAATTCAGGGAATTCCTCCATAATGGAAATTCGGGAAATATGTCGTTGCAGAAGAATAAAATATTCAACTGGATTTTAACTGTTTTTTCTGGATTGAACTCGATTTTAAAATAGACAAAATCATTGTTAGATTTTAAGCATCTATCCGATGCTGCAATTTGAATAATTCAGATTAAAATCTTCAGTTAAGAAAACAAATAAAACATTTATTATAACAAAGAAAGAAAAAATCGAAGAATATTTTTCAAAAGGTAAGCTTTTACCGTACTGGTTCTACATATCCACTAACATTCTTATATTTTTTATAAAGAAAAATGTCCAGATATAAAACTATTGACACTTCACAAAACGTAAATCATGATAATCAAAAATAAAATTAACAAATAAATCAATTTTTATCCAAAGAGATACAAGAAAAAATAATGTAAAAACCATATCACGTGATTCCCCCTCTCCCGATCTGAGATATAAATAGAAAGATTACGCAACAGAAATATCCCGCCTCCCAGTGGCAGCAAAGAGACAACAGGTGTCAGAAGGAGTGTACAAAAAGGATAATTGTTTGTTTTCCGCACATTATCGCTTCTGTTTCTTTCTTTGTTTTTTGTCCAGCAAAGGTAAAAATTTTTTGTCATTTTGCTATCGTCGCAGATACGTCAGAAATAAGTATGAAAAAGGAAAAAACGGAAAGAACTGAAGCTTCAGGAAAAATACGATGTTCAAAAATTAAAATAAAAAATAAGTCAAAGGAAAATTGCATCTGAGTTTGGAATTTCAGTAGGCCAAGTCAATGCCATCAGTAAGAAAGAGAAAGAAATTATAGCCGCTTTTGAAGCAAATGAACCTTCCTCAAAGTGCAGAATTTCAGAAAAGAAAACAGGGAATGAGAACATAAACAATCATGTCTGGAAGTTTTTTTGCCAAATGAGAACGAAGAATCTTTCTGTCACTGGACCCCTGCTAAAGCAGATTGCGCTAGATTTTGCAGAAAAGGAGAAATTTACGGAATTTAAGGCATCGGAAGGATGGTTGACTCGCTTTAAAAGTCGGCATAACATCGAATTCAAAATAATCAACGGTGAAGCTGCAGACGTAAATATCGAGACTGTGGAGGAATGGAAAAGAAAATTTCCGGAAATAACGAAGGATTTCGACTCCACTGACATTTTTAATGCCGACGAAACCGGCTTGTTTTTTAGAGCTCTTCCAAATAAAACCCTAGCACAAAGAAGCGAAAAATGCGTGGGCGGGAAAATGTCGAAAGAAAGACTTACCGTCATGCTCTGTGCCAGTTTTACGGGTGAGAAGCTCGAACCACTTGTGATCGGGAAAAGTGAAAAACCACGATGCTTCAAAAATGTGAATATCGCATCATTACCAGCGCACTATAAATCAAATCGAAAAGCCTGGATGACAATCCCAATTTTCTCTCAATGGTTGGAAGGCATTAATGAGATGATGAAGAGAGAAGGAAGAAAAATTCTTCTTTTTGTTGATAATGCCAGATCACATACAAACATGCATCTGAGCAATGTGAGCCTCAAGTTCCTGCCACCGAACTGTACTTCTGTAATCCAACCACTGGATCAAGGAGTAATCAAGACCTTTAAAGCTCACTACCGAATCCATTTTTTGAAGAAAATGTCCCTGGTGATGGAAGAGGCAAATTCGGCAGCCGAACTAGCGAAGAAGGTCAACGTCATGGATGCTGTCCATTGGATATCAATGGCTTGGAATGAAGTAACCCCCTACACCATCCAAAGATGCTTCTACAAAGCTGGATTTCCATGTGAAAATGAGCATATAAGAATAGAGGACCAAGAAGCAACAGCTATGAGAGATTTGGGGTTAATTCTTCAGGAGCTTCATACTGAAATTGAACCTGGAGCTTATCTCGAAGCCGATGGAAGCCTTCCGGAATGCGACAACAACATCGTTGTAGAGGAAGGGGGCAGTGAAGAAGTTGAACCAGAAAATACCGAAGGAACAAGAAGTACGATTACCTTCAAACAATATGGCAAAGGGATTCAAGACCTGTTGAACTATGCGGCTGAACATCACCCGGAAGCCTTCCCACTTCTTAAACAATTAGATAACATGTATACTGCACGAGCATACACAGTGCAAAAACAGACTAAAATTACTCAGTTTTTTAAGTAATGTACCTATTTGTTTTCAAGTGATGTATTGTATAATCCTCCTGAGACCTGGCATACATTTAAATGGATGTTTTGCTTTCTCCTTCTATTGCGTTAAATTTCATTGTAGCAATCTAAAACCAGTTTGACATGGTAATGTATGAATTAAAATCCACATTCAGCTTTTGGATTTTGGCAACGGTAACTACTTTGTTTACAAAATGGCGTAATAAATGAGTCAAGTCGGAATTCTACGTTCTGCTGGTAAGTTTCGTTTTTATGTTATTTTAATTTGATTAAATTATTATTATTTTTTTCAATTTTAATAGCAGACGTTAATAATTGCCTTATGCTTTTTATAATAATATTCTATTCTTTCCCATACTTTTAGCCTTTTAAAAATTATTTTAAAGCGAGTTATGGCCTGAACATCCTTTTAGATGAATGTGCTGTGAAACAAAATTAAAAAATCGAAATTTATTAATTTCTTTAAAAACATCATTTTTGATGCCTATTTGTTGAAAAAACTCTCATAAAAAAATATATGCATTATATTTTGCTTGGGTCTCAGGAGGATATGTAATTGTATGTTTTGTAAAACTTTTTTAATAATAATAATAAGAAAAAAAATATAAAATAATTAGGCAGAATACAGGTCCGACTGAATTTAGTTTGACAGTGCATAAGCCGCCAAATCTAAATTCAGCACCTCTATCTCGGTAACTGGCATGGCTAACCAGGCTATGTATTCTATACAGTCTATAAACTCAATACTAAGTAGAGTAGTACTACATTTCCCAATCTCCCTCTATAATGAACACCCCCATAATCTGAACATTTTTGGTCGGTCCCATGAGTGTTCAGAATAGAGAGAGTCCACTGTATACAGATTTGCTATATATTTAAAAAGTTCTAGATAAATAGTAACGTAAATATGCTATTTTATTTTGCCTTTTTAAAATTATTTATTCAGTTGTGAGAGTCATATATACATAGGTCACTTACCTTATCCTTACTTTGGTGCAATACATTGAAGTCTTAGAGAATGTCTTGGATTTCTTCATGGTGAAATTTTTTACTTACCTGAACATCTGTTTCCTGTAAAAATTTGTTGTTTTGGTTCTTTATGTTTTCATCTTGGGATCTATGTGTTTGTATTACGATTTGATGTTTATTTGTATTTGTTATGTCAGTATTTGAGTATGCCAAAGATTTTAGAAAAATGTGTATACTTATATTTTTGTATAACATATTTTATGTGTAGGCGCAAGCGTATTTATTTTTATATATATATTTTATACATTTTTATGTTATGTTTATATGTGTCAATTGTCCAAGAAACTGGGGCAGATAATTCCTTTTGATTTTGGTTTTGTTTTTAAGTTTTGAAAAGTTCCATTTGCTCGATGCCACAGGCAATAACTTTTTTTTTAATGCTTTTTTTTTCCTTAGGGGTAAGGTAAATGTTATATAATAACATCCTTTCCAATTAAAATTAATTTAAAAAGCTATTTTAAAATATTTAAATTAAATCAAAAAACTTCTTTACTTTTAAAATTTAAATTCTACCTTTAAATATTCATTAATTTTCGTTAAGTTCGTTTTTCAGTTAAATTTCACTTAAAAACAATTTAATTTAATCGCCATAAAAGATCGTCAAAAATTATCAATAATAAAATAATAAATCTTAAAATTAATACTTTCTACCGTAATAGAATATTTTTATAATAATTTTCAAATCTAAAATTCATCATTTAAAGTCATTTCATTCAAAAACTTTTATTACTCTGTGTGGCATCGTCAATTTCAAATCAGCCAATCAACGACGTCCGTTCTAACAGCGGGTTTTTGTAGCGTCTGTTTTTGGAAATAGCGTCTCTCTCTTCCTGCCTGGATTCTACGGTGAGCGGACGTACTCCGCTTTCGGCGGCTCCGCCTTTTTCTTTTTCATGGCATATCGGCGTCGGGCTAAACGGGTCCTTCGCTCGATATGTCCATGTCTTTTAATTGATAACTTATTAAGAAATAATTTATATTTTGATTCCTCCACCAACCCAATCCTTTAATAGAAATACCAAATGGATTATGTCGACTTCGTTATCATTGGCATCCTGCCGATGACAGCTACGCAATTTTGAATCACAAAAATGAGGTGATGAATACAGACATCAATTCCCATTGCAAGAGTTCCTCTGTAAAAGCAAATGAATCATGTTTCATATGATCTATCATTGCCAAGTAATTTCTTTCATTATAAATGAATAACAGTATCTGCCAAAGGGAAATGATCCGTGCTTAGCGATCCGAAATCTTTGTTTTCTGGGCGTGCTCCAGCGTGACAACTTACTTGTGAGTCTTCAACTGTTATAGTTTAGACGGTGCATATTCGGCGGAATTAGAGACTTCATTAGTTCTACGAACTTAAAGCCGATTTGTATGGAGAGACTCTGACAGTAGTGATTCAATGATTTGTGTTAATGACAACAGACTGAAATGGTTAACGGAGTTGAAGAATCTACGTAACATTCATTATTTAATAATTCAAAATGTTTACCTAAATATAATTAAGAGTCAATATCTGTTGAATATCCTTCCAAATCATATATGATAATGTTGGCATCCATGTTAAACAAATGTGTGTTTCATTATTTGATGAATATTCATTTATAGAAAAGAATCTGCGCAGATTTCAGGTCCGAAAATGATAAATAAATATACAATAAAGATTCTTTTTTTTGTATATATGTAGTGTTATATTTTGTGTTTTAAATTTATTTAGTGAATTTTTTATGTAAAAATATCATTACACCATGAAGAAAAATGGGTAAGATTTACCAGCAAAAATGATTTGGTAACGTCACAGTAACAAGAGTTCAGGTAAGAGGTTTCTATTATACATTTTACCATGAAGATTCCTCAGATTATATTTATTTTCTTCCTTCACGTCCAATGTTTACTAACCACTAAAGTTCACTGGCCAATTAATTAATAGTAAATTTTCCTTCTCTCTAATTCATAATATTAAATCTACATAATATATTTATAACTCCTATTAATAATAATTTAAATTTAAAATCCTTCTTTCCCTTTATTTTTATTCATTTCTTTTTTTCTACCTAACATTAATGGTGCCTTTGACAAACTTTCGAATTTCTATTTTTTTAATGGGACTCTTTCTGGGTTATTTCTTTCAGTATTGTTTATTTATTAAAATTCAATAGATAATTTCGAAAATATGATTTGAATATATAAATTTTTCATGCATTCTCCGGGACTTCTTCAGGAAAAATACTTAATTGTTGCTATATATACATTTGTTATTGTTTAATATATATTTTTTTATTTTGAAATTATTACATACATATAGAGTTAAAAAATGTCTGAAGTTACATTTAAAAAAAATAAATATCAGACTATAAAAGGTTTATTTTGCAAATAATTTTTTTCTGTTACTACATATTTTTAAATATATATAATGATGAATTGAAATAATGATTTACGATGTTTATAATTGATTACAAGGTCAATATTCCTAAAAATTAAAATTTTTTTCTGTGATTTCTTAAATCGGTGTATGGTTGTAGAGACCTGATCAATCTTTACCTCCATTTTGTTATTTTGTCCCTGATCCAGACATTTTAACATTAACATTGATTTGAATGAATCACAATTCATCTGATGTCATTTTTTTTACTCCCAAGTTTGTGCAATATAGGAATTTTTATATAAAATTTTCAGGTTTGATTGTCATTTACATAGGTTTAGAAGTATTATGGCTCTCTATTAGGATAAAATAAAATTTTAAATAAACATTTTTTATACAAATAATATTCAATTTTATTCTGAGAATAAATTTTTCAATTATATAGAAACTATTTAAATCTGATTTTTCTATCCTAATGCAATAATTTATATTTTATTTTCTGCATGGTTTTCCTTTTCAGGAAAATTACTTACATACCAAAATATTTATGTTGTTTTATTTACAAAACTTTAGTACATGTTATGAATTTCTTACATTGTTTACAAAATTACTTAATATATATAAAAAGTTAAAATTGCATTTTACTTTCATTTTACATTTTATTGATAAATTGTGATCAATTAAGATTGAATTTATAAATGAGTAGTCTATGTTTTGCGGGCCAAAACAGGCGGTGTGCTAGTATGTAATAGTACACTGGGATCTATTTGTTTTTACCATTCAGCATTCTTGATATGTCATAATTTTTTCATTTAAAATTTACCATAGCCACAAACTACACCAACTTAATTTTTTAATATATTATATTTTATTTGGGACATCAGTATCATGTTGCTACAATTTTTTTTATATATACTCAACTATTAATTTTCTTTTTACATTAAATTTATAAATTATGGTCATTTGACAATTATGAATTTTCAACTTATATGTCCATTTTAATCATTTAAATTTCTGAATATACTTATATATCTCTTGTCATACAACCTTAAATTTGTTTACAAATGAAATAATTTAAAAAAGATATAGATATAAATATATCAAAATTATACTATTTTCCAGATTTTATTAATATTTATCAAACAACATTGACTTACAATATCTGCAATTCTCTCATGTCATTTTAATATTACCCCTTAAAATTCATTTATTTTTTTTTCAAGCTATAGCATATTCAGTTTTAACCACCAGTTTTTATATAATACTTTTTTGGTAGTTCTGTTTGTACACAATGGTTTTGTGGATTAGCCAGTGCATATTAAACCAAAAAATCCAGTGTTTTGTGGCAACAAACTACTTTTCATTTGGAAATTCGAGGCTCTTTTTACTGTTATGAAGTCAAGTTAACCCTGTCCTTGCACTTTTGAGCGCCACCAGATTTCTGGGTCTCAGACAGTTTAGAGAGTCCAGTCGCAATTTCTGGACGCAATAGATTAAAATATTTAATTCCTATTTTATCGAATTTTTTCTTGCCATGATTGTCTCGTTTTGCGTTACAATCCAGAGCAGTAGAATCTCGTAATTCTCGCTGGCATTTAGTTAAGGGTCGTGACACAAAGGAATATAGCATTCCTCCGCCTTCCAGTCTTGTTCTGCGGTTTAGGAAACTTCTGATAAAATCCATTTATTTGATAATTGTATTCGATAGCTCACTTTTATAGGAATGTGACTGTACTGTGGTCAATGGATAGATAGTCCACGCTTCTAAAACACAACGCAACATTTAATTATTTACATAAAATTCAAAGGAGACTGGCAATGGTTGATACATTGCGCTTACGTCGTAACTTACATGGAGAACAACAACAACAAACTGGCGGGGAATCCTCGCCCGCGCCCCTTCCAGTCCAAAGCGCTTGTAGCGCCCTCTCACAAATTATGATATACGGAGGAAACACTCCCCCGGGGATTGAAATGCAAATTTCAATATACATTAACATATAAATTTGCAAAAAAAAATGTTCACACAAGAAAAATTATAGCATATAACAACTTACATACACAATAATAATACAAGAATAAATTCACTATAACACTAGAATAAATACAGAAATAATATATACATTTTAAAGTTTGCTTAGGGAAAGAAAGGAAATTTGTTACTCAACTGGTAATATACAGACATCTCGGACGTTTCTTTTAAAAATTCGCCCATCTGGTAAGCGTAAATTCACCGTTCGAATTATATTATCCCTTCCCTTAAAAACTTCTACTATTCTACCAACCAACCATTTGGTGGAAGGTAAATTTTCCTGCTTTATTAGTACCAAAGTTCCTTTCTGTACATCATCTTTTTTAAATTTCCATTTCCCCTCTGTTGGAGATTATTCAAATAATCGCGCTTCCAAAGTTTCCAAATTTGTTGGCTAAATTGGGTGATTATCTGCCATTTTGCCAATCTATTTTCATTAATTTCATCTAACTGAGGTTCGGCGATCGAAGTAATTGGCCTACCGATAAGGAAATGTGAGGGTGTCAAAGTTTCGAAATTTTCAAAATCTGGGGATAGTGGGGTAAGGGGGCGAGAGTTCAAAACTCCCTCAATTTCCGCTAATATCGTTAAAAATTCTTCTAAAGTTAATTTTTGATCACCTATTACCCTTTTCAAATGAAACTTGAACGATTTTACTGCTGCTTCCCAGATGCCGCCAAAATTAGGAGATTTGGGGGGAATAAATTCCCATTTGATACCCTCCTGGGTTAAAAAGTTACACAATTCCTCATCTGGGACACTAACCAGTTTATGCAATTTTTTCAACTCGATGTCAGCTCCAATGAACGTTTTTGCATTATCAGATAGAATTTTGGCACATTTCCCTCGTCTGCCAAAGAAACGTTTTAAACTAGCTATAAAAGCTTGAGTTGTGAGATCTGAAACAAAGTCCAGGTGTATTGCTTTGGTGCATAGACATATATACACTACTACATAAACTTTATTTAATACACCCTTCCTTTGATTTCTAAATTTAATAGAAAAGGGTCCACAGTAATCCAGGCCTGTCACGGAAAATGCAAAATTTGGGGTCACACGTTCCCTTGGCAGATCGGCCATCAACTGGGAGCTCACAACAGGCTTATTTTTGAAGCATGTCACACATTTGTGAACGATTTTCCGGCAATTATTCCTGCCATTAAGTGGCCAAAATTTCTGTCTAACATGGAAAAGCAAGGCTTGTGGGCCTAAATGAAAATACTTCAAATGGAAATAATTTAAGATAATATTTGTTAACTTATGATTGGCAGGCAACACAATTGGAAATTTAGAGTTAGGCGGCAAATCGGCATGCGATAAACGGCCACCAACTCTAATTAATCCTTCATTTCCCAGGAATACATTTAAAGAAGATAATCTACTATTATGCTTAACAGGCTTACCCTTTTTGAGACATTTTATTTCATCTCGAAACTCACCCTTTTGTGCTGACCGAATTAAAAATAATTCGGCTTGTCTCACTTCATCTAGTGTTAGTGGTCCCCTTGTTTTCTGTGGGTTGCGACAATTCTTGTAAAATCTAAAAATAAAACTAATTATACGTATTAATTTTATAAAATTATTAGTCAATGAAAAAATGTGTTCAATTATAGAATGTTCAGTGGTGATAGATAAGGTGGTAAAGTCATGAATATTGTCCACGGAGTCTCTTTTTAGTTCATTTAAATAGATCTCCTGATCTGGAACTACTAGTGATTGTTCGTTGTTACAAATATCTAACGAGTCCTTGAGAAATTCTGGACCAGTCCACCATTGTGACTCTGAATAAGACCTTCCGATTTTATACCTCTAGTCAGCAAATCTGCAGGATTCTCAGACCCTGCACAATGAAACCACCTGGATGGGTCTGTCAGTGATTGGATTTCTTTGACCCGGTTAGACACGAATGATTTCCACCTATTTGCAGACCCCTTTATCCAATAAAGGGCAATCTGGGAATCGGTCCATAGAAACATAGAAGACGGTCCCTTGCGATCTAGCACCTTCTTCACCTCACAAGTTAGACGCGCTGCTAGTAATGCACCCAACAGTTCCAGCCGGGGTAATGACACCTTTCTCAGGGGTGCCACTCTGCTTTTCGATGTTAGCAATTTAATGGAAGACTGGGTCTTGGAATATATTTGGAGATATATGACAGCACCGTATGCTTTGGGACTGGCATCGGCAAAGGTGTGCAGTATTACTTTATATTCAGAGTCTTCAGGGAACTGAAACACATTTCGAGGAATATTTAGTTGTACTAATTGAGGTAACTCGGAACACCATTGTTCCCACAGCTTTGAAATATCGGGGGGCAATTCTTCATCCCATGTTAAATTCCTATTCCACAATTCTTGAAACAACAGTTTAATTCGTATTGTAAATGGCGATATGAGACCCAAGGGGTAAAAAATTCTACCTGCTACTTGCAGAACGAACCTCTTCGTATTTTTTGCCTTGCACAAAAATTCTACTAAATTATCAATATCGATCATCAACATGTCCTGTTTAGGTTGCCATAACAGTCCTAATACCTTATGTGGTTTATTTTCCTCAAAGGGCTGAGGTAAAGTACTAAACCCGTTCTTCTCCCACGATTCCATTACTACTTCGTTGTTCGATATCCATTTTCGAAAAGTCATACTAGCTTCCTTCATAATTCTGTGTGATTGTTGTGAAATGTTCAGTGCATCTTGTACCGTGTCGCTACCGGCAATGAGATCATCAACATAAATACAACTATCGAGTATTTCGGTTGTCACCGGATATTCCTTCTTAAATTTACTAAGATGTTGTTTTATAGTGGCTGATAGTAAAAATGGGCTTGAGTTCAAACCAAATGTTAGGCGTAAGAATCTGTACATAATAACTTTAAATTCATCACCGTTGACAGGATTGTCATCTATAAACAAGAATCTTAAAACGTCTCTATCTTTTTCGTTGATAGAAATTTGTAAAAAGGCCTTTTCTATGTCGGCCAAAACAGCAATTTTATTTAATCTAAAAAAAATCAACAAATGGAAAATGTTCGGATTTAGGTTACTGCCTGCATCCAAACAGTCATTCAAGGACAACTCACCTGCTTCATGCGAACTCGCATCAAAAACAATGCGACATTTTGTGTATACACTGTCTTGTTTAAATACCGTATGGTGAGGTAAATAAAAAATCGGGTTGTTAGAATTTTCTTCTGACTCAGGAACAATTTCAATAATTTTCATCTCTAAATATTCGTCTAAAATTTTACGATAATTTTCATATAAACTTGTATCACGTTTCATTCTTTTTACGAGAGTAGCGAGCCGTGTTTGGGCTATCTGGTAATTATTGTTTAGTTCTTCCAAATCCCGTTTCCATGGGAGACAGATTTCATATCTGTTATTTATAAACCGCACCTTTTCCCGAAATTTCTCTAAAATATCTTCATTTTTTACATTAACTGGGTCATCCCTAATTCCTATTGTCTCTAAATCCCAGAACACCTTCAAATCTAATTCATCTTGATTTTCTAATAAATAACAATTATATTTAGTTTCGCTATTTTCGTTTTCATCATGTATAACTCCACCTGCAATCCAGCCTAAATAAGAGTTTTGTAAAATTATAGAAGTCTCAGGAATTTTCATTTGACCAGTTAATAACAAATCATAATAAACATCTGCCCCCAATAGCACCTGAATTCGCTGTGGTTCAAAAAACTTTGGGTTAGCATAAACCAAATTACGTGGTAGTTTCAGATTAGAAATATCTACGCCACTCATAGGATTTAAATCAGTTATTTTAGGAACCAAAAACATGTTACAGAATTTTTTAAATGTTCGATCTTTGTTTGAAATTTCGACATGTATTCTGTTTTTAATTTTACAGATTGCATCATTTAATCCGGAAACAACTGACCTTACTTTATATTTATCTAATCCTAATAATTCTGCTGCAGAAAAGGTAATTAAAGATATATTACTAGCTGTATCTAAAATAGCAACAAAAGGAAAAAAAAAATCATTTCTTCCCCTCAAATAAACTGTCGCTGTTGAAATCAACGCATTATAGCTGGCGCCGGACACTGTCTGGTTATAATTATTTTGACAGCTCAAGGTCTTCGCATTTGAAATAATTTCCACAGAATTAGTATTTATTTTTTCTTCATTTTTAATCGGAGATGAATTCATGATATGATTACTTTGTTTATTTTCATAACAAGATTTCGAAAAGTTAGCTCCATGAAGTGTGGTATGGTGATCTGAGTAACAAACCTTGCATTTATTATTTAATTTATTACATCGGTTAAGGGTATGAGGAGATAAGCAATTATAACATAATCGTAATTTTCGTATTTGATTTAATCTTTCCTGAACCGGTGAAGCTAAATACTTTTGACATCGAAAAATCAAATGGGGTTGTTTACAAATTGCGCAATTAAGTTTGTCACCTTGTAAAACGAAAGATTTTTGCTTAGAGGCAATTTCAAACCTAGGTTTCGTAGCGATATTGTTTTTTTGTACATTTTCTAAAGCTTGAGCTCTTTTCAGTAAAAAATCAATAAAATTATTCCACTCAGGTAACTCGTTAGAATCAAGAGACATTTCAAAAGCTTTTCTTGATTCATCATCGATTCTTTGTAAAACAAAATACATTAAAATGGATTCTGATAAAGTGTTTTGTTCAAGTTCTAATTGTTTTAAAGCTCTCAAATGGCTCAATAAATTATCTACCAAATTGCGTATTTCCTTCGCGTTTTCAATTTTTATTTTGTTATTACTCAATAATTCTGAAATATGACTATTTACCAATAATCTTTTGTTTTCAAATCGTTTTTTTAAAGCTTCGAATAAGGAAGTATAAGAATCGTCAATATTTTGTAATTGTTTCACAGGCCCGGTTAAGGATGATTGTAAATAATACAGCTTTTGCGCATCATTTAACTCAACGTTACTATCTATTAAAGTGGTGAATTGTAACTTAAAATTCATCCACTCTGTATATCGCCCCGAAAATTGGGGTAGATTAATTGACGGCAATTTGATTTTTGCCTCATTAGAAATGCCTCTATCATTACTATTATTTTGACTTTCAACACTAGAAATACTAGGTTTTATTAAATCAAGAAGGCTTACTTCGATAGCTTCTAACTGTTCTTCGATTTCAGTCAAGGAATTTTCAAACTCCTCTAAATCCTCGTCGGCTATAATAGAGTATGCTTCGTTTCTTAATTCATCAGTCTTCTTTTTCAACGTTTGAAGAGAATTTAATTTCAAATCCAATTCTTTAGGGCCAAGTTTCGATTTCAATGCATTCGATATTCTGGTTACCTGGCCGCGTATATTTCCTCGTTTCCGATTAAGAACCACAGTTCCTGAAATCGCTGGAGTAGCAACAGACATTGTACTCTAAATTCTGTAAATAAATAATCCGAAATATCCAAGGGCTTGATTCTTCACAGTGTTCTAAATGAGCGCTGCGGCTCGTACGACCAAAAACTTTGTATTCGATAGCTCACTTTTATAGGAATGTGACTGTACTGTGGTCAATGGATAGATAGTCCACGCTTCTAAAACACAACACAACATTTAATTATTTACATAAAATTCAAAGGAGACTGGCAATGGTTGATACATTGCGCTTACGTCGTAACTTACATGGAGAACAACAACAACAAACTGGCGGGGAATCCTCGCCCGCGCCCCTTCCAGTCCAAAGCGCTTGTAGCGCCCTCTCACAAATTATGATATACGGAGGAAACAATAATATTTATTTGATGCTATAGCTAAAGTTCAAATTTATTTATTTATTATTCACTTACAATAGCAATTTTTTTTTGACTTTGAGAGAATATAGTGTTGTTATTTTGCTGAGGAATTTATTTTTAATGATAAAATTAGTTAAATTTAAAGGGTACCCTATAGCTTATAAAATTGAGAAAGAAATATATAAAAATGAAAAATAAGAAAATGAAAAATATGAAAAAATAATAGAAATGAAAATAATGAAATATAAAAATGAAAAATAAAAAATGAAATGAAATGAAAAAATTGAAAAATATAATAAAATGAAATGTACATATAAATATATATTAGACTGATCTAGGCGAATGACAGGACTTTGCTTAATTGTGGTGTAGAATGTTTGTTTTTTCCCTCAGGCTGACCTGGTCTAATTCAGTTATGATGAGCACACACAGAGGGTAAACTTGGCTTAGCTTGGGTAATTTAACCTTCCAATAAGTCCCTCACGGTGCAGTTATATCTATTTTGGATATCATGGGCAGTATACTTGTCAAATTGAGCGGAATAGTTCGTTTGAGTTTGTAAATATTTTTTTTGGTTTAACGCTAGGAGACTTAGACCAGTCATTCCATTGTTGTCGAAGGTCATACTATGGGGCAACTGCCTTACGTTTTTGACCTGTGTACACAATGAAGAGATTGTAGATTGCAATCTATTTTTTGCTGCTATTTTACTTTATTTCCTCAGCATTTAACATTTCAGTACCAATATTTTTTTTAAAGAAAATATTTATGAAATAATAATAAAAATTATTAGCCAAATTAAATAATACTATGAAATTTAATTATTATTCCTTTAAAAAATTTCAAGTAATATTGGACATATATAATTTTTTTTTAAAACTCAGATTTCTAAGCCAAAATTACTCATTATATTCAATTGGTTGAATTTTTTTTCTGTATATATACAGATTTGCTATATATTTAAAAAGTTCTAGATAAATAGTAACGTAAATATGCTATTTTATTTTGCCTTTTTAAAATTATTTATTCAGTTGTGAGAGTCATATATACATAGGTCACTTACCTTATCCTTACTTTGGTGCAATACATTGAAGTCTTAGAGAATGTCTTGGATTTCTTCATGGTGAAATTTTTTACTTACCTGAACATCTGTTTCATGTAAAAATTTGTTGTTTTGGTTCTTTATGTTTTCATCTTGGGATCTATGTGTTTGTATTACGATTTGATGTTTATTTGTATTTGTTATGTCAGTATTTGAGTATGCCAAAGATTTTAGAAAAATGTGTATACTTATATTTTTGTATAACATATTTTATGTGTAGGCGCAAGCATATTTATTTTTATATATATATTTTATACATTTTTATGTTATGTTTATATGTGTCAATTGTCCAAGAAACTGGGGCAGATAATTCCTTTTGATTTTGGTTTTGTTTTTAAGTTTTGAAAAGTTCCATTTGCTCGATGCCACAGGCAATAACTTTTTTTTTAATGCTTTTTTTTTCCTTAGGGGTAAGGTAAATGTTATATAATAACATCCTTTCCAATTAAAATTAATTTAAAAAGCTATTTTAAAATATTTAAATTAAATCAAAAAACTTCTTTACTTTTAAAATTTAAATTCTACCTTTAAATATTCATTAATTTTCGTTAAGTTCGTTTTTCAGTTAAATTTCACTTAAAAACAATTTAATTTAATCGCCATAAAAGATCGTCAAAAATTATCAATAATAAAATAATAAATCTTAAAATTAATACTTTCTACCGTAATAGAATATTTTTATAATAATTTTCAAATCTAAAATTCATCATTTAAAGTCATTTCATTCAAAAACTTTTATTACTCTGTGTGGCATCGTCAATTTCAAATCAGCCAATCAACGACGTCCGTTCTAACGGCGGGTTTTTGTAGCGTCTGTTTTTGGAAATAGCGTCTCTCTCTTCCTGCCTGGATTCTACGGTGAGCGGACATACTCCGCTTTCGGCGGCTCCGCCTTTTTCTTTTTCATGGCATATCGGCGTCGGGCTAAACGGGTCCTTCGCTCGATATGTCCATGTCTTTTAATTGATAACTTATTAAGAAATAATTTATATTTTGATTCCTTCACCAACCCAATCCTTTAATAGAAATACCAAATGGATTATGTCGACTTCGTTATCATTGGCATCCTGCCGATGACAGCTACGCAATTTTGAATCACAAAAATGAGGTGATGAATACAGACATCAATTCCCATTGCAAGAGTTCCTCTGTAAAAGCAAATGAATCATGTTTCATATGATCTATCATTGCCAAGTAATTTCTTTCATTATAAATGAATAACAGTATCTGCCAAAGGGAAATGATCCGTGCTTAGCGATCCGAAATCTTTGTTTTCTGGGCGTGCTCCAGCGTGACAACTTACTTGTGAGTCTTCAACTGTTATAGTTTAGACGGTGCATATTCGGCGGAATTAGAGACTTCATTAGTTCTACGAACTTAAAGCCGATTTGTATGGAGAGACTCTGACAGTAGTGATTCAATGATTTGTGTTAATGACAACAGACTGAAATGGTTAACGGAGTTGAAGAATCTACGTAACATTCATTATTTAATAATTCAAAATGTTTACCTAAATATAATTAAGAGTCAATATCTGTTGAATATCCTTCCAAATCATATATGATAATGTTGGCATCCATGTTAAACAAATGTGTGTTTCATTATTTGATGAATATTCATTTATAGAAAAGAATCTGCGCAGATTTCAGGTCCGAAAATGATAAATAAATATACAATAAAGATTCTTTTTTTTGTATATATGTAGTGTTATATTTTGTGTTTTAAATTTATTTAGTGAATTTTTTATGTAAAAATATCATTACACCATGAAGAAAAATGGGTAAGATTTACCAGCAAAAATGATTTGGTAACGTCACAGTAACAAGAGTTCAGGTAAGAGGTTTCTATTATACATTTTACCATGAAGATTCCTCAGATTATATTTATTTTCTTCCTTCACGTCCAATGTTTACTAACCACTAAAGTTCACTGGCCAATTAATTAATAGTAAATTTTCCTTCTCTCTAATTCATAATATTAAATCTACATAATATATTTATAACTCCTATTAATAATAATTTAAATTTAAAATCCTTCTTTCCCTTTATTTTTATTCATTTCTTTTTTTTTACCTAACACGATAGAGACCTCATTCATTAAAATCCATTCAACCGTTGGGATGTTTCAAGGGTATAAAGAAATCCACATACACAGATACGCGTGAAACACATAACCCTTCTTTTCAGTTGGGTAAAGATATCTTTACACTGAATATTTTCAGCTAAATATCCAAAGTATTTGGCCAAATATCCATAGTATTCAGGCAAAGTATACGGCCAACTGGCCAAAAAGGCCAAATATTATCCCTAGTTTAAAAGTATTAAGACTTAATTTTTTGTTTCATGAAATGTGCCCTTATTTTAAACTTTCATTCAAGGGAATAGTCTATTTCTATTTAGCTTTTTTGAACAATGATAAAGCAAACAATTTTTTTTTTTTTTAATCCAGTTATTTTCCTTTTGTTTTCAATAAAGATATGCACAGAGAAAATCTTGCAAACACATACATTTTAAAAAAATATATTCTTTTTCTTGTTACAGAATTTTTCTCATTGCTGAAGCTTCCTTTGATCAAAAATTTTTTTCCCACTTTCTTTATATTGTCATCAGCCACTGTCTTTTATATTATATTATCTATTTTTTTAGATTTTTTCTTTTGTCTCTATCCCCCTCTCTCTTTCACATTTTACCAGGTGGCTCTCAACACGTAATAATTTTCATAAGTCTCTCTTTCATTTATTTTGATATGTCTATAACATGTTAGTCATTTCACATTTATGAGTGTGATGGTGAAGTTTTGTGAACCAGTGATTCCAAAACTTATGACGGAGGTAAGGGTTTGTAAAATTCTGTTCATCATGTCACTATGGCAACTAAAAATTTAGAACTAGTAACTAAAGTTTAAGACCACTGTTTTCCAATAAAGATAAAAATAATCTCAACTTTTTTAAAGAAACAATTTGTTATTACATTGTAGTAGCAATAAAAAGATAAAAAAAATAGCTTGGTAGCAAAATTAGGTTCTATAACAGATATGGGAGATTTAATTTCAAATCACAGTATTTCTCATAGGTTGTATTTGGCTGCAATAAGCAAGGAGCGGCATACTGCAGTAACTATATAAGTTTTATCAGCATTCATGTAAAATATTAAAATAGCTTGAGAAAGTGGCAAGGGCTTTAAAGAATCTGGAATTATGAAAGTCTGTACCTTCATAATGTAAGATGAATTACAAGTGAAGTAAAATCAGTGATTAAAAAAAAAAATAATAATAATAATAATTCTAGTGATGTCTTACATTTAGAAAAAATATCAAATGGCTCTATGAAACAGGCAAAATTATCAAGCATTTATTAAATCATAAGAAATTACTTTGTTTATTGATATTTGTGCACTTTCTGTTAGATTTCTTAAAAATATGTAATTCAATATCACTTCTATTTTGGAAATATATCCGGAAATATACCCAACTACTATTGGAAATATATCCAACTACTAACTACAACCATTAATTTATATACTTATAAACAAAGCACCACTTAAAATTTTTAACACATAACTACAGTAAACTCTGTCTAAGGCGGAATCGAGTGGGACCGAGAAAATTTTCCATAGTAGACAATATTCCGCCTTAGACAAATTTTGCTCTATGTCTATGGATTTGAAGGAACTTGAAAATCTTCCCGAGTTAGACAGATTTCCTTCTTACACAGAGTCCGCCTTACAGAGAGTTTACTGTATTTTTTGAAAAAAGATTAAGCCTTGAAAGACCATTTTCATATTTAAGTAAGCATATTGAGACACAATGTTTTACACAAGCTTCTGCAGCTTTGTGTGACAAAGGGTTTTCGCATATAAATTCAATAAGAAATAAATTAAGAAGCTAAGAAATAAAAACTCAGAGTTTACAAAATTTAAAAATGATTATCTGAATGGAACTCATTTAAAGAATTCTGAACCTGGGAGAGCTGTTAATAATTAGTATTTTAAAACTAAAGGTGTTATGAATGTAAATATTATTGTGTAAATTGAACATAAGCTTGAGGATCCGCTTGGTGTAACCTTTTATTAAATTATTTTATGTACAGATACAGTGTAAGGAAAGTATTGTAATCATGATAAAAAACCAATTATGGATTTTTTTTTTTTTTTTTTTTTTGAAGTTCCTTGAATCTGTTTTAGCTATTTTTAAACATTTTCCATGTGTATACAGTACAGTATGTATACAATATACCATGTGTATACAGCATAGTATGTGTGGACAGTACAGTTTCCTCGTGTTTTTGGTATGTAGTGTGTGAGTGAACACAAATGCACTCAAACTATGCTTTCAATTAAACTCCCATTTGGTGGATATATTAGAGGCCACTGTTCACAAGAACTGCATTCATTTTTTTAAAAATAAGGTGACGGGTTTGGTATTTAAACTTTTCAACTATTCTGTGATGATAACAGATAAGCTTTTCCCTTCTGTTCCAATTAAATTGTTTTTATTGCTCATGTTTATCTTACATTACTGTTATGTTTCACCAGAATGTGATTTAATTTAGTGAAATCTTTTTTTCGTCTTTTTCTTTTACTCACAGCAAAATTTGTTTACTTTGTTTTGCTAGGAAAAAAGATTTTATTAAATAAAAGCATATAGAAATTTATGTTTTAATTTTGTTGAAGAAGTAAGAAAAAATATCTACATTTAAAAAAAAAATCAAATGAAATACTTTTACAAAATACACAAAAATATACTAAAATGTGAACATATTTAATACAACAAAATTTTAAACATTTACAAGGATTAGTCAGAAAATAAATTTCTTAGGCTATTCAAGTGTTTCAATCCATACAAGTAATATACTGCAAACATAAAAAAGTAAAACTAAACCTGTGGATCTACAATTCATTAAGGATTATTTTACCAATTCATTAAAGATAACCAAATTCTGCATAAGACAATATGAATTTTCATAAGAAAATGTGTAAAATGTAAAAAATTCAAAGGTAATAAATGAAAGGAAATCCCAGAAATTTTTTAAATGATAGGATCTATGGTACATGCATACTTAAAATTGTAAGACGTTGTGGCGATAATAAAATGTGTTGTGATCGTAAAAAGGTTAAAGTACACGTTGTGAAGTTCTTTTAATAAATTTACTATTGATCGTTAAAGAAATAATAAAACTGGAAACGTCTTACTTGAAATGTAGACAATGAAGAGGCAATTTGATGAAAACAAATAATATTCTTTATTCCATACGTTAGTTGAATAGAAGGTTATGAAATTCTTGCTTCTGGTCACCATTTTAAATAAAAGGACTGAATCTTTTAAGAAGAGAAAAATAACGGCCAACATGGAATAAATCCATGGGATTCCTTTTAATGAGAGCAGCACAACTTTAAAGGATTAAACTTTGAGAAAGAACATATCCACATAACAAAAATATGACCCATAATACGGCAAACTTTTTCGGTCAAAAAGAGCGGCACGGCATTCGAACGGCCGGCCAGCGGGCTGGCGCTCCGCTAAAACTACGTTAAAAGACTACATCTTTTGCAGACAACATCAAACCAAATTCTGAATTTAAAATTAACGAGTTTTAGTATTTAAATGATGAATACGGGGTTGACAAAGTAATTAAAAGGCAGATTTTAAATTGATTAGCTAAATTAACATTTACGGGAAATTAATGAAAATCGAATTACAAGCTGCAGAATTCAAAATGTTTCACTGATTGGAAAACGAAACCAAACGATTCTCCTGTCAGCGATCGGCGTCAAAAGAGGGCGGCGCATAAATTCAATGACGTCATCATAATGCAAATAAACTCCGACAAAACGAGAGCTCCAAGCGTGCTCCTAAAATACGGAGTGCGCATGCGCAAGCTGCCGATCCGCTCCCAACGCAGATATGAATATCGGCGGTGAAAAATGAACTTGCTTTACGGTGAGAGATAAAAGCGTCAACATCGCGGCGTAAAGATTGAGTTTAAATAGACATTGATGCAAAAAAATAGCTGAAAGGAAATAAAAATAAACCAAATTTAAATACTGTGAGAAGTATTCTCACAGACGTGATCTTGCTGGTCAACTGTATTTGAAAAACTGTCGAAAATACTATATTGTCCTTTTGACTTGTGCTGTCTGTCATACCATCTATTAAAAATTAATCACTTCCTTAACGAATGAATCTTTTTAAAAATCTTTAAAGTGTTTTATAATGTGTCTAGAATGACTTTCAGCAATGTACTCGGATAATGGAAAAATTTTCCTAGGCACAGATAAATTTTTGCAAACTGTTGACTGGGGTGCTCTCCATTTTATAGCTTCTAAATGAAAAATTCAAAGGAAGTTTGTTTAATCCTCATCTGCTGTCCAGTAGGGCAGATGGCAGGAGTGTTTAATTCAAATTGTTAAACAAATCTTAAGAAAAATATTGGGTTGTGCTTCTCTTGATTATGAGGACCTACTTACTGTATTGTGCAATTATAAGAAATTTTTAACACCAGACCACTTAGATATGTGTCAAAGAACACTGATTTTTCCATAACTCTTCAAAAATTCTTGCAACAAATTCCATAGTCAGACTATACCGGATATTGATAAGGTAGATAAAGTGAAATTAAGTAGAAGATCCAAGAATCTCCAGAAAATAAAAAGTTTGATTCTGTGCAGAGTATTTAAGGAAGTTAAGACAATGGTCCATAAAATGTTATAAAAACAAACTACTAAAAACATAGCTTATGTCTTCAAAGTTAAATCAGGTCAAAATGGATAAATAAAATTTGCACTTAAAAAATAGCTCTGAGTCATTATGGAGAGCTTAGTAAATGTTCTGATTAGAACTTGAAAATCTAGTACCAGAAGTAAATGATGAGGCTATGCCTTGACCACACTAGTAGTGTTAAAATTGCCAAAACACCTCAAGCGCTTTTGTATTTTATTTATTTATTTTATTTTAATTATTATTATTACTTTTTTTTATTATTGGGGGGGGGGGGTATAACTACTATAAGCGATGGATATTTTTGTGCATAATATAAGTGTTGGCATTAAAAGAAAAAATTAAGCGTCAAAATAAATTTCGTACTTTTAATAAGTTTTGAGATAGCTTACTATATTATAAATTAATTTTACTGTTTTTCCGGATTCACTTACCATATAAACAAAGTGTTGGAGTTGTACCGAAAATACACTTCAGCTGAAGAAACAACAATAACTTTATCGTTGTAAAGCAACAGTATGATGCTACAGTCACGATGTCGATTGAGTTATAGAATGTCACTGTCTTTCGTTAGTTTGATGTCATTATGTGATCGATGTTCAGCTAACTGTATGTATTTTCTCTAATTTTTCTAAGATTTTTCGGCAACTCCAGTCTTGTGAGATTGGTAAATTTATGCAAAGGTAATAGGAAAGTTAAATGCTTTTAAGATGTTGGACGAACATTGAATGTGATGAGAGTGGTTTTTTTCTTGCATTGGTTTTTCTTTAAGAAAACGCTGCTGGTATGTTTATTGTGCATGCAGAATATAAAAATTAGTGAAGCTGTTTGTACAAAATATTTCGAAGTTATAAGTCTTTATTTTAATTATCTAAGTCAGTTTAAATGTATGTGATGTGTGGAGATAGTGTTGTGTTAAGTGTCACCAATAAAGATAATGTATCCAAGTAGTTTGCTTACTCTTTGTAGACTTTAAGACTTTCACTACAAACTCTGCTAGCTGTATTTGAGTTAAGTTTTAGAAATATGAGAGGAGGAGAGTCATCAATAAGTAATGTTTATTTTGAGTTTTCAGCTACTCACTAGAAAAGGGGAAAAAATGTAGCAGAGAGAGAGATTTCTCGTCTTAGAACAAGTGTACATACCCATTGCAACCAATCTATGTGTGGGAGAAGAGTATATATTGTCAGTCTATACTTGTCTGTCATTTGTAATATATATAAATAAACTTTTTCTATTGTTTTGTTTTCTATCATATGCTTTTATTACTGACTTTTAAATAATTTCTTTGTATTTAAGTATAAGTAGATTACAAATATACAGCTAATAATTAAATTATATTTGGGGGAAAAGTCAAATCATCAACTTTTATTAAATGTCCTTATCACATTTATTTACCCTTTTTTTTTTATGTGTGAGATCAATATTAAAAACTGAAACTAATTTTTGTGGCAGAATGTGTTTATATGATTCACAAATTTAAAAATATAATTTAAAATTTCTATATAGCTATAATGTAAAACTGAAAATAATTTTTTTTTAGTCAGTAGCCATTGGCCAGTAGATGGTAATTTTTTAAGACACAGTTCTGACCTGTAATTATTTTTTAATAGTAGCCTGGTCATTGAGAATATTTTCATTAATAGTTAAATACATAAGTAGCGATGGAAGCAATGTTTCTTTTTTTATATACAGTTGAGTCTCTCTATAACAAAACTCCATACATCGAATTTCTCTATATAGTGAATTTTTAGTAGGAACGGTCCCCTTTTCCCAAGATCTCATTAAAAACAGTCTCCATATAGCGAAATATCTATCTCCATATAACGAATTTTTTCATAAAATGTTTTTTATTTATTCAGCTTTAAAAAAGCTTCCAAATCACATGGAATCAATTTGCAATCACTGATTCCTGATTTATTGTTTAGTGCTAAGTTTTTTATCTTACTTTACTACCTTGAATCTCCTTGTTCTTTATGTCCAACAAATTCATCGCCCCCCCCCCCCTTCCCCTCCTCCAACACACCTTCCAACATCCTTTTTAAAACAATGTCAATTGGATTGTTACACATATAAGAATGGTATCAGAGAGGTAATTGAAGGTGAATGAGATCGAAGATCATTCAGAAGGTTAAATTGGGAAAATAAACTATCTTTTAATCAAGCACAACAAGTCTATATTCGTAATATTCCCTGCCAGAAAGCTCCCGAGAATGATGACTTCTTTTGACCTTATAAGGAGAGGACTTCAAATGGAGGAAAATGTTCCCGATACAATTTTTCATTCATTTCTACAGTGTGAACGTTTTATCGAGAGTGTAACAATTTTGAAATCAAAATAGCAAAAAATTTACAGATTTCTTCGCCTAAAATTAATGTAAGTTTTCCTTATGTGATTTTTATTATGCTTTCAAATAAACGTCTGTTCTCTTTTTTGAAACTATTTAAATAATTAAGAAATGCAATATTAGGTTAATATTTATAGTTAAACATTTCAAATTCTTAATTAAACACCTCAAAAATAATTTTTTTTCAAAATTTACACATTAAATAGGAATTTTTACTCATTCTCTATATAACAATTTTTTTTACTGGAACAATGGATTTCGCTATATAGACTCGACTGTATAATCTAATATTAAACAAAAATGAGTAATTTTCAAACTAACCACTACTAAGCTTATTTTCATAAACTAACTTTGCCCATAAAGAAATGACAGTTAATGATTTAACCATACAAACTTTTGAGTTTTATTTTGATTTGTTCAGTTTCTTTCTTTTATTTTATTTTTGAAGCAACTTTATTTATGTAAACATTTAACAGAACGTCTTTTTATTACATAAAATCTCAAACAATCATAAACAATAAAAATAATCACTTCTTTTTAGTACACATAAATTAACATTATTTCAACCATTTATATAGAAGCTAGAATTTAAATGAAATTAAACCACTATTTTACAATTGTTTTCTAATGCAATGAACACAAATAAAGAAATTCTCTTTTAAATAATGATAAATTAAATTAATATGTAAGTGATTTTATAAAAATTAATCTTAATTAATTCAAATGTAAAACATTAATATTTCTAAAAACCATTTTTTTTTTCATTTTACATTTAAAATTAGGTGTTACATCAATAGAACCGAACTTACTTTAAAATCAATCTGTAAAGTATGATCCAAGGCAGGACTACCAACAAAGCAGCGTTATCACCAGCAAAATCATAATTCTCCATCCCAATTACTATGATTAAAATGAGGTTTTGTGTCAAACGTACAAGTTTTGATTCCTCGAGTTCACTCAGGTTCTTAGAATCTAGTTTAGCGCACCTATAAAAGAGTTTTATAACATTTCAGTATGCAAAAAATACCAATATTTAAGTAGCTATATCAGGAAGAAAATTTACTTTGAAAGTAAAGAAAGCTTTTGCTCCTCCACCCTTGTTTTGAAATATTTAAATTTGCATAATAATAATTTTTTGCTGATTTTTTTAAATTAAAAATATGAATTTTTAAGATATAAACTGTTGATACTCTTTTAATGAAAGGTTGATAATAATTTATGATTAAATTTTGGTGTAGACTCACACTGATACAAGGTCACTTAATATACAGGGTGATTCAGAACTCTTTGTCAATAATCAACATGTAGGTTAAGAAGATGATAACAAGCAAGAATCATACAGGAACATAGGGTCACACATGCAACCCTGATGAGCAAGAGGGCACGAGGACAGCTGGGCAGGCAGAAGCGAGGAAAAGCATATTTCGGGTGTATTAGCTGAAGGAAGGATGCATTGCTACATGGATAGTGAATTGGTGGATATGCACCTCGTTTACGGGGTGGCCGATTGCAGTGGAACAGCCACTAGGAAACTGTATCGTTCCCGGTTTCCAACCAGACGTATCCTAGTCATACCATGTTTGCACGTCTGTATCATTGATTGAGCGAAACGGGACGTTTCGGCACATGAATGATCGATAATGGTGTTCAGAGAACAACGCGGAGGCGTAGACTGGAAGAAGCCGTACTATCCAAAGTCGAAAAAAATCCAGGGGAAAGTACTTGGCGTATTGCAGCATGTGTACGTATGTCTCAATCCAACATTTGGCATATCTTACACACAGATGAGTTGCATCCGTATCATGTGCAACATGTGCAGTCCGTGACTGCCAGTAATTACCAACACTGTTTAGACTGGGCACATTGGTTTCGACAGCAGACGGTAGCCGTCTCCAACTTTGGGGGCATGTGGCGTGCCTGCATTGCATTTGCGACCCTATGTTCCTACATGATACTTGCTTGTTATTATCTTCCTAACCTACATGTCGATTACTGACAAAGAGTTCTGAATCACCGTGTATAGTGTCATCCTGTCATGTTTCATTATTCCTTGCTAAATTTCAAACACATAATTTTATTCCACTTATAAGATCACTTCATATAGGGGTCCACACTCATTTTCAGAAAAAAATATATAGTTCCATATTATTTTTCAAAATAAACAATTTTTCCACATCAACAATAGACTACATAATTTTAATCACAAATCCTAACCCCCCCCCACCCCCCCCCCCCCAAAAAAAAAAATAATAATAATAATTAAATAAATAAATAAACGGTAATGGTGCCAACTTCAATGCCTTTTTAAAGTCAAATAAACATATTTTAACCAGAATTCTTACTTAATAAATAAAATAAAATGTGCACTGGATTTTATTAAATAAACACTGCACAGTATCATTGCTAGTTTTTTTTTTTTTTTTTTTTTTTTTTTTTCCCCTGTTCTAAACATGTTTACATTATTAAAAAAGGCATAGAAGTTGTCAGCTATGTAAATATCTAAAAAATAAAATTATACACCAATAATTTAAAAAAGTATTTAATTTACTTAACAATTAGAATTGTTGAATTAAACTTCCTGACAAATGTAAATTTAAAAAATAGATTAGAATTGGGCTTTTTTTTTTCAGAGTTACTGAACAATTTTTCCAGATTTTTAAAAAAATTATGGACTTTACCCTGATATTTCAAAACCATAATGTTTTCCTCGATTTTCAAACTCCCTCTGAGGTGTATGAACTTTGCACATAATATAAGGTCACTTTTGTATTGTTCTATAGGACAATACAAAACCAATTCCCTTTACCCACTTTGACAGTATAAATTTTACTTTTACTTTTTTTTTCTTTACGTAATTTATCCTACTTTTAAAATAAATGGTCCATAAAAAAATTACAGAAGAAATAAAAAAAAAACAATAATCTAAAGTAACGTCATAATTGCATTAACACTGCCGAGCAAAAGGGCAAAATTATAATGTTTTCTCTGTAATTTTTTTAAAAAGCTTTTAAAAAAAATGTTTTTACCAACATGATATAATTTTTTTTATTACATATAGGTGTATAAGCCTTTAGAGTATTAGTCTTAAATTAATTTTTTTTAACTGGATTATATCTGTAGAATTATATTAATTTAAATAATGCTTCTACTGCAGTGAAATCTACAGCTCAGTGAACGGATATATCAGTTTGTGGCGGTGAGAAGGTTAAAAAAGAAAGAACAGATTTAATTTTCATTTTTTTTTTTTTTTTTTCAGCTTTTAAATGCAGAATCTTCAGCATAGATTATTACTTCTTTTTAAGTTTGGTAATAAAGGTCATAAGTTTGTTTAGAATTTTTTGAAATATTAAAAAAGGTTTTATTCATTTTATTGTCATGCAGTAAAACAGTTCAAAACATTTTGAAATTATTATTTTTTATCCCTCCAGATAATAAAAGTTTACTTGTCCAATCCGCTCAGCAACTGTGCCATAGTTTCTGACCACTCAACATTCTTAGTAGCATTCATAAACTGCTGCAAAGCTTCATTAAAAGCCATTTCACTCCAATAAACACATTCCTAAGGGGAAAATGAATAAATATAAAAATAATTACTGATAAATAAATTAAGAATAAAATCAGATTTCAAATAAGGTGAAAAAAAAAATCTCAATTAAATACATTAAATCAGATTTTTGTGTTTTTCTTTTTACTGCGTTAAGATAGTGAATGTCTACAGACGTTCCAAATGGTTTCCAAATAATTTGTCCTTATCCAAGTCATATCGCTCACCGGCAAGAAAAGTGACACATCTCGCAAAAATTCATTTTGCATTTTATTCCACCAATAGGCTTGTCATAGGTGTATCTTGCTACACAAAAAGTTTCATAGGTGTAGTTATACGGGAAATGCTCTATTATGCTATTTGTCCATTCATGAGCACAGAAGAGGGGTGGATTGTGTGGGGAGGTAAATTTATTCAACCCCCAAACCTCATCATATGTCTTCATTCTTAAGGGAAAACCCTTAATGCTTTTATGCACATTTTTACTCCTGCATGCAGAGCTAAGTCACTTTTCTTGCGGGTGAGCGCTACATTTTTAAAATAAATTTTTTTTTTTTAAATTGTGTATTATTTTAAATATATCTTTTATGTTAAAGACTGAAACATGGTTAATTTTTTTATAACAGAAAGCAGAACTATGGAGATGGAGTCAGGCAGATTTTCAGATATAAGAAGTCAAAGATGGAGTCGCTAAAAACACTTCGACTCCAGTTTTCGTCAGACAGTTCAAAAAGAAATTAAACCAATTATCTTTAATTTTAAATTTGTAAACTGGATTATGTTTTTGAACCATATACATTAATAAATGTTTAGTTATTTTCCAGTTTATTGGCCTGTTAATGAATAAATATTAAGGAAAGGATGAATGTGATATTTGTCATACTCAGTCATTAACTGATTCATTTAATTACTTGTTCAGCATATTGATGGCACATGTTGTAGCATAATTGTATGAAAGTAAGTATGGAAAGGAGACAGGAATTACTAATAATTAGAATTACTAATAGTTCTTATAAATTACTAATATTTATGTTCATTGCTTTCCTTATTCAAGGCTTTCAGGAATACTGTTCATTTTATTACTTACATAAATTTGTTTTGAGAAAATTGAATTTTTGAGCTTGTTACACTTTTCTAATTTTATACCTAGAAAATATAAATTAATGTACTTGGTAATGTTTTCTGCCTTCATTTTTGCCCTGTAGCATCTATTATTTTCTTTATATTTAAAAAAATAAGCCGTAGCACACATGTGTATATGTATATGTATATTATATATGTAGAGACAGAGATGGAGAGAGACATTTGAGTCAGAGTCAGTCATTTTTCCTACCGACTCCACAGCTATGGGAAGAAGTATTTAAGTTTGACAATACACAGATCATTTTAAAGTAAACTACAACAATATTTTGATTTAAAAAAATACCGACTGAAAAAATTAAAGATTTAGAAAAAGAGATTTTTTTTTTTCCTTCCACTCCTAATCAACAACAATACAGACAAGTACAAAAGAATATCCATGTTTTAAACAAAGTTACACACTAAAACAAAAGCACTCTTCTTTTTAAATCAGTTTATGTCTAGATGTAACGTAAAGAATTTGATAAATTAAAGAAATATTTCAACTAATTTCTATTTTTTAATTTCTTTTTTTGTTGAAACCTTTTCAAAATTTATTTGCTTATCTGTGCTTTCATTTAATACCTATTAATTTTTCTAATAGAAGCAACAGTGTATGTTTGTATACAATGTTAAAGTGATCATGTCTTGCCAAGTATTTTAATAAATCTATAATCAAGGTATGCATAGTAAAATACATTACATAAAAAATCTTATCCATTTATAAACAACAACAAACAAAAATTCTTATTCAAGAGAAAAATACTGACAATTTTTTTCAAAAACAACTTAGCTAAAATATCTGTAAACTCAGAACATTCACTCTCTGTATTCAGCTTTTCTATACTCTTATAGCCTGTGACACAACCATGAACAAAACAGTTCCAAAATATTAATTTATCAAGCAAAAATTATAAAATTATCACTCCAAAAAGCATTTAAGTGATGTATATTAATAATGATCTTGCAACCAATTTTTTATTTATTTATTTATTTATATATTTTTTTTTACACTTCCGTTCTGGAAATGCCATAGTGACATTTGTAATAGTTTTCTTCAAGTATCATGCACATTTTCTTTATTTAAATTTGGATTTAATCTTTTGATGTCATCTGCCAGAAGTAATTCTGAAAAATGTTATACACTTTTTCAATTATGATTAACAATGAGTAAACTATTCCAAATGATTTTATATCTTATAAATCATTAAAACATTAACACGTTCACTGTCAAACTGAAAATTGGAATTCCGTGTGGTGGCCAATTTTATGTTTATTTTTTTATTTAGTTCTTTGGATTCTGAGTCACTTTCACTATCATCAAATTCATTGTTTATATCATCGATATCACTCAGCGACGTCCATGCGATAACGTGTGATTGGCCGTTTGGTGAGCTTGCATCACGTGGTATCGCGTGATTGGCAATCAACGTGTTAAGAAAGATAAAAGAAGAGAAGTGGAGGAGAACGTAATACAATTTTTTTAAACATCATGAAAGAAAGTAAAATTGAAGAACATATATTCCTAGATTTGAAGTTCAACAGTTATAACAACAAGGCAGCATAGGCAATATGCAATTTACATCTTCATGTAAACATCCAAAACTTGTTCATTAAAAATGCTAAAATAAAATATTTGAACTTACTTTATATCTTTCAAGCTTCATTAGGGAATTTTGAAGTAATAGCAGCTGGGCATGTCTTTCAGGGACACCATCCATTGATTGCTGCAATAAAAGTCAGGAAAATAAGTAAAACAAGTTGGAAATTGCTCGTCAAACGTGGCAAATGAGGTGCGTCCGTACTATAACTAGTTTTATAATTATTTTTTGCACCCCATATTGTACTGAATGTATATTTTGTTGCGCTTCATAAGTGCATAGTCTGTAACATCATTAAAATGCACTTACAATAATTTTTTCCCCATTCCCCGTAATGTAACGGAAAACTTTTGACTGTCCCTGTAATTAAACTATACATTCGATTTTCATAAAATTTGAAATGGCTCAACAAAATTTTGCAGCAATTATATATTTAAAATTTCAGACCATTCGGAAGGCTGTAAAATCATTAAAATGCATTTGCAATAATTTTTTCCCATTGGTCATAATGTAACGGAAAACTTTTGGGTGTCCCTGTAATTAAACTATACATCCGATTTTCATAAAATTTAAAATGGCTCAACAAAATTTTGCAGCAATTATATATTAAAAATTTCAGACCATTCGGAAGGCTGTAAAATCATTAAAATGCATTTGCTATAATTTTTTCCCATTGGCCGTAATGTAACGGAAAACTTTTGGGTGTCCCTGTAATTAAACTATACATCCAATTTTCATAAAATTGGAAATGGCTCGACAAAATTTTGCAGCAATTATATATTAAAAATTTCAGACCATTCGGAAGTCTGTAACATCATTAAAATTCACTTGCAATAATTTTTCCCATTGGCCGTAATGTAAAGAAAAACTTTTGACTGTCCCTGTAATTAAACTATACATCCGATTTTCATAAAATTGGAAATGGCGCGACAAAATTTTGCAGCAATTATATATTAAAAATTTCAGATCATTCGGTCGGGTAGTTTTTGCCCTGTTATATGCGGACGGACGGACAGACAGACGGACTGAACGACGACTATAGGTGCTACGTATTTATATAATTACGAACGCACCTAAAAAATGGGTACGAGATATTATATATAAGACTGACTTATCTCATAGCTTAGTCACATGTGAAATGTATTGGGCTGAGGAATAATTTATAGCAATTTAATTTTTTACTAGTTTTATTTTTATTGTATGATTAATTGTCGGAGCACAGCTCCGGCTTCCCTGCAAAAATTACACTTATTGTTAACACAATAGAGTCCAAAATATTTGTCGTATCGACACTAAAAATTAAATGGACGTTGGTAGTGCCAAAATCTCGGTGCGTATTGAAAATCATAAATATTCGTCAACCCTAACGGCATGAAATGTCTGCTCAAAATTTTCCCATAGAGATAACATTACGGATTTAAATCTATATATTTGAAAGATATGGCTATTTATTTTTTAGACATCTACCTTGAGTTTTTTTCTGAACCAATTTTAATAATTCTTTTTTAAATGAAAGCTGTTTCTTTGTAGACTTGCGGCACTAGCTATTTTTTTTAAATATCCCATTTTTATATTTAAATTTAAAATTTAAAAATTTTCTATGATTTTTTTTTCAAATTGGTAGCAATTGGATTACTTCCATTGTTGTAAAAAAAAGAAAATTAATAAAGAATGTTTATCTTTATTGATGTCAATTCCTAATAAAATTCAAAATTAAATTTGTAAAAAACTGGAACAGAAAATGACGTCAGTCTTTAAAAAAGCACTAAATTTTTCCTCAAAAAGTTATTACAATTCAATACTTTTTCACTCCACTGAGTTTGAGACGCTATGTGAAATGCTTCAATGAGACAAAGTGACATCATATTTAAATGAAAACCATCATTTTCTCTGATAAAACGGAATATTTTACTACGAACGCCTCTAAAAGATATAAATTTCTGGAATTTTACTCGCCGATATGGAGATTAGAATCACAAGTCAAGAGTGCGAATGTTCAGTGTTCACATGCAAAGTCGTAGTTAACAAACTTGACTTCAAGTTTGGAAATATATGTATTAATAACTTATTGCGCACTGCGATATTTTTGAAGTGGTGAATGTAAATTTCAGAGATGGGTATGTAAATTTTGAGACGATGAAAATGACGTTAGCTTTCACGCGAAAAGTAATTCTATAAGTGGCTCATGGTGAAATCATTTTTGCTGATTTTCAATCTGTAATCTGTAATGATATTCAATCTATTTCAAACATAAGAGCCTCAATGAGTAATTTCATCATAATTACTTATCTTGGTTAGTTACACTAATACATTTTAATTTAATACGTTGAACAGTCGAAGTTTATGGAATTAGTATTTTGGTAACTTTAAATTAAAAATAATATTTGTTGAGAGTAAGTATTAACTAATGTATGGGTTCCTTTTTAAAGAATTTCTTTCATTAAAATACGACAGGTTTCATCTCGTTATTAAACAAAACATTAGCTCCATTGTTTAAATTATGCATTTTAACCTCATCCAAATCGGTATGGTGTCGTCAATATTTGTGACCTGAGATATAGATTGACTTTCAGAAGTTTTACTTTCTACGTCCGTAATGACCACTTTTCTTTTTTTTTCAGTGCGAACATTTTATTCTCCATAACCTACCAAATCGATGCAATTCATTTTGAATTTTAAATTAAGAGAAATGAAAAGAAATCGAATACGGGGAATACGATTTTGGGTCTTAGCCGCATGGTAACGGATTTCGTATTAGCCGCATAGCTACGAGTGATAAATCAAAGAAATCGAGAAAAATATAACAGGGTTTTGTACGGATCAGAATATTTTCCAGGAGAGTTTTTAGTATTTTTTTTTTATAGAAAAAGAAATCTAGGCTAAACTGGTGAAATTTCGCATTCTTATAAGAAGAGATTTTCTGTAAGACAATAGCGGTGCAGAAGAATTTCCTGGTCGGAAAATTCCAGGAGTTGTACGAACTCTGATATAATGTCATGTATGCATTACTTATATGTACGTATTCTTCTGTATGTATGTTTATATTCAGACGTATACGTGTTTGTATTGGGAAATTTGCGCAATCGAGTTAGTAGACAATTTCATAATTTAGCGAGCGTTGTTTGATGCGCAAATTTAACCATTTGGTGGCGGTCCCAATTACAGAAGGTTACTCATTTTTTTTTTATTCACTGTAAGTGAACGTGCTGCATCTGAAATGCACATGGACATTCTCAGTAACCTTCCAAATCGGTGCAATTCATTTTGAATTTTAAATTAAGAAAAATGAAAAGAAATCGAATACGGAGAATACGATTTCGTTTATTAGCTGATTGGTAACGATTTCAGTATTAGCCGCATGGCTACGAATGATAATCAAAGAAATCGAGAAAAATGTAATATCATGTATGTATTACTTATATGTATGTATTCTTATGTATGTATAGCTGTATTCAAACGTATATATGTTTGTATTGGGAAATTTCCGCAATCGGTTTTGTAGGCAATTTCATAATTTAGTGAGCATTGTTTGATGCGCAAATTTAACTATTTGGTAGCGGTCCCAATTTCAAAAGGTTATTAATTTTTCTTTTTAATTCACCGTAAGTGAATGTGCTGCAACTGAAATGCAAGTCAACATTTTCTGTAACCTACCAAATCGATGCGATTCAGTTTGAATTTTAAATTAAGAGGAAAAAAAAGAAATCTAATACGGAGAATACGATTTTGAGTGTTAGTTGCATGATAACAGATTCAGTATTAACCGCATGGCAACGAATGATAATAAAAGAAGTCGAGAAAAATATAATGTTATGTATGTATTACTTATATGTATGTTTTATCTTATCTTATGTGTTCTTTCATCTTATCTTATGTATGTTTTTATTCAGAGGTATGTATGTTTGTATTAGGAAATTTCCGTAATCGGGTTGGTAGAAAATTTCATAATTTAGTGAGCGCTGTTTTATGTGCAAATATAACAATTTGGTAGTGGTCTCAATTACAAAAGGTTACTCATTTTTTTTAATGAATTTGTTGCAACTGAAATGCAAGTGAACATTCCGAAGTGAATGAGATAAGCATTTTTGGCCTAGATGCACACTTGAAAACAGAAATATGTAGGTAACAAAATAAAAAAGTCCTAAAAGCGTAAAGAAAAGGTAGCTTACTTATTTCTTGATTTTAAGATTTTAGCTAATTTTACGGTAAAACACTAAGCTAAAATGCGAAGAACCCGATTAGAGAAGAATCATTAGTGCTGAATTTCAGTGGAAATTTCGCCAAATTTGGCAGCTACAGCCAAATTCGCTGCATTTATATCAACATATTTTTGGTCGCCAAATTTGGCAAAAATTTCTCGAAATGTCTCCAAGCTTGGTGAAAATTTTGACGTTAATGTATATGACTATATAGTTTTATGCTTATAATTGAAAAATGGATACAACATTGAAAGTTAATTCGTGAGAAATCAAAGTCAAAAAGTCTAAAAGTCATAAATCATTTCGTGATTTTTTTAACCTGTTGCCTTGATGTAGTGTACATTTTAAGAAATGTACATATTTTTATATGTGTAACATTATACACAAAAGTTTCGAAAAAGCCGCTTAAAAGAAAGCAATTGAGATGAAAAGAGTTATTCAGCGTAATTCTATGTAGGAAAGTCACATAAAAATAACCCAGCTGCCTAGAGTAATTGCGCGAATAACGATATAACAATAACTCTGATGAACAAAAGTATCAAGTTTGATAGAGGAGTATAGCAGATTACACATGTGTGCATGTTACATACGTGTTACGAACCTTTCCCTTATACCATATTAAATAAGTCTGGGCTATGCTAGACATGCAAGTCTTTGAAGGGGCTTTGAAGTTTTCTGCTGTTACTTCGATGGATCCAGTTCCAATTTTTGATTATCTCAAAGATCGGAGCTACATTAAACAAATCAAAATCGCTCAACACATCCCCGGTGGTTATTCTTTCTCTTTACCGTAGACTCTCTTATTCAATGAATTCTCTTTACTTTTAACGTTTATGAATTATTTTAAAGAACAACAAATCACGCTGCATGAAAATTTTGATAATTCTGACATCAGATTTACAGATGAGCAGCAGAAAATACTTTAGTTATGCACAGAACAGCTTTCGTCATTGCAGACAAAAGTTACAATTTTCCCTAAGTCAACTTTTATTATTGGAAAAGCATTAGCTGGAAAAATTAAGATAATCAAAGAAATTAGTAAAACAATCATAGAGCAGTTAGGATCAGAAGCTGTCATTCTTTTGGCACTAACAAGTACTGCTGCGCTTAATATCGAAGGAAAGTTAATTCACTCAGTGCTTAAAAAACCACCGTGTTTTAAATTGTTCGCTGATTTAAAAAGTCAGGCAGAAAGAAATCTACAGCTCAGCATGGATACAGTATTATTTATCTTTATTGACAAATTTTCAATTGTCGTCTTATGGCTGAACTTGAACAAAGATGTCGCAAAGGTACTTTGTTTAAATCCTTGGAAGTATTAGGTAGTTACATCTCGTAAAAGACACCCCTCTATATAAGAGACATTCTATAAAAGGCATTTTGGCTCTCCGCAGACAAAAATGCTTAGAGCTTTTGAAAACTGCTTCACATTAACAAACTCATTGAGACAAAATGACAATCAGCAAAGACAGTTTCGAAAGACTCTATATTCGCTTTGCGTGGGTCAAGTTTCAGACTACTTTCATCCCTTATGCAATGGTAGAAAGCTACACTGTTTCCGGCTCAACTTGAATGATTTCAAGATGCTATATGTCTTTTTTCCAAAAACAAGCAAGCGAAAGAACATAATCAAGAAGTACTTCTTAAATCAAAGTGGTCAATGCCAAAAATGTTAGCAGACCACAATAATTAAAAGTAAGATGTAGTGAAGATGATCATGTGTTTGGACTTCAGGCTAGACTTTTTTTAGCAGTTGGATGCAGAGTTATGTTACACACCAATATCTGGATGGAGTGGGGATTGATAAGCGGTGTACTGAGTACAATAAAAGATGCTGTCTATGACCCAAAATTTCAACCCCCAGGCTTGCCACAGGCTATAATGGTTTGGTTCATTCTGTTGATTATCATGCCACAAATTAGCATTTGAGCATTACCTGAGGCAACTGATGACTGAATTAAACACTAGAAAATGAGGATTCAACGGGTGTTCTTTCAAATTTCATTTTGTACTATTACACAATAATCATGAAAATTAAACTTTTTTTTAAAATTTTAAAATGTTATGAGTTAAGTTTATACGACTCCATGCTCCGACATTTTGGCCTGACAGATACTAATACTAGTTCTCTTTTTTTTTCTTCTTTAATATCCAAGTACTTGACATCTCTTTATGAGAAAAATGTACATTTAAGAAACCTGCTGCTATCTGGTTAGAAGCAGGAAGAGAAGGAGCAAAAGGCCAAACACATAGCAAATAGTAATGCACAATTTCATACAAGATATCCTAAAGCAAAGATTTCTGTATTGCATAATTACAGGATATGAAAAATGGCATCTGTTTGCCAACGTGAAGCAAAGTATGCTTAGAGCCATGAAACAAATTTGAGCAAAACACCATCCTCAGAAGTCAATGCTATGAGATTAGGGAGGGGGGTGGGGGTGTAAATTCATGTCATTTGCTATGAAATTCTTCTGAAAAATGAGATGATCAATCCAGATGTCTCTCTACAAAAAAGTATTGATTCTACACAAATGCTTGGTGAGCATTACAAACAAGACAGATAACAGCAGAGAAAAATAAATAAATAAATAAAAATTTAATTAGTTTTTAGTTTAAAATAATGCTGTTGCTGTTTCTATTTTTTATGTTTTATAAAAGTGGAAACGATTATTTTTCCTAACTTGATATCTCTTTTTAATGATATCAAAGAAAAAATGAATTAACCACAGAATAAAAAAGAAACTGGCAAAAAAAAAAGTAAATTACAATGACTTATTCTTATTACTCAATTGAATATTATTCCCCTTTTTTTCTCCTTCTAATACAATAAAAGAAAATAAATAACCTTAGAATGTAAAGATTTTTTTTTTCTTTAAAAAAACTTTCTATTTTCAAACTGTTAGCCACACTGGCCATAGCTATTTCAGGTAGTTACAGAAAACAGATTAACAACATATTTTTCTATCATAACATGAGCTGAAAAATGCATGCATAAATATACTATGTCCTACTTAAAATAATTTACGCAACAAAAATATATGCATCTACATTATAAACAATTATAGAAAATTAGCTGAATGTAACATGATTCAAATAAAGTTAGATGTCTTAATTATGAGACAAAAATGCTGTGTTAGGCTAAACAACTATAACTCTTATAAACAGAAAATAGAATATAAATTCTGCAATTAAAAATATGTCACATTTATAATATGTTATTGATTTTAAGTTTGAAAACTGAAACATAATTATCTAATTATAATCATTCCATGTATTGATAGAAAAAAACATGTAAATTTGTGTCAGCATCCATTTTCTCACAAGTATAATATAAAATTCTAAGATAAAAAAAAATAATATGCCATAGAAAAAATATATGAGAATCACTATTTTAAGAAATACTAGTTTTTTCGATCTTCTTTTCCTACTTCAATAAATAAATAAAGAAAGAAATGGGAAGAAACATTTTATTTTTAAACTCTTCTTGGTCAGATTTCTTTTTTTTTTTTTCCTTCAAAATTTCCGATCCAAAAAAGTTTTTTTTATTATTATTATTATTGCTGAAAATTAGAATAAGTTCGATTCTGAATTTGAAAATGCACAATATTTGTCAGTGAGCAGTTTTGGACTACTGGAGATAGTACATGTTAATATCCCATTCACTGATCTCCAGTTTTTCCAGCAATGAACCTGTCAAACTGCAAATGCAACATTTTTTATCGCAATTGTGACTTTTGCAATTACACATGGTCATTTTTCTATTAATAATCGTAACTTTAATTATTTTTATATTTTCCCATTAATATTTATTCATTCTCTGATTCCCATAGCTTGGCCTTTTTAATTATCTAGTTAGCACCCATTTTTTAAATTAAAAAAATTAGTCTGATACTATATCATTATAAATATATTATTATCAAATCTATTGTTTTGAGGTATTTAAGATAAATATATGCATAAAAGGAATTAGTAAAAATACATAAAAAAGGCTTTGGAAAATGGTTTTACAACTTACCATGAAAACAGTTTTAAAAATCTTTTTTGCCCATCAGAGAGAAAAAAAAAAAACACATTGAAATCATTTATTGTGTAATTATTATATAATTATCCATCATAAAAGCCATTTTGACATAAAAAAAATAACTAATGAAAACAGACATTACAGAAAATGCACACAAAAATAGTAGGATGTGCTATGGCTTAGCAATATTCAGAAATACAAGGGGAAAAAATACAAAAAACAATCGCAAAATTCACATTCAACTATGCAATTTTTCTCTTTGCTGCATGATATGTGGCACTGACCGTACGGGCACATAAAAGTCAAATGTATGACATGCAGTGCCAACCAAGAAAGAGTTAATAAAATCTTGTTATTTATTTTTATTTATTGATGCAACACAATTTTTAAAGGAACTTTTTTTATCTTTATTACTTTTCAAATGTCTTTACGACTGACTTAATGTCTCTTATGTTCACCACGAGTAGAGATTGATTTCTTTAGCTGATACACTTCATTTATCAACTGAAAATACCTTATTTAAGTTTTTATACTCTTTAAATAAACTTCTTTGATTAACCAGCTATGTATCAAATTAATTGCAATGATTTTTTTTTTTTTTTTTTTTTTTTTTTTGTCATTGTAGTATATTTTTCTACTAAATAAGATGAAAACATAATTAAAGATTTCACTAAAAATTCATGGCCATCAAATGATCTATTTCATAATGCAGTAATGTAAAATTTTATTGTATAAAGGGCAAGAGTACTATTTCTGTCTCATTGCAGCATGACACATTTTTATCACTAAGATACCACTAGAAATGCTTTTAGTTTATATCACCAGATCTCACAAAGCCAATATAAGAAGGTTAAAAATACTGTATAAATCATCAAAAGTAAATGGCAGAAGATCAAACCTTTCTGCTTGTTCTTGGTTGATTGAATGTTAACACTAAAAGATCAACAACTGAAGCATAGTCACCATGCTCATATAACCTTTGGACTTCTTCTAAAGACTGACAGCGCTGCAAAGACTCTAACTGTTGTTTTACATTACCTAAATAAAATATTTAAAATTAGCTATCAAACATAATTCAATTAGTTATCAACAGATAGTAATACAAAAGTGAAATAGACATAATCAATACTGTGATATACATAGAGAAATGATATATTCATTTTAGAAATTTCAACATTATGCAGCCTTGGAAGGTACACCATATGTAATGCAAACAGATATTAAATATTAGTTTATCTCTTTCTGTATTTTTAAAAAGAAAAGTGTTATGGAAATAACGATACTGTAAATGGATAGATGCAGAACTTCTATATTTGTTAGTACACATGAAACTTTTTTTTAATTAACAATTACATGATGATCAGACTCAAACACTTTCGTATTCTCTGAATTTCTCAGGTCATTTTCAATTTTTTTTTTCTAGTCCATTTTCTCATGTAAGCAGATAATTGAACACTGCACTGAAATTTCCAGGTTGCAATAAAAAATACCTGATTTTTTAATGCTGCTAAATTCCCAGGATTGACTTTCCCAGATCAGCTGGCCACCCTGAGTAAGTATTTCTATTCAGACCACTTAAAGTAGTTATCTCAATATATCACCAATATCAAAGTTTACAGAGGGAAATATCAAGATATTAAATTTTTGACACTGTCTAGTCTAACAAAGGAACCACTTTTGGTGCTGCTCACATCTAGCATCGAGACCTAGTGCATTTTGTAGCCCTATACATAAAAGTTAGAGAACCGATAAAATTTCTCTGTTAAAATCATATTTTATATACGTTTAACTTTTTATAATCACATTTTTATTTGTTTATTTCATGCCAAAAGTGAGTTAAATCGCCAAATATGGCGCTACAATTTTTTTGCCCGCTTTAACCGGGGAGTACATATTAGAATTATATCGGTTTGCGTTTTGTTTGATAATTGCAATTGATAGCATACAAAAATGAATTAGGTTTTTCTTTTTTTTTTTTTTCTATGCAGACAATAATTATATAAATAGTAAGTATATTTAGTAAGTATATTTCTATAAAAGCTTTCACGATCATTGAAAACTATTTTTTAGTGAAATACAAAATAAGCAAACTATTTTCTTTTGAAATGGAATGGAATAAAGTTTCGTATGTTTAATATAAAATGTTGCTGTATTAAATGTTCCTTTGTTAAAAGTAATCATAAAGTAAATTAATATTTTTACACAATTTCAGTGATGGAACAGTAGGCCTCATTTTGGAGCAGAAAAAAGCCATTTTGGAGCAGCAAAAACGCTTATTTTGGAGCAGAAAATAACTATTTTGGAGCAGCAAAAAGCCACTTTGGAGCAGAAAATAACTATTTTAGCAAATTTTACCAAAAAGGCTCATTTTGGAGCAAAAAATAACTACAGTTAAACTTGGATAATTCGAAGTTGAAGGGACCAGGGAAAAGTTCGAAATATCCAAAAATTCGAATTATATATATTCTATCAAAAAGAAGAGATAAATAAAAAAGATTAACACCAAGATGAAAGATTTAACACATAACTTTTATCTAAGAATTTTGCCACATTTGTTTTCATTAAATCAAACATTTTTTACTAACTTAATTTTTTAACTAACTTTTTTACTAACTTATTCATCACTTTTAAGGTTGGTTGTGTTTATGACGGCCAATTATCATCATGAGGGATATAGGCCCAAAGGGGAGGAGTGCCCTCCGTGGGAGTTAGGGAACCTAACCCATATTTACGCTTGGAAAACCCAAGGATCGAAGAAAACGATTGGACGGAACGATTGGGCCGACGGGCGCGATTGGGATCGAACCCAGCACCACCCATCTACCAGCTTCGAGAGAACCTCTCGGCCACTGGTGGGGCCATCACTTTTAAGAAGAAAGTCAGATATTTTTTATTGCTTCTTTGAATGCAATCTTTGAGTCATAGCTTATGATACCAACCTATCAAATGATACAAAATTAGAATTTTCTACATTAGACTGACATTTAAAAAAAGATCGTCGAAGTTCATGTATGTATATGCACCATAGCTTCTGACGAACTAGTCATGGTCTTCTCTTGTATTCCTTTGCTCTCTTCATCCCCAGACAGTCCGTTCTCAGCTTGGTTGTTCTCCACCAGTAGAGCAATAATGTCCGCATCAGCTGCCTCGCCACACACAGCCACATTTTGGTTCTCATACAGAATTTTGTCTAGGAGGATTTTTCTTGGGTCAGAAAATTTCTTGGGAATCCCCACATATAGTAGGAGAGCTGTTGAACATTTTTGAGTAGGTATTTGAGGCACCCTGAAAATTTGTGCAACACTTCTTTTGTAATGGCTGAATACAAAATCGAATGTCTGGCTGAAGGATCGTGGCCCAAAAACTGTGCCAGACATGTGTCAAGTGCCATTTTGCCAAAAATGGCACTTGACACGTGTCTGGCACAGTTTTTGTGCCGACTAAAGTGTCTGTCATTTTCAAAATATTTTTTTCTAAGTATAAATATTATTCTGTCTCAATCTCAGCGTGCCTCAAATACCTTTTTTGGGTAGTCAAAAAATGGCACTTGACACGTGTCTGGCACAGTTTTGTGCCGACTAAAGTGGCTGTCATTTTCAAAATATTTTTTTCTAAGTATAAATATTATTCTGTCTCAATCTCAGCGTGCCTCAAATACCTTTTTGGGGTAGTCAAAAAATGGCACTTGACACGTGTCTAGCACAGTTTTTGGGCCGACTAAAGTGTCTGTCGTTTTCAAAATATTTTTTTCTAAGTATAAATATTATTCTGTCTCAATCTCAGCGTGCCTCAAATACCTTTTTTGGGTAGTCAAAAAATGGCACTTGACACGTGTCTGGCACAGTTTTTGGGCCGACTAAAGTGTCTGTCATTTTCAAAATATTTTTTTCTAAGTATAAATATTATTCTGTCTCAATCTCAGCATGCTTCAAATACCTTTTTTGGATAGTCAAAAAATGGCACTTGACACATGTCTGGCAGAGTTTTTTGGCCGACTAAAGTGTCTGTCATTTTCAAAATATTTTTTTCTAAGTATAAATATTATTCTGTCTCAATCTCAGCGTGCTTCAAATACCTTTTTTGGGTAGTCAAAAAATGGCACTTGACACGTGTCTGGCACAGTTTTTGGGATGACTAAAGTGTCTGTCATTTTCAAAATATTTTTTTCTAAGTATAAATATTATTCTGTCTCAATCTCAGCGTACCTCAAATACCTTTTTTGGGTAGAGAAAAAATGGCACTTGACACGTGTGTGGCACAGTTTTTGGGCCACGATCCTTCAGCCAGACATTCGATTTTGTATTCAGCCATTACAAAAGAAGTGTTGCACAAATTTTCAGGGTGCTTCAAATACCTTCCCTAAAATGTTTAACAGCTCTTGGACTAATAGTGACATTCCAAACAATCGCCTTTTTTCCCTAAGAAAGACCGTTAAAATAAACTGTTACAATATTTTGAAACTTAGCTGAATAAAGTCTCAGGTATAATTTTTACCGCAAAATTTTAAGGGCAATCGTGCGAAAAATTCGAATTGTCCAAAATAAATATCGAAATATCCACAATTTTTTTACATTATTTTAATACAGAATTCTAGGGACCGAGCAAAAAATTCGAATTATCCAGAATGTCGAATTAAACAAGTTCGAATTATCCTTGTTTCACTGTATTTTGGAACATCAAAACATCATTTTGGTATTCTTTGACAAAATTCACGTTTTTTCTGCAATTCTTTGACGAAAATCGCGTTTTTTTCTGTGATTCTTTGACGAAAGTCGCGTTTTTTCCACAACTCTTTCACAAAATTCGCATTCTTTCGCAATGATGAAATTCGTATTTTTTTCGGACCCTTTGTAAATCAGCGTGTTTTTTGAAATCTTTTGACGAAATTTGCAATTTTTCGCGATCTTTTGACAAAATTTATGGTTTTTTGCGACCTTTTGAGGAAATTTGTGGTTTTTCCTGCAATCTTTTAATGAAATTCGAGTTTTTCACAATCTTTTGACCCCGTTTTGTTCATTTTTTGACGAAATTAGCGATCCTTTGACAAAATTTACGTTTTTTTTTGCGATCCTTTGACAAAATTCGCGCGTTTTTTGCGATCTTTTGACGAAATTCGCGTGTTTTTTGCGACCTTTTGATGAAATTTGCGTTTTTTTAGCGATATTTTAACGAAAGTAGCGTTTTTTCACGATCTTTTGACAGTGTTTTGTTCGTTTTTTGAAGAAGTTAGCTATCCTTTGGCAAAATTCACGTTTTTTTTTTTATCGTGATCCTAATATGCAATCCGCGTGTTTTTCGCAATCTTTTGACGAAATTTGCGTTTTATTCGTGCTCTTTTGATGAAATTTGCGGGATTTTTTCCCGCGTTATTTTAACGAAAAAGCGTTTTTTCACGATCTTGACCCCGTTTTGTTCGTTTTTTGACAAAATTAGCGATTGTTTGACAAAATTCACGCTTTTTCCTGCGATCCTTTGACAAAATTCACTTGTTTTTCGCGATCTTTTGACGAAATTCGCGTGTTTTTTGCGACCTTTTAATTAGGGATTGACCGAAGCAGCAATTTTGCCGAATACCGAAGCTTTGGTCAAAGTGTACACCGAATATTCGGTATTCGGCAAACGAATACTTAAAATTTTTTAATATACATTTTTTCATATATTAGCTTTTTTAATAAACTTCAATTAAAATTAAATTCTTAGTAATTTAATTCAGTTACATTTTTATTCTTAAATCTAATTACACCAAAAAAATTTAATGACTACTTTCCACTCACAATTTCATTAACCCATCACTTATTTTTTATTATTTTATCACTAGTCAATACCCAAAATAACCTATGAAAGTATTAAACTATACAGGCTATTATTAAGGGTAAGAATTGTTAGAAAAACTAAAGTTCATTCAAATAAAAAGAAACAATGTTGTCATTAAGCTGATTTGCTGATTGTCTAATTATAAACGCATTGAATAGGAATGTTCCCAAATACAAAAGGTATATCAATTTATACATTTAACTATTTTCTGTCAAATTATTGATACGTATTTATATTTTGATTAATAATTTAACATTGTGGTGATGAAAATAACAAATTTGAGCAATTTTAATGATTATAAAAGCTATAGGATAGGCATAGGGGTATACTTATTTGATGTGTTTTCTTTCACAATATACACCTTAGATATACAGAGATGAAGTCTGACGCACTTATTTGAGATATATGTTAAAGAAAATACACATTAAATAAATTTAAATTAAGAAAACTAAAGTAGAAATAATTAAAATTAAATAAGAGAAAGATGCCCACCTTCCTTACTTTTTTTTTTCTCATCGTAGATAGTTGTTTTGATTTCACCCCTATGTAGGCTATTTTAGGAAAGAAAACGTTTTTTTTATATTAAAAATGTCCTTTGACTTGTTTTTTGTAGTGCAACTGAACTCTGAACTCATGCACATAATATTGAAACTCATCGTTTAGCCTATTCTACTTCTAATTAAAAAAGAATTCTTCTACTTCTAAGAAAATACTTACCCGCAATTATTCGGCCGAATACTTAAAAGTATTTGGCCGAAGCCGAATATTCGGTTTACATGCCGAATCACCGAATACTGAATCAACTATTCAGTATTCGGTCAATCCCTACTTTTAATGAAAGTAGCATTTTTTCGTGATCTTTTGACTGTGTTTTGATGAAGTTAGCGCTCTTTTGACAAAATTCACGTTTTTTTCGCGATCCTTTGACGAAATTCGCATGTTATTCACGATCTTTTGACGAAATTCGCGTGTTTTTCGTGATCCTTTGACGAAATTCGCGTGTTTTTCGCGATCTTTTGACGAAAATTTCGTGTTTTTCTTTTGTCGAAATTTGAGGCCTTTTGATGAAATTTGCGGGTTTTTTTCTCCATTTTTTAAAATAAATTAGCATTTTTTCACGATCTATTGACCGTCTTTTGATCGTTTTTTGACGAAATTAGCGATCTTTAGACAAAATTCACGTTTTTCTCGCGATCCTTTCACGAAATTCGCGTGTTTTTCGCGATCTTTTGACGAAATTCGCGTGTTTTTCCCGATCTTTCGACAAAATTTGCGTTTTATTCGCGATCTTTTAACCACGTTTTGTTCATTTTTTGACGAAATTAGCGGTCCTTTGTTAAAATTCACTTTTTGTTCGTGATCATTTGAGAAACATCGCGTGTTTTTCGTGATTTTTTGACCGAATTCGCATGTTTTTCGCAATCTTTTGATGAAATTCGGGTGGAAAATGATCGATTTGGCTCAAGAATTATTATTGAATTGGCGCAGTTGGGCGCAATTTTGTTGAATAATGATCGTTTTGGCGCAATTGAGGCAGCTGTTCCATCACTGCAATTTAGAAAAATTACTGCGGCTAATTAGGTTGGACATTACAATTTCTACTGAAGTCCTCCAAACCACTCCTCACGCAAGACAAACAGCTATGACATTTGGCTAGGGTTGCCGGAAAGCTCTCCTTTCGAAAAAAAAAAAAAAAAAAAACGTCAACAACCGCCAAAAATGTGAATATAATGTTGCATTTTCAAAATCAAATTTGTGGGTTTTTGAAGGAATTTTTAAACTTTTTTCAATATTTTATACTTATTATTAACTAATTTTTATTTTTAAATGCTTTTCTTTAAAAAACTTCAGTATTAATAGTTCAATAAGTGATCTCAAAAATTGCATTTTCAGAAAGTTATGCTGCTGTAAAATCAAGAAATATTATTTTAACAGAAAAATTTTATAGATTCTCAAACTTCATAATAAGGGCTTTAAAATGCACCAGGTCTCAATGTTAGGTGCGAGCAGCAACAAAAGTGGTCCCCTTGTAAGTCACGTGACTCAAATTTCAATTTACTGCAATCAGACAGTATAAACACAAGTATGATAAAACGTTTGTTGAAAACAATGAACTATACATAAATACATAATTGCAATGTTCTTTCTACTAAAAGAGGCAAGGCAATATACAACAGGATTTTCCTTTTAAATAGAAATTAAATTATTCAAAATGTGTATCAGTGCATAAGATAAACCCTTTTTTTTTTAAACAAAATTTCAGAAAACAAAGTGTGTCTTATATTACAAATACAATAATCATATAAAGCAATAATACAACAGATACCGATGTTATACAATTTGTGGCATAGTTTTACCATTAACAACTACAGCACTATATGATTTCTAATGTTAAAGAAATTTTCATTGCAGTTGGTCAGTGTGATTTTTGTCTGTAATATCACAATCTATAATGCACTAATAAAAAAAAACCTAACATTTAAACCTATAAACAAAAAAATATATATATACTAAAAGCCAAACTGGTCTGGGAGCTCTGATAAAAAGGGGTTAAAAAAATCAACAACATAAAATATCCTACCAACCCCCCCCCCCCCCCCCCAAAAAAAAAAAAAAAAGAGAGAGAGAGAGATAATCTGACTCATGTATCAGGTCAGGTGTGGGTAAAATTGGGTTTCTTTACACAATACAGGACTCTATGCACACTCATTACAAATAATTCAACAAAAGTGAGGAAGAATAAAATTATGTATGCCAGTAAAAGAAAGCTTACCATACGCTATGATGTTTGAAACATTACAGTTCTGAACTATGATTTTCATAAGTTTAGCGTCATCATCACTCAGAACATCATAAAGCTATAAAATACAATAATATACATGAAATCAATCTTTAAATATTAATAAATTAAAATACATTAATATGCAATTTCCTTAATACATGCATTAAGAATACCAATGTTACAGTGTGTGTCAAAAGTTTAAGCACAACATAAAAGTTCAAAATAAATTTTATTATTCACGAAAAATTACTTTCCTTTTCACATAACCTACAAATTGTAGTTTAAAAAAATATTTAACAGATTTATGCTTTAAAATTTACCTCAAATAATAGAATTTATCAAAAGAACAAAAATGAGTGAGTCAAAAGTTTAAGCACAGTAGTTCTTTAGTCTTTAGTAGAACCAAAAAAAAAAAATAATAATAATAATAATACTTGATTATTGCTCCATTCTGCTGAATTACTTTAAATATATGGCCTTCAATTTTAAACCACACATTCTCAATAGCATCTTTCAAATCTTTAACTGAAGAATACTGCTTTGCCTTTTGATAAACTGCATGAATGAGATCAACCCACATTTTCTATAGGGTTTTTAATTTAAATCAGGGCTAATTGCCGGCCATTTCAAAACAGATATTGTTTTTGACTTAAGTCCCATTGAAGTTGAGTTTCAGGTATGGATAGAAGCATTATCATGTTGAAATAACCATTTTTCTCCCCCCAAAACCTCGGCAACCACCCTGTTGTTGGCTAAATAGACTTCTAGGTTCTTTGTAGAGATCATGCCAATAGTACTTAAACCCATCAGAGCCATCAAGGTTCCATTTTTTTTTCATCACTGAATATGACATTCAGCCACTTATCACCAAATGACATATGCTCTTTGGCCCACTGTAATCTAGCTTCTTTATGGTGTAGTTTCCAACATGGTAACCGAGACATTTTACAGTTTTTGTAGGGTTAAAGTTATATTTTGTTTTTCCCAGCTCTTCTGTGTAGTGTAAGTATTTAAGGGGAAAAAAAAAAAAAAAAACTCAATTTTAGTAGCCACACCATATAAAAGCTTGTGTCCATGTTTAATATGTTTGCTAAATATCTTATATAGTTAATATTTTTAATGTTTAAATTCAATAGTCTAGTACTTACAGCAAGTGTACATGCTTGTTTACCTTTTTCAGCATATGTTTGGGTGGTTGGTAGTGAAGTTAATTTTCTGTTACTTTTTAGCTAACCTTTTTCTGATTTGTTGTTTTCTGTTATGTCATTTTGACACAGTGATGTCATTTTGTTCCAGCGGGTGTGTTCTTCACTTATTGAGACTTATGTTTATTAATTTTTACAAGTTGTACTTTTACAAATCAGTTCAATATGTGAGTAGCATTGATAATAAGCTCTATTTTGTGGGTGTTTTTTTATTGTGGTAGAAGGTGTCTACTTATTTTAGTGTTACTTAAGTTATTTATGTGCAGTATAAATACAATGTTTTTGTGGACTTATGAAGTTATTGCAAATTAGATTAATGTGTCTGTGATGTTTCTTCAAGAAGATGTTTATTTTTCAATATACACTACAGTTTTAATAAACCTTTTATGTTTTCTTCAGAAGATGTTATAATTCTTTAAGCCTTCATCATGCAGATAGTTATTTTTATTATCATTACCACGAGCCAAAACTTGATGGATACCTTGTTTTGATCTTTTTAATGCACTTGCAATTTCAGAAACAGACTTATGTTTTGCTCTCTAACTCCAGATATTTATCACCTCCTCCTCTGAAAAGCATTTTGTACTAACACAAAAACAACAACTGACTCCTTATACACCCAGAAATAGCTTGTGTGCGCAACCACTTACATCAGTTTGCATAAAAACGATTTTGTGCTTAAACTTTTGACAGTCATTTTCATTCTATTCTTAAACTTAATGGTTTTAAATAAAATTTAAAAGATAATTTTATTGAGTATGGTGTTAAAACTGCTATTATTAACATATGCAAGACAGATATTGAAATAAAGTGAATATTTAAAGTTTTATTCTAAAATTGTTACTGTGCTTAAATATTGACACACACTGAAATACAGCAAAACCAACACAAACAGAATTGCATAGATTCGAAAAAAATATGTCCATTTAGATAAGTTTCCGTCATCCAAGTATAGTATTTATTACAGTTGGAACCACAAACTTTTCTGCTTAAAACAGGATTTTTTTATTGACTAGGTGTGCATCAAATAGGGTTTTCAGCCAAATACTGAATACTTGGTAAATCGAATACTGAAGATTTGGTCAGCCAAATAGTAAATATTCAGGTGAATATGCCAACATTTCAGGGTTTAAAGATATTTTAAAAAAAATTAAAAATTTTACATCATATTTAACACAGATACTTCCATTTTGACGCACAAGATATTTTTACAAATAAACTTTACTTTAAAAAAACTTATGCTTTGAATTATAATTTAAAAAGAGATTATTATTTTTTTTTTATTAAGGAAAATAACTTCATGGCTTCTTCTGTGAATTTAATACTTTTTAAATCTTTTTTATATTATAAAACAAATATTTTAAAATCTAAGAGAAATTTTGAAGAAATTAGAAGGAAAATAATACAGTCCATTAATAAAGTGGGTGATTGGCTAACAAACTGTTTGGTTTGCAAACAAATCGGTTCACGAACACTTTCGTGAGAGATTTTTATGTTCAGATAACGAACATATGTTTGGTTAATAAACACCTCGCAAAACAAAGCCAAGAAGAAGTAATGCTGTGTTTCAGATTTGCTGAGCTGTATTTAATTGCATCTACTGTCGACTTAGAGAACGTTTTAACAGTTGTATATGTATGGCCTAATTAATTCATGGGATACCGGGAGTTTGGGTCCTATATTTTAGGAGCCCCAAATTAGAATAAACAGATTAGAAAGACTAATTTTTATATTTTGTGTCCCTTTTTAAAGGAATATTTTTAATTGCAAATTAATTATTTTAATTAAAATTTAGTTCACAAATTATTAACAGGCTCTAGGCTCCACTTGAGTTTTATCAGGCCCGGCAATAAACACAATCTTTTAGAGAACTAAGGAGTTTTTGAAAGGTCAAAGGGACAAATTGATATGATTTAATGCTCTTGTCAATGGATGTAATCCTAGAAGTTTTTGCAAAGTGCATGTCATTTATTATTTTTTTAATACACCACGACATGGACAAAGCCATAAAAATATGATCTGTCCACATTAAATAAGGACGTACATTAACTCTATTATAAAGGGAAGATTTCTACTATTTTTTATATATTATTTAGCTTTAAAAAAAATGTTAATTGAACTCCCATACAAATTTATATTAAATCTATCACCGGTTAGTGGACTATGTTTTGGAATAGTTAAGTTCATTAACCGATCACCCACTGTACTCTTTATAATTAAATATGGCTCAAATTAAACTAAAATGACAACAATAATTTCATTACCAAAAATAAATAACTGCAAATCACAACTGTTTTTTAAATTAACAATGTCACCTTGTAAGCTATCTTGAAAGAAGAGATATTTATAAGATTTATAATTAGTTCAATGGGTTGATTGTCATCATGTAAAAAAAAAATTCTGCCGTCAACAAAATTAAACGGTTCAACTTGGTACAGTAATACCTACAGTAAAGAAATATAAAATGACTCCTTTTTATCTATTAAGCTACTTCAAGTGGTCAGCAAAATTCTCTTGAATATATCAACTGGAACATCACATGTGAACATTTAATTTGCTCATCTTTAACATCCACTGTCTATGAGAGCAAAATTCCCTTAAAGAGCTACTATTAGTATTGTAGATTTTGTACAGTCATTTGATGGTTTATTTTTTCATAGAACAATAGCACAGAACCTGTTAGCTAATATCATACAAGTCTTGTCTTATTGGAAAGCAGTAAATGATATTGGCGTATATATGCATAAAATCAGCAAACATTTTATTGAGTAGTTAATATAACGTATCTGTTTCCCTTTTAAAACCTGAGTGTTAAAGCAAAATAAACAAAATAAGAATAACTGTTCATATTTATATTTTTAATAAGAATTTACATAATGTGCAAAAATTATAATACAATGTGAAATACTGGTATTAAATATGAAGTAAATAACACCATGACTCATAATTTTCCTTGTGTCTTAACAATAAAAAATTTTATTTTTATAAAAGTGTTATACTGAGACTTTTAAAATATACACAATACTTATTTTAAAATTTTATTAGAATTGATGTACCAAGCAAAAGATGTATTTTTGAATAATAATAATAATTATGTGTTTCACGGTTTGGATAATTATGAAATAATAATCACAAAAAATAAGTTTAATGATGCAATTAAACATGATTGATGTGGGAAATGTTTACTAAAGGGATAATAATAAATATTTATTTATAATGGAAAATTACATATGACTTAAATATTAATTTGCACATATTTGGAATGCTTACATTGTATATACTGTATTTTATAGTTGTTGCAGTACTTTAGTTCAGGTGGGGAATTATATTTAATGTTATTTTTATCATGGGGATAGTACTCTTTTATTTCTGTTTTTGAAATATTTAATTTTTGAGTCACAATGCTTTGGATGTTTACTCCACTACACCTTTTAAAGCAAGTGCCAAAATTGCCTCTATTTCTTCTTTTGAAAACACAAAATATTTATTTAACCCTGGCAGTAATAAGATCAAAATATTATGTAAATGCCTAAGATGGAATATTTTGACCAGAATCTTCATCAAATAACAAAGCAAGTGCCTCCGCGATAGACAAACCTCATTTATTCCCTGATTGCCTAAGATGGTGCAATGTGACTCCATTCACAATTTCTACAAATAAACAAAAAAATTTAAATACAGTCATAAAAACAATTATATTTATTACTTTTTATAGGATGTCCATTACTGGAACAAAGGGTGTTTATTACTGGCATTTTAGGCATTTTGATATATTTCTGTTATTTACAATTAAATTTTGATTCATATTGGGAAATGAGACTATGAGAATGGTTAAATATTGCTCATAGATTAATACAATATTTAAAAAATGGAACATAATAATTATAACTATTAATTAAAAATCAATTTTTAAAGAATATCCTTAAGGGTGTCCATTGCAGGCACATCTACCCTGTATGGTTGTGGCATTATTTCTGATTTCAGATTAAGAATCAGATGCAAGTAAGATCAAAAGTTAATGAGAGTTTAAAAGAAGGTAATTTACGTGAATCCTTGAAAACAAATATTCTTCTGTTTCCTCTGCATAAAAATCGTAATGTCTAAAATATAACTAAGTATGTTTTCCTTTCAAATCCTAGATGCGGGCATCAAGTTATACCATGCTTCTTCAAATGTTTCAAGTAATGCATATGTTAAACTGTTAGGCACTTTTTTCTGCAAAGAATCTGAAATCAGCCTATTAGAAATATGATTCTGGATAACTGATTTTCCGGTTAACTGATTTCTGGATAAATAGTTCCATACTGTATATATATATAAAGTTTTGAACTGGGATAGTTTTGGGTTCTAGGGCTCATGATCAGCGTAGATCTGCAAACATTTTTTCAGAAATCCCAACACAGGGTAGACTGCAATAGATAGTATTTCTTACAAAGTCTACCTAAAAATGTAAGTGAAAAAAAAATATTTGAAAGTTTAAAAATTAGACAGTAGAATACAGAAGGGGATAAGAAAAATAAAATAGGGAAGAGAGGAGAAAAAATAATATTCTTGAGTCTATTGGATCAGACATTTCTGATAAACAAAAACTTGTAACCCATTAATACAGTCAAACTCAGTTATAGCAAGCTCGGGTGTAATAAGAACTTGGTTTTAATGAGCAAAAGAAAAGAAATGGTGTAATATAAAAATAAGTTGCAGAAAACTCTCTTGTAATGAAAAAAAAATGGTTAAAATGAATAAACCTTTCGATGATCACAAAAATTCCTCCCTCCCCTATTTTTTTTTTTTCATTATCATAAGCAAAATATGTCAAATTATACGTCAAATTTATATTCTTTATTTTTAATGAAATTATCTTGAATAGATTATCAATTATGAAATCACACCTTTTAAATAAGTTAGCTTCTTTACAATAAAACAATATTTCTCTTTGTGAATTCCTTTAAATAATTAGAAGGAAAATACATACAGTGTGAATGTGCCCAACCACCCAACCTCCAAAAAAAGAAAAAAAACTTTAACTTTCACTTATTTTTCTATATTCAATTATATTAAATCTTAAAGTTGGTTATAGCAAGAACTTTGTTATAACGATAAAATCATCTACTATTTTCATTCACATTTTCAGGAAGTAACATTTTACAGTAACAAAAATTTCATATAATTGACAAAACACAAAATAACAACAAAACAGTTGTTATAAAATGATTTTTTTTCATACAAAGCCAATAAGTTTTAAAATTTCAAGTTACCCTTCCCATACAGCAAACAGCTAAATCTATTTCTCCTTCCAATGAATGAAATTTTGCTTTTAACCAGAGAGCTGAAATGTAAAATAATAATAATTAACAGTGATTTACTGATTTACATAATATAACATAATATGATATCCTATTAAAAATACAATATTACTGGAAAAATTACTATGTGAATCTTTTATAAAAAAAAAAAAAAATATTTATAATAAATTCACTATCTGTAACTAGATTTATGCAACTATGGACTCAGTTAAAAAAATAAATAAATAAATAAATAAATAAATAAATGGTGTTTTTGGTGATCAGGGATTTTTTGCTACAAGACAGACTGTGAGCTAGAAAACTTCCACCATCTTTCTGATTATTTTATGATGGTGAATAGAAAGAAAATCAGATAGATACTAATACGAAAATATTAAAACTCATTTTGTATTTGTAATCTTTACAAGAAATTTGAGGATGGAAGTGAATGCAATATATGCAATAAATTTATATCAAATAAATCATATTAAACTGGCAAATACAGGAGATGTATTAATTCTTACTAAAATAATCTTATTTTAGTATAAATGCACAGAATCTAGCTAGATATATTTTTTTTTCCCAAATTCAGAAGGTCTTATACAAAAAAATAATAATAATAAATAAATAAATAATAATAATCTTGATGATATAATTATCAGAATAGAATTTAGTAAGTAAGTTGAGTATCTCCATAACAAGTTTCTCTATATAATAAATTTTTAGTAGGAATGGTCACTTTTTCCCATGATTACATTAAAAATAATCTCCTTATAGCAAATTATCTATCTCCACAAAACAAATATTTTCTTCATTTGTTTAGAAAAAGCTTCAAAACCACATGGAATCAATTTCTCTTCACTGACTCCAGGTTGATCATTTAAAGCTGAGTACCTCTACCTCATTCTTAATGTAAAATAAAGGTATTCATCCCTCTCCCAATCCAAAACTCTTCTTGACACGGTATCTATTAGATCGTTGCACAGTCATGCCTGCCTTTGTGGGTTTCAACAAAGATAAGCATGCATTCTTGAAAAATATTGAAGCATTTCGTTCGATTCCACATTCTAAATTATTGTTTAGTCAGTAGGGTAGAGATAAGGACGAAAATAGGGGGGCAATTGAAGAACGGCTCGTCTTTTTTAACATGTTTTAATCTACCCAAACAAAACCATCCTGACAGTTTCGAGTGGATGCTAGTTATTTGTGGCAATTCGGGGCGTTCTTTATTGTGAGAAGTCATTTAAGAGAAGAATTTTTAATAAACTTCATATGCGTGAGTGTGCTTTTATTGCATCTGCAAAAAATGGCTCCTAGAAAGTACATATATCTCTCTGATAAAGTGAAGATTTTGAAAGAAGTTGATAAGAGACTGGAAAATAAAGGATGTACAGTAATCCCTTAACATTCGTGAGTTTTGATTATTCATGAAATAAAAAATGAGGAACATTTCAACATTCGCGAAAACTTAACTTGGTTATTCGCAAATTTTGTTTTACAAAGAATATTTTTTTACTAGGTGAACTCGCTTTGTTTTATCAATTCCATAATTAATACTAAAAACAAAAAAATCCTAAATTTTCTAAAATTCAAAATTTTTACTGGTGAAGATTTTTCTGCAAAAATTACATGGAAAATTTTAAAGCTTCAACAATAACTTGTTTAAAAGCGATCCTTAACTTCAGAAGAGTCTTAAATTTAAAAGAGAAATCAAGACCGCAACTTTTCTTTATACGGAAATTCCTAAACAAAAGATCTGTTGTTCCGAACAATCATATATCAATAAAAAAATTTTCAGACATCAAATATCAACCAAACTTTGTACAATATGTTTACAATTATTCAAATTTATTTACAGCATGTACTTTTCAATGCTTAATAAATATACAGGGTCCGTCCAATCGTTACAAAATGTTCCTCCCCTACATATTTCATGGAAAAAACCTACACTCACCTTTTGAAGCGATATTTACCGCCATCGGATTTTGTTATTGATTCAACTTCGAATTTTATTGAGAAAATTAAAAATAAAAAGCTTGAAAATTCCAGTATTATGGCTAGTTTAGACGTATCTTTATACCCATCTATCGATATAAAAGAAGTTACTAACACCATAGAGACTTTGATCGATCCTGATTCTTCCTTTACAGAAAATATTAAAAATACAGTTAAATCGGGTTTAAATTTAATCATCAACAACAACATTTTCGTTTTCAACAACCAAGTTTACAAACAAGTCAATGGGGTCCCAATGGGTTCCCCCATTTCGGGTTTACTTGCAGAATTTAAACTACGTCCTCTAGAAAATATAATCATGGAAACCATAAAACCAGGTCCAGATTGCTGGTTCAGATATGTGGATGATGTTCACATAATATGGAATCATGGAAAAGATGCATTATACTCATTTCTAGATAAAATCAATAGCCTTGACAACAAAATTAAATTTACATTAGAAATAGAACAAGATCAAAAACTGGCTTTTTGGATGTACAACTAATCAGAGATATGGATAAGCAGAGTCTCGATCGCACAGTTTTTAGGAAAGTTAACAGGTCTAATTCCACTATCCCATTTAACTGCAGCTCACCTATAAATTACAAGTTAGCACCTTTCAATTTTTATATAAAAAGAGCATTTGAAGCTTGTTCAAGCCATTTCCTTAATGAAGAAATAGATATAATTAGAAAAATAGCAGCCGAGAATTCTGTTCCATCTCATTTCATTGAAAAAATCATAAACAGATTTAAAAGGAAAAATGAAGAAAAACAAAGTACAGTTCCAATTAAAAGTTTGAAATTCTGTAAAGTTAATTACATCCCAAGGTTTTTTGAGAGTATGAGGCATTCCCTCCTCAAGTTTGGTATAACATTAATCGCAGTCCCTCCCCCGAAATTAAAGGATTTGTTAAATGCAAAAATTGACCCTATCCAAGCCATCAATAGATCAGGAGTATATATTATACCCTTCAAGAAAGAAAATAGAGATTTTATGTACATAGGTATGACACTGCGAAAATTTCGTGACAGAATTAAGGAACATGAAGCAGATCTGAGATTGAATAGACCACACACTGCATTAGCAAGATTAGCACAATTTCAACCTATAAAAGTAGATTTCAATAGAGCCAAAATTATTTTCCATACAAGTAACCACCAAGAAGCTATCATAAGAAAATCTCTGGATATAATATCTAATAAAGAAATAGTTTGTAACGATATATTATCATATGATATCCATGCAATCTGGAAAGAATTAATACATAGTTAATAAACCTGTACTTTTTGATAAAAGAATAGCATTTCTGTTCCCCCCCCCCCTTATTTTCTAATCCACCCTTGAAATGAAATGGTCTGTTCCGGACAAGGCTAGAGACGCGGAGACAGAACAGCTGTTAGTTTTTCACCGAGGATGACCGAGTAAGTGTCGGTCAAAAACGTTATGGATTTTAAATGCCTTTAATGTGTTTTTAAAGGATTTTATTATACTTGACACCTGTAAGCAATGTATTTACATTTTGTGTATCTTATATATGTTTATTTTAAATATACAGGGTGCGGAGAAAGTATTAATAGTAAAATCAATCTCTACTACTATGCCATAGATACTATTATTTAAATAATTTTTATTGAGTAAGTTTATCAACTAAGTAACAATTGATATTCTACCACTCATTTTTGATTCGGTCTCCTTTTGCCTTGATACACTCGCGGATACGACACAGGAAGGCATCCATGGTGTGCCGCAAGTAGTCCGCATCGGACCGTTTCATTCACGTGTCAGAGCAGCTTTTAAAGAAGTGATATTCTTGTGAAGTTTAGCACAGGCTCTTGCTTGCAACACTCCCCATACTGAGTAATTAAGCAGATTCAAATCTGGACTATTCGGTAGCCAGTCTTGAGCATAAATTAGCATTCAAGATGGGACATTTCCATAGAGCATAATGGTAATGCGATTGCAATAGTAGTGCCTTTAGTGACAATGGGGAAGAAACTCCCCATCCTTGTAAAATTTTTATCACTGAGCATCTACCTTATTGGGATCTTTCTTTTAATGTTTCATGTTTACGTTTTCAATAGAATTTTACACCGATACATGAGCACAGAATAGATATTCTATTTTATATATCTAATATCTACTCTATGTTCATGCACGGATATATGCTTACAATTGGATTTAAAGCTACATAAAGTAATGGTGTAACATAAAAATATATGAAGTATTGCACTCTACAAATCCCAGAAAATTTCATAAATATTCCCATTCGGTAGGAAAATTTCTATAGCCGATGTTTTATTAATTTATGAAGTTTAACGTATTAAACAATCGTTACAATAATCTTTTAAAATTTGCGCATTTTCCCTTTCTTACAGATAAAATAAAAATATTGTTTTTAATGTAAATAACGTGCTATCAATTCAATAATATTTATAATATTAACATATAAGAAATAATAATAAAATTACAGATGGGGAAAAATTCATTTCGACAAATTTTTAGAATTATACAAATGTAACAGTTAAAAATAAATAGAGGTGCTGACATTACACTCAATAAAGTTTTATTCGATATGAATAAATTAACACAGTACCTGAATTTGATTTTTTATAATTTAATCTCATAAACTTACATATTTATGTTATTAACAGAATTTTCTAGGGTTTTCTTTTATATTATTACTCTAATTATCTTTTTGTAAGTTAAAGGTGACCAATACAAGTAAGGTAAAAAAAAAAAAAAAAAAAAAAAGCAGCTAAACAAATAAAGCAAGCATGAATAGAATATCGTCTGACACCTGCTTCGTTTTAGGAAAGAATAGATATTCAAAGCATAGAGGGTAAACATATTTCTTCAACATAGGTAAATTTCAGAGGGTTGTTGATTCTTCCCCCTTGTCGGTAGTGAAGCATGTACTGTTGCCATTACAGATTTTGACGTAAATGTCCCATCTTGGTCCTTAATCTATGGTCTTGAGGAAATGAAATGAGAAGCAGTGGGAAATCCCCTTTGGACTTTGTTGATGCTGGTGTCAAGATTAATCAGAACAATTATCTCAACACTATTTTGATAAAGGAGGTCCTTCTGTGGCGAAATTCTCAATATGGAAATAATCCACAAGTGTTCCAACAAGATTCAGAACCAGCCCATAAGGCTCGCCAAATGCAACACTGGTGCCAAGCAAATCTTCGCGATTTCATTTCTGTTCAAGACTGTCCACTGAATAGTCCAGATTTTAATCCACTTGATTACTCAGTACAGGGGAGTGTTGCAAACAAGACCCTGTGCTAAACGCTAAACCTCAGAAGAATATCACTTCTTTAAAAGCTGCTCTGACACGTGAATGGAACGGTCTCGATGCGGACTACTTGCAGGGCCGTAGCAAGGTCTTCAGAGCCGCCCCCCCCCCCCCCCCCAAACATATTTTTCGGGGGCCCCCCTCTAAGATTTTAGAGAAATATCTATATTTAATTTTCCACCCGAGTTCCATTTTATAACAATACCAGCGCAGTTTCGCTGGTCGAATTTTCCAAAACGAACTTCCAACTGAACGAATTTGTAGTTGGGCTGCACTGCTTTCGGCAGCGTACACCCATAGGGGCTATGTCCGCTCCGATCTTGAATCATACGAACCTTGAATCATTGTAATTTTTTTATTTAGATCCAGATTAAATTCAAATTTTCAATATTTCGTTCACGTTGCTACAGGAACAGATTTGATATTCTTACAATGTGAATTTAATCAAAGGACTTGCAAAATTTAACTGAGAATTCTTTCATTTAGGAAAAAATGTCAAAAAAATCGCCGAAGAACGCGAAAGAACGCCAAAAATTGCATAAAAATTTTCAAAGTTCATAGAGATCTTTACTTATATTGGGCTAAAAGATTGAAACCGGGTTTATTTTTTTTTTTTTTACGAATATTAAAAAATCTACCAGAAAAGTGAAAAAGCTAAAAATCACATAAAAATTCTCGAAAATTTTAAAAACAGCAGAGGACAAAATTTGGCAAAAAAGTTTGAAACTGAATTCCTTTTACAAATGTTATAAATTGCTAAGTATTGCTCATAAACAAAATAAATAAATAAAAAATATGGAAGTCGTTTTCGTATTTTCAATTTTCTCTTCAGTTTGACAATGCCATCCGCGTGGCCCAGAAAGATTTTTTTTAAGCAGAAAACATTCACTAATAACAATTTTTTTCCCGCTCAGATTGGTGCCTTTTATTAAATACATATATATGTACGGATTTACTAATTAAAAAAAAATACTTTTGGGATGTTGTTTTCATACATTCCGGTTTTCTCCAGTTTAAAATTGTCACCCAAGTTGAAATTTAAGAAGAAAAAAAAATACCTTCGGATAGAAGGTACCTTTCTTTGGGCATGGTTGACGGGTTTCCTAATAGCTAATAATAAAGACAGACGTTTGTCTGTCCAGAGTTTTTCTTTGTCTGACCAGATGTTTTTCTGTTCCGTACAAAATTTGACAGGAAGGTTACCTATATGCCTAAGTTGCTCGAAACAGGTTTTTAAATTTTTTGATTCGAATTTTTTTCATTTAATTTTTTACGATATTTTTTGTATTTTTTCGAGTTTCGTGCTTTTTTCCCCACATTCATAAAAAGAATCTATTTTCAATCCATCTTTCCATTTTAGCCGAATATAATAAAGTAGTCTTCTTCGATTTTTTAATTTTTCGCGAATTTTTTATGTGATTTTTAACTTTTTTTCGCGTATTTTTTTACATTAGTAAAAGAATCAGGTTTCAATCTTTTAGCCCGATGTACTAAATTTCGTCCTTTTTGCGATTTTTGAATTTTTCACAAACATTTTTTTTTTTTTTTTTTTTCCTTTTTAAGACCCCTGTGATTAGAAGAGATTTTATCTCACATTTGAAGAAACTTTCGTCTTTAGAAAGGAAAATTTCTAGAAAGTTTGATGTTTGATTCGCGACTTCTTCGTGTTATGAAGGAAAAAAGTCATACGTTCAGTTTCTAATAGGGAAAAGTACAATACAGAAAAGTTGGCGGAACACTCCTGTGATTTGATTTGGCAAAAATGCATCTTCATATTTAGTAAGGATGTTAGGTAATTTTTATGTTAGATTGGTGAGTTTTCTATATTTTCGCGGAAAATGAGAAAATCAAATCAAAGCTTTTTTTGTGTGTGTGTGTTTGAATGAAAGAAAACGTTACGGAAAAAATCATCAATTTACTGATTCCTTTCTTTCTTTTCTTTTCTTTTTTTTTTTTTTTTCTTGGAGAGAGAGTGTAAAAGGAACCTAGTTTCTATCTTTTATCCCAATATAGTAAAAATTTTGCCATCTGTGGCACAGATTTTTGACATCCCTAAAAGGAATCCGGTTTCAGTCTTTTAGCTCAATATAGAAAATATGTCCATAGAAATTTCTGAATTTTTTACGAACGTTTTATGTGATTTTTAGCGTATTTTTGTCTTTCACGGCGATTTTTTCGCATTTCAGTTACAATCTTTTCGCTCGATATAATCAATTTTCTCTCAGCGATTTTTGAATTTTTGCCCAATTTTTTATAAGATTTTTACACTTTTTTTTTTTCGCGTTTTGCGGAGTTTTCTTGACATTTTTTTTTTTTTCTGAAACCGAAGAATTATCCAGTAGGTTTTGCTGCTGTCATAATTAAGCTGAAGTGGAAAAATAACAAATTTGTTCCTGTAGCAACGTGAGCTACGATGCTGGAAAATTTTACTTTTATCTGGACACTATCACTTTTATCAAAAAAAATCATCGAAATTCGAAAAATATCGAAAAATTCAATGATTGTTTGATTCAAGATCGGAGCGGGAATATCCGGAACAGGTTTACGCTGCGCAAGGCAGTGAAAGCCCCTCAATGGAGAACTCCAAAAAATAGGTTATTTTTTTAAAAAAGCAATTAGCGAAGCTCTGCTAGTAGATTAAATAAATACACAATGTAATTTATGTATAGTTAACATAAGTAATTTATCGAGACAAGAGAAATGAAATGTTCAAAACGAAACATCTCGAACATAAGGGGATAGGCGGCATATGCAATGCACATAGATGCCCGCTTATTGGGGTCCCCAACGAGATTAAGAAGCATATATTTTTTGAACATTTGAAAAAAAAAAAATGAGGCTTAAAAGTTTTGAATCTTGAGTTCCAAATTTTGCTCACTTTTAAGAGCGGCCCCAAAAAAGAAAATTTATAAAGTATTTAGAACCTTCGAAACTTCTTTCATCTGGGCACCTTTAAAAAGAATGGTAGCTATAGAAAACAAGTTGGAAATTGCTCGTCAAACGTGGCAAATGAGGTGCGTTCGTACTATAACTAGTTTTATAATTATGTTTTGCATCCCATATTGTACTGAATGTATATTTTTTTGCGCTTCATAAGTGCATAGTCTGTAACATCATTAAAATGCACTTACAATAATTTTTTCCCCATTCCCCGTAATGTAACGGAAAACTTTTGACTGTTCCTGTAATTAAGCTATACATTCGATTTTCATAAAATTTGAAATGGCTCGACAAAATTTTGCAGCAATTATATATTTAAAATTTCAGACCATTCGGAAGGCTGTAAAATCATTAAAATGCATTTGCAATAATTTTTTCCCATTGGCCATAATGTAACGGAAAACTTTTGGGTGTCCCTGTAATTAAACTATACATCCGATTTTCATAAAATTGGAAATGGCTCAACAAAATTTTTCAGCAATTATATATTAAAAATTTCAGACCATTCGGAAGGCTGTAAAATCATTAAAATGCATTTGCTATAATTTTTCCCCATTGGCCGTAATGTAACGGAAAACTTTTGGGTGTCCCTGTAATTAAACTATACATCCGATTTTCATAAAATTGGAAATGGCTCGATAAAATTTTGCAGCAATTATATGTTAAAAATTTCAGACCATTCGGAAGTCTGTAACATCATTAAAATTCACTTGCAATAATTTTCCCCATTGGCCGTAATGTAAAGAAAAACTTTTGACTGTTCCTGTAATTAAACTATACATCCGATTTTCATAAAATTGGAAATGGCTCGACAAAATTTTGCAGCAATTATATATTAAAAATTTCAGATCATTCGGTCGGGTAGTTTTTGCTCTGTTATATGTGGACGGACAGACAGACGGACTGAACGACGACTATAGGTGCTACATATTTATATAATTACGAACGCACCTAAAAAGGGCATGTCTGTTTTGGTTAAAAGAAGTAATAGTATTAAGAAAGTTTTTAACCTTATTGGGGGCCCAACAAGATTAAAAAGCATATTTTTAAAACATTTGAATAATAAAAATTGGGCCTAAAAGTTTTGACTCTTGAGTTCCAACTTTTCCTCACTTTTATAGGCCGCCCCAAAAAAGTCAATTAAAAAAGCATTTTGAGCCTGCAAATTTTCTTTCATCTGGGAACCTTTAAAGGTAATGCTGGCTATAGAAAGAAAGTGCATATCTGTTTTGGTCAAAAGAAGTAATAGTATTAAGAAAGTTTTGAACCTTGTTGGGGCCCCCAACGAGATTAAAAAGCATATTTTTAAAACATTTGAATAAAAAAAAGGGGGCATAAAAATTTTGAATCTTAGCCTCCAACTTTTCCTCACCTTTATAGGGGGCCCTAAAAAAGACAAAAAAGAATTTAGAGCCTGCAAAATTTCTTTCATCTGGGAACCTTTAAAGAGAATGCTGGCTATAGAAAGAAAGTGCATATCTGTTTTGGTCAAAAGAAGTAATAGTATTAAGAAAGCTTTGAACCTTGTTGGAGCCCCAGCTATATTAAAAAGCACATTTTTAAAACATTTGAATAATAAAAATTGGGCCTAAAAGTTTTGAATCTTGAGTTCCAACTTTTCCTCACTTTTATAGGGGGCCCCAAAAAAGTTAATTAAAAAAGTATTTAGAGCCTGCAAAATTTCTTTATCTGAGCACCTTTAAAGAAACTGCTGGCTATAGAAAGAAAGCACATATCTGTTTTGGTCAAAAGAAGTAATAGTATTAAGGAAGCTTTTAACCTTATTGGGGCCGCCCAACGAGATTAAAAAGCATATTTTTAAAACATTTGAAAAGAAAGATGGGGCCTAAAAGTTTTGAATTTTTGGCTGCAATTTTTCCCACCTTTATAGGGGGCCCTAAAAAAGACAAAAAAGAATTTAGAGCCTGCAAAATTTCTTTCATCTGGGAACCTTTAAAGAGAATGTTGGTTATAGAAAGAAAGCACATTTGTTTGAAGGAACTGATAGTATTAAGGAAGTTTTGAAACTTATTGGGACTCCCAACGAGTTTAAAAAGCATGTTTTTTAAGCATTTGAATAAAAAAGTGAGGCCTAAAAGTTTTTAATCTTGGGCTCCAACTTTTCCTCCCGTTTATAGGGGGCCCTAAAAAAGACAAAAAAGAAATTAGAGCCTTCAAAATTTCTTTCATCTGGGAACCTTTAAAGAGAATACTGGCTATAAAAAGAAAGCGCATGTCTGTTTTGGTCAAAAGAAGTAATAGTATTAAGAAAGTTTTGAAGCTTGTTGGGCCCCCCAATGATATTAAGAAGCATATTTTTTAAACATTTGAATAATAAAAATAGAGCCTAAAAGTTTTGAATCTTGAGTTCCAACTTTTCCTCACTTTTATTGGGGGCCCCCAAAAAGACAATTTAAAAAGTATTAACAGCGTGCAAAATTTCTTTCATCTGGGCACCTTTAAAAAGAATAATGACTATAGAAAGGAAGCACATTTGGTTGAAGGAAGTAATAGTATAACGAAGTTTTGAAACTTATTGGATTCCTAAGTAAGATTTAAAAGCATATTTTTTAAAAATTTGAATAAAAAAATGGACTTAAAAGTTTTGAATCTTGGGTTCCAACTTTTTCGCTCTTATATAGGGGGCCCTAAAAAAGACAATTCAAAAAGAATCTAGAGCCTGCAAAATCTCTTTCATCTGGGGCCCTTTAAAAAAATGGTTCTTGTAGAAAAAAAGCGCATATCTGTTTTGTTTGATGGAAGTAATAGTATTAAAGAAGTTTTGAACCTTTGGTTTCACCTTTTTCGCCCATTGATAGGTGCACCCCAAAAATACTAAAATGTCATTTATTTTTTTAAGTAGAACTTACAGCCTTCAAAAACTTTTATAAAGAATGGTGGATGTAGAAGAAAAGCACATATCTGTTTTCTATTTCTAAATCAGATCAAGATCTTTGACAAAAAAAAAATGAATTTCGATAAAACAAAATAAAATGTTATTAAAAATACAAAAAAAATTATTTAAAAAGTAAAAAAAAAAAAAAAAAAAAAAAATTCGGCTGAAAGATACAATAGCTCACTACTGGGCCCCTGACTTTGCTCAGGCCCCCCCCCAAATGGAGGGTATGGGGGGCGGTCGCTACGGCCCTGACTAGTTGCAGCGCACCGTGGGTGCCTTCCCACGCCGTCTCCGGTTGTGTATCAAGGCATAAGGAGACCGAATCGAAAGAGAATGATAGAATATCAATTGTTACTTAGTTGTTAAACTTATTCAATAAAAATTACTGAAATAATTGTATCTATGACTTTGTAATAGAGATTGATTTTACTATCAATACTTTCTCCGCACCGTGTATATTTACATTTTAATTACTTTTTTCCATTTAACAAAATCATAAAACTTAACCCCCTTTTATGCACGAGAAGATAGTCTCAACATTCACAGAGGTTTCCGAGAACTTAACTCTCACGCCCGGTAGCAGAAATTTCGAGACGGGAGACAAACGTCGCAGATTTTCTTTTCTCTTTTGCAGATTCTTTTTCATCGAACCTTTATTTTGCTTCATATTATGTTTAGCTCTTTATTACTTAATACAAAAAGTTAAGATTATTATTAATAAAAAATTATAAAATGCCTAAAAACGCTACAGGTAAGTGATTGTTTGATTAATTAACGCTTCAATCATAAAAATATTTTACCTGCAGATTATTTTTTGTCCCTGAAGTATCTGTTGCAGACACCTGGAGAATTTTCTGCTACTGGGCTCTCACGAATGTTAAAAAATTACTATACTAGAAAAGTATGGGATTCCGGCAAGTACTCTGTCGACAATCATAAACTAGTTGGATGTGCCAATCCCAAAACTTTCTTCTATCTTATACATCTTAATACTTCAAAAAGTAGTTACACATGTTAATACTTTAATATTATTAGTTCAATGCTACACCAACTTTGATTTTCATCTTAAATTTCTGCTTCAGCCAATTAAACAGACTAAAAACGAGTTAATCTATATCATGATATTTGTTAAAATTAATAATTTTTCCTTATTCTGTTGTTATCAGCTGCTTGTGAATAGCCGGCTTAGCAAGAAGCAAGTTCCCGTCGCTGCATGAGCCACTGATAGACAATAGAACTATGAAAAATCAAGAAAAGTATACAAAAATCGCTATCACACAGCCCATTACCGTGCAAATTCAACGAGGACCTGTTGGCCAAACCAAAAACATGCACAAAAAATTTGGTTCGACTGTATGCATAATTTTATACACTTTTTGATGGTACAATAAAGAAAAAGCACAAACATCGCTGTTACAGCGTCCCCTTTCCGGCAGATTTTTTTCAAATTCAGGGAGGATTTGCTTGCCATAGCCAGATACATACACAAAAAATTTGCTTCAATTCTATGCATAACTTCATACACTTTTCTATAGTACAGTAATGAAAATGAGGCAGACATCGCAATGAACAGTGCCCCCTTCTGGCGGAATTTTTTCAAGTTCAAGGAGGACCTACTGACCATAGCCTTACACATACACAAAAAATTTGGTTCAATTCTATGCATAATTTTATATAGTTTTCGATGGTATAATAATGAAAATGGCACAGACATCACTATTACAGCGCTCCCTTCTGGCAGATTTTTTTCAAATTAAGGGAAAACTTGCTTGCCATAGCCAAAAACATACACAAAAAATTTGGTTCAATTCTATGCATAACTTCATACACTTTTCAATGGTACAATAATGAAAATGGTACAGACATCGCAGTTATAGTGCCCCCTTCCATCATAATATTTCCAAAATCAGGGAGGACCTTCATGCCATGACCAAAAACATACACAAAAAATTTGGTTCAATTCAATGCATAACTTCATACACCTTTCGATGGTACAACATTCAAAATGGCACAAAAATCGTTATGACAGTGCCTCCTACTGGTGATTTTTTTCCAAATTAAGGAAGGACCTGCTTGCCATAGCCAAAAACTTAAAAAATATTTTTGGTCAATTCTATGCATAATTTCATACACTTTTCGATGGTACAATAATCAAAATCGCACAAAAATCGCTATTACAGCGTCCCCTTCCGGCCGATTTTTTACTCTCTTCTATCTTGAATAGAAGAAAGTATTGTAATTGAAAATTTTTTTTACTTCCGGTTTTCGACGGATTTACACGTTTTAGGGGTCAGAGGTCCCAAAAAACACATTTATAGAAAATGTCTGTCTGTCCGTGTGTCTGTCCTGTCGCCATTGTACCATCAAAAAGTGTATGAAGTTATGCATAGAATTGAAACAATTTTTTTTTTTGGCTTAGGCAAGCGGGTCTTTCATTAATTTGGAAAAAATCCACTGAAAGGGGGTGCTGTAATAGCAAATTTTGTGCCATTTTGAATATTGTATCATCAAAAAGTAAATGAAGTTATGCATAGAATTGAACCAATTTTTGTGTGTGTGTGTGTGTGTGTGTGTTTGGCTATGGCTAGTTGGTCCTCTCTGAAGTTGGAAAAATTCTGCTGGAAGGGGGCGCTGTACTAGCAATTTTTGTGCAACTTTCAGTATTGCTCCATTGAAAAGTGTATGAAGTTATGCATAGAATTCAACCAAATTTATTGTGTATGTTTTTGGTCATAGCAAGAAGGTCCTCCCTGAATTTGGAAAAATTCCGCCGGAAGGGGCTGCTGTAATAGTGATTTTTGCGTAATTTTCAATATTGTACCATTGGAAAGTGCATGAAGTTATGCATATAATTGAACCAAATTTTTTGTGTATGTTTTTGGCCATGGCAAGAAGGCCTACCTGAATTTGGAAATATTCTGCCGAAAGGGTGCACTATAATAGCGATTTTTATGTAATTTTCTTTATTTTTCGTAGTTCTATTGTTACAGCGGTTGCTGGTGAAAATACAGGAACTTCCCATCCTGATTAGTGGACTATTCGTGAACAGCTGATATACAACAGAATAACTGAAAACTATTGATTTTAATAAATATCATGGTGGAGATTAACCCGTTTTTACTCCGATTAATTGACTGAAGCAGAAATTTAAGATGAAAGTCAAAGTTGACAGTATAGTTTTGAACTAATAAAAATGAAATACTGACTTTTGTAACAACATTTTGAAATATTAAAATATATGAGATAGAAGAAAGTTTTGGGATTGGCACATCCAACTAGTTCCAAATTAAGAGAGAACCTGCTTTTTATAGCCAAAAACTTAAAATGTTCAATTCTATGCATAACTTGATACACTTTTTGATGGTACAATATTCAAAATCGTTATTACAGTGCCCCCTACCGATGAATTCTTTCCAAATTAAGGAAGGACCTGCTTGCCATAGCCAAAAACTTTTTTTTTAAATTTAGTTCAATTCTATGCATAACTTCATACACTTTTTGATAGTACAATGGCGACAGACATTTTCTATAACCATGCTTTTTAGGATATTTGAACCCTAAAACATGTAAATCCGTCGAAAACCGGATGTCGAAAAAAATTTTGATTATGATACTTTCTTCTATTGAAGATTGAAGATAGAAGAAAGTAAAAATTGAGAGTCAATCACTGAAAACAAATCGGACGTTAGTGCAGCACAGAAAAGAAAAGGGACATGTCAGTACAAGGATTTACATGAAGCAATACTTACATGAATTAGAAGGATAAGGGGCTGGAATTTATCACTTAGGAACCAATGATTTGAGAAAAAGCTAAAGCTTTTCTAAGCTAATCTAATTTAATCTAGCTTTCTAAGCTAAACTGATGCTTTATCTCTTGGACGCTCTAAATTTCAAGCTAGCATTGGGTGGCTAGAAAAGTTCAAGAAGAGACATGGGTTATTCCAGAAAACTGCTAGTGGTGAAAGTGTTAATGCTCTAATGACGGTATGTGAGAATTGGAGTCTTAAGATACAGGAAATTCTGAATTTTTTTTCTCCTCAAAACATTTTCAATGCTGATAGAACCAGGCTCTTTTACAAGTACCTTCAAAATAAAACTCTAGCGTTTAAAGAAGACAAATGTTTGGCAGCAAACAAAGAATTACTGTTCTGTTGTGTGCTAACATGATAGAAAAAGAAAATTTAAAGATTCTGGTCATTTGCAAAAGTAAATTCCCTTGGTTTTTCAAAGAACTGAAGTCCTTGGAAGTGGACTATGATTTTAATAAAAAGTCCTGGATGATCAGTGAAATTTTTGAGAAATATAGGAGAAAACTGGGGAATTGAATTAGTAGCCAGTGGCCGGTACACTCAGTTTCATTAGTGGCCACTATAATGTTTTAAACTTTCTTGACATTTACATAAACTAAAATCGTTGTATATACACATTTTTTTTTTTCATAAATCAAGAGTTTTATACCAGCCAACTATTCATAAGAATATGGAAGCAGTCAAAATTCAAGAAAATTACTTTAAAACCACATAATCTGTTACATTAATTTTTTGAATATATTTTTAGATTATTTGATAATAATGTTCATAAACACTATTATCAATTTAAATTACTATTACTTTCTTTATATAAAAAATAACTAAATCAAAATTCCAACAGGTAGGTATATACAATAAAAAAAAATAATCAAATAAAGCACAATAAAATGTTATTTGGATTTTATTTAATAAGTATATGTGTTATTAACACACTACACACACATTACATACAGTTGAAACCTAAGCTGATGAGTGTATTTCGCAGGATTAAACAGTATCTCTTGAAGAAAAATAATCTAACTGGTGAGCATGTGGTAGGAGTCGAAATATTGAAAATATTGCAATGTCCTTAAAATCCACTTGCATCCGGTGAAAAAAAAAAGGAATAAATTATTTGAAATGCATGTGGAATCAAAGCCGATGAATATATTTTGCACTTGGCGAATATACTTGGCGATCAATAACAGATTTTTATCGCCACTTGGAGAGTGGCGACTAAGGTGGCGATCGATGGCCGATTTTTTAATCGCCATGTGGCGAGTGGCAACTGCCAATTTTCACCTATATTGAGAAATGATTAAAAGCGCTTGACAAGCAAATGAGAAAACAATGGCAAAAAATTCTTTGCTTATTGACAATTGCCCAGCTCACTGATAAAATTGTAGTGAGAAACTGCAAAATGCCAAAGTCCTTTTCTTACCACCTAATAGCACAACAAAACTGCAGCCCATGGACCTAGGAGTAATAAAAAATCGAAAGCCTCATTACAAGAAAAGAATTCTTAAAAAACTGATCTTAGCAACTGAAAAAAAGAAAAAAGATGATTCCAACGACATCATTAACCTTAGAAAGGGTAATGCAAAAAATTTTACAAACCTTGAAGATTCAATGCCACTGAAAAAACAATGTACAATTAATTGTTAGCAGATTACAAAAGGCCAACTTTTGTGAACTAGAAAACTTTTTAGATTCTGAAGAAGAGCAGGACATGACTCTAGCAGACTTGGAACAGAAATGGAAAATAAGGAATGTGGAAGTGTCAAAGTAAATGTTACTCTCTCCAAGTTTTTGGAGGTGGATGACAATCTCGTTGTTGCACTGTTACTGATAGTGACATTTCAAACAGCATTATGAACAATGATGGTGAGAACAGCAATGAGTGTGAAAGTAAAAACTTACAAGAGAAAAAAAAACAGAGTGAAATGATAAATTTCTTTGTTATAAGAAGAGAACTTGAAATGGAAGAAAAATTTTTCCAATTCAATTCTGCATTTTTGTTAAAGTGTGAAACTTTTATTGCGAGTGTGACAGTTAAAAAATCAAAACCACCAAAAAATTAAATTTGTCTAAAAGAAATGTAAATTTTCCTTATGCATTTTTTTACTATGCTTTCAAATAAATGTTTATTTTACGTTGTGAAACTCAATAATTAAAAAATACAAGAACAAGTTAACATTTACAGTTAAACATTTGAAAATCTTAATTAAAAACCTCAAAAACAATTTTTTTTTTAAACTTTACACATAGGAGTTTCTATGTCAGTCTTTATATAATGAATTTTTTGACTGGAACAATGGATTTCGTCATATAGAGGCTCGACTGCTTATTAGTAAAAGAATATTTTAAAAACCAGAAATTTCACTAATTTTAACAAAACCATTATTAAAGCCCAGACTAGCATAGTGAAACTTAAATCAACAAAATGAATGCACCATATTATTAAATCAATAAACTGTGTACAAGAAATAAGATAAATACCATTAGAAACCGCCGAAAAATTAATTTTTCAATAAATTAAGCACATAACTCAGCGGTTCCCAACATGGGTCGCGGAACAATCGACACTTTGTCACAAAAATATATCTTTTATTTCATCTCTTTAAAAAATACAACAATTTCGACAGCAAATAATATTTCTGCAGAAAATCCTTAATTTCCTTCTAGATGAATATACGAAAAGAATATCCAGAAATATCTAAATCAACTTTGAGGTCCTTGATGGGGTTTAACATGATATACTTGTGTGAACATGCTTTTTCTACTTTGCTGCTTTAAAATACAAGTACAGAAACAAACTGCATGTAGAAAGTGACTTAAGGTTCAAATTAACCAGTTTTAACCCTGATATAGATGCCCTCAAAAGTAAACACCAGTTCCAGAAATCTCACTGATTATAAAGTTATGTTTTGATAATAACTAAAACGTATTTTTTATTATCTTTGTAGTTTGTGGCTTGTTTTAATTATTATTCAACTAACACACATTGGGATACCAATTCTTGTTTTTGTTGAAAGTGTATCCTTTGTACAAAAACTGCCTTTTTTCATAGGATAGGATAGCCGTTAGCTTATAGAGGCCATAAGACGATTTCCATACTTATAACGATTATCTCGTTATATATGTTTACATTCCATTCTCCCCCCCCCCCCTCCCCCAGACAGTTTCAATTAAAATTCTGTTTAATAACTTATTTATTTTGTGCACTATAGTCAAACAGTGCAGCCCCTAAATTAAATGCAACATTTAAAAACTAAATCGATTGTATTAACAGCCCTTCACACTTAAATTAAATTATTCTAAGTACTCATCTCTTTAATAAAATAAAATCAGTGAATCACTCTCCATTTTCACTTTCCAATTCTTTCACACATACGCTTTAACCTTGTACAAAATTCGTTACGGCTGACTGTTAGTTTCAAAAGCATTTTAACTTCGGTCATTTCCTTATTTGGGCATGAATATAACTCATCATTTAAAATCACTTTACATGCAATCTACTTATTAGAATTATTTTCGCTTCACACCCTTTTGTTCAGATGTATGGCAATTCTGCATTTTTGTGGTAAAGCGGTGTATCTTTGATCTAACATCTGGTCTAGAAAAATACAGTCTCATGCTTTTTAGCCTAACGAATTCGGTCTGTTACTATGCCCTTTCCAGATAACACTTTTTTATTTTTTACATTTAACCGCAGCTGTATCAATGTACTGATGAGTCTCCATCTATCATGACTCAGGAATGTATGCAGCCCACAATCTGCCCCCCCCCCCTACACAATTAATATGGTAGAAGCCTACCGTACATTTTTTTGGCGAACATACCAGCCAATGTTTCTCTTACCCCCTGTGCATGGTGCAAAAATACTTTTAGATTGGCGATATTGTAGTCCGCCAAGCAAGAAAGTTGTAACTGTATATTCTTGTCATTCCTGCTTTCTCGCTAGCCTCGTGATGACGTCTTAAAGGAGGCTCCTTATGCTTTTCCTTTGTACCTCTCCCTTCGACCTTCATCATAAAAATAAAATAAGTCTTCGTTTACCGAATTGGAGTTTTTTTAATAGGACCTGGTGTTTTTAATTCTCGCAATCTTATAAACGCAAACGGCCATCTCTTCTAGCAAAAAAAGTCTTCATATAAATTGGTCTCCGTGACCAGCTTTTTTTTCTCCATTAACAAAAAAAATGTAAGGGAGAGGTACTTGCTTCTAATCCTTTTTTCTGCATGGACTTCTGGCAGCGATGGATTCCTCCCGGCTGTCGCACTGTGCCCGCTACGTGGATTTCATCATGGAGTGAACCTTTCGCCCTGGACGACTACTCTTCGCCGTAAAGTATCTGTGCCTGCCTGCTCGTCTGCTTTTCCCCTTTGCCAACCCCCGGAGTTGTGGAATCAGCTGCTCGCTTCCCGTCGCCTAAGAAATCTGCCTGCCTTACATCCTCCCGTGCCGAAGAATTCTGCCCGCGTGCATACTTATCTCTCGGACCATTCCCCCGGCCCATCATCGCATCATTCTTGTGAAAGAGTCTACAAAAATTATAAATCAACGGCAAATGTTTCCGTATAATAGCAATATTAGTTATGTCACACCTTCAACAAGTTCCGTGTTGAGAAACCTTTCGAATCTGTGTGAAAAGTACTACAAATTATTCATCAGTTAAGTGCAGTGAAACACTGATTTCAAAGCAAAACACACACAAAAAAAAAAAAAAAAAAAAAAAAAAACCCTGAAAATACAGGTGTTCGTTGAAAAGAACGTCCGAGCGAGTCGGCGATTGAATAATGACTCTCGCTCATATTTCTATTTACACAGCCAGCCTCCTCAATAGTCTGAAAAGTGCGTTGGGTTACTTTTTTTACCATAGGACACCACTGTTTGTGAATTAAATGCCTCATCGTTTTTGTTTTCTTTCGTGATCACTCTTGATCAAAATATCCACCCCAATTTGTCCTGCGATCTGCTCAAGTGTGCCATGTGTGTTGTTTCAACTTCTCTGTGTCAAAATGTGCTTGTTTGTGAATATGCTAGTGTGTGCGTTCGTTCAGTCATTTTAATCAAAGGAGTCAATCAAAAATCATTCAAATGACTCCTGAAGTTGTGCTCCATAAATTCTCCGTTGTACACAAATAAAAAAAAAAGGAAATCCTCGAGAGTCAGATATATATGCTCCAATGGAAAAAAGTTCCCAATCAAAAAAAATGAAAGTGCTTTAGTAAAAAAAAAAAAAAGAAAAAAAAAGTTTCAATAGTGCTAGATTTACTTAAAATAGCACATTTTTAGAGTACGAAAGCATATTTTAATTCCCCCATTTAATTGCTTTCCTTTCGCTTAATTTTCTTTTCAGTTAATTCTGGAAACCTTGAAATTTTTAGATTAAAATTTTAATAAAATTTTTAAAGTTGTTTCATTCCATTTGTATGCTTTCTTACTCCATAAGTACTCACAAGTACTTCTTGTTTGATTTTATTAATATTATTGTGTTTTTGTACAGGATACGAAAACACAGTGATATTGCTATTTTTGATATTTTGTGTTGTCTATTATAATATTTATAAATATAATATAAGTAGTTTTTTTCCCATTGCATTGAATGTTCCAATATCTTTAGTTATTAAGATACACATTCACCTTTGCTTAACTTTTAATGCATATTAAAATATATTAAATTTTTTTCTCTCAAAAAGAGTTAACGAAGATTATATTTTGTCCCATATATTTTTCTGGGTCGCCTTTCGGCTTGAAAATATTTTAATTTGAGAAATATTTTTAATTTCTGTCCTTTTAGAGAAATAAGGACAGATAGCAAGTTTTTTTTTTTTTTCTCTCTGTTAAAAAGGATAAAATAAGTTTTTATTTCAGTTGCTTGCTCCTACCAGTTTTATTTTGAAAGACTTACATGTTTCATTCATTTAAAAAATAAAATAAAATAAAATAAAATAGGAGCTATTGCGAAATATTTTTCTGTTTCTCTTTTGCTAAGCAACGGTATTATTTTTACTTTGGGAAACACAATTTTGTCCCTGGATAAGTTTTCTTTCTCTCTATTTTTTTTATATAAGGTTTAAAAAAAAATAAGACCTTTTGTTTATTTTTAAGTTGTGTATTAGTTTATTTTAATGTGATTATTTATGTGATTATTTTATTTCATTATTTTATTTGCTTTGCATTTTTATCTGTTTATGTGTGTTATATTTAGATATGTATGCAGAACTTCAGTAACAATTTTTGATTAGAGAATTTGTGTTAGGTAAACCGTTGACCATGTCCGCTAAACAAGTTCAAATCAACATTAACCAATTTGATGGAGATCCGGATTTGCTTAAATTCTTTTTTAACCAAATTAGGTCGGTCGCTGAAATTAACAAATACAGCCCTCAGACTACCATTGCTGTACTTGTAGGCAAGTTAATTGGTCCCGCTCAAAAATTTTATGCTCAGAATCCGGAAATTCAAAAAATTAATGATCTAGATACGCTTGAAAAAGAATTTGCCGCATTTTTCTCACCCCCCAGCAAGTGCGTGGCTGGCGTTGAACTTTCGAGCTTATCTCTTCTGCCAGCGGAGTCAATTAAAAACTTGGCACATCGGTTAAACGTGTTAGCCGCAACTGTCTATTCAGATATTAAAGACGAAAATGCCCGTAACACGATTAAACTTATGAAATTTATGGAGGCTGTGCCAGCTAACATACGAATAAAGTTACAAGAAGAAGGCGTGAATGAATATCGTGCTGCTGTTGAAAGAGCACAGATATTACACGAAATTCTGCATAACGAAAAGATTCTATATTCCTTAACCTCTGTCAGTAAATCTCAAAATAACATTGAAGAGCAATTGAAGGAACTCTCGGAAAAATAAATGCATTAACACTCGCACCGCCTGGACCCAAAACTGAAACTAAAAAAAATGACATGCAAGGTAGCCCAAAGTATAACGCAAATGCGATGCGCTATAGGAAAAATTTCAAAACGCGAAATTTCCCAAAACGTTTTTCCCCTCACAAATTTACACAAAGAAAAGTTGTGACTTGTCAACTCTGTTTCCGCAATGGCCACCAGGCACATCAGTGTTTTAAATGGAAAAGAGTTAATACACAGAGAAGGGAAAATTTTAACAGACGCAACAATTACCAGGTTCAGGAAAACTAGAACAGAGACACAATTTTTATGCTGATGATTTTGTGTCTCAACCATGTGACTTAACATCAGCAACATTTCCTATTGACCCTACATTACCAAAGATCTCTAAAGAAAGATTAGTCAATTCAACCGGGTCACAAACTTCAGATCACATTAAAATTGCAAGAAATATCACTACTCAAACAGAAAATGAAGGCGATAAAATTGTTCACATCATTTGTAGTGTTAATACGCATTCTCCATCACTCCCTCTTGTAAAGGCCACTATTGCAAACCATAAAATCACCCTATTGGCTGACTCCAGAAGTAGCATTTCGTTACTTTCACAAAATTTATTTAATGAACTTAAACCTGTATTAAAATACAAGAGACTATCAACAGCCATAAATATTAAAACCGTCAATTCGGATGTTTCTTTTTCTTCATGTATTAGAGCATCCATTAAATTAGAAAAAAAATCCTTCTCGCACCACTTTTATATAGTGGATATTCCTGAATCCTCCAGTTTTGAAGGCATTCTTGGTTTTGATTTCATTAGTAAATTTAACATTATCATTGATACTTTCAATAAATGCATTCACATTAACAACAACTTGACTATTCCACTAGAAACATCACACACTAAGTCTAAAGTCAGTGAAAGTAATCAATGTAACACCTTATGTGATGTAGTGACAAATCAAAAAGTTTTCTTAACCCGTAAAATAATTCTAGAACCCCAAGAGCAAACATGGTGCTCAGTTTACACAAACAATAATATCAAACATGACATAAATTATCTATTTGAATATGTGGCAGATAAAAAAGAAGTAATAAGTCATGATGCCATTATTCAAATGAATAAGAAAACTAAACGCAAAAAGAAGCCTGTACAATTAAATCATTTCTTTTCTATTTCACTTAAAAATAATTCTGACACTACCATTCATCTCCCTAAACACACAAAAATTGGACATTTATCTGAAGTTGAGGAAATTCTTGACTACCCCTCTGGTAATTTGGACAAGCATCATAACTCAGAACAACACTTCCTAAATTTTATACAGGCATCTAATGAAACATTAAAAAAAAGGAAAGAGGATTTGGCAGCTACCGATTTTGATCTTACACATTTAAGTTCTAATGAAGCAAATACAATGACTAAATTATTACTTAATTACTACCCGGCCTTTTCAAAATCATTAAATACACTTGGACATACTGATAAGATTGTACCTGAGTTGAAATTTATTAATGATTACCCTATAAAAACTCTTCCATTCCCCCTTCCCCAATCTTTGCAAAAAGGTACTTTAGAACAAATTAAAGATCTGCTTGATGCCAAAATTATTGAACGCCACTGTTCAGAATGGGCTTGCCCCATGCTTTTAGTCAAAAAGAAACCAGACGGAACTGGTAAACAAAAATTTCGTCTCGCCTTAGATCTTCGAATGGTAAATACTGTAATTCAAGGATCATCTTACCCTCTACCTAAAATTCAAACCATCATTTCAAATCTTTCTCAGTATCGATATTTTTCTTCTCTTGACTTTCATCAGGCATATCATCAAATTGATTTGCCAGAAAAATTCCAAAATCAGTTGACATTTACTACTATGTTTGGTTCTTTTAGATACAAGAGATTAGTGTTCGGATTAAAAAACAGTGCTTCTATTTTCCAAGCTTTAATGGACTCTTTGCTTGATGAGTTACAATTAGATGGTGTATATACATATCAGGATGATTTCATTGTAGGTGCAAACTCTTTTGATGAAATGTGTAATAAATTAAAAAAAATTCTCTCTATCCTAACCAAATACAACTTAACCCTGTCTCCTAGCAAGTGTACTTTTCATAAATCTAGTATTGACTATTTGGGATTTCATGTAGAAAATCAGTCCGTTTCCCCGATTCAGTCAAATATCATAAAAATAACATCTTTTCCCACACCTACAACTAAACGCCAACTAAAAAGACTCATTGGTGTCATTACATTTTATAAGAGTCTAATTCCATCCTTTTCTGAGTTAGTACAACCACTGATAAACCTAACTACTCCAAAAGTTAAATTTAAATGGACAGTTAAACATCAAGAAATCATGGACACAATACAGAAAATTTTCTTTAATTCTCCCATGGTTAGATTACCTGATTGGAACAAGACATTTTATTTAAATACAGATGCGTCAAATGTTGCTATTTCTGGTGTTTTATTACAAGAGCATGATCAACAACTTTTACCAGTTGCATATTTTTCTAAATCTCTTAAGCCATCAGAAAAAAAATACCCTGCACTTAAATTAGAACTCATGGCAATTTATAAATCTGTAACCGCTTTCAAATATTATTTATATAACAGACAATTTGTAATTCTTTCTGACAGTAAACCCTTAGAAAAATATAACAAGACTACTAATCCAGCTGATATTATCTCTCGTTGGCTCATGGAGCTTTCAGAGTACTCATACACTTTTAAACATATCCCTGGTAAGAAAAATGTTCTTGCTGACTATTTATCTCGCTGTACTTTTGAAAACAATCAACAAACTCTGGATACTAACCCTGAACTTATCCATGACCCTCAACCATTACCTATTGTTGACTATGATACACCAGACAGTAATAATTCATGTTCAAGCGCCACTAAGAAATATGTAAACTATCTTGTATCTGGTAAACAAACAAATCCAGATCCTTTATTAGAAATTTCAAATGAAACTTTCTGCACTGAACAAAAAAATGACACCACCTTGTCCACTGTTTACAAAGATATTCTAAAGAAAGGACCTTCTCAAAAATATCCTAATTACTTCATACACCCTGATTCGAAAGTTTTAATGTTAAAAAAAGAAAATAATCTTAACAACACTTTTTCATATCACATTGTTGTTCCTAACTCTCTTAAAAGCAAAGTTTTAACAATCTCTCATTTATCTCACTTTGGTTTTAATAAAACCTATGAGTTCCTATCATCAAGATACTTTTGGAAAGGCATGTATGTTGACACCTTAAACTTTGTAGCTTCATGTGTCAAATGTCTTCAATGTAAACATCATCAAACCCCTCCTGCACCCTTACAACCCACCTACACCGCCCATATATCCTGGCCATACTATTAGTACAGATCTTGTTGGACCTTTTTCTAATGGTAAACATATTTTAACTATTACAGATCACTTTTCAAGACATGTTGAACTTTTTCCACTTAATGATACATCTGCAGCTAAAGTCGTTAAATGTTTATTCTCTTACATAACCACCTTTGGGAGACCTTCTGTTGTCTTATCAGACTTAGGACCCCAATATACATCTCAAATATACAACATTTTTAATGATACTCTAGGTATTAAGGTACTTCACAGCTCTGTTTCGAGACCACAAAGCAATGCTCTTTCGGAGAGAATAAATAAATCTATCAAATACTCTGTTAATATACTTTTGCAAGAAGGTCACTCATTTGAAAATGCAATATTTATACACAAGTCGCTCTATAATGGTTCAAAACATTCAACTACATTATTCACTCCTAATCTTCTCCACTTTGGACGTGAACTTTCATTAATTTTTGACACTTTTGATCAGAATAGCAATCAACCTTTTCTAGACAAACATACTGAAATACATAAACTACTTAAAGATTTACACAAAATATATGACAAGGCTTACAATAACATTAAAACAGCACAGGATAAAAGATATAAACATTACGGTCAGAAAGCTAAATTAAGAACCATTTGTCTCAAAGATATTGTGTACTTAAAATCTGTTGATAAATTCAAACCTAAATACACTGGACCATATATTGTAACTTTCAAACATTCACCTGTGTCATTCTCGATCAAGAGATTGTATGCTGCTGATAATACAGCATTTCGGGTGCACATTGATAGGTTACTTCTTGCACCACCTCGATATGGACATTTATTCGATGCTACAAGTCACTTAAACAATCACAACTTCCCTAATGTTTATCAACCACATACATATAATTTAAGAAACAGAAAATAATATACTTCTGTTTACATTTTTCTCTTATGACATGTATTGTGAAGCTAAGTGTACAACCAGAGGCCTAGGTTGTATGTATGTTGCTTACAACAGAACTTTGACAACATTATGGCTGGCCCATGACTGTTTTCTTCGAAGATCTCTTGTGAACAATATTTTGAATCACTTTACACTCATTTCATTTTACTGTACACTTTTATGTTATTTACATACACTTAACTATTATTTACAGTTTAACATTTATTTTACATTTCATTCTTTTACGATTACATTTCAGTTAAAACTGATAACTAACACATTTAATAATTGCAATTATTTAAAAAAAAAAAAAAATTTCACATGTAATTTGATAACATTTTCTGTAAGGCAACCAGTTAGTTACCTTCTAATTATACGACTTGTGCATTATTTAACCTGATTATGACTTTTTCATTTTTTTTATGTCTCTCTTCACTCTAGGATTGTCTACCCCTTTTTGATTTGATATATATGTGAAATATATATCTATTTTTTTTAGTTTTTAATTCTCCCTTTCGAATGTTTTGTTCCCGTTCAAAATTATTGCCCTTAGGGTCCAAAACTTCATTGTGTTGAGAGACAACCCCTTGGAATTGGTGTTCCAATTCACAAAAAATCAATTTTTGCTTGTAAACCGACGTGTGCTCCTTTAGAGGACCGCTAGTGTCTTCGGAGGAGCAGGGACTCATATAAGCGGGCGCTGTATGAGTCTCAAAACTCCCTCCTCACATAAGGCTGAAGCCCTAAGCTGACGCCATAATACTTGTGGTCTACACAAGATTCAGGGTGACACCTTTTTCATGGGCGTGCTTCAGGCACCTCTTTTTTTTGTCATCCTATGCTGCATGCATGAACATTACATTTTTTTTTAAATCATGTCCAATTTCTTTTAAAATCATATTACAATTGATTATTAGTTTACAATTACACATTTCACTTATTATTATTTACTCTTTACTTCTAGTGTTGCATTTGTGTTTATATATTATATTTTTATTGTTACTACTTGTGTTTTTTTTTTCATAAAAATGATCCGAATCAGGATCAATATTTTTGATGATGTGCAGCCAAGGGTCTAGTTACATGCTGCTTAAATATTTGCTGTCAAAGTCGACTCAGTTAAAAAAAAAAATATACCATGGTATGCAATTTTGAAGAAAATTTTACTGAAGGTGGAGATCCATAAACTTAATTTAGAAAATATTAATTCATAAAATCTCTTAGGACTGTTGAACTATTGATGAAAGAGATTTTTTTTGTTTTCATGACAGCAACTTGTTTAAAAAAAAAAAAAAACTTTTATGTTTTGAAGATATATTTATATGTGTAACTATTTTTCTTGCTGTTTTGCCCATGCACACGGGTCAACAAAAGTTTTTTTTTTTTTTTTGCGGTGTCCCAGGTGATATATATAACGATTATCTCGTTATATATGTTTACATTCCATTCCCCCCCCCCCCCCTCCCCCAGACAGTTTCAATTAAAATTCTGTTTAATAACTTATTTATTTTGTGCACTATAGTCAAACAGTGCAGCCCCTAAATTAAATGCAACATTTAAAAACTAAATCGATTGTATTAACAGCCCTTCACACTTAAATTAAATTACTTCATCTCTTCTAGCAAAAAAAGTCTTCATAATACTGATATACAACACCCTTATATTAGGTCAGTCTCAAACATTTTTTTTACTTAAAGGTGAGTCGCGAACATTTTTTTTTTTACTTAAAGATAGGTTGTGTACCAATAAAGGTTGGGAACCACTGATATAACTGAATAAATGATTTTAACATAAGCTTATTCCTTGGTATGGTAGCATTCATAAAAAGAATGTTTATATGTTTTAAAAAATTAAACATGCAACATTTGCTAAATGAAATTAACAATTTTTTGTTAATAATTAGCTTTTTTTTTTTTTATGCAACAGAATTCAAATTTGATTTAAAACTTAGAGTGCTTTTTAATTAACCATTTTATGATTTGTTTTATTTATTTATTTATTTTATATTTTTAAATCACCCAATTTTCTAAATTGAATTATGTGCATCATTAAAACTGATTCATGTAAAATGGAAAAACAAATAAAAAGCTTCTATAATTATAGAATAATATCATAATATGATAAAGAATATTGGAGAAAGAATTGTGGCACTCTTTTAAAAAAATATATAAACATTCTTTGAAGTATTCAATATATTACATCAGACTCAACTAAAAAATCTTAACAAATGTATTCAAAATTCTAGATTACACAGTAAAAAATTTTAAAAATATAAATAAAACAAACCTCTTGCTGAAAAGTTCAGCCACTCTTCTCCAAGAACATCATATCGGGATGTAAGCTGAACCAGGAATTCCATATCAGAATGAAAATCGTTGCCTACTTTATCAGTAGTAAAACTAGAATTACCAGCTGTCCTAAAAATTAAATAAAATAGCAAATAAACAGGAAAAGTATGCATTTTTCTGAAAATTTATTCCTATACACTGGCTGTTATACTTATACTTTGAAATATTAAATACATACATTTTTAAAGAAAATGGCACAGAATTTCCAGTTGTTTGATACCAATGATCTACTTTGAACTCACAATTCAGTAGAAAAGCCTGAAAGGTAAGAAAATTTTTCAAGCTTACCATAGTATTTATCTTTGACAATAAAAATACAGAAATCTATGCAGAAAATAATAGCTCTAGATTTACTCAAACATATATTCACATAGTCAAAAAAGAGCCAAACAAATTTTGAAATTTATATTAATATAACGGATCATACAAATGCTCTTATGAATATAATACAACTAAAGCCATTAATTGTACAGTGTTTCTGTAGTTTCTGAAACACTGAAAGATTTTATAATTCAACACTGTTAAAAATTTGATACCAGTTAGAACCAAATTACAGTGTTACAGTAGCAAAAAAACTTAAAATATAATGAAAGTCATATATAAAAATGGAAAAAAAGAAAGAAGGGAATACTTACCCATGCCAATTCTTTAATCCTAAACACTTCTGTTCTGTGACTACAAAAGAATGATCAAAATAAATATTCTGCAAAACACAGGTATGGTTATACAACAGCAATTTAATTCTTTAAAAAAAAAAAAAAAAAAAAAAAAATACATACCTAAATAAATTAGGAACTGTTATATGCTTCCTCAGTCGAGAGAAAGCTGAAGAAAAAATGTCTATCACAGATTTAGGCCTAGAGAAAAACAATGCATATGTAAGAAACTTTTGATTAAATTTATAAAAACATTAATCAACTGGCTTTAATATTTTTTTGTATCTAAAAGTAAGAAGCTAAAGGGTGTTCCAAAATAAGTTACACTTTAATTTTATTATTATTATTATTGAAACATATCTTTTAAATTGAAGATTGATAATAATTCTAAATTACTTGAAAATAGAGATATGAAGGTTATGTGTGAAACAAAACATCTGACAAATGATGATCTCAGCTATAGCAGTACATGTTCACTCTTTTGATGAAATTTTCTGTGACATGTTGCTGGGAAATTTCAGCAATGTTGTGTCCAATTTCAGTTTTGAAGTCCTCAAAGGTTTGTGGTTCGCTGATGTACACGTTATTCTTAACCACCAAAGAAAAAGTTACAATAGTGTCAGTAAAAATGACAGCATTTGTGAAGTTTCTGCAAAATTTCCATAATTTTTAAAGTGTTTTTTTACAATTTGTACATGTTGTTTGATTGTATATCTTTCCATAATTTAACCTCAAAGGTTATAGATAACAGTAAATAAAAATTTCTACTTAAATTTAATTAACTAAAAATATGGAAATTTTAAACTATCAGGTCATTTTGGGACCTTTTATTTTTTTATGAACTGTTACTGATTTTGTTAGACATATTTAACAATATTACTAGGGTTAGAATACTAAAAATTTTTAATTAATTATTCATAAAGCATAAGTGAAATTAATTGATACTATATTTTATAATGGACTAATGCAAGCTGAAAACTACCTGTATTCTTATCAGTACATACCACGTTAAGTTGCTTTTAGCACCCAAGACAACAGCAAACTTGTATAATAAATCAATGATTCCACCATTAGTTTGATTTTTAGTGATAAAATCAGAAACTTCTTGTTTTTCTGTGGCACATAAATTATTAGGATTAGATGGATCAGAAGAATCTGTAATAATTAATATTTGAAAAATATTAAGTACAGAAACAAGAAATGATATAATTATACATAACTACATAATTATAAATTATAATGATAAGCAATTAAAATAAACCAATACTTTATAAATTGACCAATACTAGTAGATTCTATAACTATGTATATTAAAATCCTTCCAATAAAAATTTAAAATATTTTTAAAAACAATAATAGTTAATTAAAATAGTTAAACATTAATTTAATTTAAAAGTAATAAAATTTTTAAATATATTTAAGGTAATAAATAATTATTTTAAAATAAAAAAGGAAAGTCTGGGCACAGATTAAAAATTTTTGAAAAGCAAAATGAATTCCTAATAAATTCTCAGTAACCTTTGTAGAATTTCTTTAAAAGCCTCCGATAATTCAATTTTTTAGTAATAAATAAAATGACGAGCATTTATTCAGAAGTTTAAAACAATATGTATTTGTTCAAAAGTTCAATTGTAGCTTTATTCAATGCAAAAATAAACACACAATTTGTTTTCACAATTTATAGAAATTTTAGGCACATAAAAATAAAAGTTTGAAATTACCTACAATCAACAAATAAAAAGTTAAACTCCATTTAATACAATACATGCTAATAAATTCAGAACCTTAAGAGAAAAGATAATCTAAGAAGTTACACTATACTTTAGTGAAACAAGAAATTGGAACCATAATATAAAAATTCACTAACGGAATAAATTTTGTAAATGAGGATTCAGTAAAAAATTGCACAGGATATTTGATATATATATTTTTTATTTCCTATTTAATTTACTACTATTATTTGGCATTAAAATAGACAAACATTAAAAAAACATGCGATATTACAGATAACTTAGGTGTATAAATTTTAAAATTATAAATAAAACTGTGCAGTGAAGTGGAGAAAAGAAAACATAACCACAGAAAAAAAAATTATACCTGATATTATAATTAGAAATTGACTAAAAATTCAGTTTCGGTTTCAATCTCAGCCCAAAATCTGAGTTTCTCCAGAAACGAATTTTTGGCAAAAATTATGCTGAAAAGTCAGCCGGACTGAAACTACTCTATTCCAAAAATCTCATTTCTTCCTTCAAAAATTTTCAAAATTACTCATTGATTTGAGCTGTATTGGCTCAAAGGAGACACTCTTTATTATATTTATGAACTTCACTGTTTATAATTATCAGTCATGACTGACTCACCACATGAGTGTAAATTATAAAGTAAGCAATGCATATATGACTACACTTTGAAGATGCTTTTTACATGCTCATTAAAAGCTGCAGGCTTAACAGCAATAGAAAATTTTTAGTTTGAAACTGCAGAAGTGTTTCGAATACTCTGAGAAAGTTCTCGTATAACAGATGACCATTTAGAAAAATCATTATGAAAGATAAATTTAGGTATGTATACTTAAAACCTTTTGCAATTAGATGAAATTTATATAATTGGAAAATCCTTCTGTGTCGTTGATGAATTAATTACATTTTATTTTATCTGAAAATAAAAAGTTTTGGTCAGAGGCACAGAGAGCCAAATTGGGCCACATGTATAATTAATTAATAATTATGCATATTTAAGAAACATGTATAATTAATTAATTATATTTATGTATGTATTTAATTACTTTAAAAAAATTAGGACATTTTTGTTTTTGGCCGAAAATAGGAAGATTACCGAAATTCGATTTCAGTCTTAAAAACCTGTTTTGGTCGATCCTTAATTATAACACATAATGCATAACAAAACTGATCATTAGAGAAAAGCAAATAATAATACTAATACATACATATGAGTCAAATTATTACCTTTTTTTTCTTTTTCAGCAGACTGTCCATATGTATGATCACAACTGGACTTATCTTGAGAAAAGTTGTCACTATCATAGTCTTGCTCATCAAATTTACCGTCTCCACTAAATAAACAATCAAAATTATAGTAAATAGTACATGCTCATTAGTTCAAGTGCTGAAATTCTGAAAAGAAATTACAATTATCAGATTTTAAAAAACAAAATCTCTTTTTAATGCTATCACTAAAGAAAAGATACTAATTATTTAAGAAGGTAGATTTTCCATACTTCGAATTGTTTTAAAATATTAAATTATAAAAAACATTTTGCATTGTAAAATTAAAATTATCAAAAGCATATTAAACTTAAAAAGCCAAAAATATCTTACCTTTATCATAAATAGAATCAAAATACCAAAAATAAAGCAGAATTTTTAAAAATATATTATGAATTAATAAGCTCAATGAAAACAGTTGCAGTTTTTAAAAAAGTTCAAGTAATGTTTGTTGCAATTTGTTACCGATGTGTTTATTGCCTACTGTTTCAATGTTGAATAAATATTTCAGTTCTTTCTCTCCTGAATAACTATCTGAATAAAATTTTTCGAACTATTGTATATATTGCTGATTTTCCATTAGAATATTTAAGAATATATTGCAGTCTCATCATTTGACCCAAAGTCATTAAAGTTATACTTTCTGAGTTTTTCTGGATATAGTTTGATTTCCTCATCATTAAATTTCCCAGATTTTTTTTATTGTTTACTGTACATATTATTCTTTATTAACCACCCAGCCACGGACAACGCTCATATCACATTTCACATATTCTATACAATTCTGCTGGGCACGCTATTTTCGTATTCCAGTGTTGCTAAATATTTTTTATTCAGATTGCTTGATTCCCTCTACCTTTTTTAAAGCATATAATTCGTCTTATTCTCGCATTATTTAATCTATAATTAAATAAAGGGATTATTTCTACTTCAAAAAATTGGTGGGTGTCAAACAATATGAATTTTAAAAAAGCAACACACTTGCAACACTAAAAAATATTCTGTGGTTTTATCCAAGAAAATGAAAAAGTCGCCCGCGGCTGGAGGGTTAATATTTTGTTGACCAGAAATTTCATATAAAATCACTTTTTCATAATGCTTTTTTTTTTCCCCCACTATATTTCAAAAATAATTTCTGGATTTTTCAAAATTTCTGGTAACAAAAAGATATAAAAGTTTCAAAAAGACAAATATATTCATTACCAGTCAAAAAGGTGTTAATATTGTATCTAGTAATAATAATAATAAAAAGATATTTTAGTTTGAATTAATTTATGATATTGAAAAAAGTTTAAATTAAACTAATTTTAATATTAGATGTAATACAAAGTTTTCGGTTTTTACGATTAGCTTGAATTAATCAAGGTCAAATTAAAATGAGTCCACTAATAAGGCCACAAAAAAGCACAACCATGACTGTATAAGGCCATAAAAAGCACAAGATAAGAGAATAAAATATAGAAACTTGATTCTTCCTTTCTTATTTTCACTTTCTAATGCAGACCCTACACATTAGACCGGAGCGGAAAACAAAAAAGATTGCGAATCAAATCGTAATAGTGCGGAAAAGTTTCTACACGTCAATACAAATACAGTGAAAGAAAAAAATTTGAAATCTGACAATATCTTCCATTCGAGCATCGCATTCAGAGTTTTTGAATTTGAACAAAAATTGAACAGATATAAGAAAAATCATAAAAGGTATCAATTTTGTCCAATCGAAATACTTTTTTGTACATAACATGGTCTTGAGGTGTAGAATGGAGGAGAAAATACCACATACTCCTCCTTTACTCTCTTCCAAACCCCTCAAGGGGGTGAAAATGGCCAATTTTCGTAGAATAACCCATATTACAAGAGGTGTAAATATTGAACAATCGTCCTTATTTTTTTTTTTATATAAGGCAACTGAGGTTAAAAGTAAAAAAAATACACCCCCCCCCCCCCCCTCTGTCCTTTTCCCCAAAGGGGTACGAGAGGTCGAAATTGTGCAGCTCTTGGACCGTCCTTCAAACAACGATTCAGGACTCACCATGGGAAGGTGGCTGCATCACGAGACACACCCACAATCAACCTAAATGTGGGTGTATAGACTTATCCAGATTCACATGCAGATTAAGGTACTGCGAATTCTGATTTAGTGTGAAGTTTTAGCATGGTAGCACAAGCGAGGATGGCTTTTATGAAACCATCTGTGTCGCTCATGCCCATAAACTTTTGAGAATGCCTATGTTACTAGCTTGACACTGTGTTCTACGGCTTGCATATGACATTGTATGTGTGCCAGATTCAAAGAAAGAGTTGGCTTTTTTTGCTATTGGAAATCAAGTCTGCCATTTCAGCCAAAGAAATGTTTACCATGAGAGGTGGACAGGTTAGCTTGGTTTCAGAACAATTTATGATGTCATAATAATCATTGGCATCAACATTTATGGCCAGAATTAGGAAATTTCTGATGTATTTGCCCTTTGTGGGAATGTCTTTGGACTTCAGTCCACCAAAGTCCCAGATCTCGAACGTGCTGCCTATCATCCGCTACCATTGAAAGGAAAAGGTTTTTTGGATGGGCAAAAAATTTGTTTGAATGACCTTATTCACCACTTCTTGGACTTATGCAAACAGCTGGTTGGTTGCGAGTCTTTGCCTGTAGTTGCTTTTAAGAGATTTGAATGCCACATTCCCCACACTGTCCCATAAATCCTGAGTAAATATCAGAGATATCTGCAAGGCATTGGCATTTCCATTTCTGCTGGGTCTTGTTGTTCCTCACACCTAGCGAATCAGGATCCGGGACAAATATCTCATTCTTGGTTGTTAACGACAGCAAACAGGTTACTGAGACTGTATTGTATATTTCATTGGAAACTCCATGAGAAAATCTCATCAACATTGTCACGTACATTATGACAGTATACGTACCTCTGTGGTTCAAAATTATGACAAGATCATCCATGGTTGAGGGACCTAAACATATTTTTGAATGCATCAAGAAATGTAGAAGCTTATCTGCAAAAGTCCAAGAAGTGGTGAAGCAGGCCATTCAAACAAATGCTTTCTTTGTCCATCCAGAAAACCTTCTTTCAACAGTAGTGGATGACAGGCAGCACATTCGAGAGCTGGGACTTCGGCGGGTACTGAAATCCAAAGACACTCCCACAAAGGGTAAATCTGTTAGAAATTTTCTAGTTCCGGCAATAAATTTTGATGCCAATGATTATTATGACATCATAAATTTGTCTGTAACGAAGATTACCTGTCCAGCTCTTTTGGTAAACATTTCTTCAACTGAAATTGCAGACTTGATTTCCAATTTTGAAAAGTGAACTCTTCCATTGAATCTGGAAGACATACCATGCCATACGCAAGCCGCAGAGCAAAGGTCAAGCTGATAACACAGGTCTCCTCAAAGGTTTATGGTCATGACTGACATCATGGTTTCATACAGGGTTCTCGCTGGCTTTTGACCAACATTAACGATTTGGCGAATACAAAATAATAAACAGAAACCAAATGAAAAAAATGTTAGCAAAATAGATTTGGTGTGAAACACTGAAAAATCTATCTTTAGCGGCTTATTATATCACTTTTTTTTTCAATAGCATGTTCTAAAATAACCTGATTTTCTGTAATTGCTTATAAAATAGAAATTCGACTATCCGCTACAGAAACTTTATAAAATACATTCTAAATGTCTCCTAAATGTGTAAATGTTTCAGACATTCTTTTAGCAGTCTAAATAAAAAATCAAAACAGCTATCTTTGATTTACCGTTGTGAAAATATACACTAAAAATTGCAATGATTTCGACTCTTAACCGACAGAAAAAAATTTGATTGGCCAATGATACTTTGCATACAACTAATAAATAGTATGGTAAATGGCTAATTTCAACACCGTATTCCAGCAAAAAAATTTTGACCTTGCCGTTTGATGCGAGTAATTTTGTTTGTGTTTCTACCGGTGTGACTCCGGTGCATAGATAGTGATTAACTGACAATAGAGAAATATCTATCGCATAATCCTTTGTGTGTCTTTGACTATTGCTAAACTGAATTGGTGTTGAGTCAGTATCTTTATAAAAAGAGCAATGTAAATGGCATGGTGCGATTGAACAAGTACAGCGACATCCATTGTTCAGTAAAGCAGATAAGAATCTCGGCTGTATGGCACACTTACACAAAAGGAGCAGAAATTGAGCACTCGCAATTTGGTGAGTCTGATTGCTCGTTTAATCGCCAAATGAAGCATTTTGTTGCAATTTGGCACAATGGCGAGCAGCAGCGAGAACTCTGGTTTCATGAGCCATTTATAATATAGCCATTTATAATAGCCATTCATAATTAGCATTTATAAACCCTCGCTTCTTGTGCTACCATGCTAAAATTTATCACTAAATTAGAATTCACAGTACCTGAATCTGCATATGGATCTGAATAATTCTCCACTCCACATTTTGGTTGGTTGGGTAGGGTGTGGATGGTACGCGCGGTGCAGCCACCTTCCCATGGTGAGTCCTGAGTCATCCTTAGAAAGATGGGCCAAGAGCTGCACAATTTCGACCTCTCGCACCCATCCGCGGAAAAGGCTATAAGGGACGGGGTATTTTTTTCGACTTTTACCCTCAAGGATGCCTTATGTAAAAAAAAAAAAAAAAAAAAAAATCAGGTTGATTGGTCAATATTTACACCTCCTGTAATTTGGGTTAATTCTACAAAAATTGGCCATTTTCACCCTTTTGAGGGGATTAGAAGGGAATAGAGGAGGGGTGTGTGGTATTTTCCCCTCCATTCTAAACCTCGAGGATATGCTATTTACAAAAAATGAGTTTAATCAGACAAAATTTACACCTTTCCTGATTTTTAGTTTATCTGTTCAATTTTTGTTCAAATTCGAAAACTTTGAACGCGATGCATGAACGGAAGATATTTTCCAATGAGTAGCAACTTTTCTGCACTATTATGATTCGATTCACAAGCATTTTTGTTTTTCGCTCCAGTCTACTACACATTCAATAGCCACAGTACAAATCATGTTTTTACATTTTAAATGAAATCTTTAATAATTTAAAAATATTTTTTCCACATCTGTTGTTTCTTGTAGTCAAGGAAATTATAAATTAATTAATGTCATGAATACACACTTCAAATTCTTTTGATTAACTAAGAATAGTGATGCCTTTCAAACTTCCTCTGACTGTGACAGTAATGGAACTGTTTTGACTGATAAGAAGTAGTAGAACTTTATTGACATTAGAATAAACATGAACAGTCAGAGTACCAGACAAAGAATAAAATAAATAAATTCTTTTTAAAATATATCAACTTTAAAGAATTTGTATGTAAGTATATGTAAATAATTTAGATTAATAACTTTTAAATATATATATATAAGAACTAATACAATAATTTCTCTAGTATTAACATATAGTCTTTAATTTGAAAAGAGTCATAATAACAAGTTTTATTTTATTTATTTATTTATTTATTTTAATTCAATTCTCACATACCTGGTCTTTTAGAGAAAATGCAATCTTTATTTTTGTTTGTTTTTTCTTTTAAAATTGGGGAATAATTCTGAATTATCATTAATTATCCTTGAGACAGTTAAAAAGAATACTCAACAAATTATGATTTCAAGCATACTTTGAAATGCAGCTAGGCTGACTTTACTACATTGAAATACATCAATTCTCAGTGAAGATGAATCAAAATTATGTTGAAATAGGAGCATAGTAATATTTTTAATAATGATTAATGTATTATATTTTTACATTCCATCTTCATTTAGAATTTTGGTTAATATCATTATATGAACTTGTAAAATAAATTTTGATTCAAAGGTAATTTGTATATATATATATATATATAATTGATGATTTCAGCATCCTCCACCGCTAATCTTCAAATAACAAAAGAAATGAAACTTTTTTCTTTTCTCGACGTTTGAATTTTATTCCTTCATTTCAAACAAAAATATATGTATATTTAAACTAAAATTACAAACTTTTCTAAACAATATGCTTTAATTTTTTATAATACATCAATATATCTTTTATAGCTTATGGACATTAAAAAAAAAAAAAAAAAAGAATTCTACATTATTTATATTTATAACTTCTTTAATTTTTTAAATCCTGTGAGAAACAGGGAATAAAGATTCTACTCTGCAAAAAACAGCTTCTGATAAAATATATAAGAAAGTAAGGTGCTTTGCTATCATATACAGTAGAAGATCTTTATAACGCAATTCTCCATATAACGCACAACTCCTCAGATGTAAACAATGATTTTTGCAGTTAAAAAGCACCTGCATTTTCACATTGTAAAATATTGCTACTCTCTAGAGGACTAAATTTGATACATTAGTTCAACTTTATCTTCTAATTTAAGACCTTTTTACTGAAAAAAAAGGCTATTATTACAATAAACATTTTTGAAAATGTCTAATATAAGGGATGGTTGTGTCAGTTATATTTAGATTATGTTTATAAAGTAAATTTAACAATGTCTGACCTATATTATGCAAAAATTTATAATTTGGATAATTCTTGGTAACAAGGAATGCAGTATAAAGATATTCTAATGTATTTTGATATGTTTCAGACATATTTGGCCATGTTTACAAGGTGAATTTAATGATGTGATCCATATAACGCAAAATTCTATATAACGCACAACCTTGCATTTTTAGGTTTGCGTTATAAAGATCTTCTACTGTATAAAGATATCATCTAAATGAAATTTCAAATTCTTCCATAAAGGAAAAAAGTAAGAACTAATAAAAAGTATGGCTGAAAAAGTATATGATTGTCAATTATGACAAATAGTATTAATTCTTGCCAAATACATTGTCATCGAAAGAAAAAAAATCATAAATAATAAGAAATTTTTTTGTGTGTGTGTTTCAATTCACTGCTCATTGCAAAAACTTAAAAATTCCAACTTGAAAATATATGATTTATGATTTATTTATGGATAGGCCAAATACATTTATTCAAAGGATCATTCAAGCATTTATTCAGAAGCTTACTCATAAACTAACAGTTTTTAAATAAGCTCAATTTATTTGTTAACATTCTGAAGGTCACTAATCGTAGAGTCACACCCCAAGGTTATTATGGATCTGAGAGAACCACCTCACCAAATATATTTATTCATCCAAAACTCAAAAGAATCTTTTCTTGCATGGGTGAATAAAATACAGAATGAATATCTTAATGTATTTAAAATAATAATAAAAATATTTCAGTCCTAAGAAAACTGTTTTCAGTTCTGAGGTATGCAAAAAACTCCATGGACATCTCAGATCAGTGTGATCTTCTGAATGTTAATTTTTTAGAATATCACAAAGAATCAAAAAATTCATTATACAGTAAAACCAGCTAAGACAGAACTGACTGGGGGGGGGGGGGGGGGATTCTATTTTTCAATGGTTTCTATCATAGAATGCATAATGGTATTCTTTCCACTGAGCCCATGAAATTTTATCTTTAAGACAGTATTTTATTATGGACAGATGTCATTTTCATAGATTTCATTGCATTCCCCTTTTAATCAGAATAATGAAAATCAATTACCAATGCCTTCAATTTATTTAAATTATGAAAATTAAAAATAAGGTATAACAATAATAAGGTATAACTATTAAGATGGAATCTCGAGGAACAGGGAAAAAATCCAGAGTATATGTTTCCATCTTAGCAGGTTCATTATCTATTGTTAATGAATTATATTCTTTTCACAGGGACCATGAAATTTTTCTGTTTGGCAGAATTGCATTACACACATGTACCATTTTAGAAGGTTTCACTAAATTTTTTGCACCATCATATGTTTCACTGTAATTTTTGTTAATGCACTTTTTACTTCATATTCGAATTTAAAATTTCAAACTTAGACTATAATGGGATTATCCAAAAATAGGACCAACATATTTTTCGTACTTTTTACATATTTTGCTACAGCTGCATACTATTAAATACCAAATATTGCAAATCTTTGTTTTTTGCACCAATTTTTGAAATCATGAGAAGTATTATTGAAATGGATTGCTTATATTATGAAAATACATATATTACGATATAAAAGTGTCATAGGAATTATTTAAACAATCATCACTGTAAATGATAATATATTTCTACTCTTGATGTGTCTATAAAAGAAAAAGAAGTGTTATAAAATTACCATTTTCAAAAGAGATATTACTGTGATCTATATGAGAAATAATTTTAAATTTTATAGCAACTTCAGCTATTTTATAGAGACTGCAAATAATAAAATGTTCTTAAAAAGAAAAAGAAATGCACAAGAATTTTGAGTAACAAAAACACAAAAATGTACATTTGATAAAAAGAAAAAAAAATGTACAATTAATCTCAATTAATACATAGATTAATAATTTACACTTAATCTCAATCAATACATACATTAATAATTATTTATCTCAAATATGTTACTAGAATGGAAAAGAAATATAAATAAGACTCACATTAACTTTGAAGGTAAAAATTTGTGTAGAAGTTCTTGATAGTTCGTATTATCTTGAGGTTTTTTGACAGCAGGATTTCGTACCTATTTAAAAAAGCATTATGAATTTATTTATGCATTATTTGTACAGAAAATATGTCAAATGGAATATTTATCATAATTGTTAATAAATTTAGAATCAATGAATGTTTTTAGACTAAATTTGTTGTTTTGTTTTAGATTATGCATATAGAAATTTTATTTTAAACATATTCATGATCTACTTATTAACCCCCAATTCCATAGGCTTTTTTAAGCTAATATGATTCGCAGTTAAAAAAAAGAAAAAAAAAATGTGACACTTTGTAACCCTAAGCCTGACCTAGGCGGCTTGGGTTTCAGACTCAGGTGGTGTAAAGTGTTTGTGTTTTCGATGCCTAAATAAAATTGAGAGATCTATTAATGTTTTAGATTAAATACATGATTCAGGTTAAGGCACCATGAATTGTTCTCACCATGATACATTAAAATAGTTCAGCAACCTTTTAAAGGTTTTATAAACTGTTCAAAATATATTTAAGAGTTTTAATATATTTGAAGATACTTTTAACACAAATGTTTTATAAACTGTTCAAAATATATTTAAGAGTTTTAATATCTTTGAAGATACTTTTAACACATGGTGTATGTCATATTCATACTTTAACAAAAGAATTTCACAACTCAGAGTTTAACAAGTTTTAGTATCAAAATTGAAAGATTTTTACCCTTTTATTTAATTACTGCAGGAAAATTAAATACTTTAAAAAAATTACAATTCAATAAAATGCTGAAATTATTTGCTAATCTTCTCTTACAAATGTAAAAAAGCATGGCGATGATTTTATATTTGTGTGAAATGAGGTATCTTGCTAGAAGCTGAGTTTAAGAGATAAAAATATGCAATAAAATGTTCTGAAAGACACCTTCCTGTAAAATTTAGACAAAAACATACAATTTATAAAATTTAGACAAAAGCATATAATTTATTCTTTCGTGCAAATATTTTTAAAACTGGCAGTCTTTTCTGGGAATAATAAATGATAAGGTTGTGACAAAATTATTAAAAATGGCACCTAGCAGTAATGTACTGAAATAAAACACTTATCTTACTAGATTAATACACCTTATTTGAATAGCATTATAAATTTATAGAAAATGTATAAATATATAGCAAACGCATTTTTTATGCATTAGAATTTAAACTTTTATAGGAAAATACAATACGTAATTAATTGTTTCAATATAATATCTAATAAACAAAGAAATCTTTGTCAGATTAATCTTCTGAAAGGAACAACATATGATTTTAAATACTTAGAAAAAAAAAAAGCAAGCAGTACTCATAAAAAATTTTATAATTAAAAAGCAAAAAATATTTACCCTGGTTGAACGCCTCTTAGAGACGAAATCACTTAATTCTGCTAATTCACTCCTCTTTCGTTTAGTTCTTCGAGCACTGGATGTAGAATCATTATATATAGAAAGGGCATTAGTTGGAACATCAGCTTGGGGCAAAACTAACACATTTGGGGCTTCAGTTTCACTGTCATCTACTTCCATTTCATTTAAATTAGGATCTATATAAGAATATTAATATTAAATAAATGATTTTCCATTTTGTTTTAATTATAATATTCTGACATATTGATGAATTTACTATACATGGTTGCTAAAAAAATAAATGTAATCTAAAAAGGCAGAAGTTGTCTCACAACTTAACTAAAACTTAAACAATACATATAAAAATTACGTTGAAAAAAGTAAGATTAAACAAAATTTCATTAAAATATGTCTCTCTAATTTAGTTAACTTTTTTGATAAAGAGAAATATCAATATATCAAAATACAGTAGAGTCCCAATTATCCAGTTTAAAATGGACCAAGCTCAGCTCGGATAGGCAAAAAACTTGGCTAAATCGAATTTTTATAAAACAGCACTAACTAAGGAGATAAAATATAAATTTACACATAATTTATTAATTTTCATGATACTACTCACAGTACTTATGGTGTATGCTTCCAATGTTTTTATAAAAATAGAGAATGAGATTGTTCAATTAAAGGAGTCCTCAATAAAAATTTGTTTTTTGGATGATAAACTCTGCAATATTACACCACTGTATTAGTATCATCAACATTGCAGGTATCGCCTCTTCTTGCTTCTCAATGTATTCAATAGTTTTTGGAATCAAACTTGGATATTCAGAATGAGACATTTTCTTCTGATGGACATCGTTTTCATCATCACCGTTTTCTTATTTTCTGTTCTCAATTATATCTGCAATAATGTTATCTGTAGTTTCTTGCAGTTTATCTGTGTTCATACACCCAAGAACACCTTAATCTAACAGCTGAAGTCACATTTAATGGCAAAAAATTTGCTTTTATCTCACCACTCACCAACTGCTCCTCATGGATGGTATGCGGTATTGTCTAAAAGCTGGATTACTTTTCTTTTCATTTTCTTACTCTCTAAAAAATTTTCCACTTTAGGAATAAATTGCTCATAAAACTACTTAAAAATTTCAGCACCTTTCTGGTTTTTGTAATATAAATAAAAGACTCAAGATGTTGATGTTCTTGATGCTCTAGATTTCTTTGACTTTCCAACAAGCATAGGTTTCAACTTCAAGATACTCGACACATAACAACAACCTAAAACTGTTACTATTTCCTTGATGATCTTACAAAAGGAAACTGAAGCTTCTGGCTTTTGCAGCTAAGGTTTTCAATAGTAGCATATGAAAATTTAATCTTGTTTCATCAAGGTTAAACTGTTAATCTTCACACACATTGCTTTCCTAGAGAAGTTTTTGAAACTTTACTCTGAATTTAACAACTTTTTCAGAATCTGTAGATAGATTTCACCAGTTATGTTGAGCTGGTGAATTCCGTATAGTTTTTTCCAGTGATCAAGTCATCCAGCACTTGCAGTGAAAGGCTCATTATTATTAAATATTTTGTAAATATCCAAAAGCAGAATGTGTTTGAAATTGGAAAAAACTGCGAAAATTTTTGTTTTCATTAGCTCAGTTAAAGTGGAAATTTGGTTAAGTGAGATGAGGATAATTGGGACTCTACTGTATTTGAGAATAAATACATTCATGGAACAACTCCGGTACAAATATTTTTTAATAAAATGAATCTACAGATTTTAGAGTAATCAATCACAAAACTAATAAAGTTATAAAAAGAAAACTACAGTCACCTCTCACTTACACGCGTTTGAAGGGATCGATTTAAAATCGCTCATAACTGAGAGATACGCATAACTGAGAGGATGTTGTATGTCGTAATTCTTTATACACATTATGGGAAAGAAAAACAGTTTGAAATATAAGAATTATGATTAATAACATTTTACAAAATAAAAGGGGTGTAATATTAATATAGTATACTTTAAAAAATCCTTAAAATTTAAAAGAAAATGCTAATTACTCTTCTTTTAAGAAGTACTCAATGCTAGTCTTGTTTTTTCTTCGGCCGTGTTTGTACAACGACCTTTTCTAATGAATTAAAGTGTGTCATTGTATATGATGCTGCATCAGTATTTTGAAGGTAAACATCTCAAAGTGTCCAGGGCTATTAAAGCAGTATCATAATGTGGGACAATTACAGTATCAATTTCATCATTATTATCATCTTTTCCTTGTGTTTCAGCTACCACGTCATAAAAAACAGTTTTAATATTTCTTATTGCCGTTCATCAACATTGACGAAATCTTGAAAAGAAAGAGAATCTTGGCTTATGCTGTTCCATTCTTCTTCATCTATGTTAAAATCATTGCTGTTGTTTTCATTTTCTTGTAATAGAATGACTTCGGCATCAATAGAATGAACAAAACCCACTTTTCTAAAGCAGTTAGAAATTGTTGTGGTTGTTACCTTATTCCAAGAGAAGACCAATATAAGAATAGCATCCAGAATTCAATTTTTCTTGAATTCTTTTTTCTGCTCTAGTGATATAAACATTCTTCTCACCAAATCTTTCCTATACTGGCTTTAACTCACCTCATTATACCGAGATCTAATGACTGGAGTCTGCTAGTGCAGTTTACAGGGGAAAATATAACTCTTGTGTGTATCAGCAATGGGAGATCTGAAGGGTGGGCAGAACACTGATCCATAAATAGCAGGACTTTTCTTTTTTTTTAGCCATCTTCATACCAAATTCCTTCAAAAAGTCTAAAACTTTTTTTGATGTCATGTAAGCTTTGGTGCTACTTGCATAAGCACATGACAATTTCTTCACATTTTTTTAACACTGTGGTTTCTAGGATTTGCCAATAACTATTGGCGGTAACTTTTCTGATCAGTCCGCATTGCAACATAAAAGCACAGTTACTCTTTCTTAGCTGTGTTTGCCACCATGGTACGTTTCTCCCTTAAAATCCAGCGTTTTGTTTGGTAAAAGACAATAAAATAAACCAGTTTCATAACAGTTAAAAATGTTCTAAACATCAAAGCTTTGTATTAAGTTTAGAAGGTCTGCGATCCATTCCTTAATAGTTGAATCTGAAACGTTTGCACTTTCACCATTCAGACATTGATTTGTTAAACCGTACCTTTGCTTAAGTTTTTCTAGCCTTCCCCAAGGCCAAAACATTTTCGATTCCCATTTTTGATGGCAAAGTGAGTGCCTTTTCGTTGAATAACTTACCACTAATTGGTAAATTAGAAGCTCTCATTTCTCTGAATCACTGAATTAAAGAGGTTTCCAAAATCTCAAATTCTACATTCTGAATTCTTGATTGTTTCTTCATTTGTGCAGAATATTAACTGTCACCTTTTTTTGATTGGGTCCTTGTTCTTAAAAATCCCTCTGAGCATTCATTCCGGCAAATCAAATTTTCGAGATAAACTTATTTTTGATATTTTAGGATCATTTTCTACTGCTTGTATAACTTCCACTTAGTTAACATTCTTTTGCTCTTTTTTAATGCAAAAAAAAGAAGAAAAATCCAGATGCTACCGCAAAGCCAAGGAGGGAAGGAAACACGCGTGTGGCTTGATAAAAATAAAAGGGAAAAAAAAGAAAGAACCATTAGAACTGAGAGGAGAGGGTGTAAAGTCAAACAGTAATGCACTCTTCACCCTCTCAGGCGCTTTTCGGAACAGTCTTTTAACCTTGACACGTGCAGAAAATTCTTTATAGATAAAAAATAAGTTTTGCACGTAACTCTGAGTTTGTTTTTATGCTGTTATTTCTGCGTATAACTGAGAGAGACAATTCAAAGTGGCACTTATAAGTGAGAAATCTATAGTATTATTTTCCTATTCATCATAGCGGGATCTTACGAAATTTGCGTATAACTGAGAAGCGCATAAGTGAGAGGTGACTGTATTTACATGTTCTCTTGAAACAAATCATTTAAATAAAAATAAGAAAAAAAATTATGTGTCACACATAGATTATGAAACACTTTCCAACAATTTCCAGAATACTTTAATGCAACTTCATCTTTTGATAAAGTGAAAGAAGAAAATCCATAACACAGTTGAAAACTCAATTTCAAGAATTACAGCCCACAGCCCCACAGTATTAGAATTTTTTGCTTAGATCTATGATTTTTAATACTTCAAATTTAATTCCGCTAGGAAGTACAGCTAAATATTCATTTTCAACAATTTATGTACATAAACTGTAATGTATTTGAATTCTTTCTACATCTATAAAATGTATAAAAAAAGTAAAAGCACACTTCCAATAATCAACACCCATAAATGGCCATATATCTAATTTGTCCTGTATAGTCCTCTATATGAATTTATTTATATTTTACAAACATCTCTTAATATACAAAGTATCATACAGATGAAAATTATATAACATAGTTAAAAACATATTTTAATCAATTCACACACATACATGTTAATGCTTACAAACTCTTCATACAACCCTATACAGTCGGACCTCGTTATCCCGACACCCGGTTTTCATGTCACTCCGCTTATCGCGTCAGTGTTTCAAAGTCACGATTTTCTGTATATGATTTTAATGTAAAGAAACTCCGGATTTTACGTCATTGAATAATTTTCAACTCCGGATATCCCGACGGTTTAGGAAAATTGTCCATTTTTTAATAATCCATCTTATAAGCATGGAAATTAAGCGGCAACAAATGTCTTTGCCAAAATTTTCACAAAGGTGAGCAAAATACTCATTGAGATAAATGAAAAATTTTACTTCAATCCTTTTTCTGAATAAAAAACCCACACACTATGAATGACTCCAGATAGACGTATCAGTCTACTCGCAGTCATTTTGTTCTGGTCAGGCGGGGATTTCTTGTGGTTACACGGGGTTTTTGATCTACTGACATCTAAGCATTGTATTGCATTGAAACAATCAGAAATTATCTAACATCCATTTCTGAAACAACAAATATTGATTACAATTCATTGTACAACATTGAAAAAAGAATTTTTGAAAGCACATCAAGGGATAAGCAAACTCTAATTCATCAATATTTCATGTAACAATAAAAAAAACAAGTCTTCTTAAATCTGATTTTTATTCTTCTCAATTTTGTTTTGGTGTTTATTTTGTTTAATAATAATGTTTTATTGCTTAAAACTGCAAGAACAATTATGAATTTAAAATTGTCTTAAATTAATTAAAAATACAGCTTTTTACAAACATACTTTTCTCCAACTCCGGTTACCGCGACACTCCGCTTATGACAACACTTTTTTCTGGTCGTTAGAGTGTCGGGATAACGAGGTTTGACTGTATATCACAATAGAATTTATGCACACAATGTAATATACCAAAATTTATTATACAATTGTAAACACAATTCCAGCAATTATTGTTCACTTGTAACCGAATTATTTTGTATGTCCCTGTAAATGAATGATTAATGCTACACACTACATATTCTGTAAAAAACATATTGTAATGCACCTCAATAATGTATATCAATTTCATTATGTTTGAAGTAGTGTACTATCATTAAAACACACTGCAAAAATTTTCCCCACATAAAACATAATGTATAATTTTAAAGGATTTACATTAGTTATATTATTTAAATATTAAAAATCAGTTAAAAATTTACCTTGTGAACTAATGCCATTTTGCTGTTCTGCATTAGAAGGTGAAGTCTGATTGTTGCTGAAAGCTTCTGATAACGATGACAAAGAAGACTGAATGCTGGTTTTTTCAGAATTCGATTCTAAAGGTGCTTTCATTTCTAAGTAGGGTGATAGGTCAATTTTACAACTGAAAGACTATAAAAGAAAATGCAAATGAATGAGACTTTAATAAAAGCAGGAAAATAAATTAATAAATAAATTTTATAAATATAATCAAATTATTACCAATAAATTATTAGGTTATCCAGAAAATTCTGAGTATTTTTTGCAGATACAATTCAGCTACATATGACTCTTTTTTATCACTTGAAAAAAATAATTTTTAATTCAACAATATAGTAGGAAATCCATGTTTGGTGTAACATTTATTGAGATCAGTGTAGTTAAGACTATATATGCAAGGTGTTTTATGTCGATGATGGAAAACTGTATTTTAGTCACTTGCAAAAGTGGAATTCTGATCCAGTTAACCCTTGATTTAAAGTAGAACAATTAGAAATTTCCAAAAAATATCCCCATATATTCAATATTAATTCAAATGCAGACGATTGACAAAAGAATTAAGTTAAAGACCAGTTAAAAGCAAGAGAATAAAAATGACTTTAAAAACAAAAAGATGTAAAAAAGAAACCAATATGAACTTAATGAAGAAAAAAAACTTTTCCCTAAAAAGAGGTTAAGTGGTAGGACTGATTCTACCTGCTTTTTGTTTGTTTCATTTTCAAAAAAATTCTTTAAATGGAAAAACATTTGCTAATAAAGATGCTGTTCTTAAAGATGGGAATAAAGAAAGACCTTAACTTTAAAATATAAAAATACAACCTCATTTATTATTTTATTTAATTTCTTGTCGATCATTTATGGTAAACAAAATCTGTCATCAAACATGTGATTTAATTATGCTAATAATGCATAAGAAAGACTCTCCACTGTTGTCAATTGCAGTGCAGCATGTCACATGTGATGCAGCCATTCAAATTTTATATATTTTGTAGATAAGCCAATTAAGTTTTTGTAATAAAGGGTTATAAGTCAATTGAAATTCTAATGTTCTTTTTGTGAATTTAAAAAAACAAACAAAAATTGCAAGGTTAAAAGTTTTGGGTCTTTCTGTCTATGGAACAGGATACAACGAAGCATTATAAAAATTGCAGGATTCTGCTGTAAAGAGGAAAAATATATGCATTAATGAGCACTTATTAGATATAACTGCTATAAGGGAGGGGGAAATATATGCATTAATGAACACTTATTAGACATAATCATAGATACCAACATTGTAAAGACTATATCAGAAGTAAACTAGTTAAATTTGATGAGTTTTGGACACTCTTCAAGAGTCAATTATTAGCATTTCAGGAATTATTTAAAAAAAAAAAAACTTTAAGTGATGCTTTTTAATATTTTTTATGAATATTTTCTGAATCCTCACCCCTTACAGAATTTGCACTTATCCATACACATATACATGAAATAAAGGTTATATAATTTATTTTAACTTTTCAAATATAAATTATTTTTTTGTAATAAATTTATAAAAAGGGACTTACAATTTTGTTATCAGTACAGAGCAAAAAAATTGTGATTTATATAATTACGCGACATTTTGTAGCCACTTTTTACCTGCGACCTAAATTCATGAATTTTTTTGCCATGCCTGATTGAGGAAATTTGTGATTTTCACCCACAACCAATTGACGAATTTCACAATATTTTTCTGCAACCGATTAACAAAATTTGCAATTTCTTTTTACAACCAATTGGATTGACGAAATTATCAATTTTTTTTTTTCGAGTGACTTATTGATGATCTTTATTTGCAACCTATTTATGAAGTCCTTTTTCTTCTTTTTTTTTCTGTAACAATCTGACAAATTTTTTTTCCAGTGACAAATTAATGAAATTCATCATTTTTTCCAAGACTGATAGATGAAATTTATGATTTTTTTTTTTTTTGCATGTGATTCAGAAAATTTGCAATTTTTATAAATGACTGATTGACGGATTTCACGGAATTTTTTCAGAACCAGCCTACAAAATTTGCAATTTTATTTCTAAGATATATTGACAAAATCATGACTTTTCTTGCACATAATTAAAGAAATTTGCAAGTTTTTCAGTAAGAGATATTCAAAATTCTAGATTTTGCGACTAATTGATGAAATCCATGATTATTTTCCACAACCCATTGATGAAGTTCCTTTTTTTTTTTTGTGATAAAAGGAAGAAATTTGCAATTTTTTTTTTTTTTTTTTTTTGCGGCAAACTGATGAAATTTGCAATTATTTTCTTGCAATGATCGGCAAAATTCGCAATTTTTTTCTTTTAGCAAATGAATATTTTTCTTATGTCAGTAGATATGTTTTTAGAAATATAAAAATTGTTTTGAATCTATTTTTCAGCTAGTAATTTTTCTTTTCTTTGCATTGGTTGGATCCTGAATTTTTCTGCAAAAAATAAATTATTCGTAGAATTCAGCTTAATATAAGTAAATATATTCATGGAAAAATCCCATTGGGAATTGAGGAACTTTGCAGCTCGTGAAAAAAACTAAAATTTAAGTTCGATAGGTTTTTTTTTTTTTTTTTTTTTTTTTGCAAGTTCAGATTTTTGTATTTTATACTTTATTATCAACCCTACTATAGTTTATCCACGGAGAACTCAGGAATTTCTGGAGATGTTGGCACCTATGATATAATAGCGATATAGTGTAAAGTCATTATTTGAGATAAATCACACTGTTTACTGCCAGATTTTGTTTACTATCAGAATATCTATCAGAAACAATTACAAATTGGCTTATCAAAAATTAAGCAGGGTTATATGAAATCGAGAAAAAGATCTTATGAGTATGCTCTGAGGTAATGCTTATCCATTATTGCTGTTAAATCATACTGTTTGCCGACAAATTATTTTCATAGAAAGGGGTTGATAGGAAAGTGCACAAGTAGAGTATCTTTGATAGTACATTTTTTCTGAAAGGAGGCAACCATAATTTTTTACAAAAAACATTAAGAATATTCTGGAAAACTCAATAGCTTCAATATACATAAAAAGGGTAAAAAGAAAAATAGAAGACATTAAATGGGATACTTGGATACATTTTAAATGTTTCATAAGGACAATAAAGGTAAATAAGAAAGAAAAATCATGCAGCAAGCATAGATTATGAAACACCTTTTTCAACAGTTCTAGAATAGGTTAACAAAACTTCGCAGTTTAATAATGTAAAAAAGATGCCTAAGTAAACATTTTAGAAAACATATAACACATTTTAAAACCACATTTGAACAATGATTGCACATAGCACGATAGGTACTCCAATTCTTTTGTGTAGCTCTGTATATGGTCTACATGTTTGTGTATATTCTACATAGTATGCTAAAATTTAGTTTAGTTAGGAAAAGCACAACACAGTTTAAAATTCACTTTTAGAATTTTCTACCAATAGCTGAAAATGTACTTTAATTCTTTTGAATAGCCCCGTAAATTACCTACAAATGTTCATATGCACCACATATTAAGCTTAAATTTAATTGTTAAAAACTCACTTAAAACTACTGGAATTACACTTCTAAGAATTACGCGACCATGTATCCAGTTTTTTGCATAGCCTTGTATATGATTTTATTTAAATCTAAAAACTTCTCTTAGAATACTAAATGTAGCTGGGCTTGAAAATGCATGACTCAAATTCAAAAACACCTTTAAGCAATTCACCTTTGTTCTCAGTAATGCTTACGAATTCTTTTGTGTAGCCCTGTATATGGTCTACATAACTTATACACAACACATAGTATGCAATAATTAATTAACCTTAAAATGCATATCATAACTGAGAACGAACTTTCAGCAATCATCCCTGAAATACAATACTTCAGATACAGTATATTGTATGTGAAATCTTTTACATGTCCTTGTAAATGAATGATAAATGCGATGCAAATCATATTCAACTGCAAGCCTCTTGTAGTAACCCTCAGTAATGTATATCCATTTAATCATTTTTGAAATAGTTTAACTAATTAAAATACGCTGCAAACAATTTTTTCCCATAGACCATTATATAACCGAATTGTTATATGTGACCCTGTAAATGGATGATAAATGCTTCACATCCAATATTCAACAGAAAGCATGTTTTAGTGCAGCTCAGAAATTCATATCAATTTCATTATGTTTGTAACAGAGCAACATCATTAAAGTATGCTTCAAAAGATTTTTTTCCACAAAACATAATACAACAGAATACTTTTGAGTTCCTTTGTATGTGTACACATAACATATTCTATTGTAACCATATTCTATCGCACCTCAATAATGTATATAAATTCCCTTATGTTTAAAATTGTATAACACTAATAAAAACTCATTGCTGGAATGATATATACTTGCTAAAATGTATCCTTAACTTTAATACATTGCAACACAGGTAATGAGGTTGATTAATATCAATTTATATGAGGAGATTAATTTTTATGATTCTTACTATTCGTATAGTGATAGCACCAAATGACTCTAGGTAAGCGATATAATTAACAATTCCCTTCAGGGAAATCCAAAGAAAATTTATTATATTAAATATTAAAATTATAATTAATCAATGCGCTGTGTCATTTTTTTCGCAGATCGTTTACCTTCTAAGTCTGTATTTTCTTTCATATAATAATTTTTTTAGTAAATCATATGGATAAATAGATTATTTATTTTACATTCCCACATCTATAAGAGAAAAATATTAATTAAGTATTAAAACAAAGAAAAGATTACTCATATTCAATCTTGATTACATTTTATTATAGGAGAAAATTTACAATAAAAAAAAAGTTATTTACATATTGTGGGTTATAAATTTTAATAGTAATGCTGATGCACATCTTTATATATATTTTTACCTATTTCAATTAATTAATCTATTTAATTAATTTTATAACACGTGTAAATCACCATAGTCTGTGACTTTTTATATGTAATTACTATAACTGATTCACAATGGAAATAATCATAAATTTCTCTACCTGGATTACTGCCCCGGGCAGCATGGAACATTGCAGTAGACGGGTGAAAGCCAATCATCATCACAAATAAAATAATCCATTGATTGAAGCACTATTTAATTACACAGGATCGCCTTTTTTTTTAAGGCCACATTAGGCTAAATTTCTTTTATATATATATTTTTATGTTATACGATGCAAAAGCAAGGTGTTAATATATTATAAGGACTCCAGCAACATCTTATTTTTTTTTGCTGCCAACTGCATCGAGGACAAATCTGCAAGTGAAGTCTGTCTCTTACATACACAGAAAAACAAAAAATCACAATGTCCTGTTTACATTACATATGCAAACATAAAATTATACCATATACCTATAAAATTTGCATAGAGAGTTACCGCCCATCTTTATAGGCGAATATCATTGGACGGAACTGAATTTATGTGTTGCAATCGTATAGGTTGAGTTTTGCTGATTCCAATTATATTTGTTTAACTTATTCCATCTGTGTGGTCCTTTCTGGTCAACGGTTAGCTGTAAATTTTCGTTGTTATCCCTTCGTGTTGTCCTACACAACTATAAATCGTAGTTTTCGATGACTTTTGTAGATTTATTAGTATCGTAAATTTTATCTGTACGATACTTTACCAAGACATGCACTTAACCTAGTTCAGGTTCTATTATAGTCATACGAATGTTTCTTTTCATATGCTGCCTTGTAGATAATCATATCTTAGTTCATAGATAAAAGGTTAAAGTTTGTTGGAAAGACATATTCTTTCCATCACTCATCACAAATAATCTTTTCCCATAGACCATAATGTAACTGAATTATTTTGAGTACACCTGTAAATAAACTATGAGTGCTACGCACTTCATTTTCAAAACCGAACATGCTATGGCAAACCTCAACAGTGTATATATCAATCACATGAAAATCCAAGTATATTTACGCGTATTAGAGCACAAACAGACAGAGGGCAGACAAACAAAGTCAAGAACTTTTCAACTATGTTGGAAAGCGTTAAAAATGATGCCCTATTGAATCTATATTATTTTGAAAAATATTTTGCAACAATGTATTTTATTTTAAGCTGTACTTGAGTTCTACCTTTTAACTATACCAATTCATGAAAATATATATTAATATTTTTTAAAGTAGAAAATTACAATAAAAATGCCATTCTCCTGGTTGCCCTTAAGCCTTATTTTCCTGTCTCTGAAATAAGAAAGAGCTTGTATATTTAGAATTCAATATATATCTAAATTACCATTTACAATTAGCCCTTTTATATATGGGGGCAGGGAGCTATACTGTTATACAGTTCTTGAAATACAATTAAGAAATCAGCCCATAAGTGTTAACACCATTCCTCATAATTCATGAAATACTATTAAGAAATCAGCCTATAAGTATTAACACCATTCCCCATGCCTAATGTTTTTTTTTTTTTTTTTTTTAATAGTTAAAAATAATCTTGCTATACAGTTTTAAAGTCAACCTCAAGTAATGACTCATTTCTGATCAACAACTTATTATAGATAGATGCTGCATAGAAATTAGAAGGTTGTAGCCATTTTGTTTGTCAATATACAGAATTCCAAAGTTGTGGTTTTGAAGAATATTTTTATTCATTGTCATTCCCCTGGTGCAGGAGCTGGTCCAGGCTATATTAAAAATCTATTCCATTGAAAGAAGTTTTTAAAATCTATGTATATTTAGTAATTATGAATTGACACTGACATTATCTGCACAAAAAGCATTTTTTAAAGATACGTGTGAAATAAAAAATTAACTTTTCATATTTTGTCAAATTAGAATATTAACGAGTAGAGCAAAACGCATAAACATTATCTGTAATTTTCTTTTTTTTCCCTCCAAGAGAAGAAGAAAGATAATTAAACTGTCAATAATAATATTAATAAATCTGAATAATAATAATGATAGATTTTTTAGAATAAAATTGAAAATTTACATGCTATAATCACTATTACAAAAATAAAAGAGTTTATTTGTTAATATTATCTTTCATTAATACAAAAAAAAAACAATATGTTAAAAAAATCACAGAAAATATCTAATATACTAATATTTTATCATGTAAAAATAACATAATAATCAAAATACAAAGTTAAAATTACCACAAAAGGGTCTGAATTTGCTATGCAATCATACACGTTGATTAGACTATCTCCAAGATTTTTCCATCTGTAAATGAAAAACAAACTAATTAAACAGCACTATAAAGGAGGGAAAAATTACTCAACTTCCATCAAAAGTATAGACATAAATTATAATTCACTTGATTATATGACTAACATGATCAAATTATCACTTTATGTGTGTGGTAATCAACAAACTAATGAGAAAGATATAGTACTGAATGTCTCAAAAAAAATGAAATTAGAAGAAAGTTTCAATGTATATATAGTCCAGGCAATAGGGGATTTTACCTGGCAAAATTAATGGTAGTTCTGGAAATCGGCTTACTTTATGTTTTTTGGGTCGCTGAATCCGAATTCGTAACTTCCTACAAAAATTTCCACCGGCAACCCCCCCCCCCCCCCAAATTTTAGTAAAATGTCCCCCAAAAGGTTTTTATTAAAAAAATCAATTTTTTTATTGTTTTAGGGAAAAAGTATCTAGAAATTCAGAAAGTAGACAAAATTTGATCTACCTCGGAACATTCACCACGGTGTTGCATGGACTAAGTTGTGCAATTCCACTTAACCACTCACATCGTTTACATTCGACCTCCTGTCTCCCTTCCAAACTTTCCCTATAAGGTTTACTTTAAGTTTTTTGGGTCGCTGAATCCGAATTTTTAACTTCCCCCAAAATTCTCCACCCCCCCCCCCGCAACCCTCCCCAAAATAGTTGTTTTTAAATTAAATTTTTTATTGTTTTAGGGGAAAAGTATTTGGAAATTCAGAAAGTAGACAAAATTTGAAACAAATAGGATATATGACATTACCACGTAGGATAAACAGGGAGAGGGAAAGTTGCCTTGGAACATTCCCCGTGCGCTGTTCTCAAAAACCAAATTTTTTCAAAAAATCAATTTTTTGGAGGGGTTGCCGGGTGAAATTTTGGTGGGAAGTTACAAATTCGGATTCAGCGACCCAAAAAACATAAAGTCAGTCGAAATCGAGAACTAACATTAATTTTGTCAGGTAAAATCCCCTATTGCCTGGACTTGCATAACTAAGTATTGGGAAATACAAAAGTATTCCCCAGGGGTTATGAATAAGCAGAGCTGCATTAATGCAGTAAAAGCATTAAGTGCTGATTTGTAACCCCATATAAGATATAAATATTAATTAAAGAAATTGCTAGAAATAAAGGTAACTTAAATAAATAAATGTGGTGGTGTTAAAGCAAAGATGACATAGTTAAATTAATGTAACATATTTTATTAACATTTAAAAGATAAAAACAACATACATATACTTTAAATAAAACCATTAAAAGCAAATGGAGATATATCGTTAAGATTACTCAAGTACTATTGAAAAACAACATTAGACTTATCCGATTGACTATAGGATAATCATGATGTGATGGACACGATATCTCTTTGTAACACATCACATGAAAAAGGTATGTAACGTCTGGAACCCTTAAACTTTAATAACTTTTGTAACTTTAACTGGACACAAGAAGATATTCAAGTCCTTATAAAAAGACTACTTTACTTGATGTCGCAGTCAGACAGAAAAACGTTGATTTAATTACATGAGAGACCTCCAGGCAAAAACTTCAAATAAAAGACGGGGATGATATGATGATATAGATTTAGATGAAAAACTTAGTCCAGCAAAAATATACTTCATGACAATTATCTATCTTTACACCGCACAACTTTAAGTACCTTATTCGAAGAACTTCATTACTTTATCTTAGTAGCTGTAAACATATTCCACCGAAAAAGCTCCTTTAATTTAGATTAAACATTATATTTAAAGATGACCTCAGGAAAAGAAATTTAACATTGTTAAACGTTCAGGAAAAGAAACTTAACATCATTAAACGTAGCCGAACAGACCGCTCACATCTCACGAGACATTCAAAGACATCAAAGGTTGACAGAGACTGAAGGTAAATCCTTTTATCCTCCGTCGATGTCCGAAAACCGGAATTTTGGTGGGAAGTTAAAAATTCGGATTCAGCTACCCAAAAAACTTAAAGTAAACCTTACAGGGAAAATTCAGAGGGAAGACGGGAGGGCGAATGTAAAAGATATGAGTGGTTAAGTGGAATTGTGCAACTTAGTCCACGCAGCACCACGGCGAGTGTTCCAAGGCAGATCCCCCTCCCCATTCATCCTACGTCATAATGTCATGTATCTTATTTGTTGCAAATTTTGTCTACTTTCTGAATTTCTCGATACTTTCCCCTAAAACAATAAAAAAACTGATTTTTTTAATAAAAGCCTTTTTTGGAGGGCATTTTACCAAAATTTGGGAGGCTGGGGTGGGGGGGAGAGGAGTTGCCAGGGGAAATTTTGGTGAGAAGTTAAAAATTCAGATTCAGCAACCCAAAAAACATATAGTAAGCCTTTTTCCAGAACTACCATGAATTTTGCTAGGTAGAGCCCTATACGGTCTATTTTGCCTGGACTAATACAGTGAAATACATTTTATACGAAAACACTTAACATGAAAAATCTGTTAACATGAAATGATATAGCAGTCTGGACAGTATACTATGCAATTTAATACATTTTCTTTCTTTTAACACGAAACAAAAATTGTTTAACACGAAAAAAAATTCGCTATTGATCTAGTTAGTTTGAGTTGAAATTGGTGAATTTTGAGTTAAAACCACTGAATTTTGGGTGAAAATCAGTGAATTTCATTTTTTTTTTTTTTTTTTTGTAAATTAGCTTATGTTATGAGCACAATGACTGCAAATCGGCTCGAAAACAGACTGCTATTTCACTTCAACTGAAGATGAAGCTTCTGAATGCAGTTAATGATAAAGAAGGACAGAAACAGAAATCTGCAAAGAGTTTGGCATTGCCAATTCTACTTTATCAATGATAATAAAAAACAAGGATCCCATTATGGGGGGGGGGGGGGGGGGGGGGCACGATTTAGAAAAGTATAAAAGGCGGCCATTTTTTGGCTTGAAATGACCGGTTGAAGCAAAGCTTCGCTGTTTCTCTGCCACCCCACACTCATTATTGTCATCCTCCAAGCCAAAAGATGGCCGCCTTTTATACCTTTATAAATCGTGCCATACATGTTTGCTCCGATTCTCAGTCATTTAATAGTGAAATTCAATACATTAAAGCCACTGCAATTGACAGAGGTCACAAAGCATTGTGTTACTCTTCTTTCCTAAATCAAGCTTTCCCATTGCTAAAATTCTTAGACAATATGACTTCAAAATAATTTTTGCCCCTACCAATAAACTCACCCTCTCCAAATTCAAAGACCCTATTGAATTATCCAATTTATGGGGTATCTATCGTATTAATTGCCAGTGTGGCCTTTCCTATATTGGACAAACCAAATGCTGCTTAAAATTTCTTATCAAAGAACATCAACAATATATTAAATAACAAAAAATCAATAATAGCCCAGTGGTTAGGGGGTTGAATTTGGAATTAATTAGGGGAAAGCTGGGAATTGTTTTAATCCCTTCTGTTTAGGTCTAGAATGAATATGCTATGTTTTCCCCCCTCGTACTAGGTGACCGTTACGAAATATGTATAGAATTATAGTTAAAAAACCTGTTTTTTTGCATACCATAACAATATCTCAAAACAGCTAACTCTGTCAAAAACATTGTCAATACAAATGTTGTAAAGCATAAAATTTTGAGTAAAATGAGTACCTACACTCAATACTTATGTTGAATATTAAGGTCAGAATTCTACTTCAAAATTTTACCCATCATCAGGGGGATGACATCAAAATTAATTAGGAGAAAACTGGAAATTGTTTTAATCCTTTCAGTTTAGATCTAAAATGAACGACTATGTTTTCTTCCTCATACTTGGGTGAATGTTAGAAAATATGTACATATTTATTTTCGAAAAACACGTTTTTTTTAGTTTCCTTAACAATATCTCAAAACAGTTAACTCTATAAAAACATTGTCAATGCAAATGTTGTAGAGCTTAAAATTCTGAATAAAATGAGTACCATCATTAATATTTTTGTTCAACATTAAGGTCGCAATTCTATTTCAAATTTTTTCAAATCAAGAGCTTGAAGCCAGGAGAGACCAAGTTAACTTAACAATATCTCAAATTGTGGCCTTAATATTGAACAAAAATATTAAGTGTAGGTACTCATTTTACTCAGAATTTTAGGCTCTATAACTTTTGTACTAGCAATGTTTTTGATACAGTTAGCTATTTTGAGATATTGTTAAGTTAACTAGGTCTCTCCTGGCTTTAAGCTATTGATTAGCGATTAAGGCAAAATTTTGAAATAGAATTGCGACCTTAATGTTGAACAAAAATATCAATGATGGTACTCATTTTATTCAGAATTTTAAGCTCTACAACATTTGTATTTACAATGTTTTTTATAGAGTTAGCTGTTTTGAGATATTGTTAAGGAAACTAAAAAAAAAACGTGTTTTTCAAAAATAAATATGTACATATTTTCTAACATTCACCCAAGTATGAGGAAGAAAACATAGTACGTTCATTTTAGACCTAAACTGAAGGGATTAAAACATTTTCCAGTTTTCTCCTAATTAATTCTGAGGTCATCCCCCTGATGATGGGTCTAAAATTTTGAAGTAGAATTGTGACCTTAATATTCAACATAAGTATTGAGTGTAGGTACTCATTTTACTCAGAATTTTAAGCTCTGCAATATTTGTATTGACAATGTTTTTGACAGAGTTAGCTATTTTGAGATATTGTTATGGTATGCAAAAAAACGTGTTTTTTGACTATAAATCAATGTATAATTCCTAACGCTCACCTAGTACGAGGGGGAACACATAGCATATTCGTTCTAGACCTAAACATAAGGGATTAAAACAATTTCCAGCTTTCCCCTAATTAATCCCGAATTCGGCCTTTTTTTGCTCCCCTACCACTGGGCTATAAATCCTCTATTGCAAAACATTGCTGGGAGATGAATCATACTTTTGACTTCAATTCGGTTAAAATAATCTCTAAACCTACTTCTATACGCGAACTTAACTGACTTACTTGAAGCATTTCATATTCATAAAATTTTTTAAAATATTGTTAATTGTGAATTCGCCATTCCTCCATTATCAGATTGTTGGAAATATTGCATAAAAACATCTTTCTCTTAATTTTTTGCTTAAGCATTTTCTCACTATTTCGGTTCTATTTCCCATCTATTTTCCTATTGGCTATAACCCGCAATCCTCTGTTTTCCTATTGGTCATTAATCCTTTAACTTGAGTCCCCATCTCTTCTATATATATGAGCAAATTTCCGCCATTCTTAGCATTGAAGAAGGTATGCTATATGCTACCGAAACCGATATGCTTAAAATAAAAAATTTTTGGTGTTTTTAACGTTGTTATTTTTTACATTTCTAATATAAATTAAAAGCTGCACCAACATCATTCTAAACATAGTTGTTATTTTTTAACATTATTAATTTTTTTTTATGATGATTTCATTACATAAAATTAACTGCAGTGCTAAAATGGAATTTTGTTGGATTAACCCTATCACTATGCCCTATTGAAACATGCCCTGTTGTGACCTGGGGTCCTCTCGGACCCCATACTATAATACACATGTTTAATATGGTTTAAATATCTTATAAATCACTTTTTTCATTTATTTAGTTAGGTTAAAAATAATTAACGCTTATTCTGATGTTTTCATAATAAATTTTATTATTTATACCCAAAAATATTAAATTTACATTAATTTTAACATATTCTTGAAAGTGCTTGGTGTCCGCGTGGACCCCAGGACATAGTGATAGGGTTAAATTTGTTATTTAGGAAATTGCTTTGTCCATTTTTTGAAAATATGCAGTCTATTTGTAAAACCCTTTCAGAATAAATAAAATTTTGATTAAAAAAAAAAAAAAGATAAACAATCAATGAATACCGAAACTCTGTTTTATATGCTTTCAAGAAATTGGTCAATCACACATTAAAAGACTTTTTTTTTCTTTCTTAAAAGTATTTCATAAGTTAAACTTGAATAATTCAGCAAATTTTCATCAGAAATGTTATTACTATGTTTTTTTCATTATAATAAAAATAGGCTTGGATTTTACTAATTGATAATTTTATAATTTGTGGAGCTATTTTAATTTTTTTATGCACTTGAATTATTAATTTAACTAGCACAGCTTTGCCAATTAATGTTAAACACATTGCTTAAAGCATACCACTCATTGGATAATCTGAACAATTTTTTTCACTAACTGACCAATCTGAATCGAAATTGCTTTTGTAAATTATTTTTTTTTAAAACAACTTTGAAGTAGCTTTTGTTATTGGGATATCAAAAAATTGTCTGTGATAATAATGAAGAGAAAGATGTCTTTCTACCACCAAAAACACAAGAGGTTCACAAATTGCTAATGGTTGTTCGTCAATGTTACCAATTAAAATAACAGATAAAATTTTCAAGTGTGTTGCAAAACTGGAAAATGATGTGGTGAAACTATAATTTTGTTCACCTTCAAGAAAAGTGACACAACTCACAACAATTAATTTTGCATTTTATTCCACTAATAAGATTGTCATAAGTGCATCTTACTACAGAAAAAGTTTCATAAGTGTAGTTATCTGGAAAATCACTTTATTATGCTATATGCCCATTTGTGACCATTGAAAGGAGGGCAAATTGTGTGGGGAGGTAAGAATACTCAATCCTCCAAACCTCATCTAGATCTTCATTCTTAAGGGTTTTACACTTTTATGCACATTTTTACTGCTGCAAGCAGAACTAAGTGCTATAATTTCATGTTACAGTAAAAAAATGCAAATATTCTTTTGCCTCTCCTGTGAAATTTACTTTCGTCAAGATGCGTCACTTTTCTTGCAGGTGAACAATTTGTTCAAGTTATGCAAAGAAAAGTGAGAGATTAATTAATGTTAATGCAAGTATGGCAATTTCTTTGCATATATTGCTTGTGCTCAGTAATTTATTCTTTTGAATTAACAAAACACTTATTTTTTTTAAAAACTTACTTTTTAACTAAAATTATTGAATTAAAGAAAAAGTTATTTATTTTAGCATTAAGTTGGTAATCTATTTGATTTCTATCAAAAATAAAATTCAATGTATTCATTATTTTACACCATTCAAATGTTTACTCCATTAAGAGGCTACTTCAGTCAAACGAAAAGACCCGTTCGCTAATGCTAATCCTATGGAAGAAATTTATAAAGATATCTCCGTCGCATTTCAATATTTTTAAATGATTTCTTTTGCATTGCATAGTTGAGATTGATCTGTATGCAGGCCGTTGTTTACTTTTTCGATTTTGATTGCAGGTATTTCTTACGAGGACACTTTCATTTTCAGAACCGGTTTCGAAAGCAAAAGCATCCTCATAAAAAATATCTGTAATCAAAATCGAAAAAGTAAAAAACGGCCTGCATACAGATCGATCTCAACTATTCAATGCAAAAGAAATCATTTAAAAATATTGAAATGCGACCGAGATATCTTTATAAATTTCTTCCATAGGATTAGCATTAGCGAATGCGTCTTTTCATTTGACTGAAGTATCCTCTTAGCATGGACTTCAATTAATGGGGGCAAAAAAAATGGCCTCTCTTGGAAGTCTGCACGAACGAGAGTTCATTATACATATTTTACTTTAAACCTATAATGAATTATTAAACTTTTATCACTTACAAATTTTTTTGTGAAACATCTGATAAGTGCATGTTTGTACATTAAAAGAATAAGTACCCATAGATGCATACATACATATAATCATAGCTGAAGTAAGATTACTTACAATTTATAAATTTTACTGGCCATTTTAAAGGAACTACTATTTGAAAATTAAATTTATGGCAATAGACAGAAAAAAAAGGTCAAGTTTAATCAAATCTTTCCCACATACATGTGCAAAAAATAGAAGTGGTCATTTAATTTTACATTTGTAAAGAATAATGGAAGGATATTTTCTTATAAACAAAATTATATTCTATACAATAAATCTGACAGATTAAACTATTCAGAAAAATAGCAGCATAGTTTCCAACCTCCCGATTTTTTTAATACCAGTAAATTCTTACAAAAAGGTTAAATTAATTAAATTGCAGAAATTGAGTGATTATATAAAACAAGTAATTCTGCATAAAAAATATTGGTATTAAAAAAATCAGAAGGTTGGCAACAATGTAGCAGGTAAAGAAAAGAGGCAGTATTCGAAAATTGATAATAAATACAATAATTACTTTATTAAAATTTATCCCATCAAAAACATCTCATGTAAAAAAAGCCAAGTCTCCTGACTCTTTGACCGTAAAAAGTTCTCAGATCATGTGTAGAGCCAAGCTTAGCTCTCTTATTAACTCTGATATTTTAATTCCCAAATTACTCCTAGTCTCTACACCTTTAGTAAATGATTATTTTGTGACTTGGCAATTACGCAGCACAGGAAAGTTATTACATAAACACTTTACTTATGTTTTGAATTGGGATTAGATTATTTGATTAAGGCTGAATATGAACGCGAGGGATAGAAGCCTGAAGGAGGGATGCACCGATTGGGGGTCTTTGTAAAAGAGGGGTCTGGCTTATATTCACGTTACATAGGAAGAAAATCACCCAAAACTCCGGACATCAAGTTTGATCAATAGAGAGTTTTCGCATCCGGGCTTACAATGTAATGTAAAATTATTTCCATGCTACAAATACATATAAGTTCAGTGCTCTTATAGAAACTCTTTTATGCAAAACTTTATAAATAAACGTTAATATTAAAATGTAAACAACAGCCTCTACATTCTCGTGCTGCGTCATTGCCAAGTCACAAAATAATCATTTACTAAAGGTGTAGAGACTAGGAGTAATTTGTGAATTAAAATATCAGAGTTAATAAGAGAGCTAAGCTTGGCTCTACACATGATCTGAGAACTTTTTACGGTCAAAGAGTCAGGAGACTTGGCTTTTTTTACATGAGATGTTTTTGATGGGATTTCACTTCTTTTTGTAAGGAGAAGGCCAAAGAAAGCTTTTCCAGTAGCGTCGATTTCAATTACACTACCTTTAACCTCATAGACTTAAGGTTCCTGATTGCTTCGATGTTCCGCTTTTCCTAGAAAAGCAAATTGGCATGTGTGCTACTGTTTGAAATCCATTCATTCAATTTTTCTAGTAACTATATTAGATTTTGTTTCAATTTATCAGCTGTTTAATCAAAGTCCTCCAAAGTTAATTCTACTGTGCAGAGTCCATTTTATAACTTTGTCTGCTTCCAGTCTATTTCCTATTTTTTTAGTTATAGCTCTCGTAATGTTTTCTAAAGTGTTTATTTTAAACTGCAGCTTACCTCTAGACCTTTTTCGTCAGTAAGCTCCAATATTCATACCAAGGTTGGCAACAGAACAGCGCGCGACTTTTTAGCGAGCTACGTCTTCCATTTCAGGGTGTGAATCGCTGTAACGTTTTAATGTGTGTTTTTGTTTTCGTTTGACCTCAATAGGTCTTCCAATTTTTTTCTCTAGCTCATTTCTCTCTGTGATAGGTATTCATTTGGAAAATAATAGCGTATTGATAGCTGTTAATGTGACGATGTAATTTAAAAAGTTGCCGTGAAATAAAATAGGAAGAAGGATGAATTAGTAAATATAACGTTCTTACTTAATGATGAGAACAGTAGACACATTGAAGAGACAGCAGTTACAAAAATCTTCTTTATTCGTTGATTCACTTTGAGAGGTGGAAGGTAATTAGGAGTAGGTAGGTCACCGTACACATCAGAAGAACGTTCCACGTAGAATTATTAAAACTTGGAAGTAATTCCATGATAAAGATGATTACTGGTTAAAATCATTTTTTTAGGAAGGTCTTGATGATAAAAAGTCCGAAATCAAATATGAGTTAAATTAAAAAAACCAGAGACCGAAGATAAACTTTTAGATATCGCGATACAGTTATTGAAGAACATCGCTCTTTGAATTTAGGCGCTAAGACCCGAAATTCAAACGACAAATCACATTGTCAAAAATAATACATACTTTCGTAAATCTTAAAATCTGATCCGATCTTAAAATCTGTTAAAAAACTGGCTGCATTGATATATATACTACATAAAAGGGGTTTACAAAACTACATGCAGAAATGATTTAAATCTATTTGTTAAATTAAATTTACGTATTATGATTAAATCGTATGAAGACAGAGAAAAGAGAAACGAAACTTTACAAGGAGAGAATGAAGCTCTAATTCGCCAAGCGAAGACACACCCCAATATGACGCGGTCGACGTCACTTGCAACACACCCTGGTTCTAAAAATAGATCAGGAAGAGGGGAAAAAGCTGAAATCAAAACTTATCTGCTGCATGCAGTAAAAAGGAGAGAAAAAAAGTGATTTGAACGATGTTTTGCGTTGAAAATAAATAGTTTAAAACATGAGATAATAATGCTGCATTACAATTTAAAAAATAAATAATAAATGTGATTGCTACATCACATTACCCCCATTTGCCGAACAAAATTTTGGATGACCAAAAGGTGAAAAAGGTAAATCTTGAAAGAGCTTTTTCAACAAAGGGAAAACAAAATTTTAAAAGCCAAGGAGCAAAAAAATGTAGAATAAACTTTAAGTTAAAATTTAAAAGTCATAATAAAAATTTTAAGTGCATGTGCACAATTAGGGAATGTACATGTACAGTGACCTAAAGAGAAAGAAAAAGAATATACATCAAGTAGTACATTCAAATTTCAATAGTATACATAACATGATAGTATACAATAATATTAATATCAAGCCCCATTGCAATCACAGGCAAAGAAAGGCACCTTCCTGTGTGAAATGATCTCTATAAATTAAAATATTACTCTTTTAATATTTTAAAATTTTATAAATCCAAAAGCTAAATAAATTTTTAGCCGAAAGAGACCACAAAAAAAAATTTTGAATTCAATAAGTTAAAAAATAAGGTACACTTATGAATCAAAATTTATAAAGTTGCAAAAGTAAAGCAACATAAAGTCAGAAGTACCCTCTCTGAATACTCTGACTGCCTAGGAAAAATAAATCAACAAATTGAAACATTCAAAATGAACAAGTCATTTCTACTAATCAATTTCCTCATATATTGAAACATTCAAAATGAACAAGTCATTTCTACTAATCAATTTTCTCATATATTGACACATTCAAAATGAACAAGTCATTTCTACTAATCAATTTTCTCATAATATTGAAACATTCAAAATGAACAAGTCATTTCTACTAATCAATTTTCTCATAAATATTGAAACATTCAAAATGAATAAATAAATCATTTCTACTAATCAATTTCCGCATATATATAAAAATAAATTGCAATGAGAAAGTCGAGAATATTTTATATTCCGATAACCTAGGACTTGAATTTCATTAATCATAATAATAGTTTAAAAAATTGTCATAATCAGGAAAAAATTTTAATTACCAAGCAAGTGTACCATAAAAATATTTAATTCCTTTAATAATTTACTAATAAAATTTAAATTTCTATGCTTGTAAAAAAAATTATATTAAATTAACTCTAAACAACAGTTGAAATTAAATTAAAGAGCTGCAAAAATTTAAAAAATATTGTAGAGTAAACAGACAATCCTTCATGATACCTTGATCAGTGGACACATTCAGGAACTCTGTAAACACATTTATACAAAACACAAAAATACAGCAGACTCCAATGCGTGTAAGAGACCTCTGAGATCTTGTGCAAGAGATAATCAAATAATCAGCATAGAAAAAAAAGTGTATTTTACAGATGTAAAGAAGCTCTTGGTATAAACCACAAATGGTTGGATATGAATAGTACTGTGAACTATTCAAACACTTCTATTTTGTTGAGAAAAAAAAGGCACAGTTAGCACAACAACACTATCACCAATTATGAACATTTAGCAGAATATGGTGAATAAATATACTTTGAAGGAAAAATCGGTAGACACTGCTGGCAAAAAGAAGACAATGCATGGTGGTACATTTAGGAGTAACACTGCACTTAAGGATGATATACACCATGATGAGTAGAGGACAAGATCGGTAGTCAAAATCGGTAAGTGAAGAAGCACTTTTTTAAAAAATATATATAATTTCTTAGAGAATTGTTGAAGATTCACTGATGAACACTTCCAAAAAAAAAGGTGCGCTGGTAAATATTTTCACTAAGAACTAGTGCTTTTCTTCATATGAAAGGTGCAAATAAAAATTTTCTTCATTTTAAAAAATATCTTCATAATCAATTTAAAATAATTTTCTTGCATAAATTAAAAAAGTGAGGCATATGGCAGATAAAAAATTTTGAAGCAATTGGGTTATGAAATAAGGAAAAGGCACTATAATAATAATTAACATATAAAAATCTTCAGAAATAAGCAAATAAACAAACATTCTTGAGCTTAAACATTTTCTGTAATTCAAATAACAGTAAATTTTATAAATAGTCGTGGAATATGGTATGATGTAGAAGTCAAACACTTCCAATGCGAGGATGAAATTTTGCCGCTTACTCCTACGTAAGGATGAAAATTTCCCGTTCACAAGTAAACGTTGACTGGGAAATTAAAAAAATAGATTGCAACAGTAGATGAGTCGAGCACTTTCACCATATAAAGAATAAACTGCATCTTACGAAAACACACAACTCACAAACCTTCACAATCAATTCAAGAACAACTATTGTTTATGAAAAAATAAAATATGTATAGATACTGATTTAGCTTCAAAACCAACTTCAAAAACACACTGGAGAAGATCAGAAAAAATATGGATATTTTACTACATAAATCACTGAGAATTCACCAGGAACATCAAAGCCGAAAATGGAGCACAAATGTTTATTGGTTGCTGTAAATGAGGAACAGAAATTTTTTTTTTTTGCAGGTATGTATTATAATATTTTCAGTACTTTCAGAACAACATTTCCACACACCAGAGAAGCGTTTCAAAAAAATGGATTAATAACAACACTCTTGAAGGCAACTTCAGCAGGTAAACAAATGTGAATAAGAAAGATGAGTAAAACTATTGTCATTTTAAATCATGTAGAATAAAAAAATTTCAAATTATTTCAGTCATGAGGATGATACAGGAGAATGAATTTTTTTTAATTTCTTCTTTAAGCAAAAAAAATATGTCATTAAATTTTGATGAAGCTACATAATTCTGGAAAATTGAAGCACTAAGAGTTACGATGAGAACAGTTTGTAGAAAGCAAACAGAGTTCTTGAAATTTAACTTAGTAAAAGAACACTGCACTCACCAAAATTGATATTAGCAGTCAAATTGTGCACTATATGACAAAAATATCTTGAGAACAAAAGTGGAAGGTGGTACAACAAGAATAAGTAATTTTTTTTTTTTTTCTTTTATAAAAAGTTATTGAAGGTATTATAAATTGATACATTTAAAAGCAGAGAAGACTTCAAAAAATTATGCAGGATATATTTTACAGCTACGAATTTCATGAAGAACTTCAGCTCCTTTGCAAGTAATAGATAAGAACAACTTCAGTAAAATAATTTAAACTTCAATAATTATCACAGATTCCAAGAGAAAAAAATTATTTGCTTCAATAAATATCTTAATTTTCATAATATATCTTCAAATTCATTAAACATTTTACTTCAATATATTAGTGCCATAAAATGAAATTTAAAAAACCAATATGAGAATAAGTATAAAAACCATAGCCTCTTGTTAAATAAATTTGTTCTTAAAATCAGAGAACAATTGTTGGAATTCATTTTAGAATTCATTAAAGATTTTCTATTATATAAATATCTTTTAATGCACCATAAGAATAAATAAATTAGAGAATAAATAAATAAATTTCTTGATTTTTAAAATAATATTTCATTTTTCAATAATTTAAAAACAGCAATAATTTTGTCAAGACATATCTCAAAATAAAAACCAGTAACGGATTTTTTTTTTTTTTTTAATTATACTATGCTCAAAAATTTAAAATCATGGAATAAGTATTGCAAATAGAACTTGAGAACAAAATTTTCATTACGATGTTTGATCGATCTTCAGCCGTTAAAAAAAGCAAAATGTTCCATTTGAGAACAGCAGAATATTATAATTTTCTTAAAATTCCATTATTAAAAAATAATAATTTTAAAACAATTTATTTGAATTTCTTTCATTATATTTCAATAAAGCAAATCTTCAAAATTTTATGCAAAAGAAAATTCAGTTAAGAATAATTTTCAGGAACAGAATTTCTTCTAAGATTGAAAAAGATTAAGTTTTCTTTTTATAAGAACAGAAAACATTGCAAAAAAAGAATAACAGCAATTATAATGCTAAAACATTTTCACAATTTCGTTAAAAAGAGCAGTTCATCTGTTTGAGAACAAAAATCTTCTTTAAAAAAATGCATCAATCGTCAAAAATACGGCGAAAAAATACAGTCATTAAGTTATTTTTTAAGGCATTACGTTGTGATCAAAAAGCAACAACGCCGAAATGTTCTTTTTTGTCACGGAAACCAAATGTGACGATGTAATTTAAAAAGTTGCCGTGAAATAAAATAGGAAGAAGGATGAATTAGTAAATATAACGTTCTTACTTAATGATGAGAACAGTAGACACATTGAAGAGACAGCAGTTACAAAAATCTTCTTTATTCGTTGATTCACTTTGAGAGGTGGAAGGTAATTAGGAGTAGGTAGGTCACCGTACACATCAGAAGAACGTTCCACGTAGAATTATTAAAACTTGGAAGTAATTCCATGATAAAGATGATTACTGGTTAAAATCATTTTTTTAGGAAGGTCTTGATGATAAAAAGTCCGAAATCAAATATGAGTTAAATTAAAAAAACCAGAGACTGAAGATAAACTTTTAGATATCGCGATACAGTTATTGAAGAACATCGCTCTTTGAATTTAGGCGCTAAGACCCGAAATTCAAACGACAAATCACATTGTCAAAAATAATACATACTTTCGTAAATCTTAAAATCTGATCCGATCTTAAAATCTGTTAAAAAACTGGCTGCATTGATATATATACTACATAAAAGGGGTTTACAAAACTACATGCAGAAATGATTTAAATCTATTTGTTAAATTAAATTTACGTATTATGATTAAATCGTATGAAGACAGAGAAAAGAGAAACGAAACTTTACAAGGAGAGAATGAAGCTCTAATTCGCCAAGCGAAGACACACCCCAATATGACGCGGTCGACGTCACTTGCAACACACCCTGGTTCTAAAAATAGATCAGGAAGAGGGGAAAAAGCTGAAATCAAAACTTATCTGCTGCATGCAGTAAAAAGGAGAGAAAAAAAGTGATTTGAACGATGTTTTGCGTTGAAAATAAATAGTTTAAAACATGAGATAATAATGCTGCATTACAATTTAAAAAATAAATAATAAATGTGATTGCTACATCACAGTTAAGAAGAGGAAGTAGAACGTCAAAGTGACCTCCTAAGAAACTAATCCCAGCTAATCCCAGTGCACAACCACATACTCAACTATAGCACATCTGACATCATACGACTAGGCTATGTTACCTAGCACAGAAAAGAAAATATAGATGAAACAGATAAGAACAATCTCCAGATATAGGAACTACTCGATGAGGACTTTCTTCGCTGTGATCAAAATATAACATTTCAGTTTTTTCTTTTCAAACTTTCTTCGATCAACAATGTCTTTCTTTGGAATATCATACAAATTCGCGTTTCCCTCCGTCACCGCGTCTTTTCAGCAATTTTGCAGATGCACACTGACATCAAGAATTCAAATTTTACACAATAACAAACTGTGTCGCCAAAATTTGAAATTCAGTTATTCCGCTTTTTGATATGTAACACTTAAAATCAAGTTATTTTTAGAAACAAGTAGGTGAAAGAATTTTACACTAAACATTCAAACCTTCATATTTTCGAATTTAAAGTAAATCATAATAACTTTTTTATTTAAATGATTTTAGTACACAGTAGACCGAGCATAGCTCGGTAGTTTTTATTTTAATATTTATTTTGTTTTAGTAAATGTAAAAATGTGATAGATACTATCCGCAAAACATCAATAAGTTGTGGAGAATATAGCGGAATTTTCGTTAATGCGTCTCCTCTTAAGACGTATCTCCGGTTAATGCGTAAAGTTTCATTTCCGCATCATATTTTAATTAATGTTAAAGGCATCGTTTATTGCAGATTTCGGTTACAGATAAAAAATGGCCTCCCTTGGAAGTCCACTAAAGGTTGTTCACTGAATATTCCTATCTACCGCTCGTAGTCTTAGCACGGTTTAAAGTGAAAAGTCAGAGAAAATGACGTCATAGTGGTGCTTAAGTGATGATGTTTAAGTTTTAAATATAAAAATAATTGATTTCTTTTCAATATGCCATTTTTTCTGGGGAGAGGGGAATATAGAATTTTCATTTTGAATTCCAAAACGATAATTTGAGTACCTAAAAAACATATTTCAAAAAATTATACATCGCAGGGGAGTTAGTATTGCCATTAAAAAAATAAACTTTTTTTTACGTATGCAATTATGTTAGTCATATCCTGAGTGCTACTCTCCATGTTTTATAAAAATTGAAGGTACTTTTCAGTTAGCCGGGCGCCAGTGTTATATTTACATTCATATATACATATATATGCACATTTATGTACATATATATATGTACACACACACACATATATACATATATATGTACATATATGTGCATATATATGTATATATGAATGTAAATATAACACTGGCGCCCGGCTAACCGAAAAGTACCAAATTGAATTTATTATTCTTCAACAGTTGTTGTCTACATCAATAGTTTGGCAGCAAATGTGAGCTATTTTGTAAATATGAGGTAAGTTTGACAGCAAAATTCTCTTGCTTTTAAAACTGCTGCTAATTTTGCGCCATGGTCTATTGCCACTGCATCAAACTATAGCAATGTTTAAAATAATATGTTAGCGATGTTAAATATAGCAAAAGTATAAGAGCAGCTATCTATCAAGAAATGTTAGCATATTTGCAGAATGTGTATAAAATATTTAAATTTACCAAATTAACATTTGGTAAAACAAATTAATTTTATTTGAGTATTATTTGATTATCCCGTCAATCAATTTCGCCAAATTATACAAATTGACGTATTTTTATTTTAAATAACGAAAAAACAAATAAATTAATAAAACCTTAATGAAACTACAAGTAAAAAGTCAAATTAAAAATCATTTGATGACGTAACAAACACGTGTATGGTGTTTAATGTCAAGTGAATGCGAGATTTACGATCATCCATTATTGGCATTTAATCTTATAGTTTGGCGATAGTATTTCCGTCGACGGGATAATCAAGTAATACCTTTATTTGTTCTAGTCAATTAAAATGAATTTTACTGTATTCAGGACTCAGCTATTTCGTGCTCGATTTAGTATAGTTGACAAACCGATGATTTAGTTCACAAACTGCGTTTTATCATGTTGATAATCAGTGAGCAACAGTATTGGCAATAATTCTGATTACGGAAAATAAAAGATTTTCGATTTTTTTTTTTTTCGAATTTTCCAAATTTTTTTATTTTTCCTTTCTTTGTATCCCAAATACTACCTTCTTACCAAATTTCAAGTTTCTAGGGCTACAGGATGTACCTCAGATTTTTGATGATCAGTGAGTCAGTCAGTCAGTGTCTAAAAAGTGAAACTTTGAGTTCATATATTTTATGAACTAGAAAAGATAGAAACGCGGAAATTTTACCATTTGCTTCCGCTTGAAGAGTACTTTTAGAAAACAAAGTTTCAAGTTCCTGGGAAATTCCAGCGAAGGGATATAGGGCTGTCAAAAGTATCCTGAGTTGCTTCCAGAAAAGGATGCTTACGGCTGTGCTTTCTCGACTTGGCAGGGGCACTGCCGTATCCCCAGATCAGTTGTTTAAAACGGTTTTTTTTAATAAATAAATTTCTTTATAAGTTTTCTTTTCAATAGAAAGTTAAAATTTCAGTGTTAAATTCACCTTGATTAATAATTAAATTTATTGAAAAAAATAATGTATTTTAAATATTTTTATATTATGTTATATGCACCTTTAAGCAGTGATGGTAGATTTATTTGTACTTTTTGGGGGTTTTTTTTATAAATTTAAATTTCCTTTAAATATTATTTATTTATGATACATGATTTTCGACTAACATGAAATTGATAAATTGAACTTTCTTGCATTTTCTTAGATTTTTTGTTTTCTCTTTGACTGCTGGTAATATATATATTTTTTTCAATTGGCCAAATTTCACAAACTGTGTTGTTTCAGTTATGTTTTGATTGCTTTTGTGAAAATAACCATTTGTAATAAAATTACTGCAAGAGCTAATGTTCAGTAAAAAGTTTTCTAAAAAAATCTACAATCCTAATGTGTAAAAAATTATAGATTTTTGCTATCTAATTGCAAATGGGGGTACACACAGAGCATAATTAAATAAGCAGAAACTTACGTGTATTCTTTAATTGGAAGTCCTAAGCCTATTATTGGAAGAGGTTTTGGTTTATAAAAAGATCGCTTCCTTTCTCTCATTTCCAAACATTCTTGGATCATCTAAAAATTCATATAAAATCTAAATTCAGTAGGTTCTTATCCATATAATTCTTTTATTTTTCTTAATAAAATAAAAATACTTTATTTTATTAAAATTCATGAGTTAATTTATTTCAAGTTAAATGCATAATATATTACAAAACAAAAATTAGATTGAAAACATTTTCATAAACCACTGTAAGAATTCAAAATTAAGAATCACCTTATCAGCTTCTTCTTTGTCATACTCAGCAAAATTAATAGAAGAATCACTGTAAACCAAAGAGAAATGTTTTTAAATCCATATTTTAGTTAGTATTTCCCATAATACAAAATTAAGAAAAAGAATAAATACAACATTTGTAATAAAAAGTCAGAAGTTAATCAAAGATAAACTGGGCACTCATAGTATTTTAGAAAATAACAAGACTTTGCAAATGACATGCCCATCATCACAAAACTCAATGGCAGGATTCTTTACATGCACTTTTAAGTTATTATAATTAGTGAAAATTTAAAAAAGAAATCACATCAAGTGATTTGAAATGATTAAACATTAAGTTCTGAATTGAAGTAAATATATTTTTGGATTTTTTATTGTTGATATATATTTAAATTTTCTTGTACGGGTAATAATTCTGGCAAAACTTTCTCAGTTTACTTTATTCCATGTTTTTATTCTTGATTTAAAAGAATGTGGATTAGACTGTGGTACATATGTATATCTGTTCCAAAATCTTGCCCCTTCCTGGATTTTGTTGTGAAATAATTCCCAGATCAGAAAATTTTAATGTCATTATCTCTCCCAGCTTTCCTCTCTGAAAATGTCCTTAGATTTCACAATCTCAAAGACGGAATCTATTGTTGTTTTTTTTTTATCTGATCCTGAAATTATGTTTACTTATTTAAAAAAAAAAAGCTCTTCTGATTGGAAGATTAAGATTTAGCTCTCATATGATCAACTTCTGAAATCAAATTTATTTATTCTTCATACTAGAATTTTTCTGATCCCAAATCTGTCTCGAGTTTCATCAAAGACCTTTTTAACGCCAATACGAGATCAAAAAGCATTTCCTGAATGGGAATGAAATAAAAGATAGTCGCATTTGCTGTGAAGGGAGTAAAAGATAGCCGCATTTGCTGTGAAGGGAGCAAAGTTTAGCACTCTTTTATCATGGGCAGGTTATTGCTTGCTCTCTTGTGAAAGATAGCTCTTTTGATTAATTCAAGGCTGAATCATCTATGTCTAGAATGACAACAGCAACGACTCATGGAGCAATTCCAATGCCCTATTTTTAAAAGAATCAGATTCATTTTTAAATTATTCATATTTCATATTTTTTTTAAAAATACCCTCAAGGACAAAAAATGGCTTTAGGAAATATAAATAAATAAAAACTTAACTCTATGAAGCCTTTTCAAATCATATTTGAATACACAATAACAATTTTTAAAAGGACTTTTTTTATAATACCGTATTTACTCGTGTATAACGTGCACTTTATTTTCAAAGATTTAGGGCAAAAACCCCGGATGCGCATTATACACAGAATAATTTTTTACTGCTGTATGTAATTACATGATTTACATTATAAACTGGAAAAATCCTATTTAATAGAAGTATTGCTGCGTCTTTATTTCACTCCTTGCACTTTTTAATACTACAGCGCTAGTAACATTATTTAAATGCTATTTAGCAATTCTCATTGCTGCTACCGCTGTTATCCTCGTCTTCACTGGCATAGTCAATTATCCTCATAAATTACATCGACTTCAATTCCATCCATCTGATTGGAAATTCCAGTCACTTTGAAACACTCGCTTCATTCTCTCACTTAGAGTGAAGTTGTGATCTGTTGTTGTCATCCACCGATTGTAGGCATGCTGAAATGGAACCTTAAATGCTCGGTTGATGAGAACATCTAAGGGCTGCAGCACTTTCGCCATCCCAGCTAGTGTCACAACCAAATCACTTGAGCAACAAATTTTTGCTTTTACTCCACGTATCGTGTGTCATGGAAGCTTTCCACGACCAGCATCGATGGCGAACGTAAAGCACCTAGTCGACGTTCCCACACAACGTTAATCCAATTTTTCATGGTGCGCGTTATATACAAGATAAAAAAAATTCGCCATTTTTTCTCGTAAAGTACGGGCTGTGCGTTATACATGCATGCGCGGTATACACGAGTAAATACGGTATTTCTTTCTGAAATTGTTTAAACAACAGGATAAATTATTTAATACTCATTTTTTATTTATTAAGACATTATATACAACTTAATTAAAATAAAATTGAAAACAGATTTTCATAGAGCATGAGTGTGAAACTGAAAATATAGTTAAAATTTAATAAAACATAAAAATATCACATAAGAAATGTACATGGGAATTTTCATATAAAAACACAAGAAGTTAATGGTAAATCATATGTATTATTTCTGATGTCAACATTCCTTTTTCTATGCACATACACAATGTACAATGATGAATGAGGTATCAAACAAAAGGTTGTTTAATAGATTTTTGACATAGCACATTTCATTTCATTGATTGATTAAAAAATTGCAGTTAATTAAAAAAGAATGAAAAAATGTATCAGCAAACAATCTCAAATATTGCAGTCAGGAAGACTGCACTCCACTGATAATGAAATCATTTACATTCTTATTAAACTGCTAAATCTATCGAAATTTCTTATAAAAATATTTTTTTAAAGAAATATATTAATATTATTCTTGCAATTTCAATTTTATTATTTATTTCCTTTTGAATTATTTTATTAATATAATGTAAAATATACAGATAACTCACTTGAAAATAAAAAGGTTCTTTGTATGGACAGAAATCATATATTAATTAAATATGGATCTCATCAAATGAGAGAGAGAGAAAAACACTATATTCTATTAGCAAATTAAATTGACAATGAAATAATATTAATCAAAATAAATATAAATATACGATTATTATTATTATTATTATTTTTAACATGCTTTCATTAAAATTCACAAAAATGTAGAAACTATATATGTTTCTTTAAACGCACTAAAAAGAAGAAAAGTCCTGAAGAAAAAAAAAAAAAAACCTTAAATGGATGCAGTTTAAATTAAATTGCAGTGTTATGGAAAATTAATGGATTTAAATAGGAATTTTGCCAAATTAGCCAGCTATCACCCATTTGGCTTCATATATGGCAACTTATTTTGTCGGCAAATTTGGCGATATTTCGCCATGTTGGCTAAAGTTTGGTGTTATTGTGGTAACCTTGTCATTAGTACTTTTCAACAAATACTCATTGTTGAAGCTGATGCTGATTTCTCCATAGGAAATCAAACATAACCATTAAGTACATTTAGTCCCCCCGTTGCTCCCCTTAGGGATCGAATAAAAAAAAATCAATGTCCAATTCCTGTAGTACCCTTAGGAATACATATATATTCCAAATTTTAAAGCTCTATGCCAACATAAAGTGGGTGAAAAATGAGTCACAAGATTTGACTGCCACACACAAACATAATTGTAAGTTGAAAGAAAGCATGTAACAAAACACTGAATAATAAACAAATACTGACCATTTCTTGAAGTATGATTCGCAAAAGGACTTCAAACTAGGATCTTCTTTATAAATTTGATCTTTGAAAGCTAAGCCCTTTAGATAATAGCATTCTCTTTCCAAAGCTAGTGATATGTAATATAAACAATCTAAAAAATATATATGAAAAATATATAATCAATTCAGATATTGATAGCATTTATTATTCTTTTATAAGAACTGTAATTATTTTGAAGGGAAAAAAACAAAATGGTAAAAAAGTTAATGCTTATTAAACGTAACACTATTTAACAAATGAATTCCTGCTACTTATTTTGTAAACTTTATTAAATTTAAAAAAATTTTAAGTTAAATTACATAGAATTATTTTTCTAATATCTATCTATACATTTAATGTTTATGTACATTACTTGAACTGTACAGTTTTAAGTAGAATTTTCTTTAAGAAAAAGTGAAAATTACAAAGAGAAAAGGTTTACAAATCAGAAGAAATTAATTTGTGCTTCATATTTAAAAAAAATCAAAATTCATATAATTGAAATCGGTGGCACCAACTTATATTATAACTTACCCACCTGTAATTTACTCCCCCGGCATATCCAATTTCCATTATGCTATTTCGTTACTTATTTATTTTTTAATTGCCGGAAAAAAAATATTTCATTCTTGTTCACAAAATCATTTTGTTTAAAAATACAGTAAGGATAGCAGAAACAGTTACAGACACACAGGAGCCTGAAAGACTGTTCTTTCCATTCTTAAAGATGTGCAACCAATTCCCTAAAAAGAGAAATTTCCTATGTATTTTAGAAAGGAGTATCTAGGAGGTTAATTAAGCTCCTTGGGTCAGTGACAATTTATTTTAATGTCTTTTGTCATCCATAAAGGACTTGAGTGAGTGATTGAAATGTGTTGATCGAAGGGTGTATTTTGCGAATAGCTGATATTTTTTTTATATTTTTTATTGTAAACAGAAACTTTGGTCTTTCTGGAAAGTAGACTAATTTGCATAAGAAAATATCTTCTAAATATTGAACCCCTAACCTCTTCTAACATGCCACCCTCTGGGCAGCATGTTAGGTGTGTGAGTAGGTCATTTATCTGACCAGTCATAATTCAGTTTCAATATTACCATCTCTATCATATGAAGACAAAGACGATAATGGTTCCAATGGTATAGATGTGCTTCACAAAGAAATTCTCTGTGAATACATTCAAAGACTCAACCTTTTAACATTTTATAGTTCAACTTTGTTGTCTAAATTAGTGAATAAACATATACAAAGAACATAATGCAAGACTGTTCTCAAATCCAGATTTTCTACTTTCTGACATATTTGCAAATTCAGCAATTTTTCATCCTTCATGAAAGAATTTTTCAGATGAATGTATTACTCGGTGTTTTAAATTTTTAGAAAATACTGCCAAGTGTTTTAAGCCAATTTTCAACATGTGACAGCAATCAATTATAACTGAAGATGTAATGCATATTTCTGAAAAGTGAAAAACACTCTTTGATTCCAAATCACTTCAAAAGTCATGCATACAAATTTCATGCTTTTACATGTACTCTGTGAATGATGTGTCAAAAAGTTTGCATTGTTCAGCAGAGAAAAACATTTATTTTTAGGATAGCTTTAAGTGGGCAGTTTGTCTTATAAAGATAGGACTAATGCAAGCATATGTATTAGAAACTCAGTTACTTCAGTGAAATTTGCGCAGAATTCTATCGTAAAGTTCACTAGGTTTCAGCATAGATTTTCTCTGATTTTAGTACCTTTATAAAATAGCAAAATGTATAGATGTTGAAATCCTCTTCTTATGGAAAAGACTGAAAACATATTTTGTGCTCTACTATGCCACAGAAAACGCTTAATAAAAATTATTTCAAATGTGAATAAGGACAGTGCTGAAAAATTCCTTTTAGAAAATGCTTGTTATGCATTTATTAGAAGATGTATAATTAGGAGATACATATCTGCAACATGCTATGCAAAATAATGATAAGTGGGTTAATTTTTCTCAACAAAAAAAAAATTTAAATAATCATAAATATCAAAAGTTGCATTTTATTTTATTAGTACCAGAAAACACTGAAAATGCATAAAACTCAAAGTATCATAACTCGGTAAGTTTTGACCATTAAAAAAAATGGTTGAAGATAATCCTCCTTAGACACAGGGTAACATTTTTATAAATATAGGTTTATACAAAAAGGAGTATACACAGTTAAATTTCATATTTTAATATGTATACAGACCATTGTTACACAAATGCTACATCTGAAAGCAGTACTTTATTTGTATATTTTTTGTAACTGGAAGTATGTTTTATCAACAGCTCTTAAAGAGATAGTCGCCATTACATCTATTTTGAAACACCTGGCATAGTTTAAGTAAATAGCATCGTTAATACAAGCATTTCGGTATATTTGTGTTGGATGTCCATTTTGTTAGTTTTTAGTCCTTTGTGTTTATCAAAGTCAGAAAATTATTTGTAAAATTTTTCTTAAAAGGGAATTATTTGGCTGGTCCAACAAAATTTTTAATCGCCATATTTCAAAATTTCATCCTCTTCTAGCAACTGGTAAGTAGATATTCTCAGCTTTAATTTAATTCGATGCTGATAACTGCAGATAGCTATCATACACAAATTGCAATTTCATGCTCTCACCCGATAACTACGTTTCTAGAAAATTGATAGTCCTGCCTTGCAACAACACCTTTTTATACATTGTTCAAGAGAAGGTGATGCATACAGTAAATATCCTACTTAATGTTCCAAAGAATTTTCATTTATTTCATAATTTAGATTAGAAGAGCTGGTACAGCTCAAAGCTCACAGTTATATCCTAAGTGTGCTTTTTAGATGATTTTTTGGAACTTCTATTCTTGGGTTTACATATTAATCTAATATATAAAAATGAAAAATTGCCTGGCTGCCTGTAATTCTATACAAATCCACAGTTTGCAACTCAGAATTGTGAAATGTTACGTACATGTGTATTAAAACACAGCCGAGGCAACTAAAGTAATCCAGAATCGAAATAATTTATAGTTAATTTTTATTAGTAAAAAACCACCCATTTAACAGCAATTTCCTATCAAATTTAAACATTTTTTGCTATAGCAGTTGCCAATAATTAAAAATCAACAATAAAATTCTTACCACAAAAATTGCTGTTTTAATGCAAGGTTGCCACATGAAAAATTAAAATGAAATACATAGTTTGACAATAAATAATAAAAAAAAAGAACATTATGTCATACTGGAAAGATAATGAACGTCAACAGGCAAATATATAACGTCATATGAATTTGAAAAAACTTATTGAAACATGATAAAAACTCGATTTTGAAAATTTTGACATATTTTAACATTTTGAGGCTCTCTGAATTTGTTTCTGTAATTTTTAAATCTATTCAATATGTATCTACGTGTGTGTATGCATGGTTATTAGAATTTCCACAATGGTTTAGGTACCTAGAGATCATTCTTAGTGAAGAACTGAAATAAAGTTTCAGATTTTTTTTAAAATAAAATTCGTAGAATTTTTGTACTTACCATTTTTCTTTAATTATAAAAAAAAATATTTAAATAACAAAATACTCGGAAACAACTTTTCATCAAAAGGTTTTAATATCGGTCTCAATTCATATCACAGATTATATTTACTAAGTATAGTAAGTAGGTAATCTATTGTCCGGATTAAATGAAAAATAAATGGTCAAGTGCGTGTATTACTCGTGCACAGAGGATTTCGTACAATAAATATATGAATTAGTAATTGTATTATTAAAAAAAAAAACATTGCTAAAAGAATACTAACACTTTGTAAAAAACTATGCAAAGTAGAGTTGAATATAACAGTATATACTAGAAAAATGTAAATGGATATACTATGAAAGTTCAAAGAGATATGGAACCTAAAACATATAAATATAGCTATTCTGTATAAGTCATTTTTACTTTCTTCTATCTTTACAAGAAGAAAGTATTGGATTCGTGAAAATTTTCGAATTCTGGTTTTCGACGGATTTATACGTTTTAGGGTACAGAGGTAATGAAAAACATGTTTTTTACAAAATGTCTGTCTGTGAGTTTGTCTATCTGTGTGTGACACAAATTTTGTGGACACTCTATCTTAAGAACTATAGAACGGAATTTAATAAAACTTTAGATTCAGTTAGTCCCTGATATAAATTGGTGCTGCTTACTTTTTGGTATAAATCGCCCAGCAGCTGGCACTGCTTTGCTGCATTATTGGTGATTTCCCAAATAGCCATATCTCAAGAACTAAAATACGGATTTGCAGAAAACTTCAAATTCAGTTAGTCCTTGATATAATTCGGTGCTGATAACCTTTTGGTGTAAATATCCTGATAGGTGGTGCTATTATACTGCATTATTCATGATTATCTCAATAGCTTTATCTCAGGAACTAATGCATGAATTTTCATCAACCTTCAGATTCAGTTAGTTCCTGATATAAATTATTGCTGTTTAGTTTTTGGTGTAAATCGCCTAAACAGGTGGTGCTACTATGCTGCAATTTTCATGATTTCTGCAATAGCTGTATCTCAAGAACTAATGCATGAATTTTCATCAAACTTTAGATTCAGTTAGTCCCTGATATAAACTGATCCTAATACGTTTTTGGTGTAAATTGCCCAAGAGGTGCCACTGCAATTCAGAACTTTTCACAATTTCCGCAATAGCTCTATCTCAAAAACTAATGCATGGATTTTCATCAAACTTCAAATTTAATTAGAAGTTCATGAAAGTTGTCCCTGATTAGATTTTGGTATAAATCGCCTAACCGGTGGCGCTGCTGTGCTGCATTTATCAGGAAGTATAGACATGTATGAGATAGAAGAAAATTTTGGGATTGACATATCCAACTAGTTTAATATTATCTTAATCTCTTTATAATGAACTTAATTCGGTACTGATAATAAAAGAAGTGCATATTTAAACTTCATTTGGCATTTCATAAAACTAAATTCAGCATCATAATAACCTTTCTTTCTACAGTGCAGCTAAAACAAAACATTTGTTCAAAGTTTACATTTGGCATGTGCTAAGCGCAATTCGAAAGGAGGTCACAAATTTGCAATGCCGCCTTGGTCCTTGCCGCGGTTTTCCAGATAGGTTTTTAATTAACTTTTAAAATCACTCGAGACGTATTGAAAGAGCCATTCAATGCAAAATAGTCGCGAATCCCATAGTATTTATGTAATTCATTCTAATTAAGGGGTTTCAGGGATCTCAAAAATTGGAAAAAATGAAAAAAAGAGATCATTTTCAACATTTAATATCTTAAAATATATATGATTTTAAAACACAATTTTTATTGAGATGAAAGATATAAGTATGTTCTTTCATTTTATGTATTAAAAAATTGCAAGACGCAGAATTAGCATTTACAGCGTGCTCCAAACAGTCAAACATTTGACAAGCAAAAAATTGGTATAACAGCTTACGCGCACGATTATAAAATAAATATTGCAACTAGAATAAAAATTTTGGTGCCTACTTATACTTCAGATATTGTAATAATTCCCCTGAACCTAAATAAATTTGTAGTTAAAGCTTTTTTATATTTTTAATACAAAGTTGTATTTAGCTAATAGAAAATTTTGAAACTTTCAACAACATAATCACTTAAAAAAATATTTTTTTGAACAATAAAAAGGAAATTTTAGGTTCAGTTTATACAGATTAACATGAAACATATGTTTTGAAAATTTCATGAAAAAATATTCAAAAGTTTTTGAGATATCGTGTGCGTTATGCCCAAAAAAGTCATTTGGAGAAAAATAACTTAAAAGTTTCAAAAATGACGTTTAAGCTATTGAGCGGGTATAATTCTAAAAGCCATAACTTCTGTTCTAATGAGAATTTGAAGGAAACAATTATATTAAAATGTTCAGAAAAGATTGAGGATTAACATCTAAAAAAATTTTGAAGCTTTAAGAGTCCCGAGACCCCTTGAGTTAGTTTGTTTCTAACAATTTGACGTTTATTGCTTTTATACTGATACTGGCCATTGCATTACACACATATCTATATTATAAAGGACAAACATATCTGTGCGTAACGCATACGTCATTTTGCGAATGGCAACACTTTGAAATTTGAAATAAAATTTTGATTTCGCAATTTGCTCTACTGCAAATTTTTAAAACTTCTAAACATCGCACATTTTAAATTTTTACACCGTCGTATAAGGAAAAAAAGGCTCTTTTAAATGCAATTTGTTTGAAAGCTGTATCTCAATTTATTTTTGAGATATTAATTTTTTTGTAGTTTTTAATACCATTTTCCTTATAGTGGCAACAAAAGTACCCCATATATATTGAAAGTAAAGAGAAAATAGTCATTGTTTATTATTTTTATTGATTATATCCTTATTGATGCCATTTTCACATTACAAATAAAAGTAACTTTTTTATAATTTTTTAACAGAAAATGACGTCAGACATAAAAAAAAAAACACGCATTCTTCTTCATAAATCAGTTATATTTCAATATTTTTACATTAAGCTGATACCGCGTTTGAGACGCTAACAAAATGATTCAGTGAGTAAAAATGATGTCATATTTAAAACAAAACGATCATTTTTTTGATAAAATTAAATATTTGACCAATACTAAATGGCCAATACTATGGTAACTAAAAGCAAATTTTTGATTTTTTTCTTTGGAGGGTTCTGAGATTAGAACTTAAAATTTGTGCGAATGTTCACATGAAAAGTTGTATCGGACAAACATGACTTTAAGTTTGGAAATACATTCATTAATAATCTATTGCGTGTTAAAATACTTTCAAATTGTGAATTTGAGTGGTGCGTATGTAAATTAACAGAATTTGAAAATAGCGTACAATTTAGATTTTATTGGGGAACGTTTTTTGAGGTGACAAAGCGAAATCCTTTTTACTGATTTTTCATCCTGTAAAAACAAACACAAGAGCCTCAATCGATAACTTCATCATAATTACTTATCTTGAATACCTATTCTAATACTTTTTAATTTTTCAATAATTTAAGCAGTTGAAGTTTGTGGAAATAATATTTTAATAATTTTAGGTTAAATATATTATTTGTTTTAAGAGTTAGACAACCAATGTCAGATGAATTTTTTATTGTAATTATTTTTTAGGTTTATTATATATATTCGATCTGACAGTTCCTTTCTAACATTTTAGTTTGTCGAATTTCGACGGGTTCCAACTCGTATCATTAAAAGTTGTTATCTAGGCTTTAAAAGCCAAGGGTACATAGAGTATGCTGCCCCTGTCATTATGTCATATGTCCAAACTGTCCATATCTTTAAGGGTTAATACTGATGGCAGAATGAACATTATTCTCCTTGCTTCGTTTCTTATTGCTTATTCCCATTACTAGTTTAAAGTACCGGTCTTTTGTTTACACATATTACGTTTATCACAGTCTCATTAATAGTCTACATTTATTCATCTTTACTTATTTAAATATGTCACTTATTTATCTTTTCCATAGCAGTCTTTAACTATAAACACTTTTAATTTATTGTTTTCATACTATGTTTACTTCATAAACATCGTTGAACTTTGCCGTTCTTCATATCTTGAATTAGCCACGTCGTACTTAGAACAATTCGTGACGTATCGATATCACTTTCGCTTTTCCACTAGATGGCAGCATAGGGTCTTTTGGAATCGAATGAATCGATTTCATCGGTTCAGGTTTTGAATATCTATAACGATATCGGCTGTTTACTGAATGCCGTGATTCTTCTTAGATCACGTGCCATTCCTTCAGTCGTATATATCCTTGGCATTTTGTGGATATCGTTGCCTTTGTTTTGCTTCTCCCATGAGGGGAAGATAGTTCAAGAAACTTGAACGTCTGAAAGTTTTATGGCATTCATAGAAGTTTAAGTTTGAAATAAATGAATGAGTTTTAGTTTTAAATAGTTTTTAACCAACTTCTGCTTATCTGGGATATTTTCTACTGTTAATTAATCTGCTGTTAAACATCTGTTTTTGCTATCACGAATACCTTAAAGCCAGCTGTTTGCATCCTCAATTGTGAGTATGACCATTTGTACCTTGATCTGTGATGAAGTTTAATAAACTGTGTGGTTCAAAGTTCACTCCAGTCTCTGCCATTTTTTTCATGTAGTTAGAAGAACGTTTTTCATATATCACTGACGTTAATCAACCTACTCTTCAGTTACACTTCTTCCAGCTAAAACTCCACTGCGTTAGCCTCTGCTCGTTTAATAGTTACCTTTTTTTAAAGACATATCAACTTAGGTTATATGTTCTAAATTATTAAATATCTTGGCTAATTACTGATGATTTTTTCTCGAAAATCATGATCAACAATGCTTTTATACTTCTGCTACAATAGGTATCTCCAGTGCTGTTCAACACTTTGCTGAATGCCCGTAAATTGAAATTTGTGTGTAACAGAAAAATGCGATTTTTTCAAAAACTATGTGACCTAAGGTAATCGCTATAATTTTCCTGCAAGGTTTAAATTAACGTCTACTACCTCTAATTTTTTCATGATTTTAGTTTCAGTACATTCGGAATTACATTGGGGGGGAGGGGGGGAACATACTTTTGTGCTACATTTTCGACAGTATCGTTGAAATTGTAATATTAAAAGAAATGTATTTTTGAATTCAGTGTTACGAAAGCTTTCACACGATACCCCCACACGATATACAAAGAAAAGATTTTTTTTTTCAAACAACTTAATTTGCCCCCATACATTTTTACTAAATATATTTATAAATGCTTAATAATCTGAAAATATGTGGGTCAACAATCTTTATTACTACCCCCAATTTGAACTTTCCACGTTCCATAGTTTACAAGTAAAATGGCTGGGACAGACAGACACAAGAGGGATCTTATAGTGGTTCCGTTTTCACTTTTTAAGTTCCTAATAATCCGTTCATTCCTAAAAAGAGTGAAAATTACATAAATTAACACGCAATCATTGATTTTTCAAAACAAACATTCTTAAAATTTCAGGCAACACCAGGTACTTTAGCTAGTATTATATAAGTAAGTATTCCCATAATATTCCAAGCAAAAGATTACTATAGTTAATAGAAATTACAATTAATTTATCATTTAAAATTATTTCTTTACTTTCAACTGTGCAAAAGAAAACTTAATAAGATTCATTGGTCCTATAAAAATACTGTTAAAAAATAAAATTTTTATTTCACTATGATCAAGATCACAATCTTAAAAAAAAATTAGCATTTTAGACACTTATTTTTAAATAATACTCTAAAAAAAAGAAAAAAATATTCTTTATTCAATTTTAAACTTTTTAAAAACTATATGGAACTAGCTAAAGTACCCAGCGTTGCCTGGAATTTTAAGAAAGTTTGTTTTGAAAAATCAACGAATGCATGTTAATTTACGTAATTTTCACTATTCTTTTTCATTCAATCCAGACGACAGATTACCTACTTACTTAGTAAATATAATCTGTGATCTGGATTGAGACCGAAAACAAAATTTTTTGATGAAAAATGGCTTCCAAGTACTTTGTTATTTAAGTATTTTTTTTCATAATTAACAAATTGAATGCCACATCAGTCACTGGTGACTGACAATTATAAATTATGTAGCGGGAATCTTATTTCGTGGCCCAAATGGAAAGACAGGCAAAATAGACTTGGCATTCAACGTGTTAAAGAAAAATGGCAAGTATAAAAATTCCATGAATTTTATTTTTAAAAAATCTGAAATCTTTATTTCAGTTCTTCACTAAGAATGAGCTCTAAGGACCTAAACCTTTGTGGAAATTCTAATAACCATGCATACACACACGTAAATACATACTGAATAGATTTCAAAATGGCGAAAACAAATTCAGAGAACCTCAAAACGTTAAATTATGCCAATATTTCCACAATCGGATTTTTATCATGTTTCAATATGTTTTTTCAAACTCATATGATGTTATATATTCAGTTGCTGACATTTCACGTGGAAATCTTGCAATAGAAAAGTAACTATTGTGGGAAGAATTTTATTGTGGATTTTTAATTGTTGGCAACTACTATAACGAAAAATGCTTAAATTTGATATAAATTGCTGTTAAATTAGTGGGTTTTTATTAATTAAAAATTAACTATAAATATTACTTTAGTTGTCTCGGCCATGTTTTAATACACATATACATAACATTTCAAAATTCTGGCTTCCAAACTTTGGATTTGTATGGAATTAAAAACAGACAGACAAATTTTCATTTTTATATGTTAGATTATGTAAATATAATAATTTCTTGTACTCTAAACTTAAGATATAGACTAATAAAGGCTGTCTCAAAATAACCGATATTTTAGGTTGCTGCCCTTTTCCTTTTTTTGCATTTAAACTAAAGTAGACAATTTTAAATCATGGAAGTGTACATAATTAAACTGGTACAAATTGTAAAAATTATTATTATTTTTTTTTTTTACATTTTTTAATAAAAAATTTTAATTTCAGCTCATTTTATAAGAACATGATTTTAACAGCTTTTATAACTGAGCAAGCTATACACATAGCTTGCTCATTATAGCTAGGTTTCTCATAAAAAATCACCATATTTATAGAATAAATAATCTTCTAGTAATGAACACATACTTGCATAATCATTGAGTGTATACATCACTGATATCACATTATCCAAACATGGCCAGTGATTAGGATTGCATTTAAGACCCTGAAATTACAAAAAAAAATTATTTTTCTTTTTAAAAAGTTAAATCTTATAACATACATTTGCCAAAAAGCATACAGTAATAATTTTCACATTTGTTATAATACAGATGATTGAAAACAGCAAAATAACTAACAATAAATTTGTTAAAAATATGTTTTAGAAATTAACTAACAAGAACATATTAAATAAATCTTTTTATTTTTAATTGCTTTTAATTATCTTAATTTCCTTTCAGTTCATTCACTTAAGCTGATATTTTATCACTTTAAACCCTTAACTGTCACAGGCATATATATATACGCCTTCAGAGAATACCTGCATATATTTGGGGAGCTTAGATGACAGCAGGACAATTTTCACGTGCAGAGTCATGTTTTGCACACTTATAACATGTGCATTTTCTTACTGTTATTTCAGAAAACTAATCGCCACCTTATTTAACTTTAGAATTATATTATTAAATAAGGCATTGGAGATTGCGTCAGATTTCGTCGTTAGTTAAGGGTTTAATATAGCTCAAATGATGACATAGATACACAAAATTACTGGTCTACAAATGTTTTTTAAGGAACTTAATATAGGGCTGGCACTGATGACTATATTTTATTATTTTGTTTAGTACTATTTCAAAACAATAATCTTCTTGATAGATTTCTATTAACCTCTGATAGATTATTATTGTTTAGAAATAGAGGTAGACAAAATTTTTAAAAAATGGTTGGTAATACTTTGGTTTTCTATACTTGTGTTACATGCATATATTTTTGCAGTAGTATGCTTTAGATTTTAGCCAAGACATTCTTCCAAATATTTTATAAAGAAGTAGTAAAAGCCTATTTTTATCCAATTCCAGCAGCTTGGTTCCAGTTGAATTGGGTTAGTTATTTTGATATGGGTGTGATTAACTCTAATTGTTTCAGAAAGGTTTTGACTCTTGCAGGAGGGTTTGGGTTAACAAGATTTTTCAAAAGAAAGCCCAAAATATTTTTTCATATTAAAAAACATATTTGAATATAAATAAGTAATATACTTATTTTTTGACATAAAAGGTAAAAGATATTAGATGTACAATTGTACATTTTTTTTTTTCATAATTGTATTAAAAAAGTGATTAATTATTTATCTTTTTGGATTAAAATGCACTGGATTTGGGACAAATTTCAGGTCAAGTTAAATTTTTTGTCACTAAAAGAAGCACTTCTGAAGCAGAACAGGGGCACTTACATTATTTCCAAGAGAAACTGTGTTGTTGTATTTAGTATGTAAGGCTATTTTTCGGTGTGATATGAAAAATTAAATAACACTGATTTTTAATAATTTTAATAAGTATAAATAATGTAATAAAAAAATAAATTACAACAAGATTTTATAATCTTGCATGTTTTTCTTTATGAAAATGAGGTAGATCTATAATTTGAGCAACTTGTGAGGTACACAGATTTAGAACTACTGTGGTATGGGGAAAATTAATAGAAGTACATTTCACTATTTTCAAAGAAGAGCAAGGTGCATTTTACCAACTTTTAAAGAGGTTCATGTGCTGCACTCTTAAATAATTGCCTAGAAAGTACATTGTATCAGGTATAATTCACCCTTGCCCAGTGCAGGAATCTAGGATAGAATTTCACTATGAATAGTTTTAAGTTCTAAAATGCAACACTGCATTAAAACCAAAAACGCATCACAAAAGCAACTCTGAAAGATGCCCTCTACCCCAACCTTTCGCTTAATTTTGGATTCCTTACAAAGGAAAAAAGGGGTAATATGTATAATGACTTTGAGAGAAGAAAAGAAACTTTGGAAGAAGTAGATAACCTTAAAGGTTGTTTGAAGCTGATGCAGAAAATAATGGATGTCGTTTTTAGGAAAACAGTATTATTATTTGTTTAGTGAAAGGAATGAAAAGCTGGAAGGAAATTAATGCACATCAATTTTTGGTTTATGCATTGCAAAATTTTAGAGGCTCTAGATGACTGCCCAATTTGCAAACATGGCACAGTATTTTTATAATACAAACATACTATTATTACATCCTTTCTTTATTATTTATCACTTTTATTTGGATAAATAAAAAAGTTATTAAAAGAAATGTTAAAGATATCTTACTTTTAAATATTTTTATCTAATTTGGTTACATTGTAATATTTAAATTTTGACATAGATTTTTTATGCACTTCCATTGAATTAATTTAATTCACATTTTGAATACTTTTCTACTCCTAGTGGCAATTGAGTATTTTATAAATTTTTACTATGAGTATTTATGGTATTGATTTGCTTGTCTTTTCTTATACTTGTTTAGAAACTTCCATAAAAATTCTTAAATTTTATTGCATTTTAACATGTTATGAAAAAAGAAAACTTCTTTGAGAATCACACTAAAAACAAATAAATAAGTTTTTAAATTGTTTTCAATAATATGTAGATACTAGCTGTCCTGCTCGGCATTGCCCGGGGCTGTGATAATAACCTTAAATGAAACTCAAACTTGTATGATTTTATATCTATAACTCCAGTTTGTTTAAATTTGTCAAATTTGAATAAAAATTTGTAAATGAAAAAATCCAGAAAAATATTGAATTGAAAGTATAATCTATTTGGTATTTTATTTTCTATGCAATTTGATTTTTTGAGTCTATACGTATCGAAAGCGAGCAAAACACTTAGGTTTTTACTGATTTCATCAAAATTTTCACACATTTTATTTTGTAAAAAATATTTCTAACGTGTCCGAACATTTAAAATTTTTTGTTGGTGATGTAAATCTGGTTTATTGAGATGCTCTAAAAAGACTGTTAAAATAAGGATGTTTAGTCATTTTTAGCACAGAAAAAATATCGTTTCCGTGAGCCGTGAAGTGGCCTGAATTTGCCAGTGTATTTGAAAGGGTTAAAATTCATATTTTTTAAAACTGATTGCATCATCGGTTAGAATAAGGTTTCATTTTTAAGAAAATATTTTTGGTTTGTTGGTACCTCTAAAATTGTACCCTGGCGGGGCGTTCCCATAAGGGGGGAAACAAATTTCTGAAAAATGACCCTTTTCTTAATTTTTTTTTCAAACAGTTAACTAAGATTTTTTTTAAAATTGATTATGGCATTGAGACATAAGAGTACGATCTTTTAGAATATGTCTTCCATTTTTAACTTTACTAAGCAGTTTGGCCAATGGAAGTTAACAAATAATGACAAAATATCACTCAAAACTCCTTCTTCTCGATCTTCATTTCTTCTGATAAGTAAGTAGGGTCCCTGCTATGTTCTACCGCTTTTTACCTCTCGAAAGGACGGAGATTAATTTTTAATGAGAATTCTTTGTAATTTTTAATTAATAACTCAGCTAATTATTAGAAATTTTAAATTCTGAGTCTCAAGTACTCCAGGAGAGGGTTTGGAATAACCTCACACAAAATTTCAGCTTTGTACATGAGACAGATTTTCCTAGCCATTGCACACACACACAGAGCAAAACTTTCTTTTATTAGAATATATTTTTACCCACTCCAAATTATAATTTTGCAAGTCAATTGAGCTTAGCTATTTTCTATAGAAAACAATGATAACATAGTTTTCAGTGTATAAATCAACCCTATTGTTTTAACCATAAAAAGGCGTAATTTGAGTGTTCAGTGTATAAGTCGATTCCTTAATTCACCCATGAAAGAAATAATGGTTAGAATTTTTTTTTCTAAAGAGAAATTAATGTTTTATAATAATAATTACAGAAAATAACAATTTTTAATTATTGTGAAAAATGTGTCAGAAATGATAAATTTTGTAGGGAAAAACAACAGTGAAGAAAATATCAACACTTATCTTGTAACTAACCCTACAGATAAAAACCTTGATCGTCAGATGCATAATTTTATATCAGGTGAGTTAAAAATTCATCATTTTACTTTTAAAAGACATTATTATAACTGTGTTTGTTATACCTTCAAATTAAATAGGAAAAAAATAGCAAAACTGCTGTTTACCAGTAAAATATCCATGATTAAAGTTCTAATTTAATGATTAAATATAATAAAATCATCAGACACAAATGCTAAAGATTTCTTATAAAAAAGGATGGAAAAAAAGGGAATGTGTTCATGTTGACAGAGTGAATTATTCATCTTCAACCAAGACACAGAGCAAATATTTACAGAGCTCCGAATTTCTATGATTTTTTTTGTAACCATAACCCCCCCCCCCCCTACACACACACACACTCAAAAAAAGTTTTCATCTTACATTTATCAATAAAGTTAATGAAAAATTTAATAGAAATTACTGAAAAGTATGATTTTATTATTAAAAGAACTAAATTTCAGAAGTCAGCAGCTCTGCATTTCTCATCTGCTTCTATTTTTATAGTAAGAGTTTGTTTGTTGTCCAAATGTGAGATGCATTTCTTTAAAAAATCTTACTTTAGTTTAATGATTTCTAAAAAAAAATCATTTTGATTTTAAAAAGTCTTCATAGCTACATACTATTGAACCACAGATAAATGAGAAAAATATTGTCACAAGACTTACTTCCTCAAAACATAACCTTGCCAACGAAAAATTGGCAATCTTTAGTGAAGCTTTTCCCATGTTGTACCACATCATAACATCTGTAGAGTCGATTTCTAAGGCCTTTAAATGAAAAAAATAAAAAAAGAGAGATATAAGGTTGCTATCTAGCATAATTTTATTTTCTTAAAACACCCATGGGAGAACATTTAAAAATTAAATATAAGGGGAAAAAAACTAAAGTAATATAGAAAAATAAGAGCAAACAATACCTCTAAATAAAATGATACAGATGCATGCCAATCATCTTTCTCTTTACATATTGTAGCAAGGTTTTTGTAGACAAGATATTTTAATGTAAGTGCTGGTCCAAGTGGTCCTGCACTTTTTTCTTCTTTAGGTTGTGCCTAAAAAATATTTTTGAAAAATATAACATAAAATTGTAATGATATAAGAAGCTGAAATAATTCATACTAAATTAACAATGAAAGCAGCAAGGTTTAAAAAAATAAATTAAAATATTTAAAGGAAAAACCTTTAGAAATGCAGAAAAAAAAATCATGTAGAATTTTAGTTAAAAGTATTATAACTATAGCCCTATTCAATAACTTTTGTTTTGAAAATAAGGACCAAAATTCTTTTTTATATAACAAAATTTTTATAGCATACTATAAAAAATTTCCCCTCTATAATATAGAATCTAAAATAAAAATCATTTAATTATTCTTCTGATAGTTTAGTTAAAAATTCATGTTTCATTAGCCATATAAAGAAACCACATAACATTTTCAAAAGAAAGTGATTATTTTATAACAAAAATGTTTTTTTTTTTTTCATACTATCTCCATAATTACAGAAAAAATACTCCAAGGTTTTAAAGGCAACTTTAAAATTTTAAGGGGAATAGAAAATATACTTGAGTGAGGAAACTTTCCATCAGTGAAACAAATTTATTCATGTTTAGCTTCATAAAGTGTATTTAGTATTAAAAGTCTTGATAGTAACATTTTTATATAAATATGTTCAATATAATTTACTCAAACAAGAAAATGCAGACAATCGGTAGTACAGTAGAATATTTTGTATTTACCAATAGCATAAGTTTTTTCTTGAATTACCTTGCACTTTAAAAAAAGATTATAAATTTATAATAAAATAAAAACTTATGGTTAATTTAAACTTATGAAAAGTGTAGAATTATGAAAACATAGAATGCTGGAAATCAATAAAGTTATACAAAACAAACTTCAGAAAATGCTTTTTTAAATTTTAACTTTAAATCTTCAGATTTGGCTGTAAAATTTATAATTTTCTGGAGAGATATATAAAAAGATGTAGGTTTTATAAGAGGGTATTAGAAATATTTAAGCAGTACATGTTGCCGAAAAGTGTTCTTGTTCTTATAAATATTTCCAAACCATCAATATGTTGTTGGAAATATTTACTTTTTAAAGTCAGTTATACATATTTAATGATCATAAATTAATCAAAATACAAGGTGTTTCTAAATGAATATAGGGGTTTTAACACTTGGTAGTATTTATTGCATAAAACTTAAAATTATAATTAATACATAAAATGAAAGCGAAAGTCAAACAGTTTTACCTACAAGCTTACAAGTATTCAGTGTGAGCACCTTTCATCACACGGCACACATCAAGTCGATAGCTCAGTTCTTCCCAAACACTGATTAGTGTTTGTGGAGTAATTTGTTGCAAAGGCAGCTAGTTATTTTCAAACAGATGATACCATCTACGGATGTTATTATCACTTGGGGGACCACATCTGAACTTAATCCAGAATGTACGTTGCACAGTAGCTACAAATTCTTACTACAAAATGCCTTCTATTCATTAGTCACCATTTTTGCTACCAGCGCTTTCTAACGGATGACGGAAGAAACATTGCATATGCATGCACAGGTACCAACAAGCTGTTTGAGTTGCTCTTTCATTTTATGTATTAAGTATAATTTTAAGTTTTATATAATAGATACTATAACCATTCTACTTTCCATAAGTAGAGGTTACAATCTTTAAAAAGGGACTCATCACTTCAAATAAGAAATGCCACTCTATATTTATTTTAGTACAAAGTAATGTTTAATGAATATCTGTACTATAAGACATATTATTTAGATGATTACTTTACATATTTACAGTACTAAAACTCAGAAGAAATCTGTTGAAAACATTTTATCATTTTTCCTTCTCTCAAAACAATCTCCGGGGAAAAAAAAACAAGACGGCTTGCATATCTAACACCTCTACATTCTCTCTGCTATAAAAGCTAATCCGCAATGAATTATGGGAAAACTTATTTGGCAGCCTGCTAAACTGTCGTGTGCTGCCATCTAGCGTATCAGTATTTAAATATTTGTTACATGCTCTCCCTCTGGTTCCTTAGGCATCTCAGCAAGGGACCAGGAACATTTTTCTTTGGCCTACCACGTTTCCTAAGTGGACTAACTGATTGGTCGGTAACATTGTTACAAAGTTTTAGGGCAGATGTATGGTAAGTTCCTAAGGGAACTTCGGGAGCTTGTAAACTGGCAACTTCATAGGAAGTAGGCGAGCACTGTGTGAGCACTACATAGGGTCCGTCACGTCGAGGACTGAATTTTGCAGTTCGTTTCTGACCAGCCTTGCTAACAGGATGGGGTTCTACCCATACATGATCACCAGGAGAATACTGAGATCCTTCTATCCATCTTCTGTTCACATACTGTTTTCTTTTGCGTTGTTCGACTAAATCTTTCACTTGCTTAGTGAATTTAGCAAATTTGTTTGGTTTCGGGTTTATCTCAATGGAGACTGTACTGATTTCACAGGAGGACGGGGTGGCTCCTCCCCCTGGCTGAAAGATGGGGTCATACCCTTTCAGCAAGTAATTTAATTCTGACTTCTGGCCAGAACATTCAAGAGGCTTTGGAACAGGATCTGCAAAACCATACTTTATATGTGGCATATCGCCGAAGTACCAATGTTTGTTCTTAACGTCTGGTACAAACCCTGATTTATCAAGAAAGTCTCTTCCTAAAAGGGTTCTGTTCCCTTTAGCTTTAGGTAACACAATAAAATCTGTATGAACTTTTCTTCCTTCAATTTCTACAGTAACAGTCGTGGTCAAACTGTCTTCTTTTGACCATTGGCCATTTGCTAAGAGCATGTTCAAAGAGGTCTTCTGAAACGTGGCACCTTGTTCTTTTAACACATAATACAATGATTCACTAGCCAGGCTGTGACTAGATCCGGTATCTATGCAGGCTTTGCCATAGACACCATTAATTTTCAGGTTTACTGTGGTTAAAGGTGTGGTTGTGGTTGAGCACGTGTATATCTGGATTTGCTCAAACTGAGAAGATTCAGTTTTTACCATAGGGTTGCAAGTAGGGCACTTAGCACGAATAAATCCTAGAGCACCACAACCATAACATTTCAAGGCTGGACGACCTTCAATCAGTGGTGAGGGATTCACCTTTCCGTTGTCTGACAGCATTATCTTCTTTGAGTAGAAGAATTCATTCGGAACCGTTATATTAAAAGAGCTCGAGGATACACTCTCTTTCGGTTTTGACCAGTTTTTATTTTTCTGGTGGGTTTCCACTTCTTTGGATTTTACGGGATTTACTCTTAGAACATCGTAAGCATCTAGCTTTTCTACTAATTCATTTGGATCATTTAAATTAGTCCAAACGTCTAAAAAATGTTCTCTATGCTGTGGGGAGCACCTTCTCTTTAATTTGTCAGATAAAATAAGACTTTTCAAATCTTCGAATGAAGTTATGTTGAGCTCAGATAGCCAACCTTCAAAGTATTTTCTAAGCTCGAAAAATAATCTTTCCAGGTACTTTCTGGAATTTTCTTGTGCTGAACGAACAGGATTCTAAATTTTTCAGCGGTCAATTTGAATTGTTTGAACAACATTGCCTTGATGTGTTGGTAGTCCTGGGCCTTTTCTTCCGGTTCCCTAGCAATGAGTCTAGCAATATCACTAGGTAAAGCACTTATGAGGTATGTAACCCAATTTTTTTCCGGAACCCCTAGGACCTTTAACTGTCGCTCACACAGCACTAAGAAGATGTTCATATCATCTTCGTTTGGGCATAAACAGGGAATCAATTTTTGTAGGTCGATTCGCGTTTTTTCGTAAGTGCACCTATTACTTTCTAACTCTGAGTTAGATGCCGAAATCGGATGGGTAAGGCGTAATTTTTCGAGTTCGAAAGCTCGTTCGCACTCTAAATTTTCTTGTTCGATTTTACGTTGTTCTTGTTCGAAAACACGTTGATTTTCTAAATCTAAGTGCTCTTGTTCAGTTTTCCTATTCTCGACTATAGTTATAAGTAAGTTTTTAGTATAATCTTCCTCGTAATCAGCGTGTGTTGTAATTAAATTACATAAATCGACCATTTTCATTTCTTCAGTGGCAGTTAAGCCTAACTCATCGCAAAGGACGTATAGATCCTCTTTTTTGCCCTTCCCAAAAAATGCCATTTTGTTTAAATTTAACAAAACTAACAACTAAAATAAAATTTTGATTTAAAAAATTCCACTTCAAGAACTAGAATTTGAATTTAAAATTTCAAGCAAAATTTTCAAGAACAAGAATTTCAAGTTAAAAATTTCAATTAAAAATTTTCAATTTCAAGAACAAAATTTTAGATTTTTCTACACAAACCTATCCTTACACTCAGGGATTTCTTCTTTACAGAAATCATAACACACTAAAAAATATGTATATATTCAAAATACAATATAAATATAAATGCAAATTAATATAATATCACAAAATATAAAACTTTATTTACTTAATCTCTTTCCTTAGGAAAGTAAACCAAATTGAACTATTTCAATTTATCCTTACGTAATATGATATTACTATATTTTTAAGAAAACACAAAAAATTTTTATAACTTCAATGTTAACTCTCAAAATAAAACAAAACTAAATTATTATTACACAGTTCTTAACTTTCAATTTCTTTTAAAAAAAGAAAAGAAAAAAAAATAATATTATGTTAAGCAAGAATTTTTTAAAACTTTCTTCTCAAAAGCACCCTTTCTATTTTTGTTCTAAGAACACAATTATTCAAAATTAATTAAAATTACTTTACTAGCAAAGTAATTCAAAATTGTTCTCAAAAGAACACAATTTACTTCTGTTCCGGGAAACAAAATTCCTCTCTCTTTTTTTTTTTTTACCTTTTAAAACCAATTTAAATTAACCTATAAGAAAACTTATTCTTATAAAAGCTCTGTTCAGAACTTAATTTCCTAACTTAATAAATCAACGTTATTCAAAATAAACTCAACTTAGTAAGAAAGAAAAGAAAAAAAATATTTATTCTATCGTAAATATCTGTCAAACGATACCATTTTAATAAAATACAGTTTATTAAATTCAAAACGAAAAAGTTTTCTCAAATTAGAACACAAAATATAATTTTCACATCAGTAAGCAAAATATATCTTAACAGAACAAACTTTGTTCTTAAACCACCCTTAATCTAAACTGATCAAAGATTTTTGCTTTCAAAATTTAATTCTTACAGAAAACTTTTACGTTATGTAAGATTTCTAACTTCAGAACATTTTTACCTCGTCTCATGACGAAACAGGCACAAATTATTTTTTTTAAGAGAAAATTATATACTTTCAAATACTATCTTAAACAATTTTAATATCAAAAAGTTTAATAACATAAAATAAACAATATGAGAAAAGTTTACTAAAATAAAATTACAACCTTATCTTCTTATTACTGCTGTACGTATCTATATTTTTATCTTGAAGAACTATAATACACTTTCTGCCCCGAAGTCGACGTTCAGTTAGTAGAGTATGAGAACACTTTCACACCACTATTTGACGCATACATGAAGCTCATGTAGAACAACGATCGTTATTTTCCTTCAAGACTATTGAGAACACACGGCATATTTTAATTTGCCTTAGCTTGTATCACAGAAGCGACGTTAGTTGCAACACAAGATAAAATACTTCGATAAAGCACCATCTTCTTTTGAAGGATATATTTCATTTCGAAATAGCTGAGAACAAACGGTGATAAAATACTTCCATAAAGCACCATCTTTCTTTACTCGGTCGGTCGTAGATTCAGGGCCCAAAGTTGGGTAGCCATTTATAACCATTCTACTTTCCATAAGTATAGGCTACAATCTTTAAAAAGGAACTCATCACTTCAAATAAGAAACGCCACTCTATACTTTAGTACAAAGTAATGTTTAATGAATATCTGTACTATAAGACATATTATTTACATGATTACTTTACATATTTACAATACCAAAACTCAGAAGAAATCCGTTGAAAACATTTTATCATTTTTCCTTCTCTCAAAACAATCTCTGGGGAAAAAAAAAAACAAGACGGCTTGCATATCTAACACCTCTACATTCTCTTTGCCGTAAAAGCTAATCCGCAATGAATTATGGGAAAACTTATTTGGCAGCCCGCTAAACTGTCGTGTGCTGCCATCTAGCGTATCGGTATTTAAATATTTGTTACAATACTACAAAGCGTTAAAACCTCGATATTCATTTAAAAACACCCTGTATAATAATAATAATTAATTAGTCGGATGTGCCAATCCTAAAACTTCTACCTCATACATGTTAATACCTCAAAAATTGCTATCACAGTGAATTAAATGACAATCTATGGCCATCATGAATATTCTAAAGGTATAGTTTTATTGAATTGTGTGCATTTGAAAAGGACATAGAAGCATCGAATTTTTCAAACAAATCATTGAATTTCGGTACCCACCCTCTTACGCAACCAATTCCCAACATAAAGAGCATAAAAGTAGTATAAACACTCAAGCTTAATAAGGATTTATTTATGTGAAAAGTGTAACAGAATATGAAATTTGACTAAATTCCGTGTATTAATTTTTGAGAGATAGATAATGCAAAAAGCATGAAAAATGCAGCATAGCTGCAACACCTGGTATATAATTTAGAAGAAAACCTAATCAGCATCAACATAATTTAGAAGAAAACCTAATCAGCATCAACATAATTTAGAAGAAAACCTAATCAGCATCAACTAATGTCAAAGTCTTAACAAAATACGAAGTTTGATGAAATTCCTGATGAAATGCATTAGTTCTTGAGATATGGCTATTGCTAAAATCGTGCAAATGCCAAAAAATGCAGCATAGCAGCACCACCTGTTGGGTGATTTACACAAAAACTAATCAGCACCAATTTACATCAATGTACTGAATTTAAAATTTTATTCAATTCCGTGCATTAGCTCTTGAGATAGAGTACTCCCACAAAATTTGTGTCACATACCAACAGACATATATTTTCTAAAAATAGCCAAATTGCGTCCTGGACTTTCTAAAATAGATAAATCCATCGAAATTTTACAATTCCAATACTTTCTTCTAGTAAAGATAGAAGAAAGTAATAAAGGACAGGGATGAAAACAACAAATTTGTCAAAAAACATAAATATACATGAAAATAAGGTTCATGCTAGAAATAAAAAGGACAAGGTGCTAGTCATTAAAAAGTAAAAATGTGTACAAATTCAAGTAGAAAACAGGTACTAATTCAGAAAAAAAGCCTCATTTCTATAGAAAATTTGTTGTTTTTAGTAATAATAATAATAATTAATTATTAGATAATGATAAATAAAATAACAAATTTTAAATGATTTATTAATTAGGAATAAAAAATAATTACAAAATGATCGAGTAATGTCCTATATTATATTAAAGAAGTGAAAAAGTTCTAAGATTTTTCAAAAGCTCTCAGCTCACTCGCAGATTTAGAAATATTACAGCATAAAAAAATTTTAACAAATGATATCTGGATACAACTAGAGGTGCATTTCAATATTTTTGAAAAGAACAGGATGCATTTTATTAATTTAAAAAAGGGACAATCCATTGCATCCTTAACCTCTTCAAAATGACCATCCCATATACTACTTTTTATTTTTTAGAATCATTAATTCTAAATAGTGAATTCTCTTTATTTAATTATATGGTACTACTTAGTTATCCCGTCGACCAATTTTGCCAAATTAAATAAATCGCCAAATTATACAGATTGACATAATGATTTATTTTAAATAATGAAAGAACAAATAAATTAATATAACATTAATAAAAATACAAATAAAACGTCGAAATAAAAATCACTTGATGACGTAAACACGTGTAATTTACTTGAAGTCAAGTGAATGAGACTTTTACGATCAAGCATTATTGGCATTTAATCTTATAGTTTGGCGATAGATTTTTGGTCAACAGGATAACTAAGTAGTACCAATTATATTAAATAACATACTGCTAATAAATTAATGTTCTGAAATAACGGTACTCAAAAATAAAGATTGTATGCTTCCTATACAACCTGAACATGTGCTGCTTGTCCTGAAGGAGTTAAATAATGGCTCAGTAGGAACACTACATGAAAGAATAAATAAAGCAAAAATAAAATAAAATACTACTACCTTACTGTAACATCTCCATTTTTATAGAGAAGTAAATTTAGACAATTAATTACATTAATATTTAACTAAATGTTACTAAAAAAGTATTAAAATGATTGAGAGAAAGAGAGGGGGGGAAAAAAGAGCTTTCTCTCCAAATAAATAAAATGTTTTAAAAATCATCAATTTGCTGAGAATTTTCATCCTAACATTGAAAAAATAGCTAGCAACTTGGAGAGTTCATTTTTGAAAGACTGGCAAAAGCCATCTATATACAGTAAATGATTATTATAAATGCTAAATAAACATAAGTCATAAATTAACTAAACAAAGGAATATAGAAAATATAGTAGCAAACCTGGGTTAAAAATTCCATTTCCGCAAGATCTCTAAACGTTTCCTCTGCTTCTTCAAGATCCCCTTCATATTGTTTTCTAAGAGCAGAGTGATACATAGAATAAGCTTCTTCTTCCTAATGGGCAGAGTGGAGTGGGAAATTAAGTTTGCAATGAAAAACGTGACTAACCAGAGATGAAAATCAAAAATTAATTAATTTTTTCTAAACAATTGTTAACTATAATCTCAAAAAACAATTACTGAGGAAAATAAAACTTTAACTAAAAATAAAAAACAATTATAGTACATCATAGTCTTTTTAAGAGTGTTGACAATAGAATTATAAAAATTTGTTAAAGTATATTCACAATTTGCAATAAAAAGCAGGTTATGAATATAATTACGTGTCCAACGTTTCTCGGGGTTTCCATTTCCTGTGATTTATTCTGCATAACTGATTCACATATCAGACCAGATGTCATAGTCATTAGGTTTCTGGGTAATTTATGTGTCTGCCAGTTTTGTCCAGGATAGTTCAGTTGGTAGAGCATTGGTGGCTTCAGCCAAAGGCCCCTGTTTCAAATCCTGGCTTGGACACTTTTTTGCACAGTTTGAAAAATTTACAACTTTAATTATTCATCTGTAAATACATATCCAGCGTTTTTCTGGAGTTATATTAGCTGCATTTTATGAATATAATGAAGTGTCCAATGTTTCTTGGTTGGTTGTGTTTATAATGGCAAATTATCAGCACAAGGGATATAGGCCCTAAGGAAGGGGAGTGCCCTCCGAGGGGGTCTTTCTAAGGGAGCCTAACCCGTATTTACTTTTGAAAACCCAAAGTTCAAAGAAAACCACGGAAACTCTGAACGATTAGGCCGACAGGCGCGATTGGGATCAAACCCAGCACCTCCCGTCTACCAGCTTCGAGAGCAGAACCTCTTAGCCACACCAATGTTTCTTCGAATTTCCATTTCCTGTGATTTATTCTGCATAGCTGATTCACATATCAGATCAGAGTCATGTCATAGTCATTAGGTTTCTGGGTGAATCATGTGTCTGCCAGTTTTGTTCTCGTATACCCATACCTCAGTTGCTAGAGGATTGGTGGCTTCAGCCAAAGGTCCCTGGTTGGAATCCTGGCGTGGACACTTTTTCGTCCAGTTTGGAAAATTTACAACTTCAATTATTCATATGCTTATTACATTACAGTAAACTCTGTATAAGGTGGAATCAGCCAAAACCAAGAAAATTTCCTGTTACAGGCAAGGCCATAATCAGTAAAATATTTCTAAGGGAGATTTGTATTCCTAAATTTAATTCTTATTATCTTATTTTAAATCCACTTCTTACTAATTTAACAGATGAGTTTTAAAAGACATTTTATTAGAAATTCAAATTATTCAATAATATAATTACAAAATAAAATTTAATCTTTCAGCCTTCTTTATTGCAAATAAATTTATAATCCCAACCTCGATGATACTTCATCGAGGTTGTTAGTGTCAACCAAATTAATGTTTTCCAAAGGAAGTTTTGTAGAGATACTTCAAATTTTTTAATATGAATATGAAAAATGTCTTCCCCAATAGACTACATCAGAAAAGTTAAGTTTGTAGATATTTAAAATAACATTCACACTACATTTTTCAAAAGCTTCTGTTAAATAAAATTGACAATCTATATCAGGATGTTGCAATCATTTTATTTGACAGCACTGACATTCTGCTTTCACAAAGTTTCATTCCTAGAAATTCACATGAATTTCAATGATTACATTGAACCCTGCATTAATTTTTGCAACATATTGGCAGAATCTAACAATAAAGAGATATTGGCAGAGAATTTCTATTTTTAAAACTCAACCACTTTGACTAATAATGATACATTCATAGTCATTCTAATAGAAATTTCAGAGGGGGGTTCAAACCCTGGAAATCTCCTTACTGGCTATGGCCTTAGTCAATGGTCATGAACAATATTTGACCTTACGCAAACTTTACATCTATGGATTTCCAGGATTTTCTGTGTTAGACAGATTACTGTCTTACACAGAATCTGGTGAGACAAAGTTTAATGTATCAGAGTTCAACTGAATTATAAATAACAATTTTGATATGAGACTTTTTAATAAAGATATATTTTATAATAATCTGTAAGAAAGGAATATTTTGATAAAAATTTTGAAAATAAATGTATTCAAACTTTGTCAGAAGCATATGGAAAAATAATTGGGCTTTGAGCAATGCAAAATAAATAAATAATGCTTTTATTCCTTAACCATGAATGCAAAACTGTTTATTGTTATTTAAAAAATAATAAAAGATGAAGATGTGTTAGATTTCATCGTTTTACACTATGTATCAGTAAAAAAATTACATCAAATGTAATATTAAATGTATCTAAAAATCCATGTGCAGTCTTGTGTAATACACATTTCAAAATCTTAAAAATTAAAAAAATTAAAAACAAGTGGGCCAGTGTGATCACAGATCGCACAGAGGGTTTCGTTTAATATTCCTTTCAAAACACTTTATCCTTTTGTGAAATCTGTTAGTTCCACATTTCACAACCAAGGGGCGCACTCTATTCTACACAAACCTCTATCCGAACGAAACTCCGTTTTACAACCTATCCGTAGGTATATTAGTCGAGAGGATCGGGTCTATAGCATCCGAGATAGGTAGGCGCCCCCTGGTGGTAAAAAGTGGAACTGAAATATGTAAGGCTATGTGCATAATATGAAAGAGTGGTCAAAGTGGTGTCAGCAAAAGTTAGAAAAGTACCCACCGGGTGCAATGGGGGGAGGTTAGAAAAATTGCTTAAAATACACAAGTTTAAATAAGTGGGTAAATAATGTAAGACTTTTTGAAAATTTTATGATTTTTCGTGTGATTGCAAGTGTTCTGCTATACGTATGCAAAATTACAAGTCTTCAACTTAAATAGGGGCTTAGTTAGAAAAAAAAGCTTAAAATACACAAGTTAAGAGCCCAGAGGGTTAAATATAAGACTTTTTCAAAATTTTATGATTTCTCGTTTGATGCGAGGTGTTCCGCTATAAGTATGTAAAATTTCATGTCTTAAACTTAATTAGGGGCTCAGTTAGAATAAAAAGATTAAAATACACCAGATAGAGCCCAGAGGGTTAAATATAAGACTTTTTCAAAATTTTATGATTTGTCGTTTGATGTAATGTTTTCAGCTATAAGTATGCAAAATTTTAAGTCTTCAACTTAATTAGGGGCTCAGTTAGAACAAAAAGATTAAAATACACATGTTGGAACCCAGAGGGTTAAACATAAGACTTTTTAAAAATTTTAGGATTTATCGTTTGATGTGAGATGTTCAGCTATAAGTATGCAAAATTTCAAGTCTTAAACTTAATTAGGGGCTCAGTTAGAACAAAAAGATTAAATACACAAGTTAGAGCCCAGAGGATTAAATATGACTTTTTCAAAATTTTAGAATTTGTCGTTTGATGTGATGTGTTATTTTTCGTTTGATGTGAGGTGTTCAGCTATAAGTATGCAAAATTTCAAGTCTTAAACTTAATTAGGTGCTCAGTTAGAATAAAAAAATTAAAATACACAAGTTAGAGCTCAGAGGGTTAAATATAAGACTTTTTCAAAATTTTATGATTTTTCGTTTGATGTGAGGTGTTCAGCTATATATAAGTATGCAAAATTTCAAGTCTCCAACATATATAGTTTCTGAGAACGGGCTCTGTGACGGACAGACAGACAGAGGAGCGAGACGAATAGGGTTTTGTCAGATGAACAAAACCCTATAAAGGGCAAAAATATTTATTTTTAAAAAAGTAGTATGGCTTTTTAAAAATTCAATTTTTTTAAAACTTTTTTTAAATTTTAATTAAATATGCAGTTATATATATATATTTTTTTTTCATAATGTACTTTTAGTTGAACACAGAAATGCAGTGAGTTCACAATCTGAACAATATTTTTTAAAATAAACAAAACTGTTTGAAAGGTAAACTGTCCCTAAAAAAGTAGTAATTAAAACAACTTCTTATATTACCTGTGCCTCCCTCGTAGCAAGTTCTGGATCACCATTATCATCTGATAAAGATGACTCATTTAAAGCACTAAACTTCATCTGCAAGATAAATAAAAGACAACTGTTTTACTCAAATAAAGAAGAAAAAAGGCATCACTGAATGAGTAAATTTAAATTAATACATATGTATGTACTTTTTAAATCACCTTACAAATACACAGAGATCTCACTCACTCAAAAAGATTTGTAACAGGATAAACACAAGTTTTGTAGCAAAAGAACAACAACTTTGTAGCAAATAAAAAAAGAAGTTTTGAAGAAAGATAAAACAGCAACTTTATCAAAAAAGTTTACTTTTGTAAAAAAAAAAAAAAAAAAAAAAAAAAAAAAAAAAAAAATCTGAGTCAAATTCTTTATCTCATCAACCCTCTCAAGAAAAATAAATTTTTCTTCAATGAAAATTTCATCCTGGAATTAAAATAATTGCTTATATGGATAAACATAGAAAACAAACTACACTTTTAAAATGAATTATAAATACACATAACACACATGTTCTACAAGACTATAACTTTAAAACATTATTAATGTACAAGAATAAGATTTTTTTTGAAGCAAAAAAACACATTGATTCGATTATACAAGGTAGTTCAAAAAGGCCACATCCAAATGGCACATGAAGATGTGTCAGGTCATGAGGAGCAAGAATTACATAGGAACTGGAGGTCGGAAATGCGATCGTGACGGTGCAATTGCATTGTGACCGTGACACAAAGAAAAGATATGCCTTTATTTTACAAAAAACTTAATCGAAGTACAAAATACAAATGAAAAATGTTACAACTCATAACAAGTACTTAAAATGCGCCCCATTAGCCGTGATGCATGCTTCACATCGGCACCACATGGAATTGCGAACACGTTCTAATTGGCCATGGAGTCTCCTGGACACATGCCGTTGCTTCAGTGATCCATGCCATGAGGTCCATGGCCAATAGAATGGATGTCTTGTACATCAGTAACTTAAGATATCCCCATAAGTAAAAATCCAGGGGGTTTAGGTCCGGGGATCGTGGTGGCCACAGTACAGGGTCGATTGGAACGTGTTTGTGATTCCATGCGGTGCCGAAGGGAAGCATGCATCATGGCTAATGGTATTTTGAGCACTTGTTATGAGTTGTAACATTTTTCATTTGTGTTTTGTACTTCGATTAAGTTTTTTGTAAAATAAAGATCTTTTTACACCGTTTATTATCTTTTTATTTTGCGTCACGGTCACAATGCAATTGCACTGTCATGATCACATTTCCGACCCCCAGTTCCTATGCGATTCTTGCTCCTTATGACCTGACATCCTACACTTGCCACTTAGACATGACCTTTTGAACCACCCTGTATATATTACAATAAATTTTAATATTAGTTTTGTATTTTAAATATTTACGCATGCAAATACTGAAACAGATAAAGTGATTTTAAAAGGTTTACACATAGCTAATTGGCTAACACAATTTCCATATTATAAATTAATATTAATCTTATAAATACAATTTGAGGATTTATATCATTAATGCTGGTAGAATGAAATTCAGGTGAGGTAGGTGAAGAGAGTAAGATGTTTTGTGATAGGCTAATACCTTATAATAAACAAATATCACTATTACTCTCAGTAATATTTTTTTTTCTTCTAATGTTTGGTTTTTTTTAAGCAACTGGAAAGAAAACGTTTACCATTTTGGCTAAGATGTGTTATTATCCCACCCTCCGCGATGTTGAGTATTTGGCGATTTTTATCGCTCTGGCAACCCCGGCGTTTGGCGTCTAGTAACTTATTATGGCAACCCCCTTTTTTACGACGCGAGTGCGTGAACATTCATTTCACTGCCGGGTGTCGTTGCTGATGGTTGGTTGACTCTTGTACCAGATACTCTTTGATATCGTGTTCTATGGCTGTCTTTTTATTTTTATGTTAAATTTATTGGATGTATTTCATTGACTATAGTTTCTGTAGTCCGTTTAAACGCTCTTGCTGAAGTAATTAAGAAATATGAGGAAATTTTGACATGAAAGGGGGATTTGTTTATAGCGTGTCAATGCGTATTAAGCCTATTTTGGAAAATGACGGCGGTGTTATATTTTGTGCTGTAGGTTTCAAGAAAGCAGATGTCTGTTAAGGTATGTTGATAATTTTATGTATATTTTGTTGCTTTAAGAGTTTTTTACATTTTGAGATTGCTACAAAACGAGAACTAATGAATTTTGAGAATTCTATATCGCGAAAAATGTTGAATTCGGCGATGTTTTTTTTTTTCGGAAAATGAGCGCGAAGCGCTCATACAACTATTGCTGATTGCCACTTTAGCGAGTCTCGTTTTTTAGGTATATTTTGCTGTTTTAAGAGTTTTTTACATTTTGAGATTGCTACAAGACGAGAACTGCTGAATTTTGAGAATGCTATATTAGCGAGAAATGCTGAATTCGACGATGTTTTTTTTCCGTTAAATGTGCGCGAAGCGCTCATACAAGGATTACTGATTTGCCAGTTTAGCGAATTTTGTTTATTATTTACATTTTATTTTCGTTGAGCCAAACATGCGTAGAAACGGGTGCTTGGCGACATTTACTACTTGGCGGAAAAGGGGTTTTCTCGCCAAAAAAGTCCGAGATGGTGGAGGGTGGGATAATAACACATCTGTTCCACTATTTTTTAAAAAGTTCAAAGATATAGATAAAAAAAAAACAGCAGTACATGTCCTTCCTTGTACATATGATTCAATTAGTGTTCTGCGTGGGTTTGATTACACACAGCTTGAAAATAAAACTTGAAGTTGCTGTGTCAATCGAGATCTCAAAGCATATCCAGGAATTAATTACATAAATTCCTGTATTTTATTTTAATAATCACAAACTATATTCAACATTATTATTATTCAATAATTACAGATCAAGATCTAATTAACTTATAATCACAAACTTCAGGTCTGATGAATTATATGAATGTGTATTTTCAGAATTTATTAAACATTTTATTGTACTATAATTATCTTATATAATTGTAATTTTGTACTCATCATTTACCTATTAATCTACCAACTTTGTGTGTAGCATTGCTCTCAAGTCACTATTAGTCAATTTTATTGCTACTAAAATGGCACATATGACAGAATAACACAATAATACTTGTTTATGATTTATTGGAGCTGTCTCCGAGATATGTTTAGACTCAATTAACACCAGGACAAAGATCAACAGTCATGGGAAATTTTCATTCATTTCCAGACAAAATACATTGGCAGAATTACTTTATATATTCAAATTTTGGGACAGTAATATATTACAACATCAAATCCCCAGCGATCTCTTAGGTATCTTCGAGAATAAGGACTCAGCCATTGAGAGAACTGATCCCTAATGAAAGGCGGAGTACGCTCGCATACACAAAAGCTATGCAAACTATATATATGTAATAATTCTGTTTTCTTTCTGCAAGAAAGTCGGTTGTCTTTTTCTAGCTCTCCAGAAAATGATCTTAACTCTTGGGTTCTGAGAAGGGAGATATTAAAAAGCTGTTGGGATATATTTTTTGAAAATGCAGCACTGAGTGTTATGAATATTTAAATGACCATTGTTGTTAAAAGGTATGTTAACCCTTTGTATCACCACGTTGCATGTCTGCAACATACCCAAAATTCAATGTTACTCATACAGTGGACGTTAAAAGATTATTCTATTTATTGCTGCTATCTCCCAACTCAGCAGTTAATATTAATTGTTCATAGAATTCTAAACAAATAACGATACTAAGTTAATTTTTCATATTAAAAAGAGAGAACCAATGTTACAAAACACAAAATATAAGTATGTTTAAAACACATATAGCTATTTCGAAGCTGCTAAGGCTTCATCATCTGTGCTTAAAAATTAAAGATAGATTTAAATTAAAACTGTGGAATAAAAGAGGGAGGGAGACAGAGAGGCGTACCTCACATTTCGAACATCAACGGCGAAATACTGTTAACAAACAATCACGGAGGCGGTCTCACACACTCACAGGAAGACCAATCAAAATAACCCAGATGTTTTGGGAGAGATCAAACAAAGAGGAGAAAAAAAAGGAGGGGGAAGGAAGAGGACGGAATTAAAGAAATTGCAATTATATCTTTGAAAAATTGGGCATGCTGGACAAATCATTTACTAAGCTGTTTGAATTTTTCCATATGTGATAGGCTTTCCAAAAGTCAAAATCGTAAATGATGAGCATTTCTGTATTATTGAGACTTCGGAAAATTTAAAATTATGATTGTTGGACCAGCACTGATTAGCAACAGCAGAACGTTTGATGTCACAATTTTTGACACAAGTTTCATGCTCCCGTAAACGGACTTTAAAGGGTTGTTTCGTTTGAATCAATGTACGTTTTATTGCATTCGCAAGATATCTTGTAAATACCCCAATGTGAAAAACTGTCAATTGGATGTTTCAGATTTGTGAATTGAATTTTGTTAAAAGGAGTATAAACTAAATTCATTCTTTTGTTTGTTTCTCAGCTTAGAAAACTTAAACTAGCAATAAATGCAGAGATTCATGAATAAAAAAGAGAATAGAAGACAGTTTGCTAAAGACAGAAATCCAAATATATCTGATAAATTTATGTGAAGTACAATGATTAATCTTTCAAACCAAATATAATTCTGAATGGATTGGTTGTTTAAGATTTACCTCTCCTTTTTAAGGGGAAAAAAAAATCTCAATGTTGGATATATGCACGTTAAAGTGATCTTTGTTCTAGATAATGCATTACTGAAATTATCTAAAAGTGTTGTATTATATAGGATAAAATATTCTGTTTGAAAAATAACCTTACATGCAAACTTTCTTTCCCTTTTAAAGTCTAAAAGATTTCACTCTGAAAACACATTTTAAACAACTTCATTTACATGATTTTCAGATGCTCATAATATAAGTTGGCAATTGATTCAATAGCTCTGCTGCATAAGAGTTCAGAATCAAATTCCAAGTTCTTGAGTATCCAAAATGTCTGAGGATTAAATTTTTAGCCTAAAAAATCCTCATGCACCATTTTATCGATAAAATAAAGGGAAAACGTTGTCAAATTTTGGGGACTACAGTTTCTGGTAACACGGCTGTTATGTTTGCATAGACGTCTTTGATGATGAAATTTAAGATCACAACCCTCCTCAGTGTGGTTTGTCTTAAAAAAGCGAAATTGGGAAAAGTTTTGAAGATGGAAGTAGGGGTGCAGAATATGTCCAATCTGGCGATCTAGGATCGGGAAAAATTTTTGTCAACTTGGGAAATTCTGCAGAAAAAATAATGCAATTGATTTCGATTTTAACAATGAATTACATAACTCTTTGAGATAGAAAAACTTTCTCTACAAATAAAAAAATCCTTATGGTGACCTTCACAAAATAGAACTCAGGATAATATGTACCGTATATACTCACGCGTTAGTTGAGAAAATTTTGAAAAATAAAAAAATTCTATACCTATGGTAATACAGAATTTATGTAAGCCTATAACATATCGTAAAATTTTGGGGAAATTTTCATATGGATTCAGAGAAATGTTCGGAGTGAAAACATTTTCTGCACCCCTGGATGGAAGATATTTCTTTTTCAGATTTAAGTAATGAAAATTATTGTGCATTGATTTTTAAAAGTGAAAATTTAGTGAGCGTAAAATTTGAAATTGCTCGATTTTTTTGCTGGAAGGTTAAATTACTATATGCTATGCTGACCATAAGAAAAATGAAAATTAGACATTTTTAAGTGTTGGGTTCTGAGAAAGGAGATGTTAAAAAGCTGTTGGGATACATTTTTTGAGAATGTGGCACTGTTTTGAACATTTAAATGACCATTATTGTTAAAAAGTATGTTAACCCTTTGTATCATCACATTGCATGTCTACAACATACCCAAAATTCAATGTTACTCATACAGTGGGCTTTAAAATATTATTCTATTTATTGCTGCTATCTCCCAACACAGCAGTTAATATTAATTGTTCATAAAATTCTAAACAGATGACGATAATGAATTAATTTTTCATACTAAAGTTTCACTTATTTATCATTTCAGCAGTTTCACAGTGCTATTTCTAAAACTATCTTTGTAAACATTGTAAAATTAAAAAGGCTGGTGACATCCAAAAATAAATTTAATACAAAAGTAAATTTGTATATACTTTAGCATTTTGTATTAGAAAATTGACAATATTTATGAGAAGTATGTAACTTTCTGTTTGTTGGAGATAGGAAAAAAGTACCTCTTAGTCAAATATTTGTTATTTTTATGTTCTAATTTTTTTAATTATTTTTTACTTGTTTTAAATGATGTATTTTAACATCTGACAAGGAGAGGACTCAGGGTTGGGGACACAGAATCCGGCAACCCTTTGTGCGACGATAGGGGATAGTTAGTAGATAAAGATATCACAAGAATAAAGAGCAATATGCAAGGAAGTCTTAAAAAACAAGCCCCAAAGTCACCCAATTTTGATGCTTTACTACATAATCGGATAAATTACACACCTTCCTGAGCGGCCAAATGGTACAGTTGGCAGAGCGCCAGACTTGTAAATTTTCACTTTCAGAACTCTGTGGGTTCGATACTCCGACAAGACTTTCTTTTTTTCTTTCCCGCAGAGAAAATAATGATTAATTATTTTTGAACTACAATAAAAAAATATACATATATATATAATTATTTAAATTTAAGCTAAATATAAATAAAAACATACTTCTGTGCGCACACATATATACTTACTTATTTACAGAGAAATTGTAATTTTATGGATTTAATGAAAAGTAAAAAAAATAAATAAACAAAATAAACATAATTTAAATTCCTCAAATGGCAAAATTTTTATTTTATTCACATTTATTCATAGTTTTTTATATGAATAAACCTCTATTCTTCCCAGCTAAATCAATTAAAATGTGCTGCATAAAATTAAAATATGGTATTTTAACTTCATCTTTTCTAATACTTAACAATTTAATGTTTGATTTTTTCTTTTTTTTTTATGTCGGGATCTTATGTTTGGAATTAGAACAACTGTTTTCGACAATAAAAAATCTTTTCATGCCCATTAATATTTATTATGTAAGTTTGCAGGTGGTTTTTAGCAAAACATGTACACTATTGAAAATAAACAGAGTATGTTTAGAATGTTTAATCTTGCTTGAGTTAAAGTTTTAACGGTCATCTACTGTGGACTGAATGAGTATGGCATTTTGTTTTTAAAGTTTTGTGTTGATTAGACTTACTTCTTTAGTGTAGTGTCGTAATTAAAATGAAAAAAAATATGTCTAGTGAAGAAATTTCTAAATTTACAAATATTGAAGAATATATTTCAAAAGACTCAATTCATAACGAAAAAAAAGCCTTGTCAGGATATAAAATACACAAAGTTTCGAAAGTTAAAATTTACAAGTCTGACATTTTGCCAACTGTACCATTTGCTTGCTCAGAAATGTGCGCAATTTATTCGATTATGTAGTAAGGCATCAAAATTGGCTGACTTTGGGGCTTGTTTTTTAAGACCCCCTTGCATATTGCACTTTATCTTTGTGATATGTTTATCTACTAACTATACTCTATCATTACACAAAAGGTCACCGGATTCTGTGACACCAACTTCGTATCCTGTCTTTGTGAATAAATATTGTTCAATCAGAGTTGTTGAGTTACAAAGGGTTAAGAATTTAATGTTCATTTTGTAGTAATATTGTTTTTATCAGCCTTTTATTATATGTTTCTCATGACTGTGGCTATAACGAACTTAGTGTGTTTTTTAGATTGCTGCACAGCAACGTTTAAAAAATACTAATTTATGAATTTTACAAACCCTTGCACAAGAACAGTGACAATATGAAATGCACATGGAGGTGCAAGCCTCCCACAAAGGAGGCGGTAGGCTCCGCAGATCAAAGCAGGAAGCCATGCCCAGAGGTTTTTGTTTTATTTTGGTTACCGCTGCAATCTTGAATTGCACCCTATAATCAATATACATCTGTAGAAACATATGCACTATAATTTTGATTTAATTTTTTAAATATCTATAAAATATAAATAGTCCTTTTACATAATTTGTTAGTGAGAAAGAAGTATTCTTGATTAGCAGTGCACTTTAAAAGATTGAAATGGCGCGATGATTTTATCAGAAAATCTGTGTGAAATTAAAATTTGAACTATCAGATGTTTCCTCTGATCTAGCAGGGTGGTTTAAAAGAATGAAATGAGATGCAGGTAACACATCTGCCATTGAATTTATGTTGTAAAAAATGCATTTTTGCTTTACTTTGATTATCACATAAAAATACGTTTTCTGTGATGTCATTATTTATAGTGTATTTTTTTAAGATTTAAAGATAGCAGTGTATTAGAAAAGAGTATTTTGGTGTGGGTCTGGAAAGCATGGCAATCAAAAAGTTGCCAAACACCCATACATTGTGATTACACGTCACAAATTTCCTAGGCTCACCTCTCATTGCATGCCTCTGTGTATTTGTGCATCAATTCAGAGAATGAACAAAATTGCTTTAACCCTTAACTGGAAACATGAAAATCCCATGCACAAGCAGAACACTTAATAATTTATCAAATAGTGAACTTAAACATTTAATCTTTAATAGTAGTGTATTAACAGAATCAATTTTTTTAATATAACACCATAAAAATAAGTTTGGAATGTCGGAGAGAGAAAATATTAAGGGCAGATATGTAGATGCAAATATCTCACAGACATACGTTTCCGGTTTTAAAAAAGTCCTTCTGGCCAGTGCCGGGAGGAAGAGGTAGCTTTCATTTTCCTTATTTTAAAAAAGCCAACTTATATTATTCAAACACACGAAGCTCAATTTAATGGAAACCAAATATAGGAGATTCAATACTAATTTTTATCAATACTAAATCCTTATGAATGAGAATTTTGCGAAATTAGTCAGATTTATCCAAGCTGCTTTTATTTAAAGTAACTTATATTTGGCTGCCAAATTCGGCGATTTCTTAAAGTGCCTGCCATTTTAAGACAATATGGTGGATGAGGCTAACCAGTGAACTTGGTCGAGACCTTAGTAATTGCTGTGCACATGCTCACTCACATCGGAATCGGCTGATATATACGGGTGCTGTTGCAGGCAAAAAATCAGATTTTTCAAAATGTCACCCAGATTAGAAATTGAAACTGCTATATCTGAGCCATTTTTTAAGATAAAGACAAACAAAAAATGCTCCTGAATCCTTATATCAAGGTCAAATACTTAAGAAAGAAACCTTTTTCAATATCTAATTTTTTTTTTTGCACCTCACTTTAAATATAATTTTTTTTAATTTGATGGCCGCCATTTTGAAACAAGATGGCTGATGAAGCTGGCCAGCGAACTTGGTCAAGATATTGATGTATACTATCCACATGCCTTCTTACATCGAAATAGGCGAATACGTGTGTTATCGCGTGACAAATACAAGATCGTTTCAAATTGTTAGCCATGCTAGAAATTCAAAATGCTATAATTCAACCATTTTTTAAGATATAAACAAAAGAACAAATTTTCAGAAACAAAAACTGCTCCAGAATCTTTGTATCAAGGCCAAACACATAAAAAAAATCTTTTTCATTTTCCAATTTTTTAACACCTTAAATTATTTTTTTTTTTAAATGGCAACCCTTTTTAAACAAGATGGCGAATGAAGCTGGCCAACGAACTCGGTCGAGACATTGGTATGTACTATGTACAGAGACAGACCAAGTTACATCCAAATCGGTTCATAAATATGCCTGTTATCGCGCGACAAAAATCAGGTCGTTTTAAAATGTCAGCCACAATAGAAATTCAAAATGCTATAACTCAGCCATTTTTTAGATATAGACGAAACAAAACCTGTTTCGGAATCTTTGTATTAAGGTAAAACACATGTGAAAAAAATCTTTTTCATTTTCTAATTTTTTGGTATCTCATTTTAAATTTTTAAATTTTTTTTTTTAAATGGCCGCCATTTTGAAACTAGATGGCGGATGAAGCTGGCCAACGAACTCGGTCGAGATATTTGTATGTACTATGTACACGCCAAGGTACATCCAAATCGGTTCATAAATACGCCTGTTATCACGTGACAAAAATCAGGACGTTTCAAAATGTCAGCCACGCTAGAAATTCAAAATGCTATAACTCAGCCATTTTTTAAGATATAGACGAAACAAAAACTGCTCCCGAATTTTTTTATCAAGGTCAAACACATAAGAAAAAAATATTTTTTCAATTTTCAATTTTTTGGTACCACATTTCAAATTTAAATTTTTCTTAAAAATTTAAATGTCCGCCATTTTTAAACAAAATGGCGGATGAAGCTGGCCAACGAACTCGGTTGAGACATTGGTATGTACTATGTATAAACGAAGTTACAGCCAAATCGGTTCATAAATACGCCTTTTATCGCGTGACAAAATTCAGGACGTTTCAAAATGTCAGCCATGCTAGAAATTCAATATGCTATAACTCAGCCATTTTTTAAGATATAGACGAAACAAAAACTGCTTCGGAGTCTTTGTATAAAGGTCAAATACATAAGAAAAAAATATTTTTCCATTTTAAATATTTTGGTACCACATTTCAAATTTTAAATTTTTTTTAAATTTTTAAATGGCCGCCATTTTGAAACAAAATGACGGATGAAGCTGGCCAACGAACTCGGTCGAGCAGTGGCGTAGCTACATATTCAGCGCCCTGGAGCAAGCAAAGTTTGTGCGCCCTCTTGTCTCTCAAAAAAGTTCTGTGTAATTTTGTTTGGAAGTTACATATGTATGTATATATATATGTAACTAGCTAACCCGCTTGGCGTTGCCCGGGCCCGTTATAATAACGTAAACAAAAATCAAGTTTGTATGATTATATATATTTATAAGTAATTCAAATAAACATGGTTTTAGGAGTGGCCCACTGCCTTCGGTAGCGTCTAGTGTGTTCCCAACAAACCTCTTTCAGAACGAAACTGTGGCCTGGGTCCCCGCTACTAAAGGCAGTGTATGCCAGGAGTATTCCGCACGCGACAGAAACAATCGAAAATTGAATGAATAAACCCCGTAGTAATCGAGCCCATAGAACCCGAGATAAGAATGCGAATCCTGGCGGTGGAACTATAACCTTTAAAACAATAGTAAGCTAAGTTGAATGGGCCAATTTCCGTTGAAATAGAGCCCATAACAGCCGAGAAAAGAATGCTCCATTAATGTTCGAAAATGGTGGTAACAGAAGTCTAAGATAAATTCACAATGCAGAAAATAGCTGAATAGCAAGCTAATCTTAATTATCCATTTACCATTGAAATCGGACATATTGACACGAGAAAAGAATGCACCATTAATGTTCGAAAATGTTAGTAAATGAAGTCTAAGACAAATTTTCATAATACAGAGCTGAATCGTAAAATAGTTGAATCGTAATCTAGGTTGAATTAACCAATTCCCGTTGTAATCGGCCCCCTAGAATTCGAGGAAAGAATGCACACCGAAGCAGTGGAAGGTGCTTGTTGACGAATTTAACGAATTACCTTTAACATTAACGTGATATTTAATTTACGGAGGAAATCCCATCCCTCTACAGTTAACCACTTACCTTTAACAGTAGCGCGGATTTTAATTCACGGCTGTAGTGAGTAAACGTAAGTTGATGCCGTAAAAGAAGATTAATATTCGAAAAAGGTGGTAGCTGGAGTAAAAGAAATTTTTTAGTGGTTTCTAAAGTAGAAAGAGGACCATAGAACTATGCTAAAGAAAATTGCAAGACTATCGGATAATTTTTAATGAAACTGCACCAAGGACCCTAAGAAGGCGATTAATATTCACAATTGGTGGTAGCTGAAGTGTGAGTAATTTTTTTGTTATTCATGTAGTAGCTGGAGGACCCTAGAAATAGTTAGGGAAAAAATCCTAGTGAATCGGACCATTTTTATAGGGGACCAAAAGGAGCTTATTGATAATTAAGAGTAAGGCCTAAGTACTTAGCGCTTTAGATTTTCAATTAGTCGAAATTAAGTATAGGGTATAAGTATTAATCATTGGAAAAAAATTTCAAAGAAATGCTTTAAAAAAAGAGCTCTAGAATCCCAATAAAAATATGAAGGTGTTGGCTCGAGGAGAGAAGTCCAAGACTCAATTTTGAAGTTATGCAATGAGAATGTAACAGAATTAGTGGGTGAAAAATGCATGGCGCACAAAAAGTTACCCAAGGGGGCCGGTATCTGAACTGAAATGTAGAAATGAAAAAAAAAAGCCAAATGGAAAAAGAGCCCCAAAAACGAAGGACTGATTAAAAGGGGCGATTTATTAACAATTTAGGGCACAAAAACTTCAAGTGGCCTTATACCAAGCCCCAGCGGTCCAGGATCTCAACTGGAATGTAGCTGGGCAAGGGTCCCAAGAAGGCGATTAGTTTTCAAATTTGGTGGTAGCTGAAGTCTAAAAAATTTTTATGCTGTTCGTGTAGTAGCTGGATTTCCTATCATGTTGTTGCAAAAAAAGTTCTGGCATGTGTTGCTATTCAGAAACTTTGTAATCGAAAGATGTTTTCCGGATTTTTTGTAAACACAATAGATCTTACTGGAAACATTGTCAATGATGGCGTTTTCAACGGAATTTCCCGACGAAAGCAGAAAAAAACAGTCAACGAAGGGAAAAAAGGAGTCTTGCCATATATCCTAAACACGATTTTGTCTGAAATACGAGCTCGATAACTGTGTGAAAAATCAGTTTAAAAAAAATAAAAACAGTCCTGTTCTAACGTATATACAAAATAGCTGACCGTCGTTCTGATTATCACATTTATAGACAATATTGAAACAGTCCAAAGCCGCCACAAGACTACAAGCCAAACACAAGGTTTCATGACGTCACGACGCGGGGCTTAGATCAGCCGTGGAGAGCACATGCGTTATTTAAAACATTAATTCTTTCCTCCATATTTCAACTTATTATCACAACATATGGGAAAAAAAATAAAAACTTATAGTTTAAAGACGCTAATTAAATGCTTTTTAATCAATTTCGATCACTCGAAACAATAATAACGATAACACAAAAACAATATTTATGAAACAATATCACTATCTCAATGAAAATGTGTATCAGAATTAAAGATACATTAAAGAAAATTCGTTCGTTAATGAAAAAAAAAATCCCAAGTATTAAATTTATTTTAGTAGACAGTTTTTATTATTTATTCTACTTTGAAATTTAGAAACAATATCAATTATCTATTTGGTATATATTCAAAAAAAGACATTATACATTATTACATATATATAATCCTATTAAATATTAAGTGATTTGAAACCTGCATATAATAAATAGTAAAATTAAAGTATACATGAAATTAAGTATTCTATAAATAAATTTTCGTACTGTAAACTTTACTTATCAGAAATGGGTAATTTTCACATAAAATCCATTAAATTAAAAAACATAAAACTGTCATAATACTAAAACAACACAAGTTCATGAAACAGAAAATTATTATTTAGTTTTGTGTTCGTTTGATATATTATGCAAGGTACAAGCAATAGATTTTTTTTAAAATGTATTGACATATGAAGAGAAAAGTAAAAGAAAGAAAGAAAAGACTTTCATCAATTGGAATTAAAATATTCCTAATTCATGTTCATTTTCCTCAAATGTTTAGGTAATAGCTGATAAAAAAAAAACATCGAAAAACACAAAAACCTTCCACGAAAATATTTCGTTTCCAAAATAATGTTGTGTGGGTTCTTAAATGTTTGTTCACATCTTTTAAGCTTAAAATAATCAATTTTTATGAGATGAAAAGTATTTCCTGACTAGATCTAAAAGTAAATTTATAATTATAGAATAATAATTTTATTTATTGTTATTTTTAATTAAACATTAAAATGTATATGAAAACACATAGGATTTTTGCGAAGAAGGTGTGTGGGGGGGGGGGGGGGACTACCGTTTTGCATAAGGGTACTAACAACCCTTCCTCTAGTCTTGTCAATAAATTGTTTACAGTTGTGGCAAAAATAGAAAGATTCAAAAACATTATCCCCATAGCTCTATTTACACAGTACATAAGCATTTATAATTTAACAAAAAATTAAAAAAAGAATTTTTATTAAGATAGCAAACGTTTAAGATTAAAAAACAACAATATATTGATACAAGTATATCGATCGGGGTTTGCTTTAAAAGAAGTAAACAAGATAAAAATGCTATGTATTCACAGCGACTTTTATGAAAATTTTTAGAATATTTAAATTTTTAAGTATGAATATATATATATAAATATATATAAATACATAAATTTGTTGTCAAATTAAAGTCCAACTAATTTTGCATATAAAATAACCTGAGTTACTATTCAAACGACAAGTGTCTTTTAATAAATGGGCGTTAATTAAATGTCACTCTAATGAATTAGAGAAAACAGAACAAATTATAAAGAGAGAATGGTGTGACAAGATACAAATTAAATGATATAAGTCTTGACACGATTTAGGAATGTTTGCCATTTTAAATTATTGCTCTATGTGGAAAGAAACAGAACTACAATAATATCGTTTCGTTTTGAGATACGATATTATTGATAGAATCGCACTAGGATTTGCTAGTTAATTTATTTCAAAGAAATTAAAAATAAAAGATTTTGAACACAAGAAATAAAACTTGTGCCGATAGCATATAAATATGATTTGAAAATAAAACTTACCTTGAAAAAAATATGTTGTTAGGCTAAGTAAAACGCACGTGCACGTAAAATAGTAAGATACAAAATTCAAATGTTCGGGGCTGGCGCGTTGGCAGTTAGCCAGCCCCGGGCTGTGACGTCACATGTGGGGGGATGAAAGGCGTGTCTGGCTTGTAGTCTTGAGGCGGCTTTGAACAGTCCCGCTTTCATATTAAAATGTGATTTTTAACAAAAAAGAATGTTTGAATTACATTTTCTTCGCCGAAAGTATTCTTTAAATACTTTTGCACATCAAGCGCAAAAATCAATATAATACACATATATATAGGGGAAATTACAATCACAGCATTGTACGAATACACGAAGCCTACACATTACAAACAAATACTTCATAAATGATTTTACAAAAAACTAAATGAAATAAAATACGTATGTATATGTATATTTAAAGAGAGGCCGCGCTGTTTGGTACCAGACAGGCTGAGAATTCTTGGGGCAGACGATGTCGCTGTAGGTCACAAAGAAAATTACAGAATATACACATTAGGTTTTAAAAGATTTAAATGGTCCTCTGAAGCAAAGAAACTTTCAAGAAAAAAAAATCAATTCTTCTGCCTTGCAAAGAGAAATAAAAATCATTAATAAAAAATGATTCAAAAAAGTTATTTTTTTTTTTAAATTACTAGGAGGCTCGGCCCCCTACAAGCTACGCTCGCCAACCCCCGTCCAGACACCGTAGACTCTAAATGCACGCTAATTTGATCGGCTTTAAAAAGATTTCGAAAGATTGAATTATAATTTAAAAAACAGTGGCGATCTCTCTATAAGCGTATTTCTATTCATTTCTCTTTGATTGTGGAATTTTAACGCCAAATCCGTTGCGGTACTACTTGATTATCCCGTCGACCCATTTCGCCAAATTATATAAATCGCCAAACCACTCGCCAAATTATACAAATTGACATAATTTTTATTTTAAATAACGAAAAAAAAAATAAATTAGTACAACATTAATAAAAATACAAATAAAACGTCGAAATAAAAATAACTTGATGACGTAGACACGTGTAACAACATTTCAAAATAAGCTAATATAAAAGGAATTAAGTAAACAGAGTCTTTGTCTCCTGGTATTTTTTAACAAAGTGAAAAGAAAGTTCTTTTAAATGAGACATTTTAAATTAATCGTTTTTAATCTGACGTAATTTTGACCAAACTATTCTTTCTCTTTTTAATATTTACGTGAAAATACTTGTGTTAGAAATTAAATATTATTTGCGCTTTCCTAACAAAAATAGTTGAAAAGTATCCTCTTAAAATATCAAATAAATGTCTAGCGCAATTTCTAAATTTAAACCGTTTTGCAATATTATTTTGTGTTCATTTTAGCTCACAGGCTATCAAAGCCTGAGAGCTAATGTGCCCGCCCGTTCTGTATGTATGTATGTATGTATGTATGTATGTACGTACGTACGTATGTACGTAATGCGATAACTCTTGATAGAAACATCCGATTTGCTTCAAAATTTTTTCCTAGGTTCACTGTGATAAGGCGCTTCCCTGATTAGTTTTTGGAGTTCATTGGTTAAGGATAAAGGGGGAAAAACGGGGTTAGTCCACCCCCACCCTCCCCTTAATTCAGATAAATGGGTTTTTCATGCAGAATGATTCGATTTGCTCCGAATTTGGTATACCGGTTTATTATGTTAAGGAACTTCCCTGATTAGTTTTGGGGTTCATTGGTTAAGGGTAAAGGGGGAATAGGGAGGTTAGCCCGCCACTCTTAATTTAGATAAATGGGTTTTTCATGCAGAATGATTCGATTTGCTCCGAAGTTGGTATACCGGTTTATTATGCTAAAGAGCTTCCCTGATTCCTTTTGGCGATTAATTGGTTAAGGATAAAGTGGGGTTAGTCCACCCCCTTAATTTAGATAAATGTTTTTTTGCAAGATTATTCGATTTGCTCCAAATTTGGTATACCGGTTTATTATGATAAGGAGCTTCCCTGATTAGATTTGGAGGTTCACTGGTTAAGTATAAAGGGGGAAACGGAGGCTAATTCCCCTTCACTTATTTTTTTGAGTGGCATTATTCTTTAAAATAAGAGTATAATATACAATTAGTGTGAATAGTCTGTGAGCTCAATGCCATCAGTTTAGCTGGGCACTTTTCTTTTTTATTTCTGTTTATAATAGTCACGTGTAAATAAATTTTTAATTTATTTAAACGTATAAATATTTTTTTTTTTTTTTTTTTTTGAAGCAAACATTATTGCTTCCGCTGTTTATACAGTTGGCAACAGTTTAAATTAATATCACTTTCTAAAATCTGTTAAAAATATCTCTAGAAATGCTGAAAATCTGAATTTAAAATAGAAATAAAACCTCAAAAAATTAGTCAAAATAAAAAAATTAATGCAATTTGCACTCCGGCAAATTCTAACGCATAAAATGATCTAAAAATGATTAAATTCCTATGAACAGTTTTTGCTCCTATAAAACTTTTTTAGTGGAACGATTTTGTCCAACTTTAGCATTAAATATCTCTTAAAATAATTCTTCGATTTGAAAACTGTCTGCATCAGCGTGTTTATCAAACATTTCTGTATAATACTACCGATTTTCATATTTTTGTATGCATTATTTTTCTTAATATTAACGAAGAAAGACCTCCGGTCACAAAAAATTCAAAACCGGCGGCGGCGGTGACAGCGGTAGTTACTTTTTTTTAGAATAGAGAGATTAAATGATTTAAGATTTTTCATATGTAATGCGTATAGCAAATTTTAAAACTATTAGCTTCACGTAAGGGAGGGAGCAGCTTTACCTGGTTTAGGGCGCACAGACTGCAGGTCGGTTGCCCGGCGGGCCAGTCTGCCTTATTTAATCCTAAAATTATGCGATTAAATAAGGTTTAATGCGGAAAAATATTGTTACCAAAAAGTGGTGTAATTTTGCATGGGCTATAATCATTCCCTAAGGAACACTGAATTGGGTACTTAAGTTTTTCTCTCTTTTGGAAGCTTATCGATTCTGCATTTGGCATTTGCAATATTTTCAAAATCTCAAAAACAATACTCACAAAATTTAAGGGGTCAGGTACCCTTTGAACCAATAAAGTACATGGAAAAAAGTCCTCTGTAAGAATTGCAGTCACTCTTTAACTAATTAACTTTTAATTATAAAATTGAAAACACATGTTAGGAACGATTTATTTTATCAATTAAAGCTGTTAAAAAAGGTATACCCATATATAGTTTTTTTTAATTTATTTTTAAACATAATACAATTTTTACGAAAGAATTATTCTTGCATGCATTGCGCGCATGATTTTTTCAATTTGAATGGCTGAAACAAACCAAGATTTTTTTAATGAGTGCAGATATAACGTGTTTTTAAAATGACCTACAATGGAAAAAATAAAACTTGTACATCACGAGAAAAAAAATTTTTTTTAGAGAAATTCGAAATATCGAGATTTTTTTTATACAAAAGTAGTCGTGAATTCTAAACTTCTTACATGAGAAACATAATAATAGGTCATTTTGTGCTTATGTACGTTTAATACATCCACCATAAATTTCGTGAAATTCTAGATAACCGTTTTTCAAAAATCGTGCGCGCAATGATTAAAATCGCTGTTTTGAGAAAACTGGCTTTAAAGATTGAATCACCCGTTGATCATATAGCAAAAGCTTAAAGTGTTTTACACATAACTTCTCTTCTAATGCGAATTTTCGTATGGGGTTTGCTTTTAAATGTTTCTAAAGAATTATATTTAATTATAAGATATTTTAAAAAAATTCGATTTTTGGACGGTTCAAAGGTGACCTGACCCCTTAAGTTGCTGCTTACCTTTACCCCCTCCCCCGCCCCGTCTAAATTTTGTCGCTGTGAGCTGATGTGGAATATGTTTAAATCCAGCTCTTATTATTATTTTGTAATCTGTATTAATGCATGTTTAGTTTCCACAAAACAAACAAAAAAAAAACCCTTCAAAATTTTCGTTTTCTTGGATTTCGTCTGTAAAATGGTTAATAATTTTCTTCAACTTGTCAGGCTATTTTTTTTTTTCAAATCGTAAAATAATTATCGTAAATTACTACTGTTACATCGTACATATGGGTTTCTCAGCGGTGAATTCTTTGGCTACCATTATTTACGCACTGTAATCACCATGATAAATTTCTAAAACATTTTTAATAGAAATGTACCAGAAAGATTATTTTTTGGAAATAGCGGTAGCCAGTAAAGTGACCGATGAGAGCCTGTTAAATAAGTTTTGATTACTTTAAAATCTGAAGATCTTCAACGGTCGTCTGCAGAAAAGTTACAGAAAATAATCAGGCATGCTGAAACGCTGTTGGAAAAGTTACTTGAGGCTGCAATATGGTATGAATTAAAATTAAAACTAAATAGAAGTCATTTCTTTCAACTGTGTATGAAAACATATTTTAAATCGAAATAGTTGAAGTTAAACACAAGGTAAAATATCATAGGAATACGCTGATTGTAACAAGATTCATCTATAATGTCTGATTAATAATGAAAAAAATACAAATATTTTAAGAAATCTTTAATTCGCTTTTTCTAATTTTGCGCCCTTAGGATTCGTGCGCCTGGAGCAGTCTGCTCCAACTGCTCCACGGTAGCTACGCCCCTGCGGTCGAGACATTGGTATGTACTATGTACACACCGAATTACATCCAAATCGGTTCATAAATACGAGAGTTACAGTATGACAAAGGTCAGATATATATATATATTGATATATATCAATTTTGAACGGAGTGTGTTTCGGTGTCTGGGGGTCATGATCGATGAAAATATACCAAAATTTTTTTAAATCGCTTTCCTCCGAACGGCTGCAATAGGTAGCTTTTAGGTAGCTTTCTTTACAAAAAAGCTACCTATTGCAGCCGTTCGGAGGAAAGCGATTTCAAAAAATTTTGGTATATTTTCATCGATCATGACCCCCAGACCCCGAAACCACCCTCCGTTCAAAATTGATATATATATATACATATATATATATATATATATATATCTGACCTATGTCACACTGTAACTCCCGTAATTATGAACCGATTTCGATGTAATTTGGTGTGTACATAGTACATACCAATGTCTCGACCGAGTTCGTTGGCCAGCTTCATCCGCCGTTTTGTTTCAAAATGGCGGCCATTTAAAATTTTTAAAAAAATTTAAAACTTGAAATGTGGTACCAAAAAATTAAAAATGAAAAAATATTTTTTTCTTATGTATTTGACCTTTATACAAAGATTCCGGAGCAGTTTTTGTTTCGTCTATATCTTAAAAAATGGCTGAGTTATAGCATTTTGAATTTCTAGCGTGGCTGACATTTTGAAACGTCCTGAATTTTGTCACGCGATAAAAGGCGTATTTACGAACCGATTTGGATGTAATTCGGTGTGTACATAGTACATACCAATCTCTCGACCGAGTTCGTTGGCCAGCTTCATCCGCCATTTTTTTTTCAAAATGGCGGCCATTTAAAAATTTTTAAAAAATTTAAAATTTGAAATGTGGTACAAAAAATTTGAAAATGGAAAAATATTTTTTTCTTATGTATTTGACCTTTATACAAAGATTTCGGAGCAGTTTTTGTTTCGTCTATATCTTAAAAAATGGCTGAGTTATAGCATTTTGAATTTCTAGTGTGGCTGACATTTTGAAACGTCCTGAATTTTGTCACGCGACAAAAGGCGTATTTATGATCCGATTTGGATGTAACTTCGTTTATACATAGTATATACCAATGTCTCGACCGGGTTCGTTGGCCAGCCTCACCCGCCATCTTGTTTAAAAATGGCGGCCATTTAAATTTTTAAGAAAAATTTAAATTTGAAATCTGGTACCAAAAATTGAAAATTGAAAAAATATTTTCTTCTTATTTGTTTGACCTTGATAAAAAGATTCGGGAGCAGTTTTTGTTTCGTCTATATCTTAAGAAATGGCTGAGTTATAGCATTTTGAATTTCTAGCGTGGCTGACATTTTGAAACGTGCTGATTTTTCTCACGTAATAACAGGCGTATTTATAAACAGACTTGGATGTACCTTGGTGTGTACATAGTACATACAAATATCTCGACCGAGTTCGTTGGCCAGCTTCATCCGCCATCTTGTTTCAAAATGGCGGCCATTTAAAAAAATTAAAAAATAAAAAAATTTAAATGATACCAAAAAATTGGAAAATGAAAAAGATTTTTTTGTATGTGTTTGACTTTAATACAAAGATTCCGGAACAGTTTTTCTTTCGTCTATATCTAAAAAAAAATGGCTGAGTAATAGCATTTTGAATTTCTCTTGTGGCTGACATTTTAAAACGACCTGATTTTTGTCACGCGATAACAGGCGTATTTATGAACCTATTTGGATGTAACTTGGTCTGTACATAGTACATACCAATGTCTCGACCGAGTTCATTGTCCAGCTTCATTCGCCATCTTGTTTCAAAAGGGTTGCCATTTAAAAAAAATTAAATTTAAAATTCAAAATAAGGTATTAAAAAATTGGAAAATGAAGAAGATTTTTTTTTATGTGTTTGGCCTTGATACAAAGATTCCGGAGCAGTTTTTGTTTCTGAAAATTTGTTCTTTTGTTGATATCTTAAAAAATAGTTGATTTATAGCACTTTGAATTTCTAGCATGGCTAACATTTTGAAACGATCTTGTATTTGTCACGCGATAACACACGTATTTGCCTATTTCGATGTAAGAAGGCATGTGGATAGTATACATCAACACCTCGACCAAGTTCGCTGGCCAGATTCATCAGCCATCTTGTTTCAAAATGGTGGTCATTAAATTAAAAAAAATATATATATTTAAAGTGAGGTGCAAAAAAATTAGAAATTGAAAAAGGTTTCTTTCTTAAGTATTTGATCTTGATATAAGGATTCAGGAGCATTTTTTGTTTGTCTTTACCTTAAAAAATGGCTCAGATATAGCAGTTTCAATTTCTATTGTGGGTGACATTTTGAAAAATCTGATTTTTTGCATGCGACAGCACTCATATATATTAACCGATTCCGATGTGAGTGAGCGTGTGCACAGCAATTACTAAGGTCTCGACCAAGTTCACTGCTTAGCCTCATCCACCATGTTGTCTTAAAATGACAGGCACTTTAAGAAATTGCCGAATTTGGCAGCCAAATATAAGTTACTTTAAAGAAAAGCAGCTTGGATAAAGCTGAGTAATTTCGCGAAATTCTCATTCATTATATTGATAAAAATTAGTATTGAATCTCCTATATTCGGTTTCCACTAAATTGAGCTTCGTGTGTTTGCATGATATAAATTGGCTTTTTCAAAATAAGGATTATGAAAGCTACCTCTTCCTCCCGGCACTGGCCGGAAGGACTTTTTGTAATGAAAGCTACCTAAAAGGTATAATTCTACCTTTTGTACACTCTTTCATGCCTGTAATAAAAATGTTGATGTATTTTAATTGTTCTAAACTCCACCACGGCATCACAGTAAATCGGCATACATGATTGCATTCTTAATAATCATATGAAACACAAAATTCTCAGAGATTCTTAAAATATGTGAAATTAATTGAACGCTAGGAGAGACTTGGGAGAGTTGATCTCTAGGTCTAAAACCAAAGAAAAAATGCAATTAAGTCTTTGAAACTGGATGCATTAATAAAGTGATTCCTTATCAATAGATCTAGCAACATAATTTCATTCAGTCATTTTTATTTTTGTTGTAAGAAGGTAATCTCTGTTTTCTTACAATCAAACTTCTTTTTGAGTAGGTAGTTTGAGTTTCATATTTTTTGCTAAATATAACTAAATTACTTCATTTCATTGATATAATATACTAACATTCCTCACTGCTTAAATATTGTTAATTAAATCCAGTACAGTTTCTTTATTTTTGATTTAGCATTTTTTTTCCACAAACATGAACATTAGGGACACTTGATCCCTGTTTTATGAGGAGACTTGATACTGGGGATCAAGTGTCCCCAAACCAAAGTTAAGCTAAATTAATGTTAAATTTTATTAATCCCCTACTTCTCATAGTGACATTTAGGTATTATCTGTATTAGAATATGGTTGCCTTGATTTTAGATGGTTGACAAAGATAGAAAATTAATATGTGGCTGCATATGATGGTTAGCAAGCACATGGTGGATGAATGCACATGTGAGACATACGTCTAACTTTAAAAAATTTTACAGCACTTCATAAAGAATGCAAGATATTATAATCAAAACAGTAAAGTGTTAATCATAAAAAATAATCATGATAACTATACAAGCATTAAGAGTTTGAATTATGCCAAAGAAAATGTAATAATTTTCTTAAAAATATCACCGCACACTTCTCAACAAGTTGCAGCCTCTGGATCGTATTGTATATGGACCACTTAAAAGATATTTTAACGTGGCTGCTCAAGATTGGATGACTAATCATCCTGCTCAAAGGACAACAATTTATCAAATTGCTGAACTGATTGGAATTGCCAGTCCTAAAGCCATGGTGTCAACTAACATAATAAATGGGTTCAAAATCACTGGAATATATTCCTTAAATAGGAATTTCTGAAGATGATTTTTTATCATCTTTCGTCGCTAATCAACCATTAACTCCAACAAGCACTAAAAAAAATTACAGTTAAACCAAACATAGTGACATCAGAAGACATACAAGCTTTCTCTAAAGTTTCATTACCAAAAATGGGAAAATCTAAAGAAATGAAAAAAGGGTCTTCAAAAATTTTGACAAGAACACTAACTAAAAGACAGAATGAAGAAGAAATACAAGATCGCCGCCTGAATAAAAAACAAAAATTGAAAAAACTCATATCATCTCAAGAAAAAAGTAAAAACACTAAAAATGAAAGACCCGAATCTTCAGAATGTTATAAAAGCAGTTATAGTGTTTAGGATTCAACCGACCCAGATCCACTTGATGAACATTCTGATGAAATCATTGAAGATCCAAAAAATTTGTCGATTGATGAAAATGACTTTGTCATTGTGCGATTTCTGGGAAAGAAGAAAATTAGTCATTTCGTAGGAAAAATTTAAAAGAACATTTTATCATCTGAATTTGAAATTAATTTTCTAAGAAAACGAAGATTTAATTTTGACCAATTTATTTATCCAGTAAATGTTGATAATAGTTTTGTGGATTATGATGACATTGTCAAAAAAGTATCAAAATCAACCATGCTTGGTGGAATTCTTCGAACTGCAATAATTTTAATATTTACATTTGATTTTTCAAACTTTGAAAATGTTTTTGAATCATTGTGCTTTTCTCACTTTTTACATGTTAGTTAACAATAAATTTGATTTCTACTACTTAATTTGAATCATTTCAATGCATCTGTTTCAAGGATCAAGTCTCCCTTGGCAAGGGATCAAGTCTCCCTGCAACTGGGGAGACATGATCCTTTTTTTATTTTTTGGAAAACAATTTATTTTTATTTTAAAAATGGTTTTTCAAAAAAAAAAAAAAAAAATACTACAAGTAAGACACACAAGCCTTTAATAATAACTAGAAACATTTTTTTTTTAATTTTTTTTTTTTTTTTTCCAAAATGAAAATTAAAAACTGAAAAAGGAATCATGTCTCCAAGTCTCCCCTAAACCTCAATTGGTTAGATAAATCAAAACTTCACAAAATGGTAGCTGCTTGAATTTTGATATAAATTTTTGGCACTAATTTTGCATTTTCGGAACTCTTAAATTTAAAAAATCAAAATTATTAAAAATTTGCTTTTTTTAAAAGGTTTATCTTGGAGAAAAAAAAAAAAAAAAATCTAATTTAATTTACAAAAAATAAAACGTCGAAAGCTTGAATGGTTTAAAGGTGTGAAGGTATACCAATTCAGAAAACATTTTTCAGTAAAACTGTTTGAAGTTTTTGCGTTTAATGTTAAAAGTTGTGGTCTGTGACACCGGTCCATCAAACTGTTGACTTAAATATTAGATGGAACAAAAAACGGTTTGGAGGGCATATTCTAGACACTTTTTAAGTTCAAATAAGGCAAAGGCAAGAAAAACTTTTTAGATTTTTTGAAAGTTTTCCGGGTGAATCTCCCCTCAAACAGCACTTACCATAGTTAAACTGTACTACTAATTTTGAAAGACACAGTCACTTTATAAAATTTACATTACAAATATAAATTTTGCATATGGAATTCATAGAAAATGAGGGCTGAGTTTTATTTGAAACAAATAGAAATGAATAAGCCCTCATCATGATAATTAATAAATAACCGCAGGTATTTTTAAGCGCTTAGTAGTAAACACATTTTGTTTTTGTTAGTATTTTTTTTTTTTTTTTTTCGCTACAACACCAACATATCGGCTAAATAATTTAACGGGAGTTTAGCTAGAAAGGCAGATTTCGTAACTAAGGAGTAACTGAATTGCCCTAAAACAGCCATCCTCTGGTCAATGTGCGGGTCTACATTTACGTGCAACCATACAACCAACCGACCTCTTTTGAAGATATTTCTGACGTTGGCAATGAATTTTTGATTACATTTTTTTTTATTTCGTCTGAAAGTTAAAAGCCGACAATAAGGTAAAAATGTTAACAGCAATTCACTAAGTATAATTTTTAATACTTTTCTGTTATTATTGTCAAATATATTTAAAAGCTATTTCTCAGTTTCCCAGTCTTATTATTTACTTTTTACGACATGTTAATATAATAACAAAATCTGACGTGTACTAACTTTCAGATGCGGTTTATGGTGTCCTTCATTTACTAATCCGTTTTTCCTAATACGATTAATTATATTGCGATGTCTGTAAATTTTTTAACCTGAATTGAAATTTCTTAATTGATCCTTATTAAATTTTAACTAGGCTATCAGTATTTAAATGACGTATTTATTTAGGTGGATATTTTATGACTGATGATTTATTTAGTTTTTAAAATCCATATGTTCTCATAAATCATAAAAGGACCGTATATTTCATTTATCAAATATTAATTACGATCTAGTAGAAATAATCAAATCCTCCAATTCAGCCATACTCAACCTGGGCGGACCAGGGCTTAATTTGCACCTGAGCCCACTGGAGCTCAGCTCCGGTACTTCTCTGTTTTCAGTAAATATTTAAATATTGGTCAAAATCAGGGTTCGCAAAGCTGGGCCCAGTTCGAAAAAACCCGGTGGGTTTTTTCAGAATGGGCCCACTTGAAAAAGCCCACTGAAAAACCCATAATGTGGGTTTTTTCAATTTTCAGAAATAATTTAAAAATTTAAACAACATATACATTTAATGAATTTAAGTCATTTCAGTTAATTTTGAAAAAATATTAATATATAGAAGCCATTACATACACATCTGAAGTAAAATAATGTAAACTTAAACTATGTGCAAAATTACTTAAAAGATGAGAAAATATTAAAAGATGTTATTTTAATACCTTAGTACTTTCAACTATAAAAAACACAGTCTTCGTCAGAGAAATATAAGAAATACAATTGTTATTGACGTCTAATTTTCAAAAACCACGTAGATGGTGAAAACATACATGGTTTTTGAAAATTAGACGTCAATAACAATTGTATTTCTTATATTTCTCTGACAAAGACTATGTTTTTTTATAGTTGAAAGTACTAAGGTATTAAAATAACATCTTTTAATATTTTCTCATCTTTTAAGTAATTTTGCGCATAGTGTAAGTTTAAGTTTAACTTTTTAAGGATGAATTAAGCATTTCTATCTGTTTATTTACTAAAATAATGTATTTCAGCACATTGGAATACTTTACTAACATAGAATCTAGTAGGCAACATACATAGTACATAATTATAGTTAAAGGTTATATCATAAGAATGTCTTTATATAAAAAATTCAAATCAACTATATTCATGGAAAAATAAAAGATATGTATTTTTACTTTCTTCTATCTTTACAAGAAGAAAGTATTGGATTCATGAGAAATTTTGGCTTCCAGTTTATGATGGATTTGTACGTTTTAAAAAGGTCCTGAAGACGATTTGATGGTTTTTAGAAAATGTCTGTCTGTATGTGAAAAAAATGTTGTGGGTGCTCTATCTCAAGAACTAATGCATAGAATTTCACAAAACTTGAGTTAGAGCTTGATGTAAACTGGTGCTGATTAGTTTTTGGTATATACTACCCAACAGGTGGTGCTACTATGCTGCATTTATCTCAGTTTTTGCAATTGCTTTATCTCAAGAACTAATGCACGGATTTTCATAAAACTTCAGATTCAGTTACAAGTTAAGTTGTTGCTTATTGAATTTTGGTGCATATCGCCCAACAGGTAGTGCTGTTATGCTGCATTTTTTGCGATTTCAGCAATAACTCTTATCTCAAGAACTAATGTACGGAATTGAATAAAAATTTAGATTCAGTTAAACCTTGATATAAACTGGTGCTAAATAGTTTTTGGTCTATATCGCCCAACAGTAGCGCTGCATTTATCTCACTTTTTGCAATAGCTTAATCTCAAGAACTAATAATGCAGGGATTTTCGCCAAACTTCAGATTCAGTTAGATGTTGATGTAAACTATTACTGATCAGGTTTTGTTGTAAATTGCACAACCGGTGATACTTATATCTCCTTGTTAAATGCATCCAATTCAACAAATCTATATTTTATAATCCTCATGATAGGCATAAATTGTCTTTTAATTTTGGCACTGTGATAGCAAATTTTGAATTATTAACATGTATGAGATGAACTTTTGGGATTGGCACATCCGACTAGTTTACCCCTTTTTTTCTTTCTACTTATATATTTTAAATTTTAATATTCTATTCATTATTTGATTTAAAGAAAATTAACAATTTCATATCTTCTATCTTATTTAAAACTAATTTGTGAGAAACACTGACATTTAATTTAAATTCATATAATTTATATAACTTGTAAAATAGCATTACAATTATATTGTATATAAGGGAACAATGTATTTTTCTATGTATAGTGTATATAATATATAGAAAATATAGTATACAATAATGTAATTACGCATACATTCTACTTTTGAAAAAACCCGATTTTCCCCGGGGAAAACTGGGTTTTTCATGAAAAAACCCATGTGGGTTGGGTTTTTTCAGAAAAACCCGGGTTTTTGCGAACCCTGGTCAAAATTCACCGGATCTCGTACATACAGGGCTCCAAAGCACAGTGCAATAGCGCTTCCGAAAAATCAAAGCCGAAATTACCCTTCCCTTTCCCTCCCATCTCCAAGATTTTGCATTCTTTTTTATCAAAACACTTATATGTGATGTAATGTGTCGCACGCATAGGAGATGGAGATGAAACGGACACAATTTTTATATCTGTTTTTGTGCTATGGTTGTTAGTAGAGATGCAACGATTATTCGGCCTATCTGCCGAATATCATGTCCATTATTCGGCCTTCGCCGAATAATTTTGTAAGAAATATTTTTATATTTACACAGTAAAACTTTTTAATTTGACAGTTTATATTCATCATGTATAATGAAAATTTTACTTGAAATTAACTAACACTTTTTTTCTCCTTAACTTTCATACACTGAATGGGTTTTATCTATCTTTTTTTTTTATAAGAGGGTAATTTAGGAATCATGTTTAAACTTTTATGCTGTATCAATAAGAACAAAAAGTATTTGCAATAAGCTAGCGTAATCTGTTAAATTTCAAATTAATCTATTCAAAATTGTCCTAAGAGAGACGCACTAAGCAAGTTCGAACTTTTTTAAGCATAATGGGGAGTTTAATATTTATCCCTTATTATATAAAAAAATATTCATTTCAATATTTTTAATTAGACCTATAAAGAACATAAATATATACTATAGATTAGATATAGATGTATGCATAAAATAAATATTTAAGTCGTATATGCTGCAATACTTAGGTTATTTTTTTTTTAGTAAAATGCACTTAAAAATTAAACAAAATTTAAGTGATTTTTTAAAGTGTGTTACTATTTTTTATTAAATAATGAAAGAAATGTAAATACTAAATTCTTTTAATTAGTATGTACTATGTATGTATGTTTTACATCACTATTCAGGGGTCGATGCAGATTTTTATTCTTGGGGCCCATTTTGTGAAAAGTAGAAGTTATTTTTGTGAATTTTATTATATTTTTGTGAATTTTATTATATTTTTGTGAAAAATAACATTTTGTAACGCAAGTTGAAATCCAGTTACTAAAATTCGAACCAAGAATTTATGAACAAAAACATTCTTTAAATACCTTTGCTAAAGTTTTTGTTTTTCGTGAGGTGGTTTTATTTACAAATTACACATTTTAAAACAGTTTTTATGAAAGAGAATGTTACGTAGAGGGTCTATTTTATTAAAAAGAATTTTGTTAAGGGGCCCATTTTATTAAATTTATTTTTGTGAAGGGGCCCTAAATAGGCCCCAAATTTTGCCTGGATCGACCCCTGCTATTTAATTTAGATTTTCTTTCATCTGAAACTTGAAATTTATGTTAAGTACTTTTAAAATTTTGTGATTATTTTTAAATGTAGCAGCAACAACACATATAATATCTATTAAATTGTAACAATACAGTATACCTAAGATACTACATAGTGAATATTTGGAAATTTATATGTAATTTGCTTTTCCTTACATATTTCCTTTCTCTGAATCTGAAATTCACTATACACTTCTTAATAGTGCTGTCTGCTGACATAGCAAAACAATAAATGTTTTTTCTTATTAATGTATAAGCTTTATAAACTCTACACTGGTTTCTTTCCACCCTTTTAGAGGACATTCCTTTCTATCAGTGTTTTTCTTAGGATGCAAAGATTTATTTTTTTTTTTCATGTGAAAGTTGAAATTTATGTCTTCTAGTACTTTTAAAATTTTGTCATTATTTTGAAATGTAACAAGAACATACATAATATCTACTAAAATGCAATTAGACAGCACCTACCTAATGAGGAACTTTTGCTTTTTTGCCCGAATTATATTAATGAGGCAGTTTGTAGGCCAAACATAGCCGAATATTTTTTCAGAATAAAATAATGTTTTAAAAAATAAAAAAAATTGCATATAAATAATTTTTTAAATAGGAAATACATTTTAATTGTGAAATATACAAGAATTATGCATATAGTGTATACTATATTTTGTTTTTAGATAAAAATGAGTTCATTATTCGGCTGCCGAATAATTGGTATTCGGTTATTCGGCCAAACCACTATTCGTTGCATCACTAGTTGTTAGTACTGCAGAATATTAGGGTTCTGATATTTTTTTTGTTAGAAATTAACCCCTGGGGCAATCACTTTTTAACACATTCAGAATATATTGAAACAAAATTTTCTATAAGTAAACAATTTGAAAAACTCAAATCAAAATTCAGCAATTACCATCTATACTTGAGAAAGTACTGAAATTAATTTGTGAAGCCCTGTATATCATCTGAAAATTTACATACATACTACATAGTATGCTAAAACTTAATTAAGTTAGGGAATGCACAGTTGAAAGTTCCCGTGAAGCAATTTCCGTCAGTAAATGGGAATGTTCTTGAATTCTTTTGTGCAGCCCTGTATATGATCTAGATAGAATTTGTATTCAGCAAGTAATATGCAAAAAAAATAAAAATAAAATAAAACTTATATCACTACTAGAAACATACTTGTAGTAAGTAGTTACTTCTAGTACTCATGCAGAGTAGAGTACTGTAACCAAATATGTTCGTGTGTCTCTGTGAATAAATGATAAATGCTATGCACTGCACACCATATTCTACAGCAAAACATTTTGTAGTAGTGATATACAGTTGAATCAATCAAATACACAAATGCCTAAAATCCATACATCATCACAGATGTAAACATTGAAACTTTCAGTTCAGATGTAGGGAAAAATTACAGAATTTTTTAGCTTTATATCATTCCATTATAGGTGAAAATTAGCGGTCGCCACGTGGCGATTAAAAAATCGGCCATCGATCGCCACTTTAGTCGCCACTCGCCAAGTGGCGATTATAAATTTTGCTAACGATCGCCAACGGAAATACAACATTTTTCATGGAAATATGCATCTCTACTTTGATTACGCCTAAGTAGCAAACTGGTTAATTCTTTTTCCTGCCGGATGCAAGCAGATTTCAACGATTTAGCTGTATTTTCAATATTTCGACTTTTTGTCATATGCTAGCTCCTCACTTATTTTTTACAAGAAATTTCTATTTTTTTCAAGAATTCTGCAAAATATATTCATCAGCTTTGATTCCACATGCATTTCAAATAATTTATTCCCCCCCCCCCCCCCCCCACCCACTGGATGGAAGCACATTTTAAGAACATTGCAGTATCTTCAATATTTCGACGACTCCTGCCACATTCTCACCAGTTAGATTATTTTTCTTCAAAAGATACTGTTTAATCCTGCGAAATACACTCACCAGCTTAGATTTCAACTGTATGTAATTTGTGTAGTATGTTAATAGCACATTTACTTATTAAATAAAATCTAAATAACATTTTATTGTGTTTTATTTGATTTTTATTATTATTATTATTGTATACACTTAGCTGTTGGAATTTTGATTTAGTTATTTTTTATATAAAGAAAGTAATAGTAATTTGGTTGATAATTGTGTTTATAAACATATACAAATAATCCAAAAATATATTCTAAAAAATTAATATAACAGATTTTGTGGTTTTAAAGTAATTTTCTTGAATTTTGACTGCTTCCCTATTCTTATGAATAGTTGGCTGGTATAAAACTCTGATTTATAGAAAAATATGTATATATACAGCGATTATAGTTTATCTAGATGTCAAGAAAGTTTGAAACATTATAGTGGCCACTAACTTTCAAAAGTGGCCACTAATGAAATTGAGTCTACCGGCCACTGGCTACTAACTCAATTTCCCAGTTTTCACCTATACATTCCATATGTATTTTAATATGTAATTCTCAATAATATGACTGAACTTGTGGTTTTTCATGAAGGAAGTATAAATTTATTTGTGTAAAAAAATCAAGATATTGCTTATATCACTGGTAATCACATTCTTTTTACCAGATATACTTATGTATTAAATCAAGCTTTTTTTTTTTCTTTTATTATTAAGACATGAGCTAAACCTGAAAGAAAACTTTGTTATTTTATGATTTTGATGTGAATTAATAGGGTGCCTTTATCAGGAAAGTTTAACTGATCTAAACAAATATTTTCCTTTTTAAAGAATAAATTAGAATATATTTTATTTATTTATTTGTAAAAATGAACTATTTTAATAAGTTATGGGAAAGCTGTACTATCTGGTCCACAATCAATTGGCATATTTTAATGAGTGTAGTTTGGCACATAATTACATCTATTGTTGCAATTCTCATACACATGTAAATCCATTATTTCTGGTTTTGCTCTGGTTTGATGCCAACCTTAGCTGTAAACCTGATTACTAAATACTACCAAAGTTTAGTTTTATCCCTCTCTCTAAAAAAAAAAAAAATAATAATAATAAAAGTTTTGTAAAAGATAATAGAAAATGTTGTCATTTAAAATTACTTTTAAAATTTATCTTGTTGTTTTCTGTTATTTTTCTTTCTTAGCATGATGTATTTGCAACCAGTCATCGCTGTGTCCATTTTTATGGTAGTGTATGGGCATCAACATCAACAACCTTATCAACCTCCTCAGCAACCTGCATATCAGCAGCAAGTGCCTCAGCATGGACATCCACAACCTACAGGCCATCCTCAGCAAGGAGCTCAAGCACAGCCAAACTTATTAAGAGATAAAACTCATGTTCAGGATAGAGAGTGAGTAAAAAAAATTCTAATAGGGAGCATTTAGCTCTAGATCACTGTGCTTAAATATAAGGTTACAAATAACATGTTTTACAAATTATGTCCAGTAGTATTATCCCAAGTTAGCTCAGGGTACACTTTTTCTTATAAGTACATATACAATGATTTATTGAAACCATTGGTTGACTAACAAGGAAAGGGTCCGAGGTTGGTGTCACTGAATGCGATGAACATTTGTATATCGATAGAGTATAGTTAGTATATAAATATATGACCGCTATAAAGTGCAACCCCCGGGGAGGTCTTGAGAAAATAAGTTGCAAAGTTTAAGCTACAGTTTATAATCGGATAAATTTCCTTGTTTGGCAAGCAGTTCAGTAGCACGGTCGACAGCATGCGATATTTGAGGTCTTTCTACCTGAGCTCAAATCCGACTCGGATGTGTTTTTCAGAATGAAAATTTTTATCAATCATTTTCGAACCGCAATTGAAACTAGTTGGATGTGCCAATCCCAAAACTTTCTTCTATCTTATACATCTTAATATTTCAAAACCTAGTTACACATGTTAATACTTCAATATTATTAGTTCAATACTATACCAACTTTGATTTTCATCTTAAATTTCTGCTCAAGTCAATTAAACGGACTAAAAACGAGTTAATCTATATCATGATATTTGTTAAAATTATTAATTTTTCCTTATTCTGTCGTTATCAGCTGTTTGCGAATAGCAGGAAGAGAGTTCCCGCCGATGCACAATAGAACTACGAAAAATCAAGAAAAGTATACAAAAATCGCTAGCACGGAGCCCCTTTACCGCGCAATATTTCCAAATTCAAGGAGAACCTGTTGGCCAAAGCCAAAAACAAGCACAAACATTTTGGTTCAATTGTATGCATAATTTTATACGCTGTTCGATGGTACAATAATGAAAATGGCACAGAGATCGGAATTATAGCGCCCCCTTCTTTCGTAATTTTTTCAAGTTCAGGGAGGACTTGTTTGCCATAGCCAGAAACATGCACAAAAAATTTGGTTCAATTATATGGATAACTTCATACACTTTTCGATGGTACAATAATGAAAATGGTACAGACATCGCAATTATAGTGCCCCCTTCCAGCAGAATTTTTCCAAATTCAGGGAGGACCTTCGTGACATGACCAAAAATAAACACATAAAATTTGGTTCAACTCTATGCATAACTTCATACACTTTTCGGCGGTACAATATTCAAAATGGCACAAAAATTGTACAAAAATCGCTATTACAGCGCCCTCTATGAGCGATTTTTTTACAAATTAAGGGAGGACCTCCTTGCCATAGCCAATAACTTAAATTTTTTTTTTTGGTTCAATTCTATGCATAACTTCATGCACTTTTGGGTGGTACAATATTTAAAATCGCTGTTACAGCGCCCCCTACCGGCGAATTTTTTCCAAATGCAGGAAGGACCAACTTGCCATATCCGAAAACTTAAAATAAAAATTTGGTTTAATTCTATGCATAACTTCATACACTTTTGGACGGTACAATATTCAAAATCGCTATTACAGCGCCCCCTACTGGCGAATTTTTTCCAAATTCAGAGAGGACCTGCTTGCCATAGCTTAAAACTTAAAATAAAAATTTGGTTTAATTCTATGCATAACTTCATACACTTTTGGACGGTACAATATTCAAATTCGCACAAAAATCGCTATTACAGCGCCCCCTACTGGCGAATTTTTTCCAAATTCAGGGAGGACCTGCTTGCCATAGCCAAAAACTTAAAATAAAAATTTGGTTCAATTCTATGCATAACTTCATACACTTTTCGATGGTACAATATTCAAAATCGCACAAAAAACGCATTTACAGCGCCCCCTACCGGCGAATTTTTTCCAAATTCAGGGAGGACCTGCTTGTCATATCCAAAAACTTATAATAAAATTTTGGTTTAATTCTATACATAACTTCATACACTTTTTGATGGTACAATGGCGACAGACAGACAGACATTTTCTATAAACATGTTTTTTGGAATCTCTGACCCCTAAAACATGCAAATCCGTCGAAAACCGGAAGTCGAAAAAAATTTCGATTACAATACTTTCTTCTATTTGAAGATAGAAGAAAGTAAAAATATATATAATAATTGAAATGTATGAAAAATATGAGTTAAATGTACGTTTTCTAGTATATAAGTGCTTTTTTAACTACAAAATTTTGCATGTTTAAATATATAATGAAAAGTTAAAAAAAAAAAAGCTTATTTATATGTCTATAGACCAGAAATTTTTTGTTATTTAAAATTATTTACAGTTATTTCAATGAATAATCTACTATTTTTCACAGGGAAATAAATTAAAACACGTTATATAAATGCATGAATAATTATATTATTTTAATTTTCTTTCTACAGCCGAACCTCGTTATCCTGACACTCTAATGACCAGACAAAAGTGTTGTCATAATGCGGAGTGTCGCGGTAACTGGAGTTGGAGAAAAATGTGCTTATAAAAAACTGTATTTTTAATTAATTTAAGAGAATTTTAAGTTTATAGCTGTTCTTGTAGTTTTAAGCAATAAAACCTTATTATTAAGCAAAATATACACAAAAACAAAATTGAAAAGAATAAAAATCAGGTTTATGATGACTTGTTTTTTTATTGTTACATGAAATATTGATGAATTAAGGTTTGCTTATCCCTAGATGTGCTTCCTACAATTCTTTTTTCAATATTATACAATGAATTGTAAACAATATTCGTTTTTTCAGACATGGATGTTAGATAATTTCTGATCGTTTCAATGCAATGCGATGCTTCGGTTTTAGTCGGATGAAAAACGCCGTGTAACCACAAGAAAGCGCCGTCTGACCAGAGCAAAAAGACCGCGAGTAGACTGATACGTCTGTCTGGAGCTTAAGTGGGTCATTCATAGTGTGTGGGTTTATTTATTCAGATAAAGGATTTTAGTAAAATTCTCATATATCTCAATGGGTATTTTAGACACTTTTGTGAAAAATTTGGCTAAGATATTTCTTACCGCTTAATTTCCGTGCTTATAAGATTGATTATTAATAATGGACAATTTTCCTAAACCATCAGGATATCCGGAGTTCAAAATTATTCAACGACATAAAATCATGAGTTTATTTTCATTAAAATCATATACAGAAAATCTGGACTTTGAAAAACTGACATGATAAGCGGAGTGACGTGAAAACCGGGTGTCAGGATAAAGAGGTCCGACTGTATATGAAAGTATTTCGAATATTTGATGATTTTTTTTAATACACTTTTTAAAATTCTTAATATGACTTTTTTTTATTTTGGATTTTTGATTTTGTAATTATTACCTATGTAATAACTATTTTCAGCAATTTAATATCAAAGTTAAAGTAATTGGTAAAAAACAATACATTTATTTCACTGTGAAAAATAGTAACTTTTTTATGTAAATAACAGTAAATTAATTTTAAAATTAGATTAATTTTATGGTCTATAAAAGTTCCAATTGACTTTTTTTTAGTTTATTATTATTTATTTATTTATTTTATCCTTACTTTTCATTAAGTAGATAAGTATGCAAAGATTCACAGTTAAAATTATATTTATGTAATTAAACTGCATTATATAAAAATATTAAACAAGAAAAAAAATGATTTTCGAAAGAAATTACTACATAGACACTTATTTTAATTAAAAATCAAGAATCTCAGACGAATGTTATTAATAAATCATGAAATATTTGAAGTAGGAAACAAAATGAAAATAATATATTTGTTCACTTATTTTAATTTATTTCTGTTAAAAATTTTAGATATTCATTGAAATAACTGTAAATAATTTTAAATAACAAAAAATTGCTGGTCTATAGACATATAAATAAGCTTTTTTTTTTTTTTTTTTTTTTACTTTTCATTATATATTTAAAAATGCAAAATTTCATAGTTAAAAAAGCACTTATATGCATACAAAACATACATTTAATTCATATTTTTTTCGTAAATTTCAATTATTATACATATTTTTTCAATTGCAGTTCGTAAATGATTGATAAAAATTTTCGTTCCGAAAAATGAATCCGAGCCGGATTTGAACTCGGGTAGAAAAATCTCAAATCCTGCATGTTCCCGATCATGCTACTGAGAACCGCTTACCAAAAAAGGAAATTTATGAGATTATAAACTGTAGCTTAAACTTTGTGACTTATTTTCTCAAGACCCCCTGGGGGTTGCACTTTATGGCAGTCACATATTTATGTACTAACTTATACTCTATCGATACACAAATGTTCATCGCATTTGGTGACACCAATCTCGAACCCTCTCCTTCTAAGACAACTGTTTCTTAAAGTTTATAATATTATATTGCATATATGCATATTCAAAATTAAGTTACATCAATGAAAATTATTTCAATGAAGACAATTTTTCAGTGTTTTTCCTGGGAGAGAAAAATGAGAAGTTTCAACTATTTCATGCTCATATGCTCAGATTTGGAAAATGCTAATAGAAATTTATTTTTGGATATTTAAAATTTCTGCATTGCTTCTTATGTTGGTATGTTTAAAAATTATCTTATGTGGATATTCTGACAAAAATAATTTAGTTTAGCCAATTTTATGTTTTTTACTTTTTTAAAATGTAAAATAGAGAATTTGCCCTTTTTACAACTGGATGATCAGTTTCGAAAATACCATTTTGGTGCAATTTCAAATAAATCGCCAGAACTAGACTATAACCTTTGTAATAGAAGGCACACTCCTCAAAACCGAGAGTGAATTCAACATTTCTGTCCAGTTGCCCAGTAATGGAATATGTTATTTCTTTAAAATTTTGGAGAAAGTGTATAATATAAATTAATGTGAAATGCATACATGGAATTATTACTTATCATTTTACTTGCTTCTTTAATATCTATTAAACAAAAACATAATTTGCAGAACAAATTTACAGATATATACTATTTCCTACATTGTTTAAGCTCGAGAAGGTATAGATATTAAAATTTTTCTTCAGCTTCTTCTACGGTTAACTACCCAAAAAACTTAGATTTCCTTCGAATGAAATGGAAATAAATCTTAGACCTTTTTTAAAGGTTTGTATTTTCCATGTACCTTTGTATACATCTATCATAAACAGAATACAAAATATGAAATACAAATATTTGCAGCTTGTGAATCTTAAAAATGAAAAGTCATGGATTGTTGGATATGACTTTTGATTTTTAATGAGAAAAGTAGCATTTAATTATGAGTTTTACAAGTTAATGTTTTTATGTAGAACATTGAAAACGAGAAAAATCAGAATGTAGAGTGAAAATAAACATAGTATGTCAACAGAATATTCATCCCTCAGCACTGTAGAATTGGTAAGTTCAGACAGATTCAGGATGAAGATGGTCGTAACGATAAAATATAAATTTTGCTCTAGGTTAATTGATGCGTGAAATGCAGAAAAGCCTCACTTTAAAGTATCAACTATCAGTAACTTTAAGCAATAAAATTTACAATATATTAATGGGGGGAAAAAATTGGATATTTATTTTTTTACATTATTTTTCTTAGTTATTCCTACCAGCTGCTGAATAAATGTTTTGACTCCAGTTGAAACTCGTCTATCGTTGTACATAACTATGCATTTTTTCATTGATTTTTCTCTTTCAATACCAATGACATCACTGTTTAATGACATATTGTTATTTTATGAAATAACTCATAAATCAGTAAAAAAATCATTAAAAATATAGTTTAATGTTGAAATAAAAATCAGTTGATGACAGGGTTCGTTGATTTAAATCAGCTTGCTTTGAATCATGATTAAAATCACGATTTAAATCAATTGATTTAAATCCATATTTCTTTTAAATAGTTTATAAATAAATTCAAGATGTAAACTAGGGATGCACAACCGGTGGCCCGCATATTTTGTCAATTTATAACTGGAAAAAATTTCAATTTTTGCAAAAAAAAATCGTGAATTTCATAAATTTGCCGATGGAAAAATAGAAAATTAGTTAATTAAGAAAAATAGCACATTAGTTAAGAATCACGAATTTGTGCTGAAAAAATAGCTAGTTTTGTCGATGAGGCTTGAGAAAATCTCGAATTTGTTTGATCAAACACAAAAAACCGTGAATTTTGTCAATCAGGTGCAAAAAATCGCAAATTTTGTTGATCAATTGCAGAAAAATCACGAATTTCGTTGGTCGGGCATGAAAAAAATCACGAATTTTGTCGATCAGGGATGGAAAAATCACAAATTTTGTTAATAGGGCATGAAAAAATCGTCAGTTTTCTTGATGATGTGCAGAAAAATCATGAGTTTCTTCAATTTGCCATGGGAAAATTTTTAAATTTCGGCAGAGTCAGATAAGAATCGCGAATTTCGTTGATCGTGCGTGGAAAAATCACAAATTTTGTCGATCAGGCTCGAAAAAAATCACAAATTTCATCGATCAGGTACGAAAAAAATCGCAATTTATGTCTATCGGACTCTGAAAAATCGCGAATTTCTTTGGTCGGGCAGGAAAAAAATAGCAAATTTTGTGGGCCAGCCGTGGAAAAATCGCAAATTTTGTTGAACAGGCACGAAAAGATCGTGAATTTTCTCTATGATGCGCGGATTAATTGAAAATTTCGTTGATTGGCTGCGGAAAATCGCGAGTTTTGCAAGCTTTTCGCAAGAAAAAAAATGAATTTTGTAAATTTGCCACAGGAAAAAAATTGTATATTTCGTTAGAGTGTGTTAAGAATCGCAAATTTCGTTGATCGAAAATGGAAATTCAAGAATTCCATCGATCAGGGGCAGAAAAATCACAAATTTCGTCAATCGAGCAGGGAAAAATCGCGAATTTCATTGGTTGGGCATGAAAAAATTGTGAATTTCACCGATCAGAAGCTGAAAAATCGCAAATTTCATCTATCGGACATGGAAAAATTGTGAAATTCGTTGATCTGGGCGGAAAAATCGAAAATTTTCTTCAGCGGACGCTAAAAAATTGCAAATTTCGTTGATTGGCTCCTCCTTCCCTCTTTGTTCATAAAGTTCACATTTTTTTCGGCACTAGCCTCTTTCATGCCTTTGTTTGTTTTTTAGCACTTTTAATAAAACAAAATTTACTCCCCCGAATAAAGTCAAGGAATATTATCACTCCTTCTCTGGGTTCGTATGCTTCAAGGACTTTCAAGCACTTTTTATCAGAATTTGTGTAAAGTAATATTTGCCTTATTTAATGAAAATAAATTATATCTTCAGTTATCGAGAGAGTACTTTATGAAATTTCTGGTACTAAAACATCTAAAATCCCGTGATGCGCACAAAACCTGCTTCTAATTAATCCTTGCTATATCTCTGTTAGATATAGAAACGGCTGATATTTTTTACCTGATTATAAGCCACAAATCACCTCCCCGAAATAGAATTCTCTGCGTGTTACTGATGTGGCCCTCGACAACACAGAAATTTTTGTAAGTGACCCTTCTCTTAAAAAGGTTGTGCACCCCTAATGTAAACAAATATAATAATGTACTTTAATATAATTTAGTTTTATATACAGTATGGAACCAGTTATCCAGAATGATATTTCTAATAGACTGATTTCAGAATCTTTGCAGAAAAAAGTGTCATGAACTGCCAGTTTGACATATACATTGCTTGAAACAATTGTATAATTTGATGACAACATCTAGTATTTGAAATGGAAACATATTTAGTTATATTTTAGATGTTTTAATTTTTATGCAGAGGAAACAGAAGAATTTTTGTTCCCAAGAGATTCCCAAATTACCTTTTTTTTCAAACTCTAACTTTTCATCTTACTTGCATCTGATTCTTAATTCAAGAAATCTAATTAATTTAAAATTCAAAATAATGCCACAACCACATATATTCCACAAAACTTATTAAATGGATGCTGCTTTAATGTCAAACCAGTTATCCGGAATACATCTGACCCCAACCATTCTGGATAAATGGTTCTGTACTGTTGTGATACAGATAATCAGACAGCTTTTAAAAGCATAAAGCTTAATCTTTGTCAAAAAGTAAAATATAATGCAAAGTTTAGAAAAAAATGCTTCGAATTTCATTTGAATCAAATTAGAGATGCAACGATTATTCGGCCGAAGCTGAATATTCGGCCCAGTCAGCCTGTCTGCCAAATATTCGGCTTCGGCCGAACATGAAGTCCATTATTCGGCCTTGGCCGAATAATTTTGAAAGAAATGTTTTTATATTTACACAGTAAAACTTTTTAATATGATAATTTATATTCATCATGTATAAGGAAAATTTTACTTGAAATTAACTAACACTTTTTTTCTCCTTAACTTTCATACCCTGAATGGGTTTTATCTACCCATTTTTATATAAGAGGGTAATTTAGGAATCATGTTTAAACTTTTATGCTGTATCAATAAGAACAAAAAGTATTTGCAATAAGCTAGCATAATCTGTTAAATTTCAAATTAATCTATTCAAAATTGTCCTATGAGAGACGCACTAAGCAAGTTCAAACTTTTTTAAGCATAATGGGGAGTTTAATATTTATCCCTTATTATATAAAAAAATATTTATTTCAATATTTTTAATTAGACCTATAAAGAACCTAAATATATACAATAGATTAGATATAGATGTATGTATAAAATAAATATTTAAGTCGTATATGCTGCAATACTTAGGTGGTTTTTTTTTTTTTTTTTTTTTTTGAGTAAAATACCTTTAAAAATTAAACAAAATTTAAGTGATTTTTTTAAGTGTGCTACTATTTCTTATTAAATAATGAAAGAAATGTAAATACTAAATTCTTTTAATTACTATGTATGTATGTTTTACATCACTATTTAATTTAGATTTTCTTTCATCTGAAACTTGAAATATATTTTAAGTACTTTTAAAATTTTGTGATTATTTTTAAATGTAGCGGCAACAACAAACATAATACCTATTAAATTGTAACAATACGGTATACCCAAGATACTACATAGTGAATATTTGGAAATTTATATCTAATTTGCTTTTCCTTACAGATATTTCCTTTCTCAGAATCCGGAATTCACTATACACTTCTTAATAGTGCTGTCTGCTGACATAGCAAAACAATACATGTTTTTTTTTTAATTGTGAGCTTTATAAACTCTACACTGGTTTCTTTCCACCCTTTTAGAGGACATTCCTTTCTATCAGTGGTTTTTCTTAAGATGCAAAGATTTATTTATTTTTTTTCATCTGAAAGTTGAAATTTATGTCATCTAGTACTTTTAAAATTTTGTCATTATTTTGAAATGTAACAAGAATATACATAATATCTAATAAAATAAAATGTAATTAGACAGTACCTACCGGATGAGGAACTTTTGCTTTTTTTTTTTTTTTTGGCCAAATTATATTAATGAAGCAATTTTTAGGCCGAACATAGCCGAATACTTTTTCAGAATGAAATAATGCTTTAAAAAATAAAAAAAATGCATATAAATATTTTTTTTTAAAAGGAAATACATTTTAATTGTGATATATACAAGAATTGTGCATATAATGCATACTATATTTTGTTTTTAGACAAAAATGAGTTCATTATTCGGCGGCCGAATAATTGGTATTCGGTTATTCGGCCAAACCACTATTCGTTGCATTAGTAAATCAAATTATAAAATAATCTTGCAACAGTAAGGAAATCTAAGCAGGAATATATTAAATATTGGAATATTTACTTGTTAGTATTTAGAAAAACTTCCGCAAGTTGAGGTAAAATAAAATTATATGACTTTGTGTGCTCTACTTTGGTGATGCCTATTATGTTAAAGCTTGAACAAAATCTGAACCATTCACTGAATTTTTGTTTGAACCTAATATAGTGTAGAATGGTGGAAGGTACCTATTACAGTTATCGAAAAGGTTGTTACTAAAAAACTTATAGAATTCATGATCAACTAGCTTTTTACTGCAATAGCTTCATCTGCTTCAGTAAGACGAATATTTTCTGCGTTTGGTTTGGTACATTCGAAAATTAGTAATCGACTGATAAAGCTGCTAAACTCGTTTTTCTGTATTATCAGCACTTTAACAAAACAAAAGTTAACATCTTAGTTTGCTTCCAAATTTGTTCACAATATTTATGTCCTGCAGTTATTTATTTTTATTTTAACTAAAATACTTAAGGTTAAATTAATTTTTGACATCGGATTTGTAGTTTTCCATGCATTTTGTAATAAAGATTTTTCCATAGCCTAAAATGTTACCTTTTAATCATTTATGTAAATTGTGTAATATTATTAATGTATATTGGTAATACTTATAACATGCATGTGTGTGTATAATTTTTATTTTATAAATTAAAAGAAAAGTCATATAAAATAATAGTACTGTGTGAGATTTTTTTAAAAATATAAAAAAATCTGGTTTAAATTTAAAAAATTGATTATTTTGATTTTTATTAAAAAACTCACGAACCCTGGTTGATGATATAACAAACACATGTAATGCATCTCATGTCAAGTGAATGTGTCTGCCCTTTTGCTGTTAATTCTTATAATTTTGCAGTATTTATTTTTTTTTTTTTTTTAATGTAAAGTGATTGACAGCATAACAAAGTACTGATTTTCATTAATTCGTTGATCTTTTCCTGTAGGCACATCAAAGAACATCTACAGGGTGTTGTAAATCAACCTGATGTTAGTAAGATGTCTGAAGAGGAGTTACAATTTCATTATTTCAAGATGCATGACAATGATGACAATAACAAATTAGATGGTTGTGAATTAATCAAATCTGTTCTTCATTGGCATGGTTTGTATAGTTATTAACATTTTTTTCCCCTTTGATTACATTTTTGCACAATTTGGTTACAGCTCAGAACTGTTTTTGCCCTAAGATTAATGAAATCCACTCAGCATTTCACTCTGATCACTTGCTATTAATAATATGAATTCTAATTTATTTTTTGTATAAGGAGACTATGAAAGAAATATTCGTAGATTTTTATGAAATCTGTTGTGAAATCCATGCCGAAATTATCCTGGTCAGCGAGTTTTTTCCTGTAATTTTTTTATATTCAGTTTTACATTGAATATTTAATTATAAACAAAAACTGAAAATCCCAATTGTTTAAACCCCCTTTTTCAAAAGCAAAAACAGTTAAATTTAGAAAGAGGGTTTCTAATTGAGATTTAAAAAAAATAATAATAAAAAGAAAAGCTTTTTCATTTCTATTAATTTAAAAGTTTTTAAATAAAAGTAACAAGGGTAAAAAATCTTCTGCATTTCAGCAGATTTTTGTTAACCCATTTGGGACCATGGGTGCATATATGCACCTTCAAAAAGTGCATACAAAATTTGTTTTTGATAACAGTAAAAAAGAAAAGTAATATTTGCTTTATTTAATTAGAGCATTTTTGTGATTATTTAAGTAAAGGTAACATTTATATAAAAAGTGGTGCCAACCGAATAAAATTTGTGTAAGAACCACCAGTTTCAAAGGGGTTAAAAAAAAATGTCAGGACTTTAAGAAAATTTTGAACTTCAAAAGAACTCTTCAGAATATTAAAATTTTTTACTCCCTGAATTTTAATTTGCAAAAAATAAAAAAATATGCGCTAAAAAGAAATTAACTTGGTTTTGTACAGTTTTCAATTATCTATCTTCATTTTCATAACAAATCTGAAAAAAAAAAAAAAAAAAAAAAAAAAAAAAAAAAAGATTTTTCTTACGGCTTCGAGGAATCTATTTAGAAAGAATTTTAATTTTTTACCAAAACCCTTCATAACAATTTTCATCTTGAAAACAAACTCTTCAAAAAACTCTTCCATTTTTTAAATGAACGTGCCACAGAGTGAATTGCCTTAACCTTCTCAGTGCTGTGAACTGATGTATCCATTAAGCTGTAGGTTTCACTGCAGTTGTAACATATTTTAATTAATGTAATTCTACAGATATAATCCAGTTTTAAAACATTAAAGTTATGATTAATACTCTGGGATTATAATGCTATATGCAATAATTTGTTTTTCATCATGTTGGAAAAATCATCCTCTTTTAGCTTTTAAAATAAATTACAGAGAAAACGACATTACAGTTTTGCCCTTGTGCTTTTGTCAGTCAGGGGGTTAAAATAAACTCCTTGAAAATTTTCATTAAAAGGTGCTGTCATGGGTACACTATAGCACATCATTTAAGTAAAAAATTGAAGAGATATATAAAGAAAAATGTGATGGGTTCTTCAGGATTAATAAATTTTTTATTGTTAGGGATAAAATATTTAGTGAGCAGTTGCAAAATAAGAATATTTTGTATTAAATATATTTATACGAATTGAATATTTCCAACTGAGCAAAAAAATGCCCAGGCCGGGAATCGAACCCAGATCCTTGGCTTACAAGGCCAATGCTTTACCGTTTAAGCTAACTGGGCCGACAACCAGCCAGCATATTTCGCTCAGATAACCTTATTGGTAGTAACATCTGGTCTGTCATATAGACAGAGACAGCTCAACAGAATAAACCACAGGAAAAGGAAGTCCATATAAACGATGGATACATAGATGAATTATTATTTTAACACAATCAAACTGATTGGTAAAGTTATCATACGAATTGAATAGTTCCAACTGAGCGAAAAAATGCCCACGCCAGGAATCCAACCCAGATCCTTGGCTTACAAGGCCAGTGCTTTACCGTTTAAGCTAACTGGGCCGACAACCAGCCAGCATATTTCGCTCAGATAACCTTATTGGTAGTAACATCTGGTCTGTCATATAGACAGAGACAGCTCAACAGAATAAACCACAGGAAAAGGAAGTCCATATAAACGATGGATACATAGATGAATTATTATTTTAACACAATCAAACTGATTGGTAAAGTTATTATACGAATTGAATAGTTCCAACTGAGTGAAAAAATGCCCACGCCAGGAATCCAACCCAGATCCTTGGCTTTCTGTTGACTTCTCAGCTTGGATCTGTTAAGCTGTCTACATGATAGACCAGATGTTACTACCATTAAGATTATCTGAGCGAAATATGCTGGCTAGTTGTCAGCCCAGTTAGCTTTAAAAGGTAAAGAATTGGCCTTGTAAACCAAGGATCTGGGTTCAATTCCCGGCCTGGGCATTTTTTTGCTCAGTTGGAAATATTCAATTTGTATAATAACTTTACCAATCAGTTTGATTGTGTTAAAATAAATATATTTAATGTCTTATTTCTATAATGAGAACCCAGAATTTCAAAAGCCTAACAACATCACTGATTTTTATCCGTTTGTCACTCTGTCATCTAAAAATCTGCCAGAAAGGCAGATTTTTTTTTTCCTGCTTCTAAAGTCTCATTTCTTTTCAGTTGAAGAAAGTAATGCTATGGGAGCAAATGCCCCTGTTCAAGGCACCACCAAAATATTCCAAGACTCTGAGCTTGCACTGATGATTGACCCCATCCTTGATATGGATGACAGGAACAAAGATGGTTTTATTGACTATCCAGAATTTATAGCTGCTCAAAAATCCCGAGGATTTTAAGACTTTATTTTTTAAATGTTGTGACTTATTTTGAAATTTTTATTTCAAAGCAATTTGTTATCATAGTATTATTATGCTGTAGATCTGGTTTTACCTACTTAGTTTTAAAAATTGATTTATTTCGGAAACTCTTTACATTCCATGGATGTATTTTATATAACAATAAAAAATATTTTAATGTATCCAGTTTGTTTTTATTTCAATTTATGCATTAATCTTAACCAGTGTTTATTAGGAAAGTAGCATATATTTTATGAGAATAAAAGCTGTAAAAGTAAGGTATAAAAAAATCAAGATTTTTTTTTAAATTTTAAATCTGATTTTTTTCCCAGCATCCAAATGCTGAATAGCTATCAAAAGATTTCATTTTCCAAAACAACTAAACCTCTATTTGCTATGTTTTCACACTCTAATTAATAAAATTACAATTATTTATTAATTAGGTACAGAAATTATAAAACTGCAAATTAGCAGTTTCATTAGTTAATAGCATACAATAACATTATATGCATTAATATTTTGTAATAATTATGTAAAACTATTAAATACTAGTGACATTTACATTTATTAAAATTTATTAATAACGTCAATTAATATTTAATTGCTAACACTACTTAAAAATAATTATTAAACAATTAACTCTCTAATTAAGGATGTAATATACATTTTTATGCTTTAATTTCTAAAATGATAATTAATAATTTAGTATTCATTCTAGAAAGAAAATGGGGCAGGATGCTAGTTCAAAAAACAGCACTATTTCATGAGGAAATATATTAGTAGTAACGTGTTTAGTAACGATATAAGAAAAAAAAATAGAGTATTTTTTAGTATGATAAATAAAGTGCCATTAATTTTTAATAATATTATAGATTACAAATCGAAAAATACAATTAAATAACAACATGCTTTAATAATATCCTGTTTTTCTAAAGAAATAAAGTCCTACTATTTTTGCAAACTCTTGAGCACACTGATTTACAAATACTGTGGAATGGGGAAGTTTTTTGCAAGAAATCTCTGGCTACAACTACAGGTGAATTTCACTATTTCTGAAAAAGGCAGGGTGCATTTTGCCAATTTAATAAAAACTGCAAATAACTAATTTCATTAGTTAGTAGCACAAATAATAAAACTAAGAAAAATTATTTGTAGCTCGTTTTGCATTTGTACTTAGAAAAATTTCTGTTAATCATCTAAATCTAAACTTACACAAATGTATGTGCATGGTAACCAAAAAAATTATGGAAATGAGCTAAATCCATTCATTCAGTTTGAACAAAATGTTCAAACACATTTATTTAGGTGTGTGTTTGATCATAATTAGCTTCAAAATGGCTTGATTGTGTACTTTATTTTGATTTGTTTGAAAAAGAGGGAAACAATATATTTTTTAAAAGGTTTTTTATTCAAACATATATATTTTTTAAAAGTTTTATATAGAAATTACTACAAAGTGTTTTTGCATTTTATTGTACTACATATCATTCAAAGAACAAAACCAGAAAGTTGTTGATGAATAGATTCGTAAGATAGGTCTGTAAAGTAATAGTTTTGATTTTTTTCTACACCATTTGGAGTGTTCTAACACTTTTTTATATGCTCACTGTTAAAAAAAAAAAAAAAAAAAAAAAAAAAAAAAAAAAATACCAAGTCTTTTTCCCTATGTAAGGTTCTAAAATTTTTTTACATGCTGTGTTAAAACATATAAAGCTCTTCTCTCCATCATGTAAGGCTTCATATAAAATTAATATTTTTTGATATGCTGAGTTAAATACCGAGCTCTTCTTTTTATCATGTATGGTTTTCTCACAATGTAAAAATGAAAATCTATGAAAGGTCACTTAGAAAATCTGGTACTTAATAAACTTTATTGAAAAAAACCTTAAAAATAAGCTGTCATCTTACATTTTATTAATTTGTTACATTTCTCATAGCTGACTGACTCAAAGTGGAAAATATCAATGATTTTTCTTCACCTTGAAGAAAAATGCATTTCACTTTAGAACTTTTTTTGTCGTGTGCGCTCGCAGTCGACGGTAGTTTGCTATGATGTGTTTAGTTGCACAATAGACTCCCTAAAATCTGCAAATGTCTAAAATTCGCACATCATCACAGATGTAAATAATGAAAATTTCAATTCAGATGTAAGGACAAAATTGCAGAATTTTTTATTTTTATATCATCCTGTATGTATTTTGATACATACGTAATTTTTGATAATATGACTGAATGGTTTTTCATGGTGGAAGTATAAATTTATTTCTGAAAAAAATCAAGGTATTACTGATATCACTGGTAATCACAATATTTTTACCAAATATATTTATGTATTAATCAAGCTTTTTTGGTTATTAAGTCTGACTAAACCTGGAATAAAACTTCCTTACTTTAATGATTTTGATGTAAATTAATAGGGGACTTTTAAGATTAAAGTTTCATTGAATAATTCAAGTAAATGTATCATCTTTATAATGCATATTTAATTGTACTTTATTAATTATTTACTTGACATTTACTTTTAATAAATTAATCATTTTTTAAATTGTCTTACTTTTTATTATTGTAGTTTATTACTTATTTTAATATTTTACTATATTGCAAGAAATCATTATAATTTTGATTGCATTATTGCATTCAAATTACTGTTTAAAAAATGTAAACAAAGCCATGACCAGAAATCTGCAAAATTCTAAAATCTGCACAACCTCTGTTACCAAGCTGTGCGGATTTGAGAGAGTCTACTTTATCTGTTATTTTTATGACTAAAATTATAATTTACCTTCTACAAATTGTAATGTCTATGACTAATATTTTTTCATTTACTACCTACTCAAAAAATCTTAGTTTGTGGCAAACTGTGCTTGATAGAAATTTGTGAGTATTTTTTCTGAAATCAGCATAAAAAATGCATCAGAAACATCATTCACTTTTACAAGGCAAATTGCACTATAGGCATGTGTACACAAAATAAATTTTCCTACATAATAAGAGTTTGTGCGATTCACACAATGTTTTCACGAATCTCATTTAAATAACTCCACTTTTCAAACCTTTCACTTAAAATTTAAGTTAGGATCTGAAATGCTACTTTTCTCTCTCTCTCTTTCTGTAGCAGAAATCATATCACAGTTTAAAATTTGCATCAAGGAAAAAGGTTAATATTCATATATTATTTCTCATTATTCATTTTTATTTGTGGTCTTCATTTACTGAGGCATTTCATTCACTTAGAAAATTGTTAGTTGACTATATGTATGTCTAAAAAACTGCTTTGTAGTTACATCAAAATGAAGTCAAACTGATGGAGGTTTATGAATTATTTTTATTTGTGAATGGCAAGAAATGTGAAATTTCTAAAGATTTTCAGATGCCTTTAATTTAAAGAAAAATTAAATTTCTCAATTATTCACAACTTTTATTTTTAATGTGTTAATGATGTTTAAAATGTGAAGTCCTGCAGAAAGGAGGGGTGTAAAGACATGATACTAATTCTGCTATTTGATATTTCAAAAATTTTCTTAGTGAGCTATTTTCATATTACACAAACTTTGATTTCTACATTAGTAACTTTCAAGTTTGACCAAAAGAAAAAAAATTATACTTTTCAGCCTATATACAAATTTAAGGATGTTTCTGCAATGAACTTCAAAGCTATTTATTTTATAAGGAGTTCAACTTCTTCAAAGTGTAATCCTCTGCTTATAGCAAGAATGCATAATAAAATTTTAAGAATTACAATAAAATCTTTTATTGCAAATGCAGCAGAAATTCTTTTTTTTTTTTTTTAATTGTACGCAGAATAAAATATGAGTATTAGTTATATTTGAAAATCTACTAAAATCAATTCCATCACATTTTAACTGTAACATCATCGCTAGAATCATAGCTGCCAAACCTACAGATTTTTTTTTAGTAACCACTGTTTCTGAATAGTGATCCATATCTTATTTAATTGCAAATTTCTGTCATTTAATAAAGTGAATATTTCGATTTAGAAATAGTGGTATTTGAAGACCGGAAATCTTCGCAGCTATGCTAGGCTCGTGCGGTGATGCTTTTTAACTAAAAAGCTATTCAGAAGAAAACAATAAAATTTTGTATGCATGTAAAAAAATATTTATAAATCACATGAAGTAAAATTTTTCATAATTCATAATTTCTTTTGTTAATTTCATGTTTTATATCATAAAATTATTGAAATTACAAGACTAAGATATTAATATTTGTGATGTATATAATGTCTTTAACTAATATGTTTATACAACAACAACAACAACAAAAATCTGCATAAAATTATTTCTGGAAATATAAATAAAAATATATAAAAGTGATTTAACATTAGAGGTCAAAATGTTCAATAATTTTAATTCCAAAACTTTTGGACCAAATTGTTCGAAGTTTGGTATCTGCACATAAATTTAAATGTAAAAAAAATATTTTCTCAAATTGGGTGTTGATATAAAAATACAAAAGTTAGTTCAAATATGTAGATGGCCACCAAACTTTAATCTACATATATAGTTTTTTATCAATCTATTTGTTCTGGCAGCATTTTTTTAAATGATTTGTTCTAAAGTACTCAAAGATGTCTATCCCCCCCCCCACACACAAACACACCTCTGCCTTACTTAAAGACTGTACCTTATAAGGAATTCTTTAAAGCAAATAACATAATGATACACAAAAAGTATAGGAAAATTCTTTTACATTACATTTGGCTTCACAAATGAAAAAAAAAAAAAATAAAAAAACTGCTCAGACATTGCCAGTTCTTCAGTAATATTTACAAATTTTTGAATGCGAAATACATATAACATGTCATCTCTCATCCCAATAACAATAACAAATCTCTCTAAAATATCCTTACATCATCTTGGCATTAATACATTCAAACAATAAGATCTGCATTCTTAATTTTCACTTTTATAATTAAGTTTCTACTTCATTCATGTCAGCTCAAAATTCTTATCCTGTGTATCTTCTACTTGTTCAAGCTTTGAATGTTGACTAACTTTCTTCTCAGTAATTTCTGTTACTTGTACTGGGATAACACAGGAGTTTGGGGCCTCTCCATTTTGCAGAAGTTTACCATTTTCTCGCAGTTTCTGTTCAGTTTTCTTGATGAGAGGCATATCTTCACCTTGCAGCCAGTTTTGTTTTAACCTAAGCCACTTTATTTCTTGCTCTCTCTTAATAATGTAGCATTCCCAAATGTGTATGAGGAAACAGACTGCTGCCTGTAAAGTTGATGGAAAAAGAATATAATTTTAATCAGTACAGTGTTTTACAAATATTGCATCACAACAAAAAAGTGTTCCATGCAAGTGACAAACAAAAAAATACAATCTTGAATCTGCTGTTAAAATATATTTAGGTGTGCAGTGACAGATTGTGTGGAGTCATTCAGGAAATACAGCGCCCGCTATTTGCATTTGATATTATCAATAATATTCAATATGAGTTCAAATGATAATAAATAGAAGTTGTTTAGTTAATGCCTGTATTATATGTTTCGATTACACAGATTTTTATCAAGCTTTACTTGTACCTAAAAAATGGGACATCATGCATGTCTGTGCTATATTCATTAAACAGTCGTAATATAGTTCAGAAACATTTTAATTTAATAATTTAAAAATACATTTATTATTGTTTTATAGAAAAAATATGTCATTTCGGATTTTATTTCTAAAAACAGTACTTTTGTGTTTAATGAAAATCCAATATATTTCCAAAAACACAACACAACTTGTATATGCATCTGTGCTAAAAATTCTCATAGTTATTTTTTGGTATATCTTCAAAGTTTATTTAAAATATTATCTGTGTCCTTTAAAACCATTAAAAATTCATAAAAAAAAAAAACCTATTTACCTTGTTGTTAACGCATTAAACTGCATTCTGCTCGCCATTTTTTTACATGACACATGCGATAATTGGTAATAGATGGCACCAGATCTTAGTAGAGAAAGGTTCTCTAGTTCCTCTTACCCATTGTAGGTTCTCTAGATCTTAGATGACTGAGTAGGAAAGAAAGGGGAAAGCTTAAATCTTGGCCCAAAAGATAAAATTAACTTCATTCGGAACTGAAGATTCCTTGGTGAAGAGGTGAAAACATCTTTCCAAAAATGGCGAACAGAATGCTGTTTGATGTGTTAACGATCAAGGTGAATAGGAATTTTTATGAATTAATGGTTTTAAAGGATGCAAATAATTTTTTAAATGAGCTTTGAAGATAACAGGGCCGGCGCAAGACTTGCTCCACGGGGGGCACTGTATCGCCGACAGGGGGCCCCGAATTCATAATATATATTAGAGGTCTCCATGAGCCTGGATCTGTCCCGAAGCCCGAGCTCGGTAAAAGTTTCTTTCATTAAACTCGGGCAGGGCTAAATTTTATCTGAAAACTCGGTACGGGCTCGGGCTAAATTTTAGCTTTTGAAAAGTTGGTCCGGGCCTGAACTTCATTCTTCACGGGACACGTCTGGGTCTTACATTTTTTCCGTAGCTTCGGGCCGGACCGGGACTGTATTTATACTGGAGATCTACCGAAAGTTCGGTTTCGTTTTCGGTCCAAAATCTGAGTTTTGTCGAAAACGAATTTTTGGCGAAAATGCTGTTAAAAATTCGGCCGGACCGAAATTCAACCAAAACTATCTGTCTTCCAAAAGTCTCATTTCTTTTCTTCGGAAATTTTTAACATTACTTATTGATTTGAGCTGTATCGACTCAAATGACACATTCTTTATTTAGTGCTATATGAACTTCACTGTTTATAATTATCAGCCGTGACTTACTCAAGACGTGAGTCCAAATTATAAAACAAGAAATTCATATAGGACTAAACTTTGAAGGCGTTTTCTACGTGCTCATTAAAAACAGCAGACTTTACAATAATTGAAAAATTTTAGTTTAAAACCGTAGAAGTGTTTCGAACACTCTTTGAGAAAGTTCTGGTATAATAGCTGACCATTTACAAAAAACATTTTAAAAGATAAATCGTATACCTGAAACATTTTTAATGAGATGAAATTCGTATTATTAGAAAATCATTCCGTGTTTCTGATGAATTAATTACATTTTATTTTATATGGAAATAAAAAGTTTCGATCAGAGGCACAGAGAGCCAACTTAGGTCACACGTATATAAGTCCATGTGTAATTAATTAATAATTATGTAAATTTATGTATGTATTAATTACATAAGAAAATTGGACGTTTTCGTTCTCGGCCAAAAATAGGAAGATTACCATAATTCGGTTTCAGTTTCGGTCTTAAAAACGGAAAAACGTTAAAGGAAAACTTGTAAAATAGCTTAGAATGTAAAAGTTAATTATTTTAATATCAGCTCAATCATAAAACAAAGTCATGTTGATGTTTAAAAAAAAATCTTTAAATTCATGCTCATTTCGAAACAGCCAAAGTTTAGAGGTCTTCACTGGCCGGGCTCGGTCCTATTTTCATTCATGGCACTCGCGTCGTGTCGGGCCTAGTCACTACTCATTTCGGGCTGGGCTCGGGACTTACTTTTTCTGAAGGATCGGGACGGGCCTAACTTCTTTTTTCCGTACGGAGACGGGACAGGTTTCATTCTTCCTAGGTCTTCATAAATCGATATTTTCAGCCCGTATGAAAATCGTTGTCTCGGCATGACCTGGTCCGTGAAAAAATCAGTAAAATTTGGCGCGGCCCAAAGATTGTTGCAAAAATTGTATATATTTTTAAATGGAGATTACTCTACAATTAAGCATTAAAATTTATTCGTTTTAAAGAATAGTAGATTTCTAGGCAATAATATTAAAATACAATAAAACGTGTGGAAAAGAACCAGCCTATGACGGAATCTTGTCTTATACAGAAAACTTTATTGATACATGAAAAATGAATATAATAATACGTGGGAAAAGAATATAATCCTCCTGCTAAGAAGAGAACTTGTTTATAACGCATTTTTTCTTCTTTCCTATGCGATTAGAAGATGTCTCAGAAGATTTTATTGTATAGCATTTTTCAGATTTTTAAGTCACATACATAATTTTTTGATTAACGATATTAATTATAGCTCAAACATTTACATACAAATAGAGATTCGTTAAAAAAAATGTAGGGGAAGACGGGGTACAATGAAACAAAATTTACTAATTTTTTTTTCCTATCCACAATTTTGCATGCACAAAAATATAATTAATGCATATTTTTAACCTTGTATTTTCCCCATCTAAATAAATTTTTATTACCTTCTAAACAATATCTTTATGCTTGAAAAATAACAAAAAATAAATGTCTTACAGTGTTTCATTGTACCCCGTATGCCGGGGTACAATGAAACACATACTGGGGTACAATGAAACACTCGAAATGATGGAAGCAATTTTCACCCAGTATAGTTTATTTTATGAAAAATGAGATAAATACAAAAACAAAACTTGATTAATAAGAAACTTGATAAAAATATTACAGTCTAAGATGAAAAATAAGAAAATTCTATTAGTTTAAGAAATACCTTTCATTTTATATTAGATTGGCTCAAGCCAGTTTCAAAAATTAGCATTTCTGCTTATATTTCAGTTGCTCCTGGAGGAATATGGGGTGGTAGTTTCAATATCAACACAATGATTTTTTTTTAAATGTAAGTTTCTAAAAAAAAAAAAATTAATAAAACTAGGTTGGAGTCTTTTTATATCAAGTACTTCACATTTGACTTCATTTAAATGTATGATTTCTCCAACGGTATATATTTCCTTATGTTTCCATTTATACGGATACTGCTTGTGCCATACATGTTGTGTGTGGATATCTCATTCTTAGTACCTCGATGACTAGCTGGGCCTGGAAAAAAAAAATCTGGATCATCATCAGAGTCTGTAACAGGCAGAGTTTGTTTTCAAAACAATCCCTTCTTATCTTTTTTTCTCTTTCTATTTTTTAATTGCTTAACAAGAGCATTTTTTACTAACCTGGTTAAAACAAAACTCTTTTTTTTTTTTGTGTGTTTTCCTACTCTTACTTCTAATATATTCTATTTACTACTTTTATTACTGCAATAAAACATGTTTCATTGTACCCCGTCTGCAAGTGTTTCATTGTACCCCGCACTGAGGTTACTAAATAAAAATTTATTTTCTAACTTCTAATATTTATTTTTTTTTAGTTTGGTTTTGGAGGTATGAAGACAAGAACCCAAAGATAACAATGTATAGAAAAAATAATTATTACATATAACAACAAGGAAAAAGAAACAAAATTACTTTTAGTAAAGAAAGTTACTTTCAATGGTGTAAAAGCAATAATCTCCTATTGCTATTGTTGTAGAAGTGTGAATGTATCCAAATTACATCAGTAATTGGAACATATAGTTGTATAACATATATATAAACTGCAACTCTCTATGATAAAATTGATTGATTTTACAAGTAATGTTTCATTGTACCCCGTGTTTCATTGTACCCCGTCTTCCCCTATATCGCACCCTAGGGCGCTTCTTTAAATATGAAGATTATAAACATGAAAAAAAAATAAGCTAAAATAAGTATTTTTGGTCAGAACTCGTCCTTTTAACAAAATAGACGTAAAAATCCATGTTTTGTAGATATTCAGTCGGGATGGGTCGGACTCGGGCCGAGGTTTTAACTTTTTTCCGGGCCGGGCTCAGGCCGAACTTTTAATTTTTATACCGGTCCGAGCCATTAATGTTTTTTGTACGGGCCGAAGTTTTAACTTTTATACCGAGCCGAGCCGAACTTTTCTTTCTATGAGTTGGACCGGACCCGGACCGGAAAATTTCTGTCCGTACAGACCTCTACAAAGTATAACTAAGTTATTAATTAAAATTGTTCAGTCTAATAATGCAATCAAGTTTAAATTATCAAGTAAGTCGGTATTCTGTTTTACACGAGTTTTTCTTTAAATTCCTAAATACGAACCTACGACCCTAAACACGAACTGGTAATTAAAACACTGCACGGTTCGAGTTATGCCCGACCATAAATCGACAAAATATTTTTTGTCGAACCTGCAACTTGATCCTAAGCATGAAATGAAAAAAAAATGATAAATAAAATCAATCCACAATTTAAAACAATTCACGAAAATAGTCTGCAATCATATCACTAAAATCAATTTTATATTTAAAAAAATGAGTGCATATATATACTCATTCATATAAAAGTATTTTTTTATCATTTGAAACAATAATCTGGACTTTTCTTTGGAAAAATTTATTTGCCGTATTTGAATCAACTCCCAAGAAAAAAAACTTTAACCTGAGATGACCCGAAAATGGAAACACTGATCAACCCGACCCGCAGCAAAATTTTAGAGGCAATAGCCAACACGTAGAATCGGGTTACCTGACCCGATGCAAGATTTTAGTTGTTACTGTAGATACATCTTCCCGCAGTTTACAATGAAGTTATGTATATATATAATTATTTCCACATTTAAACCTTCCATTTCTCTTCTATATATTAAAATGAGATTAATATCCATTGTAAAATGAGAGTCTACTGTATATTGAAATTAATGAACAAAGAAGAAATTTTTAGTTTGATACTAAGTTAACTTGAATACTTATACAAAACTCTCTTTTTATTTACTCATTCATTTATAAAAATGCTTACCTTACACTTTTTAATAAGAAGATCGAAGTGAGGCAGATGAATTTCCTCGTCCTGTCTCTTCTTTAAATCGTACTATTTCTTATAGGCGCCTAAGTTTGCGCTCAATCGAATAAACATTAAACAGAAGTGCACATGAGTTTTAGACAAAATGTATAAGGTTTTCAGTAACATCCGGCCGTTGTGACAACAGACTTAAACCGGCATGTGGTTAAATTCTTAAATTTTCTCGTCGCAGACTAAGGAATAACATTTTAATTTAGATTAAACTCGTAAAAATTGGACGTCATTTGGGTATGGTGAAAATTTGGGACGTTCCATGTAAATCGGAACACCTGCAACACTACTTGTAAGTTTCAAAACTCAACCTCAAACACATCCGAACCCAAAACTGAACCCAACCACAACGAAAAAAATTATCGTCAATCCGAACCGTGGGTTGGGTCAGGTCGGGTCGGGTGTAGGTAAAATCGGGCAATTTGAATCGATGAAGGACTCTAATTTGAGATATAATTCTGGGCACTTTTTTGAAAAATCAGCTTAAACAAAACCGACGCGTAAGAATCAAACTCATCCCAAAACCGAAAAAATTATAGCCAAGCCAATCCAACTTCCAAAGAAAAAAAATCAGCGGTCAGCTTATCCGTGGGTCGGGTTTTTATAAACTAACCAAAGATACCAATAGCTTTTTGTAATTAACCAACAACTTTTTAAAAAACCAACCCGCACCCGACTTGGGTCGTGTGCAGGAAAATTTGGGTTACCCGACCCGATGCAAGACTCTTCACTCAAGTCAACAAATTTTCCCCGACGACGATTAAATTTGTCCCCGACGGGGGGGCATATGCCCCCCCGGACCCCCCTCTAGCGCCGCCTTTGGAAGATAATCCAAAAGATAATCATAAGATTTTATTTTAGCACAGATGCTTATATGAGTTGTGTTTTTGGAAATATATTGGATTTGTATTAAACACAAAAGTACTATTTTTACAAATAAAGTGTGAAATGACATGTTTTTTCTATAAAACAATAACAAATGCATTTTAAATATTGAATTAAAATGTTTCTAAGTAACTATATTATGACTGTTTAACGAGTGTAGCACAGACATGCATGATACCCCATTTTTGGTACAAATAATGCCTGATAAAAATCGGTGTAAATGTAAACATATAATTTAATATGAGTTCTTTCTGTAAGGGAAAGTTACCGATCATAATTTTTAAATATATTTTTATAGTGTGTCGAATTATCTTCTAGAACGGTTTTGTGAAATTCAAAATATTTAAGAAGTTGCAGTCAATTGAAAGCAAGTGCGGAGCCGCTGAAAAACAGATAGGGGAAAGTGCGGTACATGTGAACAGTTTACATAAATATAGCTTTTTCTCAAAATTGGATTAATTTCTATGTACAAAAACAATACAATATAGTCAACACTACTTTTAGTTACTCATGGTAATTTTTTTAAAACCACCTTTATAGTACTACTAACTTTTTTTTATGTTTTATAAATTCAAAAAATTGTTCATATGTGTCCCACCAGTGGGTTAATTGTAAACACACATGGGATACATATGACACTGAGAAAAGGTATCCTTTGACATGCTTTTTATTCTGTTATTCATTTGTCAGCATAATCTTTAGTTATATTATCTGTAAAATTAATTCACTATAAAGAAAAGATATATTTTTTTCTCTAGTTGTGGTATTACTAATAAATTGAGCCGTAATATGAAAGGTAAATTAAATTTGAAGTCCTTTTTAGTTAACATGCGTTGTGTAGTATTGCAATAAAACCCCCCGTTCTTTGAGGTCAGCAATTGTAAAAAAAAAAAAAAAAAAAAAAAAAAAAAAAAATAGAAAAAAGAAATTTCTTACTTGTATATCTATAAAGAAATGATGAGGAGACTTCTAAGCAGAAATCAAACTTTTTATTCCTCTTGTTGAAGAGAAGTAAGAGGCCTTCACCCTTTGGTCACCGATTTTCAAAATAAATACGTTGCCGATAAAATAACTTATTCCTCTTTAAGAAAATCTTTAAAAATGTAAGATGCAGCACTAGGAGAATTTTCTATTGATAAAAAATCTCAAAGCCTTTTTAAACCAACAGAAAATAAATTTAACAGGAGTTATTAAAAACGCAGACATCTCTTTCGGAAACTTTTTACCGGATTCCACATCCACCGGCAGACAGACCGGAGCCGAAGCTCGCGATTTTTAAAAACAAAAACTAAGTCATGACAGATCACCAACAAAACAGATTCTGATTTAAAATTAACGGAATTTTTAATTTATAGTAAGAATACGGGGACTTCAAAAGTTAGAGAAAGAAAAGATTTAAATCTATTAGAGAATTTAAAATATTAGGTAATGTCTTAATAAACAAATCCGAAAGAAAACATTTAAACAGTTTTATTTTTATTTGTTGTACGCTCGGCGATTAGACACACCTCCGAAAAGATCGACATCCATTCAAAGCTTACGCCGGGAGACAGTCGCTCCGATGACGTCATCACAATACTCACAGATTTCAAAAGAGAAGCACCCTATGCCAGGCGCAGCCGAACGTCAGCGAACTTGCCGATGTGCGGTGAAGCGGCGAATTTGCCGAAGTACGAACTTAAACAAAATCGCTGCGCAAAAATAAATATGGATTTAAGCTTAAAGAACATCGATGTATAAGGCAAAAAGAAATAAAAAAGTAACATGATTTAAACACTGTGAGATTTCATCTCACACTAGTTTCTGGGTGATTTGTAAGCAAAATATTATAAAATGAAAATAAGTGAATAAAGATATGTTCTTTCCCATATCCAAGAATCATATTAGTTATCAATTTGAAAATTTTACTTTTTTAAAAATAAATATTATTGATATCTATTTCCTTTCGAAACATCATATACATAGCTGTTGTTTTAGAGATGGCAGTAAGCCATCATTGCAAATTTGGGACAAATTAAAATAGAAAAAAAATGTTTATCATTACACTTTTTGTATTAACAATGCATTAAATTTATTTAAATTACAATTGAAGTAAATGAGCTTGTTGCTCTTTGTGTACTTCCTGACAGATGTGGTTGTGGAAGTTTCAATACAACATCACTTTTTGTATGACGGAAATATCTTCTATTTCAGGAAAGTTATAGGTATTGGAGCTGGCATTCTTTCTCATTAATTTAACTGAAAGTTAACAATAAGTATTCACAAGTGCCCCACATGGCTGGTAGAGTTAAATTGATAAATCATTAAAATTTCTCCATTTTAAAAGAAATAAAACTTTATCAGAAATATTTATTGGTATTCATAGTATATGTTAAAACCTTAAAATTCAAACAAATAAGTTAATCACTTATCAAAGTTGGAGCTGAGATTTTACTTTTGAGATCTACAAACTGTGTTTTGGCTACTGAGGACAAACAAAACGACAAAGACCTTCGAAAATTTATCATATCGCTCACCAGCAGGAAAAGTGACATATCTGCAAAAGAAAATTTGTATGATCTTACTGTAACATGAAATTATAACACTTAGCTCTGCATGCAGGAATAAAAGCGTAAAACCCTTAAGAATGAAGATGTAGATGAGGTTTGGAGGATTGAATAATTTTACCTCCCACACAAACCACCCCTCTTCAGTCATGAATGGACATATAGCATAATAAAGCGATTTTCCGTAGAGCGTACATCTAATACTTATGAAGCTCTTTCTGTAGCAAGAGTCTTTTTTGTAGTCACTGTCATATGACAGACCTATTAGAGGGATGAAATGAATTTTTGAAAGATGTTACACTTTCTTTGCAGGTGAGTGATATGTCTACAGGTGTAGTCATCTTTGGTAATTTTTTTCAAATAAAAAAACATAAAATTAGCTATTGAAAAAAATTGTGATGTTCACACGTGCCGTGCCCCACACTTCCTTATACGGGGCACAGCTGCATATGAATTGAATTCTTTCCTTCATAGGATTAAATCCAGGAATCGCGGACTAGCGTAGCAAAATATAACAGTTAACTAAAAATATTTATGTTCTTTTGATTTAGTAAAACCTTAATTACGTTTTTCTTGAAACTAAATTTTTCAGTTCGTTGTGTAAGGTATAGTTTTAATGGATCAAGCAATCAACTTGTGCGCTTTACAGTGTTTGACCAGCTGCACAGACGTTATGCGTGTGTGCACATTTCAAGATGAAAGGCAGCACATTAGATAAAGAGAGGCACTGTCTTATTTCCTGCTAAACTTTTTCTGCTAGAGCTATGGAGAAAGCGCAAGTTGTTCCGCTTTTATAAACATTTTTAAGGTGTAGTTCAATTTTTATTTACAGTAGATTAGTTAAATTTTTCATACTGTTTTAATTTGCATATTTTTCTTTTTTAAGAAACTCTTATTAAAATACTTCTCATATATTAGGAGCGTTCAAAAAGTAACGAGCCGGAGGCCTAGGAACAGAAACTAGTACATGTATTTCAGAAGTATTGGCCCTGGCTGTTGAGGTACTTGTTCCACTAAGACACAAGGCGGTGAATGGCTGTCTCGTAAAATTCCTTGGGCTGCGATGTGAACCAGTTCCGCACGTACTGCTTGACGTCGTCGTCCTAGGTGAATCGTTTGCCCCTCAGAGCCTTTTTTAGGGGACCAAAAATGGCGTAGTCGCAGGGAGAGAGGTCTGGACTGTATGGAAGCTGACCAGAACCTACCACTTGAATTTCTGCACGAGTGCCGTAATCGTGTTGGCCGTATGATGCCTTTTATTGTCGTGGAGCTGAATGACCCCACGGGTGAGCTTGCCTGGTCGTTTTGATTTGATCGCTTGGCGAAGGGTGGTCAACGTTTGCGAGTAATGCTGGACATTCACTGTTGTCTCGTCCTGCAGGAAGTCTATCAGAAGGTGACCGTCTTGGTCAAAGAAGAACGTCAGCATAACCTTTCCTGCACTTGTGTGGATGGCCTTGGATTTTCTTGGTGTTGGTGACCCTCGATGTTTCCACTGAAGACTTTGTCGTTTCGATTCTGGTTCGAAGTGATGACACGAAGACTCATCTCCAGTCGCTTACAACTCGAATGAGCGTTGGACGACTTATGAATGCTTCTACTAGCTTTGTAGTCACGTGACTTGTACTCGTGACCCTCTAGTGGCGGGCATGTGGACTTCCGTGATCTTGTCGGAAACCCTCTTTGTTACCTTTCTGTCGCCGATTTGCACGTTCCAGATTCCGGCTCGTTTCTTTTTGAACGTCCCTGTCCCTTATAATATTTAATTTTTATGCTTTGAAGGGATAGTTTAAAGCAAAGACAAACCAAACTAGTTATACAAATAATTCCGTGTAGTGTTTTCATACAGCGTTAATTGTTAGTGTTTAAAATTGGTTTCAAAACATATATTTTCCTTTATTTTATGTTATACAGATTTTATTGAGTATTTACGCTGTTATTTACTTGACGCGAGCTTATAAAATTAAATTTTTAATATTTAGATCATCTTAAATTCTAGAAGTCCTTTCTAGTTAAATTTTTTTGGAGAAATGTACGAATGTTTTACACAATATATAATACACCTGAAATTTTCTGGGGCAGTACCCCCAATAACTTTAACTGCAAGATGCTACTGTGTGTGTGTGTAAGAAAAATATAAAGGAATGTGCCCAAATGAATGAAGAATTCAATTAGTTTTACTTACTAAAAAGAGAAAAACTGCTCCATAAGCAGTCGTTGAAAGTCGCATGCCTAGGTTTTCTGTCATAAATCCGGTAGTGAAACCACCCAATAAATTTCTGAAATATGTCAAAACATTACATGAGTTCAATACACAAAAAACGAAATCTGATGAAGAAAGTAAATGGTAAATTAACAAATTCTTCCGGCTTACACGAAACAATAGGTTGATTTCGTTGTTTCTTAAGGTAGGTACAGTCAGTCAAAAAGAAACAAGTCTGAAATTTTACTTCAAACTTGGCAAATGAGGTGCGTTCGTACTATAACTAGTTTTATAAATATTCAGATCTTGGAGCAATAGCTGTTGCACTCTTATTCAAAAATGCATGAATACAAAATTTATTACGATTATAATATATGTTAAATTCAGTAATACGGAATAATAGGATTCCATCTTAAATAGGGCGTCATCACCATGGCAACATATAGGATCATTACCTATCATGGGATATCATTTAATCAATCACGTATGATAGGATTTAATATACTGAAGAAAAAATTTATTAATATCTTTGTAAGTTTTGATTCGATTTTCATAAAATTTGAAATGACTCGACAAAATTCTGCAACGATTATATATATTAAATTTCAAACCATTCGGTTGAGTAGTTTTTGCGCTGTTATATGCGGACAGACGATACTATAAATGTTACGTATTTATATAATTACAAACGCACCTACGCTCCATGCATTTTAATCTCCAAATTGTGCTTGAAAAAAAATAACGGAAATAGCCATTCGACTGGAAATTATGTCTTCTTTTAACACATTGTATGCGGGCAATTTTTCGAAAATGAGCACTAAATTTACGTTCATAAATGCCACTGTAAATTAAAACCTGCTCACAACCAATAAGAAGCAAGCATGCTTGGATTACACCTTCTTTTTTCGTCCGCACAAAATTTCCGGTACCAGTAATAATTTTTGTCCCCAACCCACAAAAACGTACTTTTACGTGTCCCGCATACAATGTGTTAATATATGTTGAAAAAATAACCATAAGGGACCATTGCGAAATTTCCAAACTTTAAAATTTTCAGTACAAACACCAAATTTTGGCAGCATACTTTTTGGGGGAAATTTTTACTTTTAACTACCAAACGGGAAATCATTCTGTCATATAGTTTAGGACTTTTGAAGGTTTAAACTTTCGAACCCTTAATGTTAAATTCCTTTTTAAACCTCGTAAAACGGATTTCAATGTCGGTAGTTTTTAAAGCATAACTCAAAAAATACTTGGCGGAATGATCTGTAATTTTGGATTCGCATATTTTAAGCATCTGGATCTCGATTGCAGTTAAAATTTCAACCCTCTGACTGCGTATCTCGCGATTTCTACGGGCAAGACATTTGAAGAAAAATTTAGATAATATGCAGTTTTTGAACAATTTTGTTTTTAAAATTCCCTATTTGAAAGTGTAAAAATGCAAATGATAAATATACTGCATACAGTGAAATACGTTTAACACGAAACTGAAGGGTGCGAAAAATTTTTTCGCGTTAAAAGAATAAAGAACAAAATTCGCCAATATTTTCGATGTCGTCAAATTTTATTTCGATTTCCTGTTAACTACTAGTAGGTTGCATCCATTATAATAAAAATCAAGTAAGAAATTATTATTTTTTGGGGAAAAAAATTAGATATCTTTTTTTGAAGTGTCTTTTTCAGCACCATATTGTCCACAAATTGTTTGAGATCATCTATTGTTTTATTCGAAAACGCATCTAAATAATTGCGCACACTTTTAATTATTTTCTGCATTTCTGAAGTAGAGGGGACGACAGGAACAGGAACTGCATCGTTGATTGCGTTGTCAGAATCGTCGTCGGAATCCACATTTCACACGAAATTTTTCGTATTTAACGATTTTCGTTTCGTGTTAAAAGAAAAAAAAATGTATTAAATTGCATAGTATATAATCCGGACCACTATATCATTTCGTGTTAACCGATTTTTCGTGTTAAGCATTTTCGTATTTAATGATTTTCGTTTCGTGTTAAAAGGAGAGAAAAAATGTATTAAATTGCATAGTATACAATCCGGACCACTATATCATTTCGTGTTAACCGATTTTTCATGTTAAGCGTTTTCGTGTTAAACGTACTTCACTGTATTTCACATACATGATGAATTAATATTTGTAATAACAGAGGACGTACAGGACGATTATACCTTGTTCGAAAGGATTTTGAAAAAAAAAAAAAAAAAAAAAAAAACGCAATCAGGGGGTTAATTATTACTATTCATATTTCCTTTTTTAAATCAATTTCAAAATATGTATATTTAAAAAATTAATTTTCGAGAAAATATGAATTTTAACCTAGAATCTTTTTATCAGAAATCGATTTCAGATGCTTAAAATATACGAATATAAAATTATAGATCATTCTGCCGAGTAGTTTTTAAGTTACATTTTAAAAATTATGCGCATTGCTATTCGTTTTTCAAGGATTAAAAAGGAATTTAACATTAGGAGTTCGAAAGTTTAAGCCTTCATAAATCCTAAACTATATGAGCGAATGACTTCCCGTTTGGTTAGCTAAAGGTAAAATTTTCCGAAAAGACAAATATATGTATGCTGCCACAATCGGGTGTTCGTACTGAAAATTTCAAAGTTTGATACAATTTTATTACGAAGACAGGCGCTCAGCTTTTTTTTTTATTTATTTTTTTTTTAACATAATTAAAAGAGATAATTTTGTGTCGAATACCTATATCCGGGGTTTTTTTCTGGAACAATTTGGTAATTAAAAGGTTTTTTTTTTTTTTTTTTTTTTTTTTTTTTTGCCGATTGTACATTAGATATAAAAGAGATTAAACTAATTGTTCGCTCTAAGTTCGCTATTTTGGCGAGAAAAGAATTTGTAGAAATTTCAATTTTGAATTACCAAATGTAGTTGAATGAATATGTATCAAAAGATTTAAAATTTTCTTGAAATCCTAGTTTAAAATTCACACAGGCTTATAGTAATATATTTCCGATGCTCAAACGCTGTTCGAACCCAAACCATTCAACCAACGAAATTCTTTTAATATGTCCACTTGCCAAAGTAAACAACTCCTAAAATTTAGCGAAATTTAATAAATTTAACATGCAATAATAATTAACTAGCTGTTTAACCCGTTCTACGAACGGACGTTTAAAATTAAAATCCGTTAAAAAGTAGTAGTACGTAAAAAAATCACATCAAATAGACATATAATCGAATATGAAACGAAAATTAGCATAAAAATGCAATGACAACAAACAACTTAAAAAAATATCTAAATAAGAATCCCCCTGTTTCAGTGTTGGGTTGTTCAATAATTCGATTTAGAAAAATATTTTTCTCTACTGTGCATTTTTTTTAATGAAATTTAATTTATCATGTTGCTATGGCAGCAGACTATAAAACGATATCTTTGGAATAATGGAATAAATAGAATAAAATGTTTTGTTGATGTTTGTGATAAAATGTGTCTTTATTTTTTTAAAAAAGGTAATAATTAAGCGAAATTAAACAATCTCTAACTATTTGCATGGGAGGTAAAAGAATTATCGTAATACTCGTACAGCTTCTTACTGTTGCAGCGTGACGTACGTAATATGTATATCTCACATTGCAGTAAACATTTAAAACTGGTTAGAACTCGCACGATTACGGGTTGAACATTAATAAAGGCAAAAATTCGTCAAAAAACGAAATCTATTTACAATTTACGAATTTTTTGCCTCAATCGTTCATAGGCCCCTTACCAGAAACCTGTGTGCCAAATTTCGTAGCCCTACGCTCTGTAGTTTCAGAGTTTTTGAGGTTACATAGATACGCGCACGGATTTTAATAGGGTAGACTAGTTGGCTTCACCCGCTAGCGGGCCCCTCCTTTTATCGGGGCCTCTAATATATCGGAGCCTCTTCTTTTTATGAACCTCTAATAATATGAAATCTCGAAGTGAACGAATCTCGAACCGAGTTTTTAAATCGAATAATTATTTTAAGAGATATTGTAATGTTAAAGTTGGTCAAAATCATTTCATTAAAAAGTTTTATAAGATCAAAAACTATACATAGGAATTTAATAATTTTTTCTAAGGATATAACACATTAGAAGCTCCCGGTGTGCAGACTGCATTTATTTTTTTTTTAATTTGACTCATTTCTTGAGTGTTTCATTTTAAATTCAAATTTTCAGCATTTCGAGAGATATTTTTTACATATTTAAGAAAAGGTCATTATTTTAAATTATTGCCAATTGTAAAAACAACGTAAAGAATAATATTTCCTTCAAATTAAATAAAATATTTACACATGGCTATTATAAACAGAAAAACAAACTTTTAAATTAGAATTAAATGATTACGTATTAAAAGCAGGAAAATATTAAAAATTACGTCATAAAAACTATATTTAACGTGAATTTTAAAAGAGAAAGAAAAATTTAAAATAATAAATACACTGATATCCGTTAAAAGCCATAAATGGAGGAAATTACTTCATATTTAAAATGGCCAAATAATAATATTGCCAAACAGTTTAAATTAAAAAGTATCTTTATACACGACACACTTATTTCACATTTTTAGATGATCTTTTAAACTATTGTTGCCAATTCTAAGGCAGCGTAAATAAAAATATTTTCTTTCTAGCAACAAAAGTACTTATTTACACGTTAATTTTAAAAGGCAAAGAAAAATTTAAAATAATAAATGCATTAATATGCGTTAACATCCGTAAATGGAAGAAATTACGTCATATTTAAAATGACCAAATAATAATATTGTCAAAGAGTTTAAATTAAAAAATTTATTTACACGACACATTTATTTCACATTTCTAGATGATCTTTTAATTTATTGTTACCAGTTCTAAGGCAGCGCAAATAAAAATATTTCCTTTCTAGCAACAAAAGTATTTTCACGTGAATGTTAAAAACTAAAAAGAGAAAGAAAACTTTAAAATAATAAATTTAATATGCTTTAAAAGCAGTAAATAGGAGTAATTAGGTCATATTTAAAATGACCAAATAACAATATTGCAAAACAGATTAAATAAAAAAATATATTTACACGAGATATTTAATTTCATATTTTGAGATGATCTTTTTTAACTGTTGTTGTGAGTTAAGACAGCGCAAATAATATTTACTTTGTAACAACAAAAGTATTTTTACGTGAATATTAAAAAGAGAAAGAAAACTTTGATAAAAATTACGTCAGATTTAAAACGATAGACTTAAAATATCTTATTTAAAACAACTTTCTTATATCGTTGTCAAAAAATACCGGGAGACAAAGGCTCTGTTTACTTAATTCTTTTTATATTAGCTTATTTTCAAATGTTTAACTGATTTTATTTAATCAAAGTCGGAAACAGCCATTGGATCTCTTAACAGCAGCTGATTCGGCCTTAAAATTCCCCAATCAAAGGGAAATGAATGGAAACCCACTTACAGGGAGATCGTCACTGGTTTTTTAATCATAATTCAATCTTCCGTAATCTTTTTAAAGCCGATTAAATTAGCGTCTTTTAAGAATCTGTCGTGTCTGAACGGGGTGGGGGAGAGTAGCTCCTAGGGTGCAAAGTCCCCTAGTTATTAAAAAAAAAAAAAAAAAAAAAAAAAAAAAAAAAAAAAAAAAAAAAAAAGCTATTTCATATTATTTTGACATTTTTTAAAAGGTCCTTATTTTCGGAAGAAATGGGTACTTTAAAAAAATCTCTGTATCGAATACATTTTATTGAAAAGAGGACAAAAATCACTATATTGAATTAAAAAATTGAAGCGGTTCTTTTTTTTTTGTCACAAAATCATGAAAAGTTCAAAAATCACTGTACGAATTCCGAATTTTCCTTTTAACATTATTGAAAGAAAAGGAACAAAATTTACTGTATTGGACTAAAAGATTGAAACCGGATTCCTTTGTACTAATATGGGAAAATCTCCGCGGTGAGCGAAAAAACACTAAAAATTGCATTAAAAAATCTTATCAAAAAAATCCAACAGCTGCCTTCGATGTGCATAACTTCAGACATGCAGGTACTTTCCTGTTATATAATTTTTAAATACATGAACGTAAAAAAAGGACTAACTCCCCCCCCCCCCCCCCCTGCATTGACGAAAGATCCTTAGTTTATCTATTTATTTTGCTTTGCTTTGTTTAATTATTTCAAGTCATTTGAGATTTTTTTTTTTTTCAGAATTATTACAGAAAATGACATTTTAGTTAATTAAATTTGAAATTTCTGGCATGCTCTCCCCCCCAAACCCTTTTTATTTTATTTATTTTTTATTTATTTATTTATTTTTTTTTTTTTTTGGTGCCCATGATACTTACCCTAGAGGAATCGAAAATGAAACAAGTGTTGACACTAGGCTGTAAGTACGGAATTCTTCTGGAAGTCCTGATCGCCTAGAAGAAATAATACACAAATTAGCTTTTTTGAAGAGATATGAAACAAGATAGGAAGGAAGGGAGCAAAAGAAGTAAAATAAAACTGCCTTGTTAGCGGATTTTATTTACACACCAGAGTGGCTAAGATTTACAAATGCCCTTAAATTTCATTTTAAAATACGTATTTGGCCCTCTCTCGTGCGTCAATAATCTTGAAGTTAATGCAGTTTTTTAGTACTTTTAATTGTCGATTGTCGGTTTCTCTGTCAATTTTCTAATTTTCCTTTAGTCACTTTTCCATATTCGGTTACTGTTTTTCGCCCTAAAGAACGGCGTACAATATAGTACATAAATTAGGATTATTATTTAATCTATCGCGAAATAAAAGGGAATTGTTTTGATGATGGTTAAGTTGAGCGAGAAGTATAGATGTTAATAGAGGTGTGTAATGAGCATTAAACGAACGTGCTTGTAAATGATTATTTTTTCTTTTTTAACACTTTCTAGCATAGTTTCAAAACATTTATGACTTCGGTTTGTCTATCTGCTTATCCGTCTGTTTGACAGTGCTCTAACTCTCGCAACCATACTCGTGTTCCCATATAATTGATATATGTTATCGGGTTTACAATAGCGTGACCACTATTGAAAATGAAGTGTGTGGCATTTATACTTCATTTACAGAGATACGTAAAAGAATTACGTTACATTATGGTCTATGGGAAAAAATTGTTTGCTGAGCATTTTGATGATGTCACAATAATTCAAACATAAGGAAATTTATATGCGTCACTGAGGTGCACGGCAACAGACTTTCTATAGAGTATAGGGTACACTGTAAAAAAAAAGGTATGAAAAAAGTTTTTGGTCACTCCTTTCCAGTATTGAAGTGAAAGAAGGAGGTTAAATATATGGATTGGGTCCCTAAGAACAAGATTGCATTGTCAGCTAAGAACCACTCCATATGTTTAACCTCCTACTTTCGCATCAATACTGAGAGAAGAGAGAAACGAAAAATAATAAAGTAATATAAATAGTAATATAAATTAAATTTTATATAAAAAATGAGCAACTTTCCCCCTCTAAAGAAAAAAACCCAATGATCATGCCATTTCACATAAAAATGTTTTAATCCGTTCTAATTTATTACGGTTATTTTAGTATCTGATTTGAGTATTTCACCTTACCTAGCAGCTCGGAGTGCAGCTGAGTAGGAACATGAAATGAGCGGTCCAGCACCTAAACCCTTTAAAAGTAGTCCTGCAATGATTAGTCCAACTTTCCTGTGAATGAAATTGAAGAAAAACAAGTATTAAAAAGTAACCATTGTCTTTTATTTTCATAAATTGATATACACTGATTAAATCATCATTAAATTAAGCATTTTCTGAATACTTTTAAACGCATTTCCATTACATATGTAATTGAAGAGTTATTCCAGAAATTTACTACCAGCATGAGTATACGTAGAAGGAGACGAGGGAGGGCCGCCCCACTAAATCTATGAAAATTGTAAGATATAACTTGAAATACCAAGAAAATGAAGCCGCTAGGTTATTCCCCCCCCCCCCCCAACAATTTCCACAATTTTATCAATAATTTAATAAATTAAAGCTGCATAAAGATGCTCAGATAGCATGTCCATTATAATCCTTTAACGGTAAAAAGAAATATATGAAGAGTTTTTTATTTACTTTTGAAATGGAAAACTTCCTTTTTTATCTCTAATTAATATAAATATATTTATTTATAAAAAGAGCTTAGTATTTTTAAAAATTGTTTAAAATTATGCAACAACTTGCCGCTAATCAAAGAAGTTGAACTACTTACGGTTTCATTTCAAGGAAAGATGCTGGACCAACCAATATAAAAGCGACTGTCATAATCAGACATCCACCGCCTTGCAGCAGAAACTCACCTCCCTATTTAATCAAGGAAAATTATGTGAACTGCAGTAAGATTTTCAACCATATTAGACAGCTTTAACCCTACTGTTCTATGGTCTATACGACCCGAAATGAAATTTAAGCGCTCATAATTTTTTTTACTAAAAAATGTTCTAGCTCAAAATTTGGCGAATTTGTTGTTATTCACTATATGGCCAATGATGATTGATCACTTGCGATTTTAGACGTTATTTTAAATATCTAGAAAAATACATGAGGAAGTATCCTGAAACTCCAGGTGTGTAAACAAAATAGCATATGTCATATACTCCCGCGAAGATTTTTTCCCGAAACCCCATAGGGGACCGTCAACGAATTGAAAAAGGACGCATATCTTTTGGATAACCCTGTAAAAACTAACGTAGCAAAAGCGTTCAAACTGTAGAACATGATTAAGAGGCTTATTTTAATAAATTGTGTTCATTTTTATGGGCATAGCATGTATACTAGTAGAGAAATTAAGGTTTTTATAAAAACAGTCCCAAATTTTGCCAAGTTTTTTTGCGTATAATTTGCAAGAGATATACAATTTGCAATATAAAAAAATCCCTGCCGGCTCGGCCTACAGGCAGAGGTAGATTTCGAAGTTAAGTACTAAATTCACCAACAAAACTTAAATCAAGATTAGAGATAAACCCAGTTCCTTCACTAAGAATGAGCTCTAGGGAGCTAAAGATTTTGTGAAAATTCTAATATACACGAATACACACACGCATGTATATGGAATAGGTTTAAAAAATAGCTAAAGCAAATTCAAAGAACCTCAAAGTGTTAAAATAAGTTAATATTTCCATAGTCGTGTTTTTATCATGTTTTAATACGTTTTCTCAAACTCGCATGGCGTTACATATTCACCAACTGAGGTCCATTTTATTTCCAATATGACACAATATATATATTTTTTAATTCGTCAAACTATTTATTAATCATTTGGAAAAATGGTTATTATTCTCGTCAGGATGGGAAATGAAAAGCATATCTGAAGGTTTTCATTGGTTTAATCCGCAATTTATTCGTTTTCTGATTGGTCTATACAGTAATCTGTATTTCCCTTTAATTTCAACAACGATGGATACTTTCTGTTGCCACTATGACAAAAAAGTAATAAAAACTACAAAAAAAAATTAATAACTCAGAAACAAATTGAGATACAGCTTTCAAACAAATTGCATTTAAAAGTACATTTTTTTCTCTATCCGACGGTGTGAAAAGTAATATTGTCGGATTTTTAGAAGTTTAAGAATGAAATTTCATTTAAAATTGGCCGTCAGATTTCTTGGAAATCTGACGATGGAAAAGCCTTTTCCCGAACAGCCAATGAAATGCTTGGATATTTACGTAAGTTTCAGGTGGATAATACTTAAGTTTCATGAAATCTGACGGGTCGCAGGCGATATTTTTGGCTTGCAATTTTTACGTGTAATAACACTATTAATGTTTAATTCATGGCGTACGCAATGTATGATCAACTCCGTGCGATTTTTTAATGTCTTAAATTTTAGTCTTAAAAAAAATCGTTTTCCAAATGGTCGTTGTAATTTGATAAATTGCTTTTTTTTTTTTTTTTTTTTCATTTTGAGTTTTTATGCTGAAATCTTGCTCTAGGAAACTTATGACGTAATATTCAATTTGTTTTCAATTCGTCAAACTATTTATTTAATTTAATTTTTCACGTGAACTTGCAATAGAAAAGCAATTGTTGTGGTAAGTATTTTATTGCTTTTTTTTTTAATTGTTGGCAACTGTTATAACGAAAAATATTTATTTTTTCCTGTCATTGTTGTGTAAGAGCTGGTTTTATCAGAATCTTGTTAAGACGGTATTCAAAATTTTGAACCCTCCCCATTTCCATTCCCTTGGACCGATTTTGCCCATTTTCAATCCCAGCCGAGATATTAGCCATCTCAAAGTTGTTGGCGAGTTTGAAGACGATCCGTGCATAATTGCGACTTTTATCGTGCGGACAAAATTTAGTACATACATACATACATATATATTTAAGTATTGCGCGGCAGCGCAATACTTATTTATTTCCAGTGTCACTTCTCAATGTTAATTTAACATGGAAAAGCCTATGGAGATGATAACTTTTTCATTTTTTCTTCCCACCTTTTTGTCCCTGATGCCACTCATTTTTTATTCTTTACTAATTCTAATGATATTATAAATTTAAAGTGTAAAAAGGTTTGCCTGACGTCAGGGTCAAAACGAATGGTAAAATGCCTTTGCTTATCGGTGAACTATAACCCAGAGAGAAACATGGGCCAATTTTTGTTTACATTTTTCAAATATTTTTCTTAATAATTCCAATTTTCGCTTTTTTCTTTGAAATTCAACGGACATTTTTTCATAGAAAATGTAAAATTTTTACTTCATTGTTGCAAAATTTCAAAAGCCGTAATAATAATTTATTTCTTTTTAGGTGAAAGATTTTCACGTGAAATATTAAATTGAGCTAGTTTTTTTTTTTTTTTTTTTTTTTCAAAAATTAAAAAGGTGAATATGGCGTCATAGTGGAAATAAAAAGGATATTTTCAGAATAAGTTTTTTGCTTTGGTCACGTTTATATTTTAGTAAAAAGTTTCTAATGGATAGCTATTTTTACGCAGGTAGCGAACTTAGTGGGGAATTACATAACTTAAATTTTAAAATATATTTTTTTTTCCGAGATGAGAACTATTTATACCCCAAGTTAAACTTAGGTAATAATTTTCTGATGTGTTTACATCACCCCTTGGGAGAGATTAAGGTTTAAAAATTTAAGTAAAACTTTTATTTTTTATTTTTTACTGTATCACAGCTATAATATTGTTAAATATTAGCAGTAAGGATTCAACACAATTTACATTTACATTCATAGCGTTCCTGAGTGGGAAATAGGGTATTTAAATTTAAGTGAAGTTAATTTTTTATGATTTGATTATAGATTTTTTATGATCAGATTGGAAGTTTTTGTCCAAACTACCGCAACCTGCTTTACTACCGTGGTGAAACATTTTGAATTACACATTGGTAAACTGCATCCCACATTGTGATGCAACACCGCATACATCAAAGCCTGATGATGATACTCTCCATTAATTTTGAAATGCGTTCGTCTGAGTGCAGTAGTTATTGAAAAACTTGACCATATTAAACAAAAACATAATTTGAAAAACAAATTAAAAAAACAAAATTTATTTCCTACATTGTTTAAGCCCGAGAAGGGACAGATATTAACTCATTTCATTCAATTAGTTCTACATTTAACGTTAAATGTTTGTAACAAATTAGTTAAGCCAATTGAAGATTAAAAAATAAAAGTAAAATTCATACAATATGATACTTAAAACACCCTAAAAAAATAGATTCCGTTCAAATGAAATCGAAATAAATCTTAGACTTCTTCCATTTTTAATTGAAAATATTTGTATTGCAGATTTTGTATTATGTTTATGATAATTGTGCATAAAATGATAAGATGCATGCAAAATACAAAACTTAAATGTCTAAGATTTATTTCGATTTCATTTGAACGGAATCTATTTTTTAGGGTGTTTTAAGTATCATATTGTATGAATTTTATTTTTATTTTTTAATCTTCAATTGGCTTAACTAATTTGTTACAAAAATTTAACGTTAAATGTAGAACTAATTGAATGAAATGTCTTAATATCTGTCCCTTCTCGGGCTTAAACAATGTAGGAAATAAATTTTGTTTTTTTAATTTGTTCTTCAAATTATGTTTTTGTTTAATATATATATATAAACTTTTTGGGTTCCTGGGGTCCTATAATGAAAAGTTATGAAGGAATTTTTCAAAAGTCGCACCATGGTAACGACTGCAATAGGTAATATTTCTTACGAAATCTACCTAAAAATGATGTTTTCATAAACTATGACAAAAAACATTGTACACAATACTCTGCAATCAGAATTAAAAAATAATAAAAATTGGATGGAAAATGAGCAGGTTTACTAAATAAAGTTTCACTGCGCATGCGCGAATGCAATCAAAATATATTGTGCATAGTGTATTAGCTAAGTATATAGAGAAACTTTTGTGAAAGTCTCAAAATCATAGCTTGAAAATTCTGAAAATTATTGTCGATAAAATAAGCCAGAAAACCGTTATTCCCAAAAGGAAGCAAAAAGATGAGGGGTTGTATCCAAATGCAATATTGTGTACATGCTATATTGTGTACGCCATCTTGGCACTAATCAACAGATATTTGGATACAACACCTCATCTTTTTGCTTCCTTTTGGGAACAATGGATTTCGAGCTTACTTTATCGACGATAATTTTCAGAATTTTCAAGCTGGTCAATTCCATATGTGACGGAATGACATTTTGAGTTGTAGAATTATAATTATAGCAATTATCCTGAAGTTCAAACAAAAATTGATTTATCAGTTTGCATATGACTGTTATTGATTAAAAGATAAAAAAAAATTCTGAAACAAATTTTTTATCTATTTTATTCTTTCATTTTTTAGTAGTTTCTTTTTGTGTGACGGAGTGACATTTCTGTTAACAAAAATGCATTCTGTCACACAATAAGAAATTACTAAAAAATGAAAGAATAAAATGGCTAAAAAAATTTGTTTCAGAATATTTTTTGATCTTTCAATCATTAACAGTCATATGCTAACTGAAAAATCATTTTTTGTTTGAAAATAGCTTCAGACTAACTGCTTTAACGCTAATTCTACAACTCAAAATGTCATTCCGTCACGTATGGAATTGTTCAGCTACGTTTTTGAGACATTCACAAAAGTTGCTCTATACACTTAGCTAATACATTATGCATATTATATTTTGACTGCATTCGCGCATGCGCAGTGAAGCATTTTTTTACTAAACCCGCTCATTTTTCATCCAATTTTTATTATTTTTTAATTCTGATTGCAGGCTATTCTGTACAACGTTGTTTGTCATATTTTCATATAAGAACATTTTTTTTTATATTAAGAACTCTTCAAATTATAAGCAAAAAACTTGGCAAAATTTGGGACTGTTTTTATGAAAACCTTAATTTCTCTACTAGTATACATGCTATCATTATAGAAATGAACACAATTTTTTTACAATAAGCCTCTTAATCATGTTCTACAGTTTGAACGCTTTTGCTACATTAGAGAGTTATCCAAAAGATATTCGTTCTTTTTCAATTTGTTGACAGTTCCCTATGGGGTTTCGTGAAAATAATCTTCGTGGAAATATATGACCTATACTATTCTGTTTACACACCTGGGGTTTCAGGATAATTCCTCATGTATTTTTCTAGATATTTAATAAAACGTCTAAAATCGCAAGTGATCAATCATCATTGCCCATGTAGTGTATACCTAACATTTAGAGCAAAAACAATTTTTAGTAAAAGAATCATGAGCAATTAAATTTCATTTCGTGTCATACAAACCCAAGGAGAACAGCATGATTAAATATTGCTACTTTTAAATTAATTTCAAGACTAACACTAAATAAAAAAGATAAAAGATAAATATCATTTATAAAATTATAATAATAAAATATGATAACAACCGTTATAACCATATGTTATAGATCATTGAAGAAAAATGAAGCATTACACACTGCTATTCAGGAAAGTTATAGCTGCAAGAAAGTCAAGCATTTTACTAATCCAATAATTTGTATATTTTAGGAGATGCTGAAAAGGAATACGGCATTGTTTCCATTACCCACAGATTTTGAAAAAAATATTTAAATGCTAAGTTTAATACTTTTTTGCATTGGGCAATATAACATATGAATTTTGTCATTTTAATTTAGTAAGAAAATAAACGGTTGAATCAAAACTCATATAGCTAAAAAGGTAAGATTACAATATTACAAAAGCTACAATGTTAATTATGTTGTTAGAAAACTTACAGAAATTATACAAACTTAAATAAAATTTAGTATCAAAATTCACGGAGATCTTATAAAAAAAAAAATTAATTCAGAAATAAAATAAATGCTTAAATGAGCACTTACATGGTTGAAAAGTAACATTACAGTAATTAAAAAGTTACAGTGCTTTTTTTTGTTTTAACGTAAAGAGAAATTTTATAAACAAAAATGAAATTTGGTATGAAAATTCACGAAGGTCTTATAAAAAAATGATTTCAATAATAAGATAAATTATTAATTGAATACTTGCATAGCTCATTGCAATAACTGAAAGTTTACAGCAAACCTTTCTTTCTTTCTTTCTTTCTTTTTTTTAGAAAACTTAAAAAGAAATTTTATAAACATATATGATATCTAGTACGAAAATTCTTGAAGATCTTATAAAGAAATTTTTTTATTCAGTAATAAAATAAATTATTAAGTGAACACTTACATAGCTGAAAAGTAAAATTACAATATTTGAAAAGTTACAGTGTTATTTATTTATTTATTTTAGAAAACTTTAAAAGAAATTTTATAAATATAAATAGAATTTACCATGAAAATTCATGAATGTCTTATAAATAAAATGTTTAATTCAGAAGTAAAATGAATTATTAAATGAACGCTTACTTAACTGAAAATAAGAGACTGAAAAGCAATAACTGAAAAGTTACAGTGTTATTACATTATTATTTATTTTCTTTTAGAAAACTTAAAAAGAAATTTTATGAATATAAATAGAATTTACTATGAAAATCCATGAAGGTCTTATTATAAAATTTAAAATTCAGTAGTAAAATAAATTATTAAATGAACACTTATTTAACTGAAAAATAAGACTGCAGTAATTAAAAAGTTACAGTTTCATTATTTATTTGTTTTATTTATTTCCTTTTAAAAAACTTAAAAAGGAATTTTAAAACGATAAATAAAATTTAGTATGAAAATTTATGTATATCTTATAAACAAAATCTAGAAATCAGTAATAAAATTAAATTTAAAAAATCAAAAAACCCGACTGCGTAAAAAGCGAACTAATTATTTTTTTCTCATCAATGTAAAACTATTTTTTATATTACTTACCTATTTTTTTATTTACTTGTATTGATGACTTTAAAGTTGCGTTTAATTGTTAGTTCCTCTCTATAAACACTGTTTTAATGAGGCCTGTTGATGTCTATGATGGTTAGAGTTGCAGTAAATCTAGAGATACTTCCTGCACAACTTCCAGGTTGTGTAGTGTTTAAACGGAGCTTCTGACTGTAAAATAGTCAATGAAACATAGTCTTCATTTTGAAAGACCTATCCAATGATATGCCACTCAATTGGATGATTAAATTTTTTTCCGTCTCTACCGCCCTTTTGTATTTTACGGCCGCCATTTCGAATTTATAAAAACAAAACCTAGCCTATAACCATCGGACGGTTAGGACGAATCGATAGAGACCTCATTCATTAAATTCCATCCAGCCGTTAGGATGTTTGGAGGGTATAAAGAAATCCACTTACCCAGATACGCGTGAAACACATAACCCTTCTTGGCAGTCGGGTAATAAAGGATTAAATAAACACTTACATAGCTGAAAAGTTAAATTACAATAATTGAAAAGTTATAGCGTTAATTATTATTATTTATTCATTGGAAAACTTAAAAGTAAATTTTATAAACATAAAATGAAATTTCGTATGAAAATTGATGAAGGTCTTATTAACCAAATTACCAAAGTAAAATTTGTTTTTACGCGAGTTACAGCTCGGACAGAACGGCTATGTAAACCGAATTCATAAACACCTTTCAACTATGTTGGAAAGTGTTAAAAACTGAAACTATTTCTTACAAATGGAAGATGATAGGAATTTTTTTAACATTTTCTTTTTTAGCGCCCTAAAATCTATAAGAAGCACTCGGTGTATAGTGAAAAACAGGAAATTCATTAAAATTTATTGAATGGTGTAATTTAACATTTTAGGAGCATATACTGTTAAAATTTTTTCTGTGAAATTACGGATGATCTGCAGATAATCCAGTAAAATTACAGAGATTAGAAAAGCAGAGATTCTGTTAAATAGCAGATAAATTATTCGGTAAATTTACAGTAGACTTTGTAAATTTACATCTATAAAAAAACACACAAGAATCTGTAAATTTATTTAGTTTATTCATTTTTAACTATAGTAATTTAATTAATTTGTTGAATGGTGCAATTTAAAATTTTAAGAGCATAAACTGGTAACAATTTATCTGTAAAATTACAGAGAATCTACAGGTAATCCAGTAAAATTACAGAAATTAAAAAAACAGAGATTCTGTTAAATAACAGAGAAATTATTCGGTAAATTTACAGTAGACTCTAGTAAATTACATGCATAAAGTACACAAGAATCTGTAAATTTATTGAGTTTATTCCTTTTAATAATAGTAATTAAATCAAATTTTTTTTTCGAAATTAATGAATTTTTGAATTTTTACGTTAAACAAGTAAGAAAAAATCATGCGTCAAGCATAGATTATGAAACACTTTCCAACACATTCAGAATAATGTAACAAAACTGCACCGTTTAAAAAATCAAAATATTACGTCTAGTTCAACCATATGGAAACGCATAATACATTTCAAAACACAATTTCAGCTGTTCCCATCCACAATTGGAAATTATGCGAATTTTTTCAGCAGCCCTGTATATGATATATAGATTTGAATCTATTAACTACATGCATGCCAAAATTTAGTTCACTTAAGAGATACATATACTTCAGTTGAAAATTTATCTAAGGAGAACGGTACGTAAATACTTTTGTGCAGCCCTGTATTTGAGGTATATAATTTATATATAACGAGAAGGATGCAAAAAATTTATTAAATTTAAAAGCGCATACCAAATTTTAAACCGTACACTCCAGCAATTATTACTCAAAGACAGTACTGTACTGTAACCGATTTCTTTTGTGTGTCCCTGTAAATGAATAAAAAATGATATGAATGCCGTGTTCTAACGTGATCGTAGTGAAATTCAGTGATTTATATCAGTTTCAATACATTTGAAATAGCAGTCAGTAAAGTACTTTGCAAACGATTTTCCCCCCTATATCATAATGTAATGGAATACTTTTAAGTGCCCCTGTAAATGAACGATTAATCCTACATACTTAATATACAATACCAAACATGCTTTGGTGACCCTAAATAACCTTTATCAAATTTAAGAAAATCCGAGTATATTTACGGTAGAAAGTGTTAAAAAAGGAAAATGATGACTGAGAAACTCAGTCGAATGCATTTAACCGAAACTACCGTAAATTTACAGAGAGTATCGTTTTTTTCTCTGTGTTTTTACAGAAATTTTTAACAGTGCATGTGCATCATCAGAATGTTTGTGTCTGTATTTATTCATCAAGTAAACATTATATATTTTTTCTCTTACCATTCTGTCAGCGATGTGTCCGGACAAAGGCGAGCTTATACCATAGGATAAGAAGAGGCACAAGTATATGGAACCTACAACCATGGGCTCCAATTTGAACTGAAATAGAAACAGATAAAACTCACGTCAAACACGCTCTTAAAAAAATCCTGTAGATTTTATAGAAAAATTCTGTCAGCAATGCTACCGGTTTTCCTCTGTAATTTACACAGAGGAATCCTGTTAAACTGATGCAGATTTTTTTCTGTTGAAACATAATTTATCAGTGATACAGGCGCCGTTATCCTGTTAAACTGAAACAGTATTTCTTCATCTTATATGTGAGTCACGCGGCAAATCTAGCAAGCTATGTTAGTCTAATGTTAATCCTACGAGAGCGTTTTTTTTTTTTTTTTTTTTTTCAAATTTATCGTTTGCATTTCAATATAATTTTTTTTTTCGCATGAGATGCTGAGGTCGATTTTTAACCGTGTACGTTTTTTTCGATTTTAGTCGCAGAATTATTTATAAAGTCTCCTTCAGTTTCGGAACCGATTTTGAAAGTGCAAAAATACTCATTAAAAAAAAAAAAAAAAAAAAAAAAAGAAAGAAATATAAACAAGGAATTTAAAAAGAACATTGTCATTGGTTTCACATTAGCTTGTGAGTGCATTCGCTTGGTTAATGTAGAATCTTACTTAGGAGTCAAGAACAAAATTTCTCTATCTTGTTAAGAGGCGAAGCCTGCTAATTAGGAATGAATTTTCTCTGCAACTTGTATCGGTGAAACGCACCCTCAATTACATTTGTAGTATTTCTCCAATCAAAGCTACAGCAATCGGAGTTTTTAAGTTAATGAATTACGTGCTTTACAAAGCTATTTTGTCGTCGGATTTCGGCGGGTTGAGATTAGTATTTTCTTAAAGGTTTAGTAAGTGAAATCTCAAATTCCCCTCTCAAATGTAAAATCTATGGGCGTGAGATGCATTCGTATTTTAAAAACATCTTATCGGAAAATAGATACTTTAACATTTTTTTCTGTATATTCTTCTTAAAGGATATCTTTTTTTTTTCTAGTTAGCAAAATATTTCTAAATTATATGCTTAATTCAATATTTTATGTGTTAAAAGCTGATGCAGAGTTGTGAGTAAAATTTTAACACTTCATAATAAACCATAATAAAACTAATTATACGTTTTAGAAATATTTTGACAACTAAAAAAGACAAGAAAGAAAAATCATGCGTACGACATAGATTATGAAACGCTTTCCAACACTCCCTGAAAGCTTTAACAAAACTTCGTTATTTAGGGAAATGAGGTAAATAAGATAACTAAGTAAACGTTTAAAAAATTGATTTCAGCAGTTATCGTCCATAGCCAAATATGTACCCCAATTCTTTTGAACAGCCTGTATTTGATCTGTATGTTGATACAAATACTATATAATGGGAAAATTTAGCTTAGCAAGAAAACGCATAACAGGTTCAAATTTCTCTTTCAGCAATTTTTGCTAATAGATGGAAACGTACTTAAATACTTTTGTGCAGTCCTGTAGTTCACCTAGTACATTTATTACACGCCACTATTTAGCTAATATTTAATTCAAACTAAAACACTCTTAAAACTACTGAAATCATATTTCTAGAAATTATCATCCATAGACAGCATGTATCCAATGGTAAATACAGAACTTGTGTGGAAATATAAATTATTTAAAAACAACGTTTAAACACACAATAAAATAAGTTGATTTGATCAGACGCAGACGTATACTTTTCGTGAGTACTAGGACTCACATCCTCAGTGTAAAAACCACAGACCAATGTCTCGACCGAGTTCGTTGGCCAGCTTCATCCGGCGTTTTGTTTCAAAATGGCGTCCATTTAAAATGTTTTAAAAAATTTAAATCTTGAAATGTGGTACCAAAAAATTGAAAATGGAAAAATATTTTTCTCTTATGTATTTGACCTTTATACAAAGATTCTGGAGCAGTTTTTGTTTCGTCTATATCTTAAAAAATGGCTGAGTTAGAGCATTTTGAATTTCTAGCGTGGCCGATATTTTGAAACGTCCTGAATTTTGTCACGCGATAAAAGGCGTATTTATGAACCGATTTCGATGTAATTCGCTGTGTACATAGTACATACCAATGTCTCGACCGAGTTCGTTGGTCAGCTTCATCAGCCATTTTGTTTCAAAATGGCGGCCATTTAAATTTTTTTTTTAATTTAAAATTTGAAATGTGGTACCAAAAAATTGGAAATGGAAAAATATTTTTTCTTATGTATTTGACCTTTATACAAAGATTCCGGAGCAGTTTTTGTTTTTTCTATATCTTAAAAAACGGCTGAGTTATAGCATTTTGAATTTCTAGCGTGGCTGACATTTTGAAACGTCCTGAATTTTGTCACGCGATAAAAGGCATATTTATGAACCGATTTCGATGTAACTTCGTTTATATATAGTACATACCAATGTCTCGACCGAGTTCGTTGGCCAGCTTCATCCGCCATCTTGTTTAAAAATGGCGACCATTTAAATTTTTAAGAAAAATTTAAATTTGAAATGTGGTACCAAAAAATTGAAAATTGAAAAAATATTTTTTTGTTATGTGTTTGACCTTGATAAAAAGATTCGGGAGCAATTTTTGTATCGTCTATATCTTAAAAAATGGCTGAGTTATAGCATTTTGAATTTCTAGCGTGACTGACATTTTGAAACGTCCTGATTTTTGTCACGTGATAACAGGCGTATTTATGAACCGATTTGGATGTACCTTGGTGTATGCATAGTACATACAAATATCTCGACCGAGTTCGTTGGCCAGCTTCATCCGCCATCTTGTTTCAAAATGGCGGCCATTTAAAAAAAATTTTAAAAATTAAAATTTAAAAAAAAACCAAAAAATTGGAAAATGAAAAAGATTTTTTTTTATGTGTTTGGCCTTGATACAAAGATTCCGGAGCAGTTTTTGTCTCTGAAAATTTGTTCTTTTGTTTATATCTTAAAAATGGTTGAATTATAGCACTTTGAATTTCTAGCATGGGTAACATTTTGAAACGATCTTGTATTTGTCACGCGATAACACACGTATTCGCCTATTTCGATGTAAGAAGGCATGTGGATAGTATACATCAATATCTCGACCAAGTTCGCTGGCCAGATTCATCAGCCATCTTGTTTCAAAATGGTGGCCATTAAATTAAAAAATATATATATTTAAAGTGAGTTGCAAAAAAATTAGAAATTGAAAAAGGTTTCTTTCTTAAGTATTTGTCCTTGATATAAGGATTCAGGAGCATTTTTTGTTTGTCTTTATCTTAAAAAATGGTTCAGATATAGCAGTTTCAATTTCTAATGTGGGTGACATTTTGAAAAATCTGATTTTTTGCCTGCGACAGCACTTGTATATATCAACCGATTTCCGATGTGAGTGAGCATGTGCACATCAATTACTAAGGTCTCGACCAAGTTCACTGGTTAGCCTCATCCACCTCATCCATCCTGGCGGGCTAAAGCTGACTAATTTCGCGAAATTCTCATTCATAATGATTTAGTATTGATAAAAATTAGTATTGAATCTCCTATATTCGGTTTCCACTAAATTGAGCTTCGTGTGTTTGAATAATATAAGTTGGCTTTTTTAAAATACGGAATATGAAAGCTACCTCTTCCTCCCGGCACTGGCCGGAAGGACTTTTTATATTTTTATAGTTGCAGTTTCAGAGATATCTGACCTATTTTCATGACCGCTTATTGGCGCATGATTAAATCTATTGTTGTTTCAACTCTCGTACAATTGTACGCGTTACAGAGACTATTGGGCGCTTTATCACCTGTGGCGGGCTAATGAAAAAATGCCTTAAAAGTGATGTATTAATTTATAACTAATTTCTGAAAATATTAAAATGCTGTATTATATTTGGAAATACATCTGTGAACGTAATTTTTATAATTCTAGCATATCAAGAAATGGGTTAAAAATCGATTGCAAAATGCCATCTTTGCATTACAAAAAATCAGATTGAGTTAAGTAAGAGTGTAAAAATAAGAATGCATTCCATGCCCATAGGTTTAACATTAGCGAGAGGAAGAGACTGACTGACCAACACCTTTAACATAAATCGAAATATAATATTTCAAAAAATGTATACTTGGTTCCTTTTTAATACCTGTGTTAGGTGTTCGCTGAGAGCAATGAGGATAAAATGGCAGGCACTTTAATAAATCGCCGAATTAGGCAGCCAAATATAAGTTACTTTAAAGAAAAGCAGCTTGGATAAAGCTGACTAATTTCGCGAAATTCTCATTCATAATGATTTAGTATTGATAAAAATTAGTATTGAATCTCCTATATTCGGTTTCCACTAAATTGAGCTTCGTGTGTTTGAATAATATAAGTTGGCTTTTTTAAAATACGGAATATGAAAGCTACCTCTTCCTCCCGGCACTGGCCGGAAGGACTTTTTATATTTTTATAGTTGCAGTTTCAGAGATATCTGACCTATTTTCATGACCGCTTATTGGCGCATGATTAAATCTATTGTTGTTTCAACTCTCGTACAATTGTACGCGTTACAGAGACTATTGGGCGCTTTATCACCTGTAGCGGGCTAATGAAAAAATGCCTTAAAAGTGATGTATTAATTTATAACTAATTTCTGAAAATATTAAAATGCTGTATTATATTTGGAAATACATCTGTGAACGTAATTTTTATAATTCTAGCATATCAAGAAATGGGTTAAAAATCGATTGCAAAATGCCATCTTTGCATTACAAAAAATCAGATTGAGTTAAGTAAGAGTGTAAAAATAAGAATGCATTCCATTCCCATAGGTTTAACATTAGCGAGAGGAAGAGACTGACTGACCAACACCTTTAACATAAATCGAAATATAATATTTCAAAAAATGTATACTTGGTTCCTTTTTAATACCTGTGTTAGGTGTTCGCTGAGAGCAATGAGGATAAAAGCATCCGCCATGACGTTACAAGTGACATTGACTAGAACCATTGATCCGGCCGGTAGCTTGAGTATGTGCCGGTATTCCCGGAGAGTCAAGGATTCAGGCCGCGCTTTGTGTTTTTCGGTGAGATCTGAAAAAGAGCAATTAAATAATCGAAACAAATAAAATAAGCAAAGCTTGCACATTTAAGTCACGTTTGGAAAAAAAACAAAAACAATTAAATAATCGAAAGAAATAAAATAAGCCTATATTCCCGGAGAGTCGAGGATTCGGGATCAGGCCGCGCTTTGTGTTTTTCGGTGAGATCTGAAAAAGAACAATTAAATAATCGAAACAAATAAAATAAGCAAAGCTTGCACATTTAAGGCATGTTTGAAAAAAAAAAAACAATTAAATAATCGAAAGAAATAAAAGGAATAAAGCAACCCGAACTCACCCCTTTCCTCTTTTCGATGTATTTAATTTAATCAATTTCCCTTTTAAATTTGTCCAGTTTCAATTTTTCAAAAAAAAAAAAAAAAAATCTTTTATTTCCTGGCTTCTGCTAGAGAGTCTCGTCAAAAGGGACCTCTGACAGTCACGCGGAACGCCGTGCTCCGCGAATTCTGCGGCGGTCTCCCAGCCCACCCACCGTCGACCGCCTCCCAAGACTAATAATTAGCTCGAAGCCGCTGCGGTCGTCCGGTATCTTCCGGTAACCACATTTAAAGGCTTTTTTTTGTGTGTGAAAAAAATCGAAAAAATAAATGTTTGCGCATTTTCGTTCCTTAAACTTTTAAAAACTTTGTGGTATCCGCTTTTGGTGTTGCAGTGAACAGGTTCATTTGTAGCCTATTGCAAAAAAAAAAAAAAAAAAAAAAAGAATTGAGGAAAAGGAAGATCAGGAGGGTTCATTATATGGGCCTGGTATAGATGATTTTATGTAAGTTGAAAATTGTCAATGTTATCAATGTTTTAAAGAACTAGAGATTGGATCGACCGATTTGGTTGAGATTGTCATGCTTTTTTAGTATATACTATTTTGTAGTCTCTCGCGGACGCGTTTTTCAATATTCGAACTGTAAATATTTTTTGCGCGATTTAAAACCGAAAATTTTTGTCTAAAATCGACAACTTAAAAAATTTGAACGGCCGTCACTTTTTCAGGATCGAAAAATTGATAAACCCATCCGAGAAGGACTACAAAATATCGTAAATTTTTAGGGTTTTTTATTTTTGGCTTTTTGTTACACATAAGCAGATTCCGAGATTCATCTGGTACTGCGGGACGCTTCACTTTTTGTAGACTCTGCTATCAAGAGCCGCCAGAGGACCATTTTTCAACCAATTTCCAAATAAAAAAATGTTTCTAAAACTTCAAGATATGCTCTTTCATTGGCAACCCCCCCCCCCCCGCCATCATTATTATTGTATAATTAAACTTAAAAAATCCCAAAAAAGTGAGAAATTTTTACGTTTTTTTTTTTTTTTTTTTTTTTTTTTTCTTTTTCTTTTTAAGTTATAACATGCTTTAAGCAGCGTTGTACAAGTTCACGAAACAAAGGAACTAACTTAAACTCAAATTCACTTTCTGAAAAATAAATTACTTTCTCGCAAAAAATTCAAATTTTCCAAATCTGCTCAATTGAAACTCATTTTATAAAAAGATCGAAACTTATTAAGACAGGCTTGCTACGAGTCAGGGAATATTTCAAGGAAAATACCAATATAGTTTTACCGAAAATGTCACCTAATTTAATATCGCGTAATTAAATAAGGCGAGTTTTTCTGGAAGAAAATACCAGTATTTTCCCTGAAAAATTCCCTGCCTTATAGTAACCCTGTAAAAATTCTTTAAAAAAAAAAAAAAAAAAAGTCATAAAAAAACCCATATTTTGCTTAATTTTTTTAATTTATTATAGTGATCTCAAAATCTCTTTAATTAATTTAATATTGGACCAAAACTTAAATTCCCTGATATAATTGAAATATTATAATAATTAATATAAATCCTTTCTGTCCATTAATTTTAAATTTTTAAATCACTTTAGTAACCTTTAATGTTTAATTCTCAGGATAATTTTCTCTGTAAAATGTGACTAACCATTAAGAAATTTAAAGTATATATTTTTCTTTTTTTTTTTCTAGTTTAAGTGCTTTCATGTCTTTCTTATTTAAAGACTAATGAAATTATAAGCTGCCCACGAGAAAGAAGCTTATTAAATAGTTTTAGGAAATTATAAGAAATATGTATGTTTTCTATTCTACAAATTTATCACACACGTTTTCTCAGAATTCTACGCTGAAGTTTCGCGTGGAGTTTGTGGGAACAGGCATTTAAAGGAGGGGATTGTATCGTATTTTTAACAGCTGGAAAATATTTCAGGAATTTTTTAAACAAAAATTAATGAGTTTGAATTACAATTTTGACTCAAACTCGCTGTAAATGATCAACTAAAAGAATTTGTTTTTAATAGCCCCAATTTTGACAGACACATTAAAAAACAAAACAGTGCAATGACGTCCGTGTCGTTTTCAGCAATGCGGAAGGACATTCCAGGTAATGTTCCATATTGCTTTAAAATACAAGGTTGAATTCACAGATATATTTCGCTTGATTCAAGGTTCGTTTGGAAAAACCGACCAGCAGCGTAGGACCTGCTCTGTCAGACGATTTAACATATGGATTAATAGTTTCGATTAATTAAGAGTGGCTATTATTTTAAACCATAATGGTATCCCCGATAAGAAAGAGCATGTACGCTGTAAAAAAAAAAAAAAAAAAAAAAAAAAAAAAAAAAAAAAAAAAAAAAAAAAAAAATTGTAATTCTACATATGTAAAGTTACAGAATTCCGTATGCTTACTAAAATTTTATCTGTACACTGTACAAAAAAAGATGTATAAATCTACAAAACTAGTTTTTGTGAAGCTACAGAAATCTGTAGCTTTACAAAAGAAACTACTAAAATTACAGTAATCTTATCTTAACTTAAATTACAATAACTAAAATTTGATCTGTAACCCGAGTTGCAGTTACATAAAAAGTTCTAGGCATCCCAGTTTCCTAAAAAAAATTAGTAATCTTACAGATTTTTCGTTTTACGGTACAAAAGTGTATCTGTTACATTAATTTTTGTTGTTGCCGTTACATAAAAAGTTCTAGAAATCCCAATTTCCTGGAAAAATTTTAGTAACTTTACAGATTTTTTTCCTTTTTTTTTTTTTTACAGTATAGTTGGTTTAAAAAAAAAGAAAGAAAACAAGCAGGAAGCAGAAATTCTGCTTTTTCAGAATTTAGTGTCGCCCCCGATGAGAAAAAAAAATTATTATTACGAGGCCCGACGAATTTTGACGAAAGAAAATGTTTAAGAAGGAGCTGTTTCATTAATTTATAATACATACATACATACATACGCAATGGTGCTGCAATCCATGTAGGATTTTGACCTCCCTCAATATACCTCTCCAGACCTTCCGATCTCTGGCTTTTACTTTATAATTTATAATTTGATTTTGTACAAGATCTTTCTCTACCTCTTCTATCCATCTCTTCCTGGGTCTATACCAATCTTTCTTTTCCCAATTAGATTACCACTATAAATCTTCTTTGTGCTTCGCTCATTAATTTATAATAAACCTACAAAATTAGTTACAATGAAAAATACATCTTATATTATTTAGCCTAACTCTCAAAGAAATATTATTTTAACCTAAAGTTCACTGCTCTTGTATAAAAACACTCTAATTTTTTGTAAAACTTCGCGTTTTATCAGTGTGTGATTTCAATTGCATTATTTTCAAAAGTGAAGCTCCATCTGTTGAGAATTTCAAAGCCGCTGGAGTGAAAATGATGCACTTCTACAAAACATATTTCAGTTTTAAGACTTAAAAAATAAGCTTTTATTTTATATAAAATGACGTCATTTGCATCCGCTGAAGAATTCCACATTTAGGATTCAGTCTTAAACAACATCTATATAAAAGTATGCATCGGACGTCACTATCTCGGAATAACACATAAACCTAGAAAAAAGCGATGTCGTAAACTCGACAAATAAACGGCTATATAATGATTTGATTAATATGCCTTCATTTGTTTGTAACATTAATATGGATGCTGAAGATTAAATATAGTTTATAATAGTTCCATGTTTTATCAGGAATCATTCATTTATATTTTTTCAAAATAGAGCGTATTTTAATTACTTATTTTTCAGTTGTTATGAGAAAACGGCAACAAAAAGATAAAGTAATTTACTATTTCCAACTATTTTCCCTTTACTTTCTACTATACTTCAGTTGCCACCATTACAGAAATGGCATTAAAAACAACAAAAAATTAATATCTCAAAAATAAATTGAAATGCAGTTTTAAAACAAATTTCTGTTAAAAGTACTTTTTTTCCCCATGCGAAGGTGCAAAAATTGAAAAAGTGCGATGCTTAGATGTTAAAAAAATTGCAGTAGAGATTATCAGTATTTAACCGTACAGTGATACATCTGCTTCGTTTTACTTCTGGCTTATGTAACGCTATTTTTTAGTGACGACATTTTAATTGTTGCCTGAAAGAAATAGCATATCAGGGACTTAAAAAGTACTATTTCTCTAACAATTTATTTAGAAGCTCGATATGATTGTAAAAATATATTTAAAAAATAATGCATATTTGATATCTGTACTAATATGAGTTATATTTTTTAAAAAATTCATTCATTACAACAAAACATATATCGCTTTTTATCTAACACAATTTAAAGTTTATTTATTTTATTCTTTAATTTCATCTTCACCAGTGCTTTCAGTATCGTCACTTTTAGAACAGCGTGTTGTTCTGTAAGGGAATAACAAACTTTCTTTGCAAAACTGACGAGTTCGTTTTATAACTGGGAGCCTCATATCTGTGAAGACTGGGTCTGATGTCAACAATAATCTATTTAACTCTTTGAGGGGCAAGTAAAAATGTCTCTGTAATATTGAAAACTTCGGAGTAATCGAAAACTTTTATTTTTAAATAAGGAAAAACAATTTTTCAACATTTCCCCCCCAAAGTTAAAAATATAAAATTTAGTTAAAAGTTTCTGGTGCAAATCTTGTTTAAATTAGGTGGGATATAATATATCCCACCGCCTATAAAGGGGTTAAGATGTCCATATTGCACTCTGTAAGTAAAAATGTCATATAATTTCTCCTTTATTCTCTAAAATATTTAAGTATCTTTCTTTTCCTCAGATAAACTAGTCGGATGTGCCAATTTGTGTAAATCCTGCAAAAGGCAGCATAGTGGCGCCACCTATTGGGCGGTTAACACCAAAACTTAATCAGCACCCATGTTTATCAAGGTATACCTGAATCTGAAGTTTGATGAAAATCCGTGCATTAGTTCTTGAGATAGAGCTATTGCGGTAATCGTGAAAAATGCAGCAAAGCAGCGCCACCTGTTAGGAGATTTACGCCAAAAACTAATCAGCACCAACTTATATCAGGGAATAACTTAATATAAATTTGTATTAAATTCTGTGCACCAGTTCTTGAGATAGAGCGCTGACAAAATTTGTGTCATATACAGACAGTCACAGAAAGACATTTTGTAAAAACATGTTTTTCGGAGTCTCTGACTCCTGAAACGTGTAAATCCGTCAAAAACCGGAAATCGAAAATTTTCACGAATCCAATACTTTCTTCTCGTAAACATAGAAGAAAGTAAAAAGCTGTAAGAAGTTGTATCAGTAGTAGTAGTATAGTGCATATTACATTCACCTTATTTTCTCTCTATGTACAGTCGTGGAAAAAAAAAAGTAAACACCCCCTACTAACTCCTCAACAAATTATCGTAGAAGAAAGTTACTGGTACCGAACGATTGGAAATAAAATCTACTTTTAAATGATGTATATAAAATTTGCTTAGGGGGCCATCTACATATTAAAACGAACCATAACTTTGTTTTTTTCAATAGCAGTACCCAATTCTGACAGCATAAATGAACTCTACACCCTTCAATTAGCCTAAAAACGAATTTTTATGCAATTCATACCATAAGTTTCCGAGAAATTAATTATTTTAAAACGAGCGTATTTTAAGGGCTGTATCCAAATTGAAGTTCCGTACTGGATTGTTAACCGAGAGAGCCGCTTCCTTGATCAAGGCACCTTAAGCGCCACTCAAGGAGTCAATGAAGCGTGTTAGATTACAGTACGGCAGAATAAATTTCAAAATGTCTACTCACTTCCATCATAGACGGCCCCTTAAACCATCATTTTGTCGTTTTTTAAACATAATTTGAAAACTACTTGGAAGAAAAAGGTGAAATTTTTGAATTTCCATAAAGCAGGACTTAATAGATCTAAATCCATCAAAAAAATTGTAGGTTGCAATTCATAATTTTTTCGAATATTAATTTCATAATTCATATCATAAAATTATAAAAATTGCAAATTCAGCTTATTTATGTTTGTGTATATTAGTATTATTACCACAAAAAAAAAATTAGCACATTAAGAGCATAATTTCGGGAGATATAAATAAAAATATGAAAATATAATTTAACATTAGAAGCACTAAATTTTGAATGTTTATAATTCAAAAACTTATCATTCAAATGACTTGAAATTGGGTGTCTAGGCATAGTTTGAACCGAAGATTTGAAATATCTCGTTAAAATTGGGTATTGCCATTGAAAAAAATGAAGTTAGGATTCGTTTTAATATGTAGATGACCCCCTAATAAAATTTTATATCCATCATTTAAAAGTAGACTTTATTTCCAATCGTTCGGTACCAGTAACTTTCTTCTATGATGATTTGTTGAGGAGTTAGTAGGGGGTGTTTACTTTTTTTTTTTCCATGACTGTACTTAGAATCGGATATCTTTGGACGACGACTGTTTATTGGTATAGAGTTAAGAAAATTTATAATAACTTTCCGTTGGGGATTTTCTTTCTTTCTTTCTTTTTATACAATTTTTTTTTTCTTTTCAGATTGCCACTTGACTTTTAAACTGTGTTTCACAGTATATAGAGAGTGTTTCAGCACTTTAGTACGTTGTTCCTTCATATAATATTTCTCTATTAGAAAAATCTCCAATCAATTCAATTTTTTTATTGCAAGTTGGAAGATCTAATTTTATCATGCTATCAAACATTTCTTTTCGAGTCAATATTACAATTCCTGAAGTCGACAGACAAAAAATCAAATATCTCATAAATAATTTGTTAAATGTGGTTCACGAAAATAAAAATTCCCCAATATTTTAAGGACGCTTTAGGGCAGGTTTTTTTTTTTTCGTTTTTAAAGAAACATGGTCTATGATAAGTAAACTTTCTAATAAAAATTAGTTAAATGCTTATTTTAGTGAATAATATAATTTTGAGCTCTTTAAAATTGAGAGATTTTTTTAAAATTCTTCATAAAATTTAGACATTTAAAAATGATTGTGAACTTATATTTCTTTTTAATAAATTTAATTACAAATGACATATAAATGAAGTTCATGCCTGGTTCTGACGTATTCATGGTAAAATTAGATTATCACATTAAATCGAACACTATAGGAAGAAATTTAATCCACGATAGTTTTAAAACACATTGGACAGAAATACAATTTACATGCAAAAAACGACTGATTTCGATTGATATTTACACATGATTAAATTGGCATTGAAACAAAAATGGTAATGAATTTGTTACAGGAAACACTAACGTGGAGTCATTGTTTATCAGGAATTCAACATTTAAAAATATGGCTTTATGGCTAGGTTTTATTATTATTATTGAACTATTATTTTTAACACAATCAAACTGATTGGTAAAGTTATCATACGAATTGAATATTTCCAACTGAGCGAAAAAATGCCCAGGCCGGGAATCGAACCCAGATCCTTGGCTTACAAGGCCAATGCTTTTCCGTTTAAACTAACTGGGCCGACAACCAGCCAGCATATTTCGCTCAGATAACCTTATTGGTAGTAACATCTGGTCTGTCATGTAGACAGCTCAACAGAATAAACCGCAGGTAAAGGAACTCCATATAAACGATGGATACGTAGATGAACTATTATTTTTAACACAATCAAACTGATTGGTTTACCAACCTGTTTGATAACTTTACCAATCAGTTTGATTGTGTTAAAAATAATAGTTCATCTACGTATCCATCGTTTATATGGAGTTCCTTTACCTGCGGTTTATTCTGTTGAGCTGTCTACATGACAGACCAGATGTTACTACCAATAAGGTTATCTGAGCGAAATATGCTGGCTGGTTGTCGGCCCAGTTAGTTTAAACGGAAAAGCATTGGCCTTGTAAGCCAAGGATCTGGGTTCGATTCCCGGCCTGGGCATTTTTTCGCTCAGTTGGAAATATTCAATTCGTATGATAACTTTACCAATCAGTTTGATTGTGTTAAAAATAATAGTTCATCTACGTATCCATCGTTTATATGGAGTTCCTTTACCTGCGGTTTATTCTGTTGAGCTGTCTACATGACAGACCAGATGTTACTACCAATAAGGTTATCTGAGCGAAATATGCTGGCTGGTTGTCGGCCCAGTTAGCTTAAACGGAAAAGCATTGGCCTTGTAAGCCAAGGATCTGGGTTCGATTCCCGGCCTGGGCATTTTTTCGCTCAGTTGGAAATATTCAATTCGTATTATTATTATTATTATTATTATTATCAAATACCACTATGTGCGGAGATTCTGACGCAAACAAGCAAGGCTTTAAATATTTTAAATTGAATGCAGAAATATGGCAAAACATTCACTTTCTCACAAAGAAAAAAGATTTTAAATTTAAAGTGAAATTTTCGAAAAAAAAAAAAAGGTATTCGAAAGCTTTTCTTAGAAAAAATGTTTATCAAACAAATAGGCATAATAAAGGCAAAACATAAATTGTCAGATATCTGGAAATCGGCTCATTTACGATGGGTAGTTCCACTAAGTTTCCCCCCTCTCCCCCACGACGAGATCTTAACAACGATACCACTGTCATCAAAATCGGTGACTAACACTTCTTGCCGTTACCTGTGAAAGATTGGGAAGGTCTAGTTCAGGGACGGCGGGCGAACCTATGGCACGCATGCCAAAGGTGGCACGCGAAACAATAATTTTGGCACGGTGTTGCTCGTGACTCTAAATTAATATACAGTACTTAATATTGCACAAAATATAGAAACTTAGATGTCCTGATCTTCTCAAAACTGAATTAATTGGAAATTGCAGAATTTTAATTGTGGCTATTTAAAATACCGTAAATTACCGCATTAGTAAAAGTAGGAATGGTAAAATTATGACAACTTAGACATTAGTTTCAGAACTACAGTAGACTCTCTCAAATCCGCAACCCTAAAATCTGCAAACGCCTGAAATCCGCACACCATCACAGATGTAAACAATGAAACTTTCAGTTTAGATGTAATGACAAAATTACAGCATTTTTTAGTTTCATATCATTCTGTACGTATTTTAATATGTAATTCTCGATAATATGACTAAACTCATGTTTTTCATGAAGGAAGTATAAATTTATTTTCTGAAAAAAATCAAGATATTGCTGATATTACTGGTGATCACAATCTTTTTACCAAATTTTTTATGTATTAATCAAGCTTTTTTTGGTCATTAAGACTTACTAAACCAGAAATAAAACTTCCTTGTTTTGTGATTTTGATGTATTCTAATAAGGTATTTTTAAGAAGAAAGTTTCATTGAATAATTCAAGAAAAATGTACCTCATCTTTATTATGCATATTAGTTGTACATAAATTATTTACTTGACCTTTACTTTTAATAATTTAATCAATTTTAAAATTGTCTTACTTTTTATTATTTCAGTTTATCACTTTACTTAATTATTTTACTATATTGGCGGCATTCATTATAATTCCGGTCGCATTATTACATTCAAATTATTTTTTTAAAAAATGTAAACAAAGCAATGACCAGAAATCCGCAAAATTCTAAAATTCGCACAACCTCTGGTCCCAAGCTGTGCGGATTTGAGAGAGTCTACTGTATTTAAAGAATCTGGTGTTTGACCTTTTAATAATTTTTCCATCTATGACCGGAAGACCATTGTTTTCGCAAATGAATAATAAAATAAGTAAAATAAAAAGCAGTTGTGAAATAAATCCAGTTCAGTTTGCATTCTGCTGAAATTAACTGAGTATGAACCTGATATTAATGATTTTTCTTCTAAGATGCAACAACAAAATTAATCACATAATTTTTTTAAATAATTTCTAAATTATAATTGTTTTTAATATTATTACATTGTAATGCTCATTTTTAAAAAATCTTAAGAGATTTTTTCTTATGATTTTTTTAATCCACTAAATTTGTTTATTAGTTGGCACGTCAAGGTCATGTAAAATATTTTTGAAAAAAAAAAACTGGCACGCGGCTTTAAAAAGGTTCGCCAACCCTGGTCTAGTTTATCATACCTTGCCACTCACCTGACCTTTCTTCGTCGATGAGGAAATAAGATGCTACGCTCATGATGATGATGACAGCCCCGAATGATACGAATGGACAGCTGTAGCCACCTATCTAAACGATAAATAAATAAAATAGATTTTATAAAAAATTTAGAGTTAAATTACTTATCAATATTATCAATTACATTAATTACAATTAATTTACTTATAATTACGATCAATTACATTAAATACAATTAATCTTTACTATCAATCAATACAATTATATATACAATCATATTGTATTACTGCACTATCAATAGTACTATCAATTATCAATACTATCAATTATTACTCACTAGCTGAAATACCTGGGTTTGCCCAGAGTTTTAAACATATTTGAGTAGAAAAACCAAACACTATACGGGCAATGAATCTTGCGCAACGCAAATATGCTCTCTTTTTTAATATATTGAAAGCCTTGAGAAATTTTGTCACCAGTATTTAAAAAAAAATGTTTCCTAAGCCTAAATAAATATAGTCTTGAATTTTGAAAAAAAAAAAAAAAATTGGAAAAGAAATGTAAATTCATAAAAAAACCCTTCATGATAACACTTTCTCTTGTAAAAGCCATGCATTAACCCTATATTCATTTTAAATATGAGGTCATACGTGAATTAACCTATATTATTCACAACTAAAAAGAAATAGCGCATCTAGTATTTGCCGAGAATTAAATAAAAATCATACACTCGTGACATCATAATTCACTTTTATATTTTAACAGAATAATAAGGCTACTATTATTTGTGACTCGTGCTACAGACAGTATACACGTCAGAACACATTGCCGTTATCATTGTACGTGTGAAGGTTTCACTAGTCCATTGTGAAATTTGGTAATTTTTGAAATTCAATATTTGAAAAACGGTATAATCAGTAGACTTGAAATTTATATCAAGAAAAATACAATTTTTTACTTTTCTAACGCAGTTTGTCTAACAATTTTCGGACAAATACTTTTCGAGCTATTAATTTTTTCAGTAACTTCAAATGTTTCATTTTCCGAGATTAATCTATGGCAACTATTAGCGAAAAAGCCAGTCGTCAGCAACGCGTAGCTTTTTATTAAAGAGGATTACTATCAATTAATTACTATTAATTACATTCAATTACTTATAATTTGCTTTGTAAAACTTACCGTGTATAGAAAGCTTCCCAGCGGTGGGCCCGAAATCATGGCAATTGTCACGATGGTTTCGGTGAGACCCTAAAGAAAATAATGTACTATATCATAAAGTAAAAACATGTCGTGAGTAACGTCATATTGACGGTAGCAATGACTTCAGCAGCAATAAATTTTGCTTTTACTGCAATTTTTTTTAAAATTTCTAAAGATCGTACAATTTAAAATTTTTACACCACCAAACATACAAAGAAAAATGTACTTTCAAATGCAATTTTTTTTAAAAACTCTATTTCAGTTTATTGAATTTTTATGATTTAAAAATAATTTTCGATCAGGAAGATTTTTAAATCTGCGTGCAGTTCAGTTCAATTAACACGTTAAGCGTCACCTCAGTCACCGGTGACTGACATTGAACTTTCAGTTTAGAACGCGTCATTCACCGGTGTCTGACGGTCTAAAATATGATATAAAACTAAAAAAATATATATATATTTAAGTAATTACTGAAAACTTATTTAAAATTTACTTACCTTTTATTTATTACAGGATTATACTTTCTTAAAAATTACTTTAAACATTGTAAATTTTTCCACTTCAGTGTCAGTCACCGTGGCACTTAACGTGTTAAGGAAGATAAACAAGGTTGCATTTAAAACAATGCAAACAATTCAACACTTGTTTGTTTACCTGCAATATATCGTAACTGAATTGCCAAATAAAACTAAAAATTCACAAATAAATAAGTAGATAAATCAATAAATGAAAAGCCAATTCAGCAAATATATAATCGAACATTTAATAAAATGTTAAATTATCGATTAAATGTTCGTTCGAACATTATATTTAATTAAACATTGAAATAATCAGAATCACAAAGGTTGCTATAAACCGGTGAAACGTTTCGCGATTGGCCACTGGCATGTGGCTAATACGAAAGTACCAGGAATGTTTTGTTGGTCAATTTAAGGAAGTTACTAAATATAAAATGAAAAAGAAAAGTGCCCAGTTAAACTGATGTCATTCAGCTCAAAGGCTATTCGCATTAATTGTATATTATACACTTATTTCAAAGACTAATGACCCTCGAAAAATAAATTAAAGGGGATTAGCCCCCCCCTTCCCCTATGTATACTTAACCAATGAGCCTCCAAATGTGATCAGAGAAGCGCCTTATTGAAATAAACCGGTATGCCAAATTTAAAGCAGATCGGATAGAAAAACCCATTTATCTAAATTAAGGGGGGTATCAGCCCCGATTCTCCCTTTATATTTAACCAATGATCTTCCAAATCTAATCAGGGAAGCCCCTTATCAGAATAAACCGGCATACCAAATTTGCAGCAAATCGGATAGAAAAATCCATTTATCTAAATTAAGGGGGTATTAGCCCCCGTTAACTCTTTTAGACTTAAACAGTGAACTTTCAAATCTAATCAGGGACGCGCCTTATCAAAATTAACCGGTATACCAAATTAGAAGAAAATCTGATAATTCTGCATGAAAAAACATTTTTCTAAGTTAAGGGAGATTACCCCCGTTCCCCCCTTTATACTTAACCAATAAACCCCCAAAGCTAATCAGGGAAGCGCCTTATCAGAATGAACCTAGAAAAAAAAATGAAGCAAATCGGATATTTCTATCGCGAGTTATCGCGTTACGTACATATATACGTACGTACATACATACAGAACCGGCGCGCACATTAGCTCTCAAGCTTTGATAGCCTGAGAGCTATCAAAGCTATGTTTATTAAAGTTACATAAAATTGGCCGGGGGATTGTTTGCGGCGTATTTTAATTATGTTAAACTTTTTCATATATAATAAAATTCATGTACGTCGCTGAAGTTTACTACAAGTTATTTCATGTATAATATGAAGTGCATACAAGGGCGGATCAGGAGAATACCCAAGGGGGGGAGGGTTCGGTTTTAGAAATTTGGAGATTCCAATCTGATGCGCAGTTTGGGTCGGGTCAGGGCTAATTTTTTTCACTGCGGGTTGTGTTACTACTTCTTTTTTGAAGCAGGTTAGGTTTGGGTCCGATTGCCTTCTATTTTTTGCTGCTAGTCGGGTGAACTTCTACTTTTTTGCTGTGGGTCGCGTTTGAGTCCTGCTGACTGCTACTTTTTGCTGCGGGTTGGGTTGACTTCTACTTTTTTTGTTGCACGTCGGGTTTGGATCCGTTTGACTACTACATTTTGCTGCTGGTCGGGTTGACTTCTATTTTTTTGCTGCGGGTCGGGTTGACCCTTACTTTTTAGCTGCGCGTAGCGCGTTAGGTTTGGGGCAGATTGACATACATTATTTCGGGTTTGAGTCAGATTCGGATTGGGTTTTCACTCTTGCGAGAAGGGTTCGCGTTGGCCTGCTTATTCAAAAGAAAGTCTAAATATTTTTGAAGATAAAAGCTATATACAGTTGAAGCTCCATAACGGACACGTCCAAATAATTATTTAGGAATACTTTTTAATCTTTTACATAGTAAAAACCCTGAATAGCGGACACCTCTGAACCGTGACATTTTCTGTTATTCATATTAATAGTATGTACATTAAAACCTCCATACGGACACTCCCGAATAGTGGCCACCTATATTTAGCGAACACTTTTCAATTTCCAGCGCAAATATTTGCATATTTTTGCCTCAGAATTGTGCACACCTCTGAATAAGAGACTATAATTCCGAGGCGCCATTATTTAGACACCTCATTCGGCGTTGTCCGTTGTTTAGAAGTTCTTGGATATTAACGAGTATATACTGGATGTTTATTTTTGCATATAAAAGTTAAAATTTATATTAAAGATATAAATGCAGACACATTTTATAGTTCCATTAAAATATCGATTAATTTTCCATCATTTCATTCATTCATTCATATTTTCTCACAGTATGCAAAACTTTAGTTTTAGTATGCCGGTAGCAACTTCATTAGATGATAATAATAAACTAGAATTTTTGCGAGATTCTAAAATGTAAGGGGGAAAAACACAGAAAAAGATATCATTATATTTTGTGTTCATTAGAATCTACCCTAAATAGTTTTGAAATATACGTTTGAATTTGTGTTTTAAAAAAAGTTGTGCATATACGTACAAAAAGACTAAAGGCTGTTTTCAAATCTAAACTGGCCCCTTCCTGACATATTCCTAAGTTCATTTTTGTTCTCAAAAACATGAAATTAGTAGATGCTCGATGCTCTTATTCAGATACTACGTAATCGAACAATTTATATCTGTTTTTTAATAAAGCAGTGGATTTTTCCGAAAATGCTGTCGAATTTGGAGTTTTGTACCTAATTTACGTATGTGAGAGCGCGTTAAAGATCTTAAAAGTCAATCAAGCCCTAATAACTCAACTTCTAATTCATTTATCGAAAAATGAAAAAATCCATTCGATTCCAAATCATTCCAAAAGTTATTTTCTTTACTTTTAAAAGTGAGTCCGTAAAAGTGGCAGAAAGTTTCGGGGGAAAATATAGACAAAGTTCGGGTATTATAGAATGGTTAGACGATATGAAATAGTACAATATCTGGTGCATTACGGTGTCGGAGCCAAGTGCAAAACTGCCAAGCGCAAAACTGCCAAACGACTTGATTTTTCTTAGAAATATCTTATACAGCCATAGGACGACAAATACACAAAGCATTCATACAAAATTTTTTTCTAGAGGAAGTGTTTATCTCAGGGCACTTGAGGAGTTACATTCCCGAAGTTGAAAAAAAGGCTCAGTTTTTTGAAGACCAACTACTTCCTCTTCATTATACTCATAGGCACAATTTGAAGCTTTGATGCCTCGTCAGATTTCAGAATTATGTAAAAAATACTAATTTGGTATCAGACTGATGTCTCTTTATATCTAAGATTAGTTGTAATTCAGTAAAGAATGATTTGAAACGAAACATATTAAAGAATCCTACCGGGTGTCCTAAAATGGACTGACTGATTTTAAAATTCTGTAACTTGCAAATGATGACAGCTATTAAAAGAATTCTTGCAGGAGTGTTACGTAAGTTGCCAGGGGATTGTTTACTGCTATTCTCGATTTTAGTTTACAATTGCAGTGATAGATGGCGCTGCAAGCAACAATCGTTAAATCGGGGCCCGATTTTTGGGCTTCTTTTCTCACTATTAATGCGAAAGAAGTAGGTTAAGGGGGCTGGTCACTCAGCTTCCGATTTCCCTTCACTAATGTAAAGTTTATGGGCATTGGATGCATTCGTATATTTAAAATATCTCCTCGGGAAATTAATATTTTTAACTTTTATTTTTTGTGTACACTTCCTAAAAGATGTCTCTTTTTTTCTTAGTTCTCAAAATATTTCTAAAGTATAGACTTAATTTTATAGAAAGTATTAAAATCTTACTCACAGTTCACCCTCTTTTAACACATAAAATATTAAATTCAGCCTAGATTTTAGAAATATTTTGAAAACTGAGAAAAAAAGAGACATCCTTTAAGAAGAGTACACAGAAAAAAGATGTTAAAAATATGAATTTCCCGTGTAGATATTTTAAATATACGAATGCTTCAAAAGTCCATAGACTTAACATTACGGACGAGAATTCCGAAGCTGGGTGACCAGCCCCCTTAAGTATATGGAGTGGTTCTCAGTTTCTAGTGCAATTTTGTTCTATGGACCCACTCCATATATTTAACCTCCTTCTTTAGCATCAACACTGAGAGAAGAGAAAGGGCGAAATTCGTGCCCCGATTTAGCGTCTATTGTTTGCAGCGCGATCTATAGTTGCTATTTTAAACTAAAATAAAGAATCGCTGTTAAAAAACTCCTGACATTTTACATAACCCTCCTGCAAGAATTCTTTTAATAGCTGTCGCCATTTGCAGGTTATTGAATTTTAAAATCAGTCAGTCCATTTTAGGACACACGGAATATTCAGTAACGATGAGATGATGACTGAAAGAAGCTTTTAAAAAAATTAAAGCTGGCTTAGATATATGTCGGTTAGCGGTTTAACCAGGCTGAAATTTCCTGCCCCAAGCCCAAGTCCAACCCACACAAGCAAATTATTGGCCCCACCCGGAATAAAAGCTAAAAAATCGAGCCCGGCTGCATCCAACAGTTGAAATTATTCAAAAAGCACACTTACTTATGATCATATTTTATTTCCAGATTATGTTCGAAATTCACGAATACAGAAAAATAATAATATTAATGACTGCTGTTCGTTTTTAAAAGCTGCGCCTAGCACTCTGAGACGATTCTTCTATCCAAAAGGGTGTTACGTTGAGATGGGTATTTTCCGAACTTCTAATTCGGCGTTCACTTTTTCGTTATCACTAAGATTGGCGCTCAGCCAATCTCAGCTGAACAAACTCCGCTCAACCCTATTTTGACAAAATCAAGACCTGACGCATGCGCAAAAGCGCGGAGGGCTTTGAACAAACAGTATTTTGGCAATTATGTACATAAACACTACGTAAAAATATGACTTAGACAATTACATTCAAATTTAAATACAGAAAGAAAGTCAGTTCAGAATGAAAGAAATGGATGATAAAAGAAAATCATACTTTTAAAGCTCTACAAAGAAAAAAAAAGTAAAGTTTTAAAAATACATCTCTGCAATTTATTAAAAGAAATTAAATTTCTAAAGATTTCGCTAAGCAAATGTACAACATCAGTATAATTCTTACGAATAACAAATAAGATGCCAGCCCAAAATGGGCTCGGAGTGAAGAATTTAGAGGTGAGCACGGGTCGGCCCAATAATGCTTTTTATACAGTCTGGGTCGGACACTGACCGAACAATAAGCTCTTAATCCGGGCCGAGCCCCGACCTGGAAATTTTGGCCAATAAAAACCTCTAAGAAGAATAAAGTCCAGGCTAGGCTCGACCTGGAAGAAAAAGAAGTCTGGCCCGGCCCAAATCTGCAGGAAAACGTAAGATTAATATCCGACCCGGCTCTAAAAGAAAGAAGACCTGACCCAGACCGAGTCTCGCGGTTTTAAACTAGGGCGGCACGTTCCGGGCCGCACCGGGCTCGAGCTTCGACCCAAGTCATTTCCCGTGAGGATCCTTAATGTCGTTTTGCAAACCCTTTATCGGTTCAAGGAAGGGGGGCGATCACTCCTTCGCCTCCCCCCTTAGGTCTGCTATTGAGTGCATATCGTTTACAGTGACGCACAAAAGATTTCAGATACTATATTGCATCCGAAGTGCTTTATGTTAGCGATAATTGCTAGAAATGCATTTTTAATTATGATATGCGCTTTTAAGTTTCATTAAATTTATGCATACTATGTGGTTTGTATAAATGCTATAGTCCATATACAGAGCTACAGAACAGATTTAAAACTACATTTAGTTTACTAATAATATAGATAAAATTATATGCAGGGCCACGCAAAGAATTGGATACATGGCCGTCTATAGATGATAATTTCTGGAAGTGTTATTTCAGTAGTTTTATGAGTGTTTTAGTTTGAATTAAATTTTAGCTAATTAGTGGCATGTAATAAAGGTACTACGTAAAACAAAGGGCTGTTCAAAAGTATTCAGGTATGTTTTCGCCTATTAGTATAAATTGCTGAAAGAGAAATTTCAACCTGTTATGCGTTTTCTTGCTAAACTAAATTTTCGAATTATATCGTACATATATATATACAGTGTGCAATATGTTATGTATCGCCGACCTTTAATTTCTCAACCGTTGGCCGTAGACATATAGTTCCAATTACAAAAACGTTTCAAATGAGCTAAATATTCATGTTGTGGCATTATTTAAAGTAAAAAATCAATTTTATAATAATTACGAAATCTAACTTTTTATACGGCCCCCCAGTCCCTATAGTTATATTTAGTAAAAGTTTACACATATCATAACAGATATAACACAAAAAGTTTAAAAAAGTTAAACTGTACAGCAAAAATTGACACAGTAATTAAATTTCAAAGTTTGAGATTTTTGCACATGATTTTGTCTTTCATTGAGGGATCAGTTAAAAGATGAATTAAAGTAATTCGAGATCAAATTCAGGGTGCAATGTCTTTTTTACAGCGAAACCACCTTTAGTCGGTATCGCCAAATCGGGGAATCACCAAAGAGGGTTATTTCATCTAAAAATTTGAACTAACTTTTATGGGTCGAACAATATTCTAACGTCAAAGTAGGTAGAATCCACAACCGGAAAAAAAACATACTCACTAAAAACTAGACAAATGGCAATGGAATTGTACCCCGATTTTGATCTCGAATTACTTTAATTCATCTTTTAACTCATCCCTCAATGAAAGACAAAATAATGTGCAAAAATCTCAAACTTTGAAATTTAATAACTGTGTCGTTTTTGTAGTACAGATGTCAAACTTTTTGTGTTATATCTGTTATGATATGTGTAAACTTTCACTAAATATAACTATAGGGACTGGGGGACCGTATAAAAAGTTAGATTTCGTAATTTTTTAAAAATTGATTTTTTTTAAAATTTAAATAATGCTACAACATGAATATTTACCTCATTTGAAACGTTTTTGTAATTGGAACTATATGTCTACGACCAACAGTTGAGATATTAAAGGTCGGCGATAGATAACATATTGCACCCTGTATATATATATAAATATATATCAACCTACAGATCAAATGCAGGGCTGTTCAAAGGAGTTGGAATACATGTTAGGCTTTGGACGGCAACTGCTGAAATCAGTTTTTCAAATGTTTTTTGCATTTTCTAAAATGTTTTCTTAATTATCTTATTTACCTTATTTCCCTAAATAACGAAGTTTTATTAAAATATTCAAGAAGTGCTGGAAAGTGTTTCATAATCTATGCTTAACGCACAACTTTTCTTTCTTGTTTTTAAATTATTTTTTGTTTTGTTTTACTCCCTTTTCACTTTTTCTCGCAAAAAGAGTTCAAAAAACAAATTTTTGTAAGTCTTAAAAGATCAAGGAACAGCTTTGCGCAAGTTGATTTAAGAGGTTACTTGAAGAAATTTTTTTGCAATGCAATTTAAGTTTTATCAACAAAAGCTTAAGTTCTGATCAAACAGCGTGCATGCATCCTGAGATATCCTTTAGTGATAAAGAAATTTTCCATTTCAATTCGCGATTGCTCCAGAAATTGCGCGGAACTAGCAAAAACCGAAAACTTGGGGGCAATAGCCCTCAGAATTTTGTTTATTTGTTATCTTAGATGATAAACATTAATAAACGCACAATAAGAAATGTGTATCATTGCATATTATACATACAGATCGATAGGAGTATAATATCGGCACTTCAAAAGACAAAATGAGTTCAAAGATTCTTGAAAAGTTACATTTTACATTGCAAGATGTTACATAAACCAGTTCCAAAAAATGAAAGTGATTTTTTATCTTTTGAGATTCTCGTCTTTTTGAAGTTAACTTTTCTTTTTTTTTTTCCCCCAATCACATCTTAATTTTATTTATAAATTAAATGATTATTTCTTCTGGTCCAAAAGTCTATGATTGAAAATTTAGCATCTATTATATTAAAATCTGCCTGTCCGTTTTCATTTCACAACTCCTCCTCCTAGAATATGGAACATTGGGTGATCAAATTACCACCAGTTATTTGCCCGGATCCGAGGATGTCACACAAAGTCTCCGAATTAGTTATCGAGATATTAATTTTTTAGCAAGTTTTAATGACATTAATGTAATGATGGCAACTAAATTACTCAATTTTTCAGAATAAAATAAAGAAAGGAGAAACGATAAGATGTTTTGTTCTTTTTCAATTTAAATAATTTTGATTAAATTAAATTTTCCAAGAAAATTCGAAGAAATAAAAATATTTTTTCACATATTCCCAATTATTGGCCCATATTCACAAGAACTAAATTTAAAGAAAAATAACATTACTTTCAATTAATTATTTTCGAAAGATGTCAATTAAAACGTTTCATAAAGGCACTACAACTACAATGCTTATCAGGTAAAAATGACAGTTTTCCCCTTTTAAAGCATTTTTTTCTAAAGCATAATTCGAAAAGTTCATTTTTTTTTTTTTTTGGTCAAGGTGAAGTTATTTTTATTTCACCTGCTCCGAAATTAGAAATCATAATTTTAAAACAACAACATACTTTCGGCAAAGCTTTGCCAAAAATCACGTAATCTGCAAAATATAAGGTTTGCAATTCCTGTATATAGAAAAAGTGAAATTCGTCAAAGAATCACAGAAAATCAGCAAATTTCGTCAAAAGATCGCGAAAAAAGTGCGAATTTCGTCAAAGCATCGCGAAGAAAACTGCGATTTTCGTAAAAGGATCACTATAAAACCTGAATTTCATCAAAGGATCGCGGAAAACCCCCCGAAATTTGCTAAAGCATGACGAACTTAGACGCCGAAAATTAGTCGCCAAAGCAAAACATTTAGTCCTTACTTTGTCATCAGAGTTAAATTCATTACCTAAAAAGGCACAAAGGGGTTTAAACACTTAAAAGTTACCGGAATAAATAAAAATTCTGAAATTAGTTTAGAAGTTTGATGAATAATGCACTCTCCGGAATTATTATTCTAATAAAACCTTCTTCAAGCGACCAGGAAAAAACGGAATTTGTTTCATTTTCTTCAAAGAAATGGGTCGCTCATAGAGGGAGTTCAACTGTGGTGGTCTCTGAATAGAGGTAAAATTAGTATTGAGCCTATGGGAATAAATTTCGTTCCATGAAAAAAATGGTCGTTCAAGGAGGTGGTCGTACAGGAAGGTTTCACTGTACGTTCTTCTAAAACTCAGTTCTAATATATCATTGCTATGCTCAGCATTTACACAATGCAAAATTGAAATGGTCACTTACTATGTAGTAGCCAGGATTTGTAGGAAAAGTCCTGACGAGTACGGCCAGGGAAGCGGTCAAGTACGCGGCAAATCCTGCCCCTTCCACAGCGCGCACGGCCATACATAGCCAGAAGAAGATGGAACCACCACTGCTCCTTTCCAAACATCTGCAAGATTTAAAGTAAATAAAAAATGTTATTTAGTCAAAAGAAAAAAAATAAATAAAAATTGTACAATAAAGCGTTTCCTACTACACTGAATATCAAATTAAAAATTACACTGAAAAGCCAAAACATTATGACCACCTACCTAATAACGCATTGTCTAAGTTTCGGCCCACAAAAAAGCTACATCCGCCTTGGCATGGATGCTATAGGCCCTTTATCCATGGCCGAAAACAGATTGTACCAGATGTTCAAGTAGCTGTCACGCAAATCCGGGATATTTCAGGATGGTTGTTTTTTTAGCTCTGAGCTGCCGTTCCATGACACCCCAAATCTGCTCTATCGTAATTAAGATCCGTCCAGTTAGGCTGCCAGCAGTGATGTAGTCGTAAAAAAAGCAGAGGGTATACGCTATAAGCAGAGGATATACGCTAAAGTCACGAACGTCATGCCTAGGGTATACGCTATAGCTTTATTTGAGGAACAGAGGGTATACGGTGCTTCTTTAAAAAATCCAGAAGGTATACGGCGTATACCCGCGTATACCCTCCACTACACCCCTGGCTGCCAGAACCTTAACTGGAATTCAGTATTATGTTCCTGGAACCACTCCAGCACAATTCGAGCCCTGTGTCATGGAGCGTTGCCCTGCTTGAAAACTCCATTTCCAGTTGGGAGGCGATATAGCATTGTAAGGGTGCAACAGTTCTGCACTGATTTTCCAATAGTCTGCGGCCTTCATGATCTGTTCTACCATAACCACAGGTCCCACAGATGCCCATGAGAACGTTTCCCGAAAGCTTAATATCGCCACCACCGGCCTTTGTATGGCCTGCTGAATAAGGGGGAGAAACAGTTCCCCTGGAAGAAGGCGTACTTTGAGACGGCCATCGACCTGTTGAAGAATGAATCGTGATTCATCTGACCAGGCAGTTCTCTCCCAACGATCCATGGTCCAGTCACGATGTTCCTGGGCCTTGTGTAAGAGTAGTTGGCGATTATGCTTGGTCAACAGAGACACATGAGCGGAGCGTTTGCTGCATAGCCTTATATTTGACAGTGTCAGCTGAACTGTGTGTTCTGAAATAATTCTACTTGGACCTGTATTGTATTGGGCTGTCAGCTGAGCCAGTGTCTGTCACCGATTTTGTATTACCAAGTTGGGGAGTCTCCGACGTTTTTTTTTTCTTTATAACGCGTCGACGTCCAACGCCATCGCGTCTGCTGATGGTTTCATCGTCGTTCATGAACTTTCCGTTTCCATAAGCACTAACAACGATATGTCGCGAACAACCCACGAGTCGAACAGCTTCGGAGATACTCGTTCTGAGCCATCGGACCATTGAATTCTGCCCTCTATCAAAGTCGCTTAGATTAGCAACCTTTCTCGTCACAGGCAGAAGTAAGCGCGAAAATGATTCCTCATACTCCCTAGCAGTAGTTAAATATCTACCATCCATTCCCACCAGATTACGTGACTTCCACGTCAACCAAGAGAGTTCACTGCAAAGTGAACAGGATGATCAGAATGTTTTGGCTCTTCGGTGTAGATAAAGTGCATTTTTAACTTCTTGCATTTCTCTTTACCGTTACATTGTAACAACAACAACAACAACAATAATAATAATAATAATATCTAGAAAACAGGAATTCTGCTTTTTCAGAATTTAGTGTCGCCCCCGATGAAAAAAAATACATGTATATATAAATAGTACAAAACAAATTTCAATTTTAAGACTTAAAGCACAAACTTTTATTTTATGTAAAATGACGTCATTCGCATCCGCTTAAGAATTACACATTTACGATCCACTCTTAAACATCTACAGTAAAGCATGCATAGGATGTCACTATCTCAAAATAATACACAAATGCAGCAAAAAGATGCCGTCATTAAAGAAACTGGACAAAAAAAAAAACGGCTATCTAATGATTCATAGGCATTCATTTGTTTGTAACATTAATATAGACGATTTCCGTCGTGACGTCAGTCATGACGTTTTCGTTGGAAACTGACTCCAAACAAACGGTTACTATGTTGTATTTTCTATTTTGTTTGTGTGTTGCAGCTATATCTGATATCTATATTTCACATCTAAGTGTTTTAATACTTGATATGTACTGGTAACATTTTCCACGATTTATATTTAAAAAGAAATGACGCATAGCAACCGTTTGTTTGGAGTCAGTTTCCAACCAAAACTTCATGACTGACGTCACACTGAAAGGGTCTACAGATACTTAAAATTAAATATAGTTTATAATAGCTCCATGTTTTATTATTCGTAGAAATTATTCGTTTATATATATTTTTTCAAAATAGCACGTATTTTAATTACATTTTCTTTTGGTTGTTATGAGAAAATGGCAACAAAAAGATATAATTGCTATTTTTCAACTATTTTCCCTTTACTTTCTATATAAATGGAGTACTTGAGTTGCCAAAATTAAACAAATGGTGCTAAAAACTACAAAAAAATTAATATTTCAAAAATAAATGGAGATACAGTTTTCAAACAAATTGCATTTAAAAGTACTTTTTTTCCCAATACGACGATATAAACATTGAAAATGTGTGATGCTTAGAAATTAAAAAAATTGCTATAGAGCATTTAATTGTACAATAATACATCTGCTTTGTTTATTGCTAGCGTCTGTAAGGTAACGTTATTTTTTGGAGAGAAAATAAGCTGGGAGAAAGAAATAGCATACCGTTCCGGGGGCTAATAATAAGAATAATAATGACTCTGAAAAGTGCCTTTTTTTAGACCTGTGACCTAACCCTTTAAGACCTGACTTACACAATTGCGTAAGTGATCCTAAAGGAAAAGAAAAAAGTATTTTCCTCTTTTTGTGCGATTTAAAGTCGAGCCTGAACCCACAGCATTGCGTGGATCCTCTTTTGGCATAACCTGATATCGGGTACTTAAAAAAAAAAAAAATTCAATCAAATATGATCCTGTTAATTAGGGGAAACCACCCAATTTTTTTCATTTCTATCAAAAATCTTCCGGTCTTAAAGGGCTAACATCTTTCAATCCTTGACCGACCTGCACTTACCAACTTTGTCCGAACTTTCATTTTTCTTAACTGCGCTTATACATTTTAAACTAGGGGTGCACAACCTTTTTAAGGGAAGGGTCACTTACAAAAATGCCTGGGTTGTCGAGGGCCACATCAGTAACACAGAGAATTATATGTCGGAGAAGTGATAGGAGGCTTATAATCAAATAAAAACATCGATTCAGAGGGGAGAAGTTTTACCCCTCTAGTTTCCCCTACCCACTCAACATATCCAATTTAGTTGGCAAGAATATACCAACACTTTACGTTTGTATATACAACACAGATATAGCAACGATTATTTTCAGGTAGTGATAATATTCCTTGACTTTGTTCGGGGGAATATAAATTTTGCTTTATTAAAAGTGCTAAAAAACAAACCTAGGCATGAAAGTGGCTAGTGGCGAAAAAAAAAATGAGAACTTTATGAACGAAGGGAGGAGGAGGAGCCGATCAATGAAATTCCCTTCTTCCCGCGCCCAATCAACAAAATACGCTGTTTCCGCACCCGATCAACGAAATTTTCAATTTTTGCATGCCTAGACAAAATTCGAAAATTTTCCGAAGCCGATCAACAAAATTTGATATTTTGCCGCTCCAGATCGACAAAATTTGCGATTTTTTCGGACCTTATCGACGAAATTCACAATTTTCTGCTCCCGATCAACGAAATTTACGATTTTCCCGCGCCTGATCAACGGAATTCGAGATTTTTCCACGCCCTATCAACGATATTCGCTATTGACTCAGACAAAATTTGTAATTTTCCCGTGGTTATTCCTTGATCATCAAAGCGATTTTTCCGAGCCCAATCGACAAAACACGCAATTTTCCCGCGCCGATAGACGAAAATTACAATTTTTCACACCTGATCGACAAAATTAACAATTTTTCCGCACCCTATCAACGAAAGTAGCAATTTTTCCACGCCCTATCAACGATATTCGATATTAACTGACTCTGACGCAATTTAAAAATTTTCCCGCAGCCGATCAACTAGATTTGTCCGCGCCAGATCGACAAAATTCGCGGTTTTTCCGCACCGGTTCAACAATTTTTTTAAAATTTTCTGCTCCTGATCACGAAATTTGGGATTTTTCCTGCACCCGATCAAAGAAATTCGCAATTCTTAACTTACTGACAAAATTTACAATTTTTCCCGTGGTAAATTGACGAAATTCGCGATTTTTTTCTCTCGATAAACTAACGAAACTCACGACTTTTCTGCAGCCGATCATCAAAATTGGCAAATTTTCCGCGCATCATCGACAAAATTCACGCTTTTTCTGTGCCCAATCAACGAAATTCACGATTCTTCGTCGCCTGAGTGACAAAATTCACGATTTTGCCGCTCCAGATCAACTCAATTCGAGATTTTTTCTTGCCCGATCAATGAAATTCACGATTTTGCCGTGTCTGATCAGCAAAACTCACCATCTTTCCGTGCCTGATCAACGAAACTTGGGATTTTTCCGTTCTTTATCGACAAAATTCGTGATTTTTCAATGAAATTTGCTATTTTCCCTCGCTTAATCGAGACAATTCGCGATTATTCCGTGCTCGATCAGCAAAACTCGCGATTTTTCCGTGCATCATCGACAAAATTCACGCTTTTTCTGTGCCCAATCAACGAAATTCACGATTCTTCGTCGCCTGAGTGACAAAATTCACGATTTTGCCGCTCCAGATCAACTCAATTCGCGATTTTTCCTTGCCCGATCAATGAAATTCACGATTTTGCCGTGTCTGATCAGCAAAACGCACCATCTTTCCGTGCCTGATCAACGAAACTTGGGATTTTTCCGTTCTTTATCGACAAAATTCGTGATTTTTCAATGAAATTTGCTATTTTCCCTCGCTTAATCGGGACAATTCGCGATTATTCCGTGCTCGATCAGCAAAACTCGCGATTTTTCCGTGCCCGAAAAAAGAAATTCGCTATTTTTCCTTGTCTGATCGACGAAATTTGCGTTTTTCCAGTGCCTGTTTGATGAAATTCTAATTATTTTTCGACTAGCGACTGACAAAGTTGGAAACTTGCGAATTTCCTATGTTGATATCTATGGTATCGGCCGGCCGATAAACGAAATTCGCGATTTTTAACTCTGACGAAATTTGCAATTTTTTAGCGCGAAAAATTGACGATATTCACAATTTTTTCCTGCGACCTACGGGCAAAAATTGCGATTTTTTCCAGTTATAAATTTACGAAGTTCGGGGGCCACAAGTTAACCCATCGCGGGCCACTTTTGGCCCAAGGGCCACCTGCTGTACATCCCTATTTTAAACTATTTAACTTTATTAAATTTTTTAACTTACCATTTTCTTTCTATTAATTAAAAAAAAAAAACTTGCAAATCTCTCAATTACACTCTTAATTTCATTTTAATACCACCTTTTTTATACATTATTAATTTTTATTTTAAATAAAATCTTTATGTGGTTTATATACTATACAGTTAGACTTAGTATTCCTAATGGCTCATTTATTATAAGACAATCATCCACAGACTGGTCGTAAAGTTGAAGACACCTCGGAAGCCCCTCAAAGTGTTCAACTTTTAAGCACTGTTAAGTACTTCCATTTCTTTCTTCGTGCAAGTTCTTAAAAGTTTGATTTGTCAGGTAGTAGTAATTCCAAACTCGATATGATTTCATGCAATGTCTTGTAGGAATAAATATAAATAAAATGGTTGTATACCTATGTAAGTCTAAGAAACTAAGAATGTGAACTTTTTGCAACTTAAATAAATATTAAAATTTCTAATTTTTAAAAACCTCTTTTGAAAATTTATTTATATGTAGGGTGTTCCTGCTTATCATTATACAATAACCATTTCTTAAACCGTTAATTTTAAAAGTATACTTCTACACCAAAAATGCTTCAAATGGTGTTCTTCATCATATGAATTTTTGACGTTTTCTGGCGCACTAAAAACTTAAAAAGACGTCTTTAAAATGAAAATTTACAACATTCAAAGTATCAAATCTCGATAAGTTTTGGTAGTAGAAGCTTGGAATTTTTACTATTTAGCTTGTTAAAGCATGGAGAAAGTTTTTTTTAATTATGATTAATGCGATCCAGGAGTCGTATAAAAATTTATATTTCGTATAGCGTTTAAAAAAGAACTACCTTCACGTAAATGGATTTTCATGTGATGAAGAACAAGGTCTGAAACATTTTTGCAAATAGAACTATATTTTTAAAAGCAACTTTTTAAAAATTAGTTATTCATCAAAGATAAGGAGAACACCTGTATGTAGATATTCCAATAAAAATATTTCTGTACAAAAAGCTCCAAATTCTCTTTAATGTATCTGTCCTAAAAATCACTGATATCTGAAGTTCTTCCAAGTTAAAAGTCAAACATCCCATATATTTCATTGAATTGGTTTCGTGCGATTTGGCCGTTGATGCATTTTGGAATTTTTTTTCTTCTGGTATTCTAATGTACGGGGGAATTTTAACAAATTCAAAAGAGCCTTAGAATAACGTAATGCTGCAAAACATTAATTAATATTAATAATCTCAAATCTTCCATTTAAAATGATCAATCAGTATTAAGCTATAAATTATTTCAGAATTTATTATCAACCATTAAGCATTTATAAGTTATTTTAATAGTAAAAGTAATATTAAAGTGCAAAAAAGACACTTCACATGAAGGTATTTTAAATAAAACTTTGTGATATCATTGAGTTTCGACAAAAATCAGTTTTCACATGAAGGTACTTTAAATAAAACTTTGTGATATCATTGAGTTTCGACAAAAATCAGTTTTGGTTAAGAATCATTTTGCCCACTTATAGTTCAATGGTCATTTTGTACGCGGTCTGTGGTCATTAACACGAAACCCAAGGAATAACAGAAAATTACCTTCATCGAATTTCTCTTTTGGGGCGAGCTTCAGCTACAAGTACCAAAGCCTTGATCACGAAGAAAGGTTTCATCTCATGAGCGTGCGACTCTTGTGCCGTCTATACGTTTGGATTCAAGTGCAATGTCACGACGCACTCACATATATATAGACTGCATACCTAGAACTTAAAAACTTATAAAGGGGGAAAAACTGACTTAAACCACTTTTTCGCACCATTCTTAAAATGCTATTTCATCGGTGCTATTTCATACACAAATTCACGATGACGTTGTTTAGATGAAAAATATGTTAGCACGTGTAAAAAAGTTGCTTCACAAATACATCTAAATAAAGTATTACACATACACAGGTCATGTGAAGAGGAAAATTTTGGTTAAAATCCTAAAAACATACTAATATATTTAAAAAAAGCAATCCACAAAGAATCCTCAAAGTGCTTTATAGCTCATAAATAAGCTCTTCTAATAATGTTTCTATAAATATTTTGGAATTCTCCTCCATTAATATTGCTCCAAATCTGTTTTTTTTAAGGTAAAATGCAATTATCGTCTGTGTTTTTTCCCTTTCTTACAATATCTCCGAGATTTACATTTCTAATTTCATATACGGTATGTATTAAAAAGATCAATTTTCAATGAAGCATAACTCATTCAATTTTAAAGATACGTGCATGCAATTTTTTGTAATGAGCTTGTTGCAGCAAAAAGGAATTTTTTTTTTTTTTTTTTAACAGACCAAAATTTTTTGAGACCTTGAGAGGTCGTATAAAATTTTAAAAAGTGTAACTTTTTGAATATTAGTGGTAGGGTTATTTCACTAACATAATCCTATTTTTTACCTTATTTGGAACGCCTTCGCAATTTGAAATGCCTTCTTATCGCTAACAGGTACAAAATTAAAGTACATTTTAATCTTTTTCTAGACACACTGTATATTGTAGGGTTTAATAATACATAGGCGTAACCAGCTTTTTGAACGGGGGGGGTGCCCAGACTTTTTAACCTGAACATGTTGGATACAAACAATATCTTATATAGTAAAACTAGCTAAAACGAATCCCATAAAACCGATCGAATTTCCGTTTTAGACAGTTTTCCATCTTAGGAGGTATAATTGTGTGGTATTTCTTTTAAAAAGGGCTCAAACGCGATTTTTGTTTGCGGGAGTGTTGAGAAGGGGTTCAAAATATTAAAACTAAATCTAATGGTAAAAAAAAAGATATGTAAATGTCCTTGCAGCAGTGATATAAGACAGTGACTAAGTGTCATCACAACTGTAAAACCTTTTGGCACCCAACTTCTTATAAAGATTAAAAAAGGCCTTTAATATCATGCTGGAAACTTCTATAGGCTCAGGGGAACACTGCATGAGATCTAAAATTATCTCAGTCAAAGTCTTGTAGATGAAATTTTGCCGGATGATAAATCTAAGATAATACATGCGGTACATGTGCACGAAATTCTTTCAGAATGTGACTCCATGACTTCTTAGGGATCACCGGAGGGACCCAAGAAATTTTGGAGGAAAGTCTATATAAATAATTATTATAATATTATAAATAATTATAATATTCATTAATAGCGTAATTTCCTGCCTATAATCCGCGGCTCAAACAATCATGTTTCGACCTAGAAATTTTATTTCATTATTTAAGTTAAATATTTTTCGCGATTTAATAAGTTACGTTTTATGAAACAAGATTTCTGGGTCTGAACCAGTGGCGTGGCGTCCGGTCATCGCTGGATGCGGCGATGACCAAGCAATATTTTAAAACTCTTAATAAGCTTTTAAAACTCTAAGATCCAGTTTTAGCAGAACATTTGGAGTTCATGTATAAGTGAAGGTAAGATTTACAGTTTCTTTTTTAAACATTCAACCATTGAATTTTAGAGTTAATAATTTTTCACCACAAACTTAAATAATTGCGATGACCACCGAAAATTTTCACGCCACGCCACTGGTCTGAACCTAATTGTTTGATACGCAGATTATAGGCCGGAAATTACGGTAATTCAGGTTTTTTACCCCAGAGTGTGTCGAATATATTAGGTAAAGCAGGTCATGATAATATACACTAAATTTTATCAAGATGATAAAAATTATACTATCATGATACGACTGTAATAATAAAGATAGGCGCTTGTATGTCTCTGTGTGTGTACGCGCGCGCTCGCTGAGCTCTGAAAAAACAATGTAGCCTGCACCCGTAAGATTTGACAGGACCTGTGTGCCTGAATTCATGCATATGGAAGACAATTTCTGGAATTTTTCAATTAATTTTTTATGCGAATTTCTTTGCATTTTGCGGCAATTTTTTTCACATAATTAAAAAAGAATCCGATTTCAATATTTTACCCAGTAAACTTTGTCTTCTTTTCAATAAAGTGTTTTCGAGATTCTTACAGCGATTTTTAAATTTTTTAATGTTACCTTTAGAGGGGTTTTTTCGCATTTCGCGGTGATTTTTTTTTTTTTTTTTTTTTTTTTGACATTCCTAAAACGAATCCGGTTTAAATCTTTTACCCAATTAGTTAGTTTCGTTCCCTGTAGTTTTATAATCTTTTCCGAATTTTTAATGCACTTTATAGCGGGGGTTCTCGTGCTTTAAGGCGATTTTTTGACATTTTTTGAAGCAAAAAAAAAAAAAAAAAAACTCTCTGGTAATTTTTGAAATTGCCGTGATTAAATTCGAATTGAATAATGTCAAATCAGCTCTTATAAGAAAGCTGAAATAAAAAACGCAATAATTCAAGATTCGCTTGTTTCGAGACAGAAGAGGTCGTAGCTTGCTCGGGAGTACGTTGCCGAAGGCAGCCCCCCCCCCCCTCCTAGATTTGTTTAAAAAAAACTAACCACTTCTCTAGTAATGAAGTTTTCTTTCAGGGGTAGGGTTTGAAATAACGCGCGGAATCGCACGATTTGTGCACAGAAAAGGAAAGTCTCTCATAATAAAAAATGCTGTGCAGTATTTCCCCCTTCAAATTCTTTCACAGACCTGTGATTCTTCAGTAAGTATTTAAAAAAAATTGGGTCCGCGATTTTTATTTCTTTTATGGAATTTCTCAAAATCAATTCGTGAATCAGTCCCGAAAAAAATTGAGAATTTCTTCAAACGATCGTGGAAAAATATCGGGAATTTCGATAAAAGAGTGCAGAAGGTAATCGCCAATTTCGTTTAACGATTGCGCAAAAAAATTACGAATTTCGATAAAGGATTGACGAAATTTTTTTTCAAATTTCGTCAAAATGTTGCGGAAAAGAGTAGAAAATTTTGTTAATTGGTACGGAAAGATATCGAGAATTTTTCCGAACGGTCGCGCAATACTACCCCGAATTTCGACACATGATCTCCCTGTAAAAATATCAGTTTCGTTTTCGTCAATCGGTCGCAACAGAAAATAAATTTCGTCAAAGGATCGCGGTAAAAACTAGAATTTCGTCAACGGATCGCCGAAAGAAGGCGCGAATTTCGTCAAAAGATCGTGGAAAGAAAACGCGAATTTCATCGAAGGATCGTGTGCTAAAGAAATGCCAAATTCTTCAAAATATTGCGGTAAAAAATGCGAATTTCGTCAAAGGATAGCGGTAAAAAACACGAATTTTGTCAAAGGTAAGTGGTGAAAAGTGCGGATTTCGACAAAAAATCGCATAGAAAGACGTGAATATCGTCACACGATTTTGGGGGGAAAATTGTAAATATCATGAAATGATCACAGAATAAAATTGCGAATTTGTCAAAATTTACTGCACTGGGCTAAAAGTTTGAAACGGGGTTTCTTTTCCTACTTTCAAAAGAACGCCGAAAAACGAGAAAAAACTCTAAAAATCGTATACAAATTTTCAGAGGAAAAAAATTACTATATTGACTTGAAAGACTGCAACCATATTCCTTTCAAGAATGTCAAAAAATGGCCACGAAACACTAAATTCAACTAACCAACCAACCTGCAGATTAATTTGAATTTTCTGTGCTATTATTTTTCATTTACAAAGGAGGCAGGGTATGTGTCCCCACCCCCCACCCCTTTACCGCGGCTAATCGAAATTTGGAATTATCGTTTCACATTTGCATCCCCTTTCATTTTTTTTTTTTTTTTTTTTTTTTTTTTTTTATACTTCTTTCTTGATTTTAAACTACCAAAGCAAGGAGACAAATAGTTTCTATCCTCGTCAAGAACTTGCGTTAATTTCTCGTGAAATTGCAGAAACATGCAATAGAAAGAACGGCGTTAAAAACATCTCCCACAGACAAAGGACGTCAAAGTGGGGTTATAAAGCCACCTTTTTGAATTACTATGATTAATACAGATTCTTGCAAATATTCTAGTTTTAAAAAAGATAAACAACATAATTTTCTTAAAAAAAAAAAAAAAAAGAAAGAAAAAAAAAAAAGAATGTGGGTTTCTTTTTTATCACATTTCAAAACTTAGCCGTTTAGTTTTCTGAACTAAACTAATTGAACTCTGCTTTCACTTCTTCTTTTTTCTTTTGAAAATTTCGATTTTTTAAAGTAATTGTGCTCGAGTCTGCGGAAACGGGGGGGGGGTGCCCGGGCACCCAGGGCACCCCCCCTGGTTACGCCTATGTAATATCACTTAAATAACGCAGTATTTAATAATTTTCGTTTATCCCTTTATCTACTGATGGTACTTATAAGTATCATTAAAATAACTTGTTATAAAATTCATTTAATGCATCGATTAGTAGTAATACAGTTTAGAATGAGTTATAGATGCTTTACTTTATCTTGTTCCAAAAGCATTATGGGTTACACGAAACAAAGATATTTTTTAAAGGATGATTTCTTTTGCCTTTGCACCTTTTCAGCTTTCTTGGCGTTGGGGGGGGGGGGGGGGGGGGAGATTTTTCAATTCAGAAATATTTCTATACTTGTATTTTAAGAACATTATATTTGTACATTTCCTAATTCTACAAAATACTAAGAAAAATATTTAAAATAAAAGATTTGAGTGGTGTTATAAATTTTGCACAAAATCCCTATAAATTCAAATTTAATTAATCCTTCTAAATCCTTCAATCCTTCTAAAATGCTTCTAAAATTTATTAAATTATTATGTAAATCTTCTAATGTAGTTTCGAAAATTCACGAAAAATGCTTTAGAAGATAAAATTTTCATGAATTTATAATTCAGTACATAAAGGGTTATAGCATGATTTCATTATATTCCTGTTTCAAATCTCATTTAATTTGAAAACAATCAAACAATTGTTTGAGCAATTTAATTTCCGGTATTTCAAAATATCGAAATTTAACTTACCCGAAAAGAATGGTAGAACCACCTGTAATAAACAATCCAGCAATGACGATGAACTTTACTCCCACCCTTGTGAGCTAGTCATAAAAAAATAATGTATAATAAGTTTTTAAAAATGCGAATGTTTAAAATATTTAAAAATTAATTAAAAAGTTTTATATGTAAAGCGAAAGTGATCGGTAATCTTTTTATTATTTTTTTTATGATTGTATAATCAAAATACATCTTTATTTTTTAGTTAAAATATTCTTAAAATCATACTGACGAAATCACTCGAAATGCGGGCCAAGACCAAATACGAATCCAAGGGGGAGGTCGTGACCATCCATTGAACTCTATAAAACATATTTTCCTACTGTAAATACATATTAAAGGTGTTTTTAAAATATTTTCCGCTCAACAACGCAAATATTTCTGACACGAAGTCAAGAGGCTACTTCACTCACGCGAAAACAACCATTCGCTCATGTTAATCTTATCGAAGAAATTTGTAAGATATCTCGTTTGCATTTCAATATTTTTTAATGATTTTTCTGCATTGACTAGCTGAGATCGATCTGTACAAGGGCCGTTTTTTATTTTTTCAATTTTGTTTACAGATTTTTTTTTTTTTTTTTTAGGATGCTTTTACTTTCGAAACCGATTCTGAAAATAAAAGCATCCTTAATTAAAAAAAAAAAAAAAAAAGAAAAGAAAAAAGCTGTGAACAAAATCGAAAAAGTAAAAAACGGCCTTTGTATAGATCGATCTCAGCTAGTCAATGCAGAAAAAACCATTTAAAAATATCGAAATGCAAACGAGATACGTATCTTTAAAAAATTCTTCCATAAGATAACAAGCGAATGGGTGTTTTCGTGTGAGTGAAGTAGCCTTTTAACAGAAATGCATGAAATTTGCAGAACATTTTTCATTTTTTCATATATGCGATGCATTTTCAATTATAATTTATTAGTCTCTCGTGATTAATAATAAATAATTACTTATTAAACAATAATTACCCATTACTAATAAATAATAACTTAATAATTATGATTACTTAGTATTATTCATTTAATAAATAATTACTCATAATTGTTCTCTCATCTTTTCGTGACTGTCCAGTTCCGAAAATCAGTTTAAAATTTTAACTTTGACAAAGGTTCTTTGCTTTTATAAGAAAATGGGAAAATCTGTTAAATTTCTTGATATCTGAATTATACACTATATGGCCAAAGATGACCGGTCACTTGCGATTTTTGACGTTTTGTTAAATATCTAGAAAAATACATGAAGAATTAACCTAAAACTGCAGGTGTGTAAACAGTATTGTATAGGTCATATATTTCCGCGAAGATTTTTTCCGAAACCCCATAGGGGAGCGTCAAAAAATTGAAAAAGAACGAATATCTTTTGGATACGTCTGTAAAAACTAATGGAGCAAAAGCGTTTAAACTCGAGATTATTAATACGTGGCTTATTGTAATATACTGTGTTCATTTTTATGAGATAGCATGTATACTCGTAGAGAAATTAAGGTTTTTATAAAAACAGTCCCAAATTTCGCCAAGTTTTTTGCTTATAATTTGCAGAGTTCTTAATATAAAAAAAAGTTCTTTTCAGAAAATATGACGAACAACATTGTACACAATACCCCGCAATCTGAATTAAAAAATAATAAAAATTGGATGAAAAATGAGCAGGTATACTAAACAATGTTTCACTGCGCATGCGCGAATGCAATCAAAATATAATGTGCATAATGTGTTAGCTAAGTGTATAGAGCAACTTTTGTAAAAGTCACAAAAACATAGTTTGAAAAGTCTGATAATAATCGTTTATAGAATAAGCTCAAAATCCGTTGTTCCCAAAATGAAGCAAAAACATAAGGGGTTGTATCCATATATCCATTGATTAGTGCCAATTTAGCATACACAATATTGCACGTAATACTGTATTTGGATACAATATACACCCAAGTCTAATACAGATCTATTAAGGTGAAAATGTAACAGAATATTTAGTTTGGTTAAATTGCGTGCATTAGTTTTTGAGACATAGCATTTGCAAAAATCGTGAAAAATTTAGCATAGCAGCGCCACCTGTTGTGTGATTTACACCAAAACGTAATCAGTAACAGCTTAGGTCTAACCGAATCTGAAGATTGATGAAAATCCGCGCAGTTCTTGAAATAGAGCTATTGCGGAAATCGTACAAAATGCAACACAGCAGCCCCACCTGTTGGGTGATATACACCAAAAACTAATCAGCACTAGTTTATATCAAGGTCTAACTGAATCTAAAGTTTTATTAAATTCTGTACATTAGTTCATGAGATAGAGTTATTGCTGAAATCGTGAAAAATGCAGCATAGCAGAGCCACGTGTTGGGCGATAGCACCAAAAACTAATCAGCACCAGATTATACCAAGGTCTAACTGAATCTAAAGTTTTGTGAAATTCCGTGCTTTAGTTCTTGAGATAGAGCACCCACAAAATTTTTGTCACACACAGACATACTCACAGAGTGACAGACAAGACTCACAGACAGACATTTTCTAAAAACCGTCAAATCATGTTACTTCTAAAATAGGGTTGGCGAACCTTTCAGTTACCGCGTGCCAAATTTGATCAAAAAGTATTTTACGTGACCTTGTTGTGCCAACTAAAAAACAAATTTAGTAGGTGGGAAAATAATGGCTTAAAATAACTTAAAATTTTCTATTATGATTTAAAAAATGTGAGGAACATGCATGTAAGTATTATACGCTATAATAATAAAGAAATATATTTTAGAAATTTATATAAAAAAATAATGCAATGTAATTTGATTTCTGTTGTTGCATCTTAATATCGAATTAATTTTAATAAAAACTGAACCGGATTTGTCTGATTAAGTGCTTTCAGCTTGAGTTTTGATATTATTCATTTGTGAAAACAGTGATTCGATTCTGCCTATCTATGGCAGAAAAACTATTAAAATGACAAACGCCAGTTTCTTTGAATAGCTCTGAAGTAAATTTCAAAGTTGCCATGTTTAGAATAACCAATTCTTGCCGATAGTTTTCAAATATCGTCTTTGTTGGAAAAAAAATTGAGACCATAATTAATTAGATTGTAATATAACATGCTGCAATTATTTTTTTCAGTTTCCAGTTACACAAATTTAGAAAAGATTAGTCGCGATTTTTTTTAATGTAATCTCACTTTATTTTTAATTAGAGTCACAAGCAAGGCCGTGCCAAAATTATTCTTTCGCGTGTCAAAAGTGGCACGCGTGCCATAGGTTCGCTATCTCTGTTCTAAAACGTATAAATCCATCGGAAGTCGAAATTTTTTCACGAATCGATTACTTTCTTCTTGTAAAGATAGAAGAAAGTAATAAGGATTCTTCCCTGGCTGTTGGCTTGCTGAGTTGGCTAGCTAAAGATCATAGAGCATATGGTATAGGATGGATCCTTCCCTCAGATTTACTCTGAGATCATTCCTCTTGGGCTTCAGATATTATCCTGGTTTTTAATCCAGTAGATTGGCCGCCCAAGGAGGTGTCTGCCGTCCCCAGCGTATGCCCATGATCCTGCAGGTTTAATTTACAAATAAAATTTTACTCTACTTTTTCGTGACAATACTTACACTTCTCCCAACAATGACGCTGAAAGTTATTTGAGATAAACTGTATACCCCGAAAACAAAGGAGTAGTGTTCAGCGCTGAGGCCTTTCTTTCTCGCCTGTAAATAAAAACAGTAAAGGTGATTAAAAAAGTTAAATTATCATTTTAAAAGAATTAATGATATTTATATACATAAACATAGTTGAAAACACACCCATAGATTCATTTTTCGACGTCAATGTTACTTTTAAATCCACATGCGCCGGAAAGGAGACAGGGAAAGTCCATAATTATTTCGACATTTCGACTTATCATAATTTCTATATTTACAATACAAGGCGATTTTTTTTCTCGTCATCTGTCCTCGGTTTTCTATTGAACCAATTTTATTTATTTATTAATTTGTTTTTTGATTGAAAGCTATTTATATGTAGATGAGCCTACCTTAGCCATTTTTTTAATACACTGAAACTTCCATTTAACGAAGTCTCGTCGGTATACTTAAACATTTCGTAATGAAGAAAATTCGTTAAATAGAAATCAACTTAAATTCATGAAATTTGTATAATAAAATACACATTCATAAAAAGAAAAATACACATAAAATGGGGGAAAAAATTGGAAAAATGTATTTTAATTCGGGCAGTAACTTATTTTTATGCAGTGTAGACAAATGAGAAAAATTTAATCAGAATATTGTCTAAAACAAAAGATCACAAAATAAAGAGATTTAAACAAAAACCGAAGTGTAGCGTAACTTTTCTGTTTTTTTTTTCTGGGTACTAGGGGGCTCTGCCCCCTACGAGCTACGCTCGCCAACCCCCCGTTCAGACACCGCAGACTTTAAAAGCACGCTAATTTGTCGGCTTTAAAAAGATTTCGAAAGATTGAATTATAATTTAAAAAACAGTGTCGATCTACCTATAAACGGGTTTCTATTCATTTCTCTTTGATTGGGGAATTTTAAGCCCAAATCAGCTCCTGTTAAAAGATACAATGGCTGTGTTCGTCTTTGATTAAATAAAATCAGTTAAACATTTCAAAATAAGCTAATATAAAATGAATTAAGTAAACAGAGTCTTTGTCTACCGGTATTTTTTAACAAAGCGAAAAGAAAGTACTTTTAAATAAAACATTTTAAATGTATAGTTTTTAATCTGACGTCATTTTCACCAAACTTTTCTTTCTCTTTTTAATATTCACGTGAAAATACTTTTATTAGAAATGAAATATTATTTGTGCTGTCCTAACAAAAATAGTTGAAAAGATCATCTCAAAATATCAAATAAATGTCTCGCGCAATTTTTAAATTTAAACTGTTTTGCAATATTATTTTTTGTTCATTTTACGTAATAAGTGTTGCCTTATACAACGGCGCGGCCGGCGGCGGCGGCGGTGACAGCGTAAGTTACTTTTTTTTTTAGAATAGAGAGATTATTTAATTCTATATTGAAGGTTTTTTTCTGTTTATAATAGTCACGTGTTAATAATTTTTTTATTTGAAGCAAACATGCTGCGCTGTTTACATAGTTGTAACATACATGTTTGCGCTGTTTACATAGTTGTAACATACATGTTTGCGCTGTTTATACAGTTGGCAACAGTTTAAATTAATATTATTTTATAAAATATGTAAAAAATATCTCTCCAATGCTGAAAATTTGAATTTAAAACAGAAATAAAACCTCAAAAAATGAGTCAAATAAAAAAAAAAAAATGCAGTCTGCACACCGGGAACTTCAAACGAATAAAATGATCTAAAGATGATTAAATTCCCATGCATAGTTTTTGCTCCTATAAAACTTTTTTAATGGAACGATTTTGTCCAACTTTAGCATTAAATATCTCTTAAAATAATTTCCGATTTGAAAACTGTCTGCATCAGCGTGTTTATCAAACATTTCTCTATAATACCACCGATTTTCATATTTTTGTATGCAATATTTTGCTTAATATTAACGAAGAAAGACCTCCGGTCACAAAAAATTCAAAGCCGGCGGCGGTGGTAACAGTGTTAGTTACTTTTTTTTAGAATAGAGAGATAACAAATCCTTAACTTTAAAAGCCTGTAATATTGCTTTGTACAGGCTTGTTATAAAAAATACACTGTTCATAAAAAAATTTCGCACACAGTTTCGTGAAATTGGAATTCCCTTCTTATTGTATCGAAGGCCTTTTTAGCATTTCTTCTTTTGAAGGTCTTTCAATTTCTTCTTCATCTCTCTTTGTAGTTTCTTCACTACATGTTATTACCCTTTGCAATATGTCATCTTCAACAGGATATTCAGTTATCTTAAGTGGTTCAGTTGTGATAAGTGGAATAAACTTCGTTATATAGAATATACTTTTCGTAATATGGAGATTAATTTACATGTTAATGGTGTTCAAAATCGAGATTCAGCAGAAAATTTCGTTAAGTAGAAAACTTCGCTAAATAGAGGCTTCGTTAAAGGGAAGTTCCACTGTATTTCCATTCTTACATTTTATTTTTAATTTTAAAAGTTATTAATAAAATTTCTTCAAAATGGTGGCAATCGGGATACTTCTATCGTTTTAGAAAAAAAGGAAAACAATGGGATCATTAATATTTTTATTGATCTATTTTTCTCATTAGAATTAAAAAGAAATATATTTGTAATTTGAATAGATAGTGTTTCAGAAAATCAAAAGGTTCAAGGACAAGAGCCTCAAAACTGAAATGACTCTTTCTTTTTTCTTTTTTTAAGCATCCATTTTAAAACATGAAACTGTAACATTTTCTTATAACTGAGTCAAAATGACATCTTTTTCAAAGATTTTTCATTCCAACAGCTCTGAAATTAGAAGCCAACTTTTCAATATTTCAATGAAAGAAAACGACGCTATACAGCTCATATTCGAAATATTAGAATAATTAAGAAAAAGTAATAAGAAAAAATCATTTTTCATTTATTTATTTTTGATACTAAGTAAATGCAATTCAATTTCTTATAAATTAAATGTGGAATGTTTAGATTAAGATTTTAACATTTACAAAATATAAAATACAGTACAATAAATTAGGTATACAGCTTTCTGAAACACATCAAAATATTAGAATAAAATTTAGATTGGCTCAAAATATTAGAATATTTTATTTTACGCAACAATATTACCTTATGAATATGAAGTAAATGATAGTTAATATTTTGTAGCACCCCCTTTAGCTTTCATAACAGCGTACAATCGATCTTGCATACTTTATACAAGGTGTTTACAAACATTTCTATCAATATTAGCCCAAATAGACTTTATACGTGTCACTAACTCAGTTTTACTTGAAGGAGGATTTTCTTGGAGTTTTTTCTTCATTATACACCATAAGTTTTCGATGAGATTAAGGTCTGGTGAGTTTGGTGGCCAAGGAAGTACCTTAATGTTGCGTTGGCGGAACCAAGTCATAGTTGACACCGAGGCATGCGGTGACGCTAAATCTTGTTGAAAGATGAAATTGTCTTCAAATAAATCTTCTGAGGATGGAGTCATGTAATATTCAAAAATTTCCTGATATTTCTGAGAGTTAACCTTTTCGTAGAAGATGCATAACTTTCCAGGCCCTTCTGCACTCATGCAATCTCAAACCATGACACTAGCAGCTAATTTTACGGAACGTTTGAGGCATTCTTTATTAAATGCTTCTTGCTTCATTCTCCAAACTCGAATACCTTGATTACCATATGAAACACAAAACATACTTTCATCACTAAATAATATATTTTTCCAATCTTCTTCGCTCCATAAACGTCTTGATTTACCCCAATTCAATCTTATACGCTTTTGTTTTGCAGTCATGAGAGGTTTTGTTTTCGGTACATGAGATTCAAACTTAAATTTATGGAGACGTCTTAATGCTGTCGATGTAGAAACTTCAACTCCTTCTTCTTTCCATTTTCGGTGCAAGAATAGCACACTTTTAAAACGGTTTTTTTAAACTATACGCATCAGTTTCCTGTCATCTCTAGCAGATGTTTTTGGTTTTCGGTCGCCATTTCGGTGATTATTTTGAAATTTCCATTTTTTTTTATATTGTGTTAGAATTTTACTATCGCTTGATTACGAACAATGTAAATAATTCGCTATATAACATTGATTTTTACCGTGCCGATACAAATCAACCATACGAAGTTTAATAGATTCAGGAATATCACTCACACGACCCATTGTAAGACGAAAAAGCAAACAAACTGCAAAAAGAATACTGATATTAAATAAAATCGTCTGAATTTAATTAATGATGCCACCAGTTATGAATTGGTGATAATTAAAAGGGAATTAATGTGAAATATTCTAATATTTTGAACCACTTGAATAAATATTCTAATATTTTGACTTTTTAAAATATTTTTTTTTCAATTAATCTTTTCAAAAATGATATTAATTTTTAGATAATAAATAAGTTTAATCAACAATAAATTCTTAATAAAAATATCGTTTGCATATTTGCATTAAAAGACATAAAATTACCAAACGATATTTTCAATTTGTAAAAAAAAATATATATATATATATATATATATATATATATATATATATATATTATTATTCTAATATTTTGAATATGAGCTGTACCTTTGAAAATGACATCATTTTGAAAATACATTCTATTGAAAACTTACAATTTCATTCATAAAACTGCAACTGTTTTCAACTACCGTGTCTAAATGACGGATTTGTATTGGAATTCCTCCTATTTACATACCTCCTATATACGTTGATTAGATCCAAATGTCTCTTAAATACCCCCCCCCCTCCCTTACATTACACTACAAAGTGTATACTAATCACATAAAGGTGGCATGCTTATGTCGGAGAAAATTACGTCATGCTACGTTAAACATGCAATTTTTTTTATAAAACTGTTGCATTTGAATAAATTTACAACAAAATGTTTTTTAACAATTTTTTATTTTTTCGGCACTGAATTTGAAGCTTTAGCGGCTTAAGCCAGTCCTTGCAATAAGCCAGTAAAAAATTACGTCTTTTTAAGCTGCTGACTATAGTAATTTTTTTTTAGTTTTTTTTTTTTTTTAGTTTTATGAGTGAAAATACGTGCTTATGACGTTATTTTCCATTTGTGAAATCGGTGCGCTGTCGTGCAAATAAGCACCTTGATCACGGAAAGGAACGTGTGATTACGAACGTGTGATCAGTACTGTGATTACGATTAGGACGTCAAGGTAACCCATGAAGTACGAAAATTGTTCGCATGCAAAGATTCCGCTGGTAAACATATCGTCAATTTTTACTGGGAATATAGCTATTAATAACCTGTTGCTCATTAGACTATGCATAGATCAAAAATATGAAAAGTATGTATGAAAAGTTTACTCCGACAGGAGAAAATGAAGTTAAGCTGCAAATATATTTTTTCATTGATAAAACAAAACAAAAAAATATATATAATTGTGCTAAAATTAATTTTTGCTGATTTTTCAGTTCGTAATTCAAAGGTTAGCATCTTAGAGCCTTAATTGATTACTTTATATTCATTATTTACCTTGATTACATGTCACTGATTACTTCATTTTTAAAAAAAATCTATAGATTTGATAAATAAAATTTAATTTTTCAGTAATGTGAAAATTCAAATTAAGAAAAACTGTATAAGGTTAGTTGGGGTAACTGGACCCACGACGTAACTGGGCCATGGGCTATTTAATAAAAAACCGTTGATGTCTTTTAAGTTTTATCTTTTGTAAACATTGCCCCCACATCTCTACTTCTTAAAACAGCGTGTGTTAACTCAATCATAACTCTGTTTTTCCTGCGATAGGTTGCTGAAAATTTAGGTTTCTTTTTTAAAAAACAACGGCAATTTGATCGAACTTTCTCGGCTTTTTATTAAAATATGGTAAATACTTTTATCAAACAATCTTTCTTTTTTAAGATTAGACACATAAATACATAAATAATGTTAGGTATCTGTCCCTATTTACTTCATGTTTCAAATGTAAGACCGGTGTTCCAGTTACCCCATATTTTTTTCAAAAATGGGGTAACTGGGACATGTGTCAGGGGTAACTGGACCCTGTGGGATCCAGTTACCCCAACATTTATAAATAATTTTTTGGAGTTTTTCTTACTACGGGAAATTAATTTCTCAATTGTTTTTCCATTACAATAAATAAATTTGTATAACTTATTAAAATTACATAATAAGATTTAAGAAAAGCATGTTGGTGGGTATGAAACCAAATTTCTTAAGTGAGATAGCCAAACCTTGAAATTTTAGAAAAATTCGATTTTCATTTTAGAAAGTAAAAAAAAAAAAATAGTTCTGTTTGATATAAAAACAAGGTTACATTCGCCACAGATCTGTCGAACTTATCGAACATTTATTGAATTAAATGAAAAAGAGAATGAGATTCTTACTTACGTACCCATTTGTTCATAGATTTCGTTGTTGTTGTTGTTATTCACTTTTTTTTTCATAAAATACCATGGTAATTTTTTACTTATTACTTATACTAAATTACAAAAGTACTTACTTAATTCTTATGTCTTTTGTATAAATAAATACAATAATTCCACTTTTGTGCTTTTCTTAGACACCTTGACAGCAAAGGTTTCCCTTACAATGCTCTTTAGTTTATATATAATTTACATAATCTGTCTTGTTTAATTTTTTTAAGTTATTTACACTTTTTCAAACAGGAACTAATACCCTATATTAAAAAAGACAAACGCAGTGGGACATAGAGCCCCTGGTCCAGTTGCCCCATTTTTATGGGGCAACTGGACCCACGAGGAAAGAAAAATTAAATATACATATTTTTTACTTTTAGAAATTAAAATGTAACTTTGAACATTACTGTCTGATAGAGGGAACCCAACTAAACACATTTACTTAAGTTCAGATTTTAATTCAAATGAACATTAGCTTTTTGAAGCTGAACTGTCAGAAGCTCCAGAGTCATATTGTAAAATCATGGCCCAGTTGCCCCAACTAACCTTAATGATAAATATAGTTTTAAATAAGAATTGTTTTTGAAGTTAAATTAGTCAATGTTCGACTGAATTTTCACTGGTATAATTTTTGTAGGTTTTTAATACATTCATTTAAATATTCCTTATTAAATTTTTTTCCCATCAAATTTGGATGGGTACCACCTCGTTTTTAATTATTTTATATTTGTTTTATTTTCTGTGATGCTTTTTACATTGATATGTTTAAAAATTATCTCTCCGCAAGGGTTTTGTTAAAAAGTTCTTACTATAGCTTATTTTGAGTTTATACTCTTTATTTTTACTTGGAAGAAATCGTGCAGGATATGACATGCCCTGGGTATGTATTCGGATTTTACATTGGTGCCTATAGAATTTTTAAATAGTAATCTTCTACTTGTTTTATCACAATATTTGAGACGATTGTTTATGATTAAATACGGTGTCGATTATTTCTTGGAATTATCGATAACAAAATAAACAAGAACGTAAAATCATGCGTTAAGCATAGATTATGAAGCACTTTCCAACACATTTAGAATATTATAATAAAACTTCACAGTTTAATAAAGAGAAAAAGATTGTCTAAATAAGCAATTTGTAAAACACATAATACATTTGAAAACTTAATTTCATCAATTTCCACCAAAATACGAAAAAAAAAAAAATCTGTTTTTTTTTTGTTGCTATTGTTTTTTTTTTGTTGTTGTTGTTTGTTTTGTTTTTTTCAGTCTGTATATGTCTTATAGATTTAGCACATAATACATAATATGCTTCAATTAGAAAACGCATATCACAGTTGAAAATTTCCTTTCAGCAATTTCTATCATCAAACGGAAATGTACTTCAGATGTTTTGTGCAGCCCTGTATATGATATGTAGAATTTATACACACTAAGAAATATGCAAAAAAAAAAAAAAAATAGTTTAATTTAAAAATATGTACCAGAACAGAAAACGTATTAGTTCCAGCAATTATTGTTCATAGAGAGTACTGTAACCGAAATTATTTTATGTGTCCCTGTATATCAATGATGAATGCTAGGCATATCATATTCTATAGTCTTGCAGTGCACTTCAGATATATATATATCAATTCCAATATGTAACATGAATAAAATACACCGCAAACGATTTTTCGCCGTAGACCGTAATGAAATGGAATTCTTTTGAGTGTCCCTGTAAATGAACGATGAATGCTATCCATACTATATTCTATAGTAAGCATCTTGTAGTGTACTATATATAAAATTCAATGAGTTTGTAATTGCGAAAAGTTATTAAAACCACCGCAAATGATTTCACTCCCCATAAGCCCTACTGTAACGGAATTCTTTTGAATGTCCCCGTAAAGGAACTGTAACTGCTTACATGCTTCATTTTCAATACCGAACATGCCATAGTGAATATCAATAACATACAGTGAAACCTCCCAGTGCGACCACCTCCATTAAGCGACCACCTCCATGAACAACCATTTTTCCATGGAGCGGAATTTATTTCCATAGGTTGAATACTAATTTTACCTCCATTCAGAGACCATCTCAGTTGAACTCGCTCCATGAGCGACCAATTTCTTTGAATAAAATGAAACAAATTCCGTTTTTTCCTGGTCTCTTGAAGAAGGTTTTATTAGAAAAATAATTCCAGAGATCGCATTATTCATTAAACTTCCAAACTAAATTTAGAATTTTTTATTATGGTTACTTTTAAGTGTTACCCTTTGCGCTGAATTTAACTTTGATGACAAATTAAGAACGACGGCAATAAATTCCCCTGCCCTATTTTGTCAGTAAACTCGCAAAAAAATAGATGAATTAATGAAATCGTCATTATTTGTTATCGTCCAAAAAAAATTTGTATTTATTTATATAACTTCGAAAGGACTTGGAAATAAAAGTTTTAAAAGATAAAACCGTAAAATCAAAGCAAACGTTAATGTATTTATTTTTTAAACTCTATAGTAACTAACTTATGTAATTAACTTTTGTTTTGATACTTAAATTTTTATATTTTTTCCTAATGTGAAAAATAAATAAATGTTAGTAACATTAATTGTGACTTTTTTTCAACAATTAAAATCTAGATTTAAACGTGACCTCCATTAAGAGACCACCTCTCGGAGCGACCGATTTTTATTGGAACGGAACGTGGTCACTTTAGGGAGGTTTTACTGTATATCAATTTTATGGCGATCCGTCTATATTTAAATGAGTTAAGAGCACGGACAGACACACAAACCGAAGTCATAAACACTTTTCAACTATGTTGGAAAGTGTTAAAAATCGAACGCACTACGGGTTTGCTCGTTGTTTATTCCGGATTAAGAAACTCTACCTAAGTTCTTCTAAGCTCTTCTAAAGTTCTACCTAGGTCTAGGTTCCATTTTAGGTATTTCTGCTCCAAAATCTTGCTCTACTCTGGATTTCGTTCTTCCGACGTCCATGTTTAAATCAAAAGCTATACAGGTTCGGTAGCACACAATATATAAATTGCACCAAAAACAGCCACGAGTTAAATCTAACTTCAAAATTTGGCATTTATATTACATTCTTTTTAGTCCCCGATATGCTATTTCTTTCTCCCAGCAATTAAAATGTCGTCTCTAAAAAATAATGTTCCGTTGTATAAGCCAGCCGTGAAACAAAGCAGATGTATCATAGCACGGTTAAATACTCTACTGCAATTTTTTAAACTTCTAAGCATCGCACATTTTCAATTTTTATACCGTCGTATTAAGGGGGAAAAAAAGCACTTTTAAATGCAATTTGTTTGAAAGCTGCATCTCAATTTATTTTTGAGATATTAATTTTTTTGTAGTTTTTAGCGCCGTTTGTTTAATGTTGGCAACTGAAGTACTCCATTTCTGTAGAAAGTAATGGAAAAATAGTTGGAAAATAGTAATTATATCTTTTTGTTGCCATTTTCCCATAACAACTGAAAAAAAATTAATTAAAATACGTGTTATTTTAAAAATATATAAATGAATAATTTCTGATAAAACATGGAGCTATTATAAACTATATTTAATTGTAAGTATCTACATTAATATTACAAACACATGAAGGCATATGAATCATTAGACAGCCGATTTTTTTTTTTTTTTTTTTTTTTTTTTTTTTTTTTTTTTTTGTCAAGTTTATTGAATGACAACATCGCTTTTTGCTGGATATGTATATTATTCAGGGATAGTAACATCCTATGCATGCTTTACTGTAGATGTTGTTTAATATTGGATCGTAAATGTGGAATTCTTCAGCGGATGCGAAGGACGTCATTTTATATAAAATAAAAACGTGTGTCAAACTGAAATATGTTTTGTACTATCTATATTTATATACATTTTTTTTTCATCGGGGCGACACTAAATTCTGAAAAGCAGAATTCCTGTTTTCTAGTTATATTCTTTGTTTTAACCTGAAAGAATTCAAGAAGAGGATATGATATCCTCTGGGTGCCTACGATTTTTACATTGGTCGCTTCTCTCTTGTATTTTAAAATAGGAATCTACTACTTATTTTATCCCAGTATTTGAAACGATTGTTTGCGATTAAATACGTCGTCGATACTTCGGTACTTGGAGTTATCGCTAGCAAAATAAAAAATCTTACGCACCCCGGGTTTCCTGGTTAAGAAACTCATGCCTAGGTTCTACTTTTGGTCTAGGTTCTACCTTAGGCATTTCTGCTTGAAAATCTTACTCCTGTCTGGACTTCATTCTTCTGATGGCTATGTTTAAATCAAAAGCTATAGGTTTAGTAGCACACGATATATAAATTGCTTCAAAACTAAAGACAGAAACAGCCCTAATAACACAGCCAGGCGAGTTAAATCTACTTCAAAATTTGGCATTTGTTGCAAATCTTTTATTTAACTTGGTTTGTGTATGTAAAGTTGGAAATTAGTAAGCGATTTTTCAATCGCTTCATGATATGCTAAAATTATAAAAAGTACAGTCGAACCGACGCGTTTCAGGGGAGTGGACTAAAGTCGCGTATGAAGCGGGATCGCGTATTAAACGTGGTTTGCATAATGTTGCAGAAACCGGGCTTATTTACACATTTAATCGTCTAAATGAACATTAGAGATTCTATTTAAATGTTTACTGTTGAAAATTTTGCTTATACTTATATTTAGATTTAAATTTAATGGTATTCAACTTTACTCGGTGTTTCTTTTTATAGTTTCGACTAGAATAATAACTGAAGATAAATACGGAATCAAACATGGTTTCATTGTGGATTAATACATTAGAACCAAAAGTAAAACAACAAAAATAATTTTCTTGCTTGACTAATTTTTTTAACAGAAAGAAAAAAATATTAAATCTTTGAAGCACAATTCAGTTTTTAAAATCATATTTAACGCTTTGTGATGATGAACACCATTATAATCTACCCTTTTTTATAATATAAGAAAAACCATCCTTATTAATTTTTGTCTAAAAAATATTGTTAGCACAGCAAAAAGTAATGAAAGCATAGAAAACTTAAAAGGATTATACAACCGCTGTCGCATTTGTTCAATCTTTGTGAGTTTCATTTTTTTTTTCTACAATATGCAATATAAAACACAGTAGTGATATAACATACACTTTAAACATTACTAACAACACGTATAATCATCTCTAATCATAATAATTTTTATGACATATCTGAGTATCCTGAATTCGTCTATATCTCTCTACTACGGTAAAAACATACACGAGATACCAAGTGAGATACTAAGAATGTTAGGACGCGGTACCAAAGAAGAATTGTAGTGTTGCTAATTTAACGGATTTTTTTTTTTAAATATAAATATCTACCATTATTTCCGATTAGTAATGTTCGATTTAAGTAATCTGTTATTAAATAAAGCAAATATTACTATTCGGAAACAGTGTTTTTTATACGAATAAAAAAATCCGCTAAATTGGCAACAATAGAGAAGAGAATTCGCATTGTCGTCAATGTTTTCATGTCTCAAACCTGATTTTTTGCCTCAAAGAACCGAAAATCTATCGCGTATTAAGCGGGATAGCGTAATAATTGTTCGCGTCTTAAACGTGATATTTTTGCATTAGCCCTATGGGCGTTGTTCAAGGGAACGGAAAAGTCCGCGTATTAAGCGGGATCGCGTATTAACCGTGGGCTTCTTAACCGGGTTCGATTGTAGTATGTTGATGCCATCAGAAAGCTTTCTTCTATATAAACCAAATCATCTGCAACCAAAATTAAACGACAGTCTACTCGTTCTTGAGATATAACTATCATGAAAATCATGTAAAACAGAGCATAGCAGCGATAGCTGTTGGGCGATATGCACCCGAACTTAATAAGGATCTATTTATGTCAAACTCTAACAGAACATGAAGTTTGATGAAATTCTCTGAATTAGTTCTTGAAATATAGCTATGGCGGAAATTGAGAAAAAGGTAGCATAATAGCGCCACCAATTGGTCAATTTATACAAAACCTAATAAATGTCTATTTATGACAAGTTCTAATAGAATATGAAAGCCAGGGCCCGCTTAACATTTAGGAATAGGGAAAGCCCGAAGTAACACAGGGACCCCCTATTACTCTACAAATTGCTTTTTTATTTACTAAATCTCTTTTTCGTATGCTTAAATAATTTGAAATTTTACCATCAAAGTTTAGAGAGTAAATAACATTTTTAATATTAAACTAAAACTACCTATATAAAAGTATTTTATTATATGTTTAATTGTAAATAACCAATTTATTTTGTAAATGACAAATATGGAACTATAGTTGAGAATATGTGAACTTCAAAATATTTTTTGTGATTTACAAATTGCCATATAGTAAGAAAAAAAAAAGTTTCATATGAAAAAATAAATGTATTTTTTACAGTGATTGAGTTTCTTTTTTCTAAAAATTAGTTTTGAAAAGTAAAATTGGGGGCCCTTTTGTATTTCAATGGGTAAGCATGGGCTTCACGGGCCTATTCCGTAAACAGGCCCTGATGAAAGCTGATGAAATTCCATGCATTAGATCTTGAGATGTAGTGGAAATCGTTTAAAAAAATGCAGCATAGCAGCGCCACCTGTTGGGTGATTTACACTAAAACCTAATCAGAATCTATTTATGTCAAATTGCAACAGAATATCATGAGCTTGAAAGACCGAGGGCGAATCCCCGAAATTGGGGTGTTGGGAAATCAAGCTCAAAGTTTTGCAAGTAGTGTTATAGAATAGGGTACTACACACTTCAGCTCCACACTGTGAGAATACTAAGGATAAACAAGGGCGAAACGACTTACCTACGTGTTGCCTACATGTATCTGAGCTAGAAAAAACAAAACAAAAAAAAATCGATTTTCCGGATTCGCCCTTGCTTTTTCAAGCTCCTGATATGAAGTTTGATGAAATATCACGCATTGGGTCTTGAGATATAGTTATCGCGGAACTCGTGAAAGACGGAGCATAGCAGCGCCACCTGTTGGACGATTTACGGCAAAATCTAATCATCAGCAATTTATGTCAATGTCTAAGGAAATCTAAAGTTTGATTAGATTCTATGTATTAGTTCTTGAGATAGAGCCCCCACAAAATTTGTGTTACATACATAGAGACAGGCAGACACAGAGACAGACATTTTCTAAAAACAGTCAAATCGTGTTCAGAGCCTTCTGAACCGTTTAAATCCGTCGAAAACCGGAAGTCGTAATTTTTTTTATGAATACAATACTTTCCTCATGGCAAGATAGAAGAAAGTAAAAATATGTTTACAGGCGTGTTTCCGACGACAATATAAAATGCTAATATATTTAGAATTTAACTATAAATTACTGTTAAGGCATTTTTCTGTTTGCAATCGGCACAAATGGTTACAATTGTAACTGAGATATGCAACAGGCACTAGAGTTAATTATGCGCCAATCCACGTTCTCTAAAATATGACAACTGCCTTGTGAAACTGCAACAATGAAATATTTTAAACACTAAAAAGTATACAAAAAAAATAAAAAGTATAATTTTTTAATTGCGCTTATATCAATAAATGGTTTAATATTAATTAAATAATTATTATAGGTTGAGATAACAGTTCAGAAATCCTGAATAAGTACACTGCTCAAAACAACTAGGGGGGTTCACAGTTTTAACAGAATTACGCAAATACTTACACCGATAATTAAAGTAAAATTAAACATTCATAATTTAACCCTTTGAGCTCTGGGTGTGAATTTCTTCAAAATGCCAAAATATCACCTTGGCACCAGTATTTTGAAAAGAAAAGATTCGGCATATAATATACACGAAAAAATGCATTCATCTATTTTCAAATAAATTAGGTTGAATATTCCGGTGCCAATGTAACATTTGGAGATTAAAATTAAGTGGGAAGAAATTCACCCATCAGAGCTCAAAGGGTTAAAGCGTAGTAGAAAACAGATGAAGAAAACTTCACATGCCAACCAAAGTTTGTGACGTCAAAAACTAGAAAAAGGAGATAAGTGCAGAAATCGGGATTTTGCAGAAACGTCTATTTCACTATCTCAGTTGTAAAATTCAATTGCTCAGCTTTTGTTTTGAGAAAAGGTGACTTGAAAATGTCACAACAACGTGATTTACCAGAATCCATGGCTTGGCGTATTATCGGTACAATTGAATCAGGGCAAACACAACGATGTGTAGTGGACGCTGCTGGAGTCGCAAAAAGTGTCAATGCAAAGTTGTAGGATCGACTCCAAGATATGGGGAATGTTAGACGTCGACCAGGGCAAGGTTGGACATGTGCTACCACAGAAACTGATGACCGACATATACTGTTAACAGCTCGTCGAGACGGAATAGGCAATGCTACTCAGATGCAAACACAGTTTTTCATGGCCACAGGGCGAAGGGTGTCCAGCCAAACAGTCCGAAATAGGCTTCATCAGGGTGATCCCTATGCACGTAAGCCAATGGTTTGTATTCTGTTGACCTCAAGCAACTGTGCGGCCCAAAGAAATTGGGCAACTGAACATCGAGATTGAATGCAACGTGGTTGGAGTCGAGTGCTGTTTACAGACGAGTCCCGACTCAGTCTGGATGTGACATCCGACATGTTTTGATATGGGGGGAAAGGGGCACTCGAAGTACATTCGTTCGTGAAAGATCACATTGTAGACGAGGTGGGTTGATTGTATGGGCTGGAATCAGCATAGGTGGACGTACGGACCTGCATATCATTTGGAATGGCATTTTGACGGCCCAAAGTTATACAGATGAGATACTGAGAGCTCATGTCGTATTTTACGCTGCAGAAACTGGTGATTCCTTTGTTTCCATGCATGATAATATCAGACCGTATACAGCTCGTCATGTGGAGAAATGCTTAAAGCTGAAACAATACAGCGTATGGAATAGCCAACATGCTCTCCTGACCTGTATCCGATCGAGCATGTTTGGGACACACTCGGACGACGCATTACATCGAGACTAAGATCTCCTTTTATTGTCCGAGACTTGGAGATTGCAATTGTTGAGGAGTGCAACAGTGCTCCCCAAAGTCTTATCGATAGCGTTATCGAATCCATGGAAAACAGGTGTGTGGCAGTTTTACCTATTCGAGAAGACCACACGTCATATTAAATACCTTGCATCATTCCTAAACAGTACTTTTTTGTTATTTACATGTAACCAAATTGTTGTCATAAACCATCTTTTCATGTTCTATCCATCGTTTCAAAGAATTAAGACTCTCTTGAAAAATTTTTGCGTCTTTTTTTCTGTATTGCGCATTGATACACATGTGCCTTCCATTTTATGCCCATGTATGGCTGTCTCGTAGTGTCTCTTCTTCTTTTTTTTTTTTTTTTTTTTTTTTTTTTTGCTTGCTCCTCTAATTTTTTTGAGCTGTGTAGTTTAAATAATGCTTTTTCTCCTACCTATTGCCATATCTTAAAAAAAGAAACAGAGCAAAAATTAAATTTAAAAAAAATAACTTGTTTGTTCTTTCTAGTAAGCGTAAATCAAAACGGTGGATTTTCATAATCCGAGCCCATGGAAAATGTTCGCAATGCGACAAAAAATTTTTGAAACAACTTGAATTGCAATCATGAACTTAGGCGTGATTTTTTTATTTTTTTTTTTAAGATAAACTTTGAATGTTTTTAAAAAAGTGTTAAAAAAACTATTTTCATTTTTATATTTATTTAAAGTACAAGCTTGTAACAAGTGCAAGTTCAAAATAATAAATCATATTCAAAGGCTTGAAAATAAATAATTTCGCTGATAACACTGTCAACATATCATATGAAGAAGATATGCGTTAAGTAGATGATTTATTTCTTAGAATAGCATTGTCTATATATATTTTTCCTGTTTTATGTACGTTCGTAATTATATAAAAACGTAGTACCTGTAGCCGTCGTCTGGTCCGCCCGTCTGTCTGTCCGTCCGTCCGTCCGTCTGCCTGTCTGTCCGTCCGTCCGTCTGCCTGTCTGTCCGTCCGAATTAACAGCGCAAAAACTACGTAACCGAATGGTTTGAAATTTTAAGTATATAATTGCAGCATAATTTTGTCGAGTCATTTCAAATTTTATGAAAATCGGATGTATAGTTCAATTACAGAGACAGTCAAAAGTATTACGTTACATTACGACCAATGTGAAAAAAATAGTTTCAAGTGCATTTTAATGATGTTCCACCCTTTCGAACATAAGGAAATTGACATGCATTTATGAAGTGTAATAAAATATACATTCTGTAAAATATTCGGTAGAAAGAATATTTATTATTCATTTACAGGGCTACACAAAATAATTGCGTTACATAATGGGGGAAACATAGTTTGCGACGTATTTTAATTATGTTAAACTATGACACGTGTATTTATTTTTATAGTGCATTTTTTATTTTGACCTTTTTGCAATTCAAAATATTTTCCTGAATTTGATTCAGTATTTATGGTTGAGAAAAAAAAATTATGTTTAAAATTCAACTTTTCATTCAATTTCAGTTTGTATTTTTATTCATTCTTTTGATGAAAAATTAATTTCCATATGTTTGGGGGTAATATTTGAACATTTTAGTTTTAATTTATTATTATCTTGTAATTAATTATAAATACTTTAAAATAGAATTCTGCATTGGTTCGAGTAACTCGATTTATGGGGGCTTCTATATAAATCGACAGAGCCCCCCCCCCCCCGCCTTTAAAACGATTACGTTTACCATTCGAAATCTGTGTGGGCTGTGACAATTTGGATCCGAGTTATAAGTGTTTGTTGTTATCGTATCTTTATATTCGCTTTATACTAACATTTAAGGGGCTTCGGTGGAAAAAACCCAGAATGTCCTTTGTAAGATTATGTCACCCTATGACACCGAAATAAAAGCTATCCGCGTTAAAAAAAAAAAAAAAAAAAAAAAAAAAAAAAATTGCAATTTAATAGATTACAACGACCATTTTGATTTTTTTTCTTTCTTTCTTTTCTTTTCTTTTCTTTTCTTTTTTTTTTTTTTTTTTTTTTGAGGCAGTTCCACCGAATCATCCACAGATTGCAACAAATTACCTACGCTGAGCTCAGTTTTTCCCGGTTAGAATCGACCGATTGTAAAACGCCGTGGCTAGTGGATTGGACCCCCTCGAGACATGGCCTTTTACTATAAATCGATTAAACATTAGATTGTTTCCTTTTTCGCGTTCGCCTTTTATTCTGTAATCGATTTTCATGACCTACATAATCAGTTGAAGACCTCAATTTTCATGGGCTACATAATCAGTTGAAGACCTCGATTTTCATGGCCTACATAATGAGTTGAAGACCTCGATTTTTGCTTTGCAAGACGATTTTCATTTCGGCGTCGCTCTTTGGCTTTGGATTTTTCCATATCTGATAATTTGCGCCTACCCATTTTGTAACTTTTTCAATTTTTAACGATTTTATGCCTTTCGATTACCTATTCAAACAATTTTTAACGATTTTATGCCTTTCTATTACCTATTCAAATAAAAATTCTTCTAAAAGTAAAGAACATCGTTGAATTTCGTTAAAAAAAAAATAAAATGCGAGTATCATTTGCCCCATCCTCGACCGAAAACAACAACCATTTCCAAATGGTTAAAAAAAAAAAAAAAAAAAACTGATCATTTTGTAAAATTGTGGAGTATGCACGATAACGAGCTGTCTAAAATTGGTTTTTCCTACTCAGTGTTAGAAGTGTTATTCAAATCTTAATTGAAAATTTTTGAAAAAAAGAAAACATGTATTCAGAAAACGAGAAATTACATAAAAAATAACTAGATAATTAGTAAATATATAATTTCATTTAAGAAATCCTAATATCTTTTAGTTATTATTTTTTCTGAACATGTAATTAGTTACTTATAAATATAGTTACATTCTTAAAAATGTGACGGGGAATAACTTGCAATGAATTGCAGGTATTTTTCATTCCAATTTTAAAAGTGTAATTAGAATTAGCTCGGAATTGATTGCAGGTATATTTAAATACATTTTATAAAATTTAAATATATCTTGTATTACATTACACGTTAACCAAATTATATTCTACTCAAACGGATTGGCATTAACTTGTAATGCATTACAAATTAATCTAAATTGCATTTTAAAAGATGTAATTTGAATTGACCTATAATCCATTGCAGATTAACTGGATTATACAATTAAAAACGTAATCGGAATTACTTTGTAATCCACTACAAATTAATTTTCTTACATTTCAAAAGATAAAATGGGAATTGATTTGTAAAACCATAACACGATAATCGGATTATACATTTCAAAAGTGCAATAGAAATTACTTTGTAAGGCCCTACATATTAATCATTTCCCTGTGAGGAGATTATAATGTATTTTAATCTGTAATTTCATTACTTTGTAATCAGATTCTCCCTAACACTGTCTCTGGACTTGACAACTAGTGCCTGGATGTATTCAATTATCTAAGAAAACCATCCAAAACTCCAGGAGTTTGATCAATGTAAACTAGACCAACTTTCTTGGGTATTATGAGCAGCATAGGGGAAACTAGGGATACTTGACCCAATCGATAGTTTTGGATTGTTAATTTTGGATTTTTTTTTACATTACTTATGGGTGTGTAAATGCAGTCTATATATACTTAATGAAATATTACACAATATTTATTATTATTATTCCGAAGTATTAATTATAAAAGGTAGTAAAATATGAATATTCAAAACTTTCAATTTGTGTCAAGTATCCCATTGTATAGGGATACTTGACCCACCCATTAGGGGTACTTGATCCAAGTCATATTTGGGAGTGTGATTTAAAATAATAAACAAAACACTTTTACATAAGAGCAAGATTAACATTAAGGCTAATACTTTTTTATTTTTGTCAAACAAAATTAATAGTTTTAATTTTTATTACATAGGTCTAACACTAATATAACCAATTTTAATTTTTTATTGCAGAAAGTTCAAAATATTAGCAGTTTGAAAGTTCATTCTATGCCTAAACAAGTTCCAGAATAAAAAAAAAATAATAATTTATTCAACTCCAAATGTAAAGTCATATTTAAACACAAAACTTGTAATTCTATCATTGGTATCGAAAACTCAGGTGGATGAAGAATAGCTTCGATTTGGTCAGGATCAACTTATGATATATCATTCATTTCAAGCCATTTAAATCGCGTACCATCCATTCTCCTTGCAAACTTAATAGTAAGCCCGTCGGAATTAATTTCAAGAACCTTTCCAACAAATCTTCTTGTATTCCGCTTCACACAATATTTGACAAGAATCCAGTCATTTACTTATAATATTTATATTATTTACTTATAATATTTATATTTATATGTTTATAATACTTAATATTATAATATTTTAAATTCATAAATAAAACATGCTAAATGCATTGGAATAGTAGGGCGATTCTCAAAAGGTGGGCACTGGACACACGTCATAACTTTAAGCCTTTCAAAAATAACTTTAATTATCCTTGACTTTAATTTTTTTTTTTTTTTTTTTTTTTTTTTTACACTGAGTTTTTAATTCTATTCAGAGACAGAAAATGACATAATTTATTGTAAAAGCTTTGTATAAATATCTTTAAATTTTATTATTTTATGCTAAAGAGACCAATATTGGACATTCATAACGTTAACTGCTCCAATGTACCACCAAGAAAAAGAGTTTTAACTTGTTTCCAGGTGGTTCTAATGGTGTAAAACGAATGCATAAAGGAAACGGATGATTTTTTGATAATTTCGTTAAGAGATGGCAGGTTGATTTATTGCTTTTTTGAAGATAGAAGGACTTTTCTATAAAGAATTTTTCTGTGTTTTGTTATGTCCAAAAGTAACGTACGCCACAAAGCTATCATTTCCACGAAAAATACATCAAGTAAGTACTTTAAACTCTTTTATCTAACATTAAAATCATTTTAAAAAAAAATTAAATTATTTGTATGTCCAAATCGTGGAACGATCTAAACATTAATAGTTTTAATTTTCTATATACATAAATAAATATATTATAACAGAGTCCATTGTTATAACATACATCTTAAAAAATAAAATAAATATTTTTTGTTAAATTATTGTACTTGAGTTCTTTTTTTTTTAATTCAAGGTTTAAGAATCCCATCTCCTTAAAATTCCATTCTTCCTCTTTGCTACCCCACCAAAATGCAAGGCAAATAAAAAGTTTAAGCCACTTCGTGCTGTAACTGTAATTAAAAAAAAAAAAAAAAAAAAAAAAAAAAAAAACAGAAATTGACAGTATTCAAAGTATAGTAGACAGCCAGCGAAAACTCTTAAAGGTACTCAAAAGATTCACTCCGTACACATGACGAACAAATTTGGTACTATTCAAATAAGAAATAGATCTGGTTTTTACAATCTCTGTGTAAAAAATCAATCAAGAATGCATTACCAGTGAAGCTGGTGAAAAAAATATTGTTTCTACAATTGACTCCTCACAGTTGAAAATAAATTGACATTGGTGACTGGTACTTTGTATTAATTCACGATGAAAACTTATGGCCAGGTATTATTGAAAAGATCAGCATTGATAATGGTGAACAAATATTTTCTATAAATTTTTTGACTCCTCAGGCAGACATTGATTTTAACAGGTTTCGTTATCCATCTAAAAAAGACAGCACAAATTTAAAATATGAAGATATTTTATTGAAATCACCAAATCCACCTCACCCGGTGACAGCAAGAGGAGACTTTTCTTTTGATAAAGAAATTATAGATATGTGCATTAAAAAATGGCAGTATAACTTGTTTTTAGTTTGTTTTTTTTTTCTTTGAGAAAAAAAAAAGAATAAATTATATGTTGGATACTTCTAATATTATGTAAAGGTATGTTTTTTGCATAATGTGTAATTCTTATAAAATTAAGATATTATTTCTAAAAAAGGAGTAAACATTTTAATATCAGAGATTAACATTTGATTTTATTATTATTATTACTGGATAACAAAAAGTTAATTATGCATATATATATGTATACACATACAATTATAGGACACATTTACTACGTTCTTAGTCTTAAGAATTTTTTAAATACTAAGCGCAACGTCCAAAATCTGTCAACAATGTCCAAAATCTGTAACGTACGTGCGAAAAAATGTCCAAAATTTGTAACGTACACAACTGCTTATTAAATGCTTTAATAATTAATTTTCCAGAATAGTTGCTGTCTTTTAATGGTTGTGTATAATTTTGTAGACTTATATACTGTACTATTAAAAAAAATTGGCCTTAAATTTGAAAATTTTAAAAATTACATATAGTTAACGTTTAATGATCCCACCTTTTGAGAATCTCCCAGTACTAATTCTAATCTTGGGTCAAGTATCCCTAGGTGACTTGGATCAAGTATCCCTAGTTGCATATTTACTACACAACCCTAAAATGCACCAATTTTCTAATAAGTAGATTAATATTATTATTATTATTACATATTATTGTAGCTAAAAACATGTACAAAACAAATGACCAATTAAAAAAGTCTTATCTTTAAACAAAAAAATTATAACATCAGAGTTTACAGCACAAAAAATTACTTTTAGAGCATGAAATTACATTTCATCTGATAGTTTTAAAAGTTATGGAATGATTCAGTTGTTATTTTTACCATGTGGTCAGCTAACTGAAAGAAAGGAAGTAATGCCACTTCCAACTTTCTAAACTTTCCCAATTCTGAGGAAAAGGCCTTGGGTCAAGTATCCCAAGTTCCCCCTACTGTAATGTAAGTATGAATTTTTTAATATAAAAGAAAGTTTGTTTATATATATATATATATTTATATAAATCAAAGATTAATCATTAAGAAACAACTTTACCTCATTGGACTGGTCCAAAACAATATGAGGAGTAAATTTCGTATTCATGTATGTTATTGTAAAGCGACAGGCATGACAAACAATAAACAATAACTCCTCATGATTTTGAAGCTCGTTATATCTCTCATTCGGATATACAGCTTTTCTTTCTTAGCTGCCATAAAAAGCTAATTTACCTAAGTTCATATTTTAAGTAACTTTTTAATATGTCATTTGCAATAAGTGTAATTCTATATCGTTAATTGTATTAAGAAAATTTTATGTTGCGTATAAAATAACATTTTGGGGAGAAATATAAATGGTTTCCTTGTATTAGATCATCATCTATATTAAAGATTATTTTATTACCTTTAGTTATATAGGGCTACCGGATATATCGCGATTTTTTATTACTTCTGACAAGCGCAGTAAAACATGGAAGCTACTGTAACTGTATTTCTAAAGCATTCCTAATTTCGTTAATTAAAGCACTAATTAATAAACAGCAACACTTACCAGTTGAGGAAAAAATGGAGCAATAATGGAGTAACAAGCATAATTGCAAAAAATTCCAGTCCATAATGAAAGCAGCAGCAACACTTTTTTGGGAATTTTGAACAGCATAACTGTATCTTGCAATTTATGTAACTATTTTAACGTAAATCAACTTTGTAATGATTCAAAACTATTTTAATGAATCAAAAACTAGCTTTCAACAAATAACTTCACCATATTGGGGCGCACACATCCAGAATAACGGGAAGACTAAATTTCGCGCTCACTTTACAATAAGCGGCAGGTTCCTTTGAATTATTTACCTTCATCTTGTAAAAACATAGGAGATAAGGTGGGGGTAATAAGGTAAGCTCTGGCCTTGCAACAGATTGAGATAAAACACAGAAGCACTTGAAAACTCTATGCCCCCACTTTCTCGTATTTTAGCAAAAATAAACATAAAGGTTTATCTGTGATTTCTTGCGGCTATACAATTAGGAAATAAGAGTTTTCGAGATATCATGCAAAGAAATAAATTTTGTATTTGTATTTGTTTGAGAAGTTGACATGATTTTTTTTTTCTTTCGGTTTGTTGATCCATTTCCGTGGCGTTTGAGTTGTTTGAATTGAGTAGTTTTTAATAGCCTTATCAGTTATGTAAGGATTGCGTTGACAGTTGGACGTACGCTCTCAGAAATCTGACGACAGTGGAATTGTATTTAAAAAATTATCGGAAAGGGCTCAAGAGTTCTTTTCCAAATGAATTGAACAATTAGGATTATCAACAATTGAATGGGTGACAGGAAAAGCCTGCGTTACAAATTTAAAATTTTGTAGAAATGGGCAGGGACTGACAAAAGTTGAAAATTCTTTGGCGCCAGCAAAAATTCTTAGGAGCCAGCTTGAAGAATCATTTCTCTGACATTAACGCATTCACTGCAAAATGGAACACTGGCTACTCATAATCGTATTCGGCTATTTTTGAGTGATCTATGTGTCATTTTGCATGAACAAGTTCACTATTCAATAAAAAAAATCAAACTGAGCAAAAATTTTAAGATAATAACACTTTTACATTGCAAAAATTAAATAGAAACAAACTATGAAATTAAACATCCAAACACTAGACGAATTAATATCCTTACCTTTGATTCCCAAAAAGAAATTATATACATAAATTAACAATGCCTTTGAGATTTTGATTTGAAATACCATTTGTCCATTTGTCATTTTTGTGAGATATGTCTGACTATTGCACATTTTGGTACATTCCACTTAACCCTCTGTCTACCAGAAGGGTCCAATGGACCCGACATGTATATTCAAAATATCTATTCAAACCAGAAATTTCTTCAAAACAAACTAAATGTATAAATCAGACAATAATAAGTTAAATAAACAAATTAATAAAGAATTTAAGTAAAAATTCTGGTGTAGAATGTTTTTATAAAACTTGAGTAAAATTTCCGGTAGTTCTAGGGTTAATGAAACATCATTTAATTTTTTTTTTCATTTTCTGCTGGAGCATTTTTAAGGTTTTCTAATCTAAGCAGTGCTGTTTCAACATGCACTTTAGTTTGACTTAGCAAAAACTTTGATTTCTGAAAAATTAGGGAGAGTTGTTGCGCTGGTATGGTGTATTTTCTTCCACTGCAAATAATCGCGCTATTAAAAATAAATATTTTTGCACCTGGAAATTTTTTGGTTAAAGGAAAAAAATTAAAATTAATAAGTAGGTAAAAAAGTTAGTCGCCAAGAAGAATTTTTTAGTCGCCCGGGGTTTATCGGACCCTGGAAAGGGGGGGGGGGGAGACTATAACATTATTGATTAGCGATTTCCTGAGCACCTAGTGCAGGGTTGGCGAACCTTTTTATAGTCGTGTGCCATTTTTTTTTTCAAAATATATTTCACTTGACCTTGACGTGCCAACTAAAAAACAAATTTAGTGGATTGAACTATAATGAATCAAAACTACTTGAAAATTACTTCTTAGGATATTTTCTAAAATGAGCAACATACATGTAAGTATTACTCTGCAATAATTATAGAAACATATTTTAGAAATTAATTAAAGACATAATGTAATTAATTGTTGTATCGTAGATGAAAAATAATTAATATCATGTTCATATTCATTTAATTTCAACAGAATGCAAAATAAATGAATTTATATGGCAGCCACTCTTTATTTGATTTTTTATGTTCTAAATTTGCGAAAAATGACAAATATAAGTAGTTGAAAATATTATTAAAATTGAAAAAAAAGGCAGTTTATTTAAATAGTTCTGAAATTAACTTCCTAAGTTACCATAATTTACCATCGGTAATAATCTTTCCTTTTTGGTAGTTTTCAAATATTTTCTTAGTTTGATAAATTTTTGTATAAGATTAAAATTCTTCAATTTGCAATTAATCGAATTTAGAATCTAATCGGATCATCGAAGTTCGTGTATTTTGTGTAAAATCGCTGTATCCTCATTTGAGATCTCTGCGGCCGAGTGGTTAAGACATCACGCTGCTAATCGCTTCAGAGCGTAGGAGCCTTGTCGGGTTCGACTCCCGCTGGCTCCATTGCACACTCTTTGTGGATCTCCCGGATGTAAAAATTCTCTGTGTTGTAAATTTCATTGTGCTATCTCGTCCCTGTATATCGACGATGACTTATAAGCGGGCCTTGTTGTCAAGCACACAAGTCTGATGTATGTGTCCAATAAAACAAACAAACAAACAATCCTCATAGATACATAATCAACGCCGCGCCGTGCCAGAATTATTCTTTGGCGTGCCGAAAGTGGCACGCGTGCCATAGGTTTGCCGACCCTGACCTAGTGCAACCAGGGCCCGATTAACCTCTAAAGCTAGGGGAAGTACAATATTAATTTGCGACCCCTTTCATTGTAGAAAAGTTTTCTAAATCAGACATGCATGGAAACTGATCAATTCTATAAACATTATTCCCGGGAAAATGACTTAGAAAGTTTCAGATATATTTCATTAAACAACTTTTCAACACTTTCCAACATAGTTGAATAGTGTTTATGAATTCGGTTTGTCTGGCCGTCTGTCTGTCCACGCTCTAACTCGCGTAAACATGCTCGGATTTTCGGGCAATTTATATATCTTAATGATGTTTACCATGGAATGTTCGGTATCAGTGGTGTAGACGTAAAAAGAAAAAAAAAAAAGCAGAGGGTATACTCGATATTATACACTATAGCTTATTATTATTTTTTTAGAAACAGAGGGTGCACGGTATTCCTTAACCCCTTAATTCTCGCTCCCGTCAATATCATGGGCTGAGGTATCGTTCGTTATTTCTCGCTCCCGTCATATTTCCGGGCTGGAGATTTATTGCTGGAAAAAACTTCTGAAACCAGAAAAATGTAACTGGCGTTTCGGTATGAAGTCTTTGAATATTGTCGTTTGAATTTGGCTTTTGCGCTGACTGTAATGTTGGGCTTTGCATTGCATGTTTCGAAATATGTAACACTAAAAAAATTATTAATAATCAGAATTTAATGTAATGTTGGGCTTTGCATTGCATGTTTCGAAATATGTAACACTCAAAAAATTATTAATAATCAGAATTTAATATAATGTTGGGCTTTGCATTGCATGTTCCGAAATATTTAACACTCTAAAAATTATTAATAATCAGAATTTAATGTATACATATTATTTCAAATATTATTTGTAAAAATGTGTGTGATGATGATAAATAAAGATCTAAGATGTGAAAAATAAAGGTTTTATTCGCATTAATTTGTACGGTGTAAAAAAACATTAAGACAGAATTCTCGCATGATGGCTTTTCTACAAATATGAATTTGTTCTATTACATCCTTTTTTTTCGCCTAAAAAAAAAAAAATAAATAAATAAATAAAAAAAAATAAATAAAAAAACTAATTGCATATTTTATTTAGAAACCTTATAATTATTCAATTTCTGTAATAAAATAAATAGATACTTTTTTGATGATTTTTCCAAATATTAAGCGACCGTGAAGGGGTTAAACAAATCCAGAAAGTATACGGCGTGGTATTGAAGTGTGTAGCATTAATAGTTCACTTGCAGGGGCACTCAAAAGAATTCCGTTGCATTAGTGTCAATGGGAAAAAAAAATCGTTTGCAGTCTATTTTAATGACATTACGCTATTTCAAATGTATTGAAATTGCTATAAATCACTGACTTTCACTACAAGATGATTACTATAGAATTGGGTATTCATAGCATTTATCGTTCATTTACAGGGACACACAAAATAATTAGGTTACAGTACTGTCTTTGAGCATTAATTACTGGAAGTGCGTTTTCAATTTCGGTATGCGCTTTTAAATTTAATTATTTTTTTGCACGTTACACTTTGTGTATAAATTCTATACCTCCTGTACAGGGCTGCACAAAAGAATTCACGTAGCATTCTCCTTATTAGCGGAAATTGCTGAAAGGGAATTTTCAACTGTGGTATGTATTTCCTAAATGAACTCAATTTTTGCATGCATGTAGTTTATACATACAAATCTATATATCATATACAGGGCTGCTCAAGGAATTCGCATAATTTCCCGACTGTAGATAGTAATTGCTGAAATTGGTTTTCAAATGTGTTATACGTGGTTTGTAAATGGTTCAATTAGACATCCTATTTCAACTTATTAAAACCCCTTGAGTGGCGGTGGGCTATATTACGTCCCACCTAAGTTTAATCAAGATTTGCACCGGAAACTTTTCATTAAATTTTATTTTTATAAATTTGGCGCGAAAATGTTGTACAATTACTTTTCCTTATTTTGAAATAAAAGTTTTCAAATATTCCGGTGTGAATTCAACATTACAAGAACACAATCACTTGCCCCTCAAAGGGTTAAAAGGTGAAGTTTTGTTACATTATTTTGAATGTGTTGGAAAGTGGTTCATAATCTATGCTTGATGCATGATTTTTTTTCTTTCTTGTTTATACTATAGACAGAAAATATTTGTAATATTACTATATAGTTTGTTGCATGTTCAGTTATTCGAGTGATTTCTCGGACAGCACATCAGAATGCGATATGATTGGTTAACAGCATTTTGATTACATTCAGATTTCCCAGTTAGATAAGTTTTCTGAAGAATAGTATGGATATTCGCATACACTAGGCAAATTTTCTCCTCCAAAAAATTAATAAATTAATAATTAAATACATAAATAATAAAAATGTAATATAAAAATAAAAGTGGGAATTAGCGGCAGTGTTGGCACAGCCATGGTTTAAACCAACTGGTTTTTCTATCTCAAAAAAAAAAAAAAAAAAAAAAAAAAAATCCGGTTTTCGACGGATTTATACGTTTTAGAATGTCCTGAACACGATTTGATGGTTTTTAGAAAATGTCTGTCTGTGAGTCTGTCTGTGAGTCTGTCTGTCGCTCTGTCACTCTATGAATCTGTATGTGACAAAAATTTTGTGGGCGCTCTATCTCAAGAACTAATGCACGGAATTTCATAAAACTTCAGATTCAGTTAGTTCAGGATATAGTTCGGTGCTGATTACTTTTTTGGAGAAAATCGCCCAACAGGTGGCGCTGCTATGCTGCATCATCCATGATTATCGCAATAGCTCTAACTCAAGAAAAAATCTACGAATTTTCACCAAACTTCAGATTCAGTTAGTCCCTAATATAAATTAGCGTTGTTTAATTTTTGGTGTAAATCGTCCAACAGGTGGCACTGCTGTGCTGAATTTTTCACGATTTCCGCAATAGCTGTATCACAAGAACTAATGCATGAATTTTCATCAACCCAGTAAAGAAAGAAATAGTGGGCAACCAGCTGGGAAAAAGATGGCAGCCAGCACTGCCATCAGCGGTAAAGTGCAATGGTGCCATTACTTAAACCAGTACAAACATGTCCGTGCGGAATGCAGTTGGCCCATCAGTGATGGCCAACAGCAGGCCAGCATTGGTATGCCATCACATTACTTCAATCCGGCACTTTCCCTGCAGTGTTAGCACCTATCCTACTGCTATTCCTTTGCTGGCCCAGCACTTTCCCTTACAAAAATTTCTTAAAGAATTTTATAAAAAAAAAACTTATAGAAATATTATATTATTATTGAATAATGGCCCGTTTTTCAATGAGGTAGTTTCACTAACAGCTATAAAAATGTCTATAGAAATATTTGAACTTGCAACTGTTGTGAAAATTCACACTATTTTGTGAAAGGTATAAGTGCTAAAGGATCAACTGCTAAATATCAAATCATTACAGGAATTCCTTATAAAAAATCTTTATTTTCAATAAAAGATCATAATTGCGCATGCAGTGTAGTAGAAAAATCAGACATCCCAGATAACAAGTATTTCAAAGAAATTTTTTTAATACGCATGTTAAAGTATATTATGTTCATGAAACTACATCATATATTTATTTATTAGTAATAGTCAAAAGATTGTTTATTAAGATTTTCTAGGTATATGTTTTACTAAGATACATAAGACATAGCTGTTAAGTAACATAAGACATACTAGCTGTTATTAATAATGTCTAAATTTTAAATGAATTCAATTTTCTACATTACTGACTGTAATTATTTAATTTAAATTATTTTTAGACGAAGTTATATTGCTTCAAGCTCGTAGCCAGAAAAATATTTCGGAGGGGGATTTGGGATGAAAATACTATTTTTATTTCATTATTTAAAAGTCGTTTTTTAGAAATAATTTTTAATTCAAGTAGATGGTTTTAAAAGGCTTAGCTTATAAGTTTTTTTGTGAAGCGTAATCTATATCTATCTATACTTATACTTATCTATCTATACTTTAATAATATTATAAAGAGGTAAAAATTGTTTATTTGTAGGAGGTAAGCTCTGGAACTACCGAACCGATTCCAAAAGTAATAGTATCAAAATGATGGTGTTAGTCCAACTTAGAGCATAGGCTATATCTTATGTCCGTGCCACTGGCCAAAAGGGGCTGCAGGAGCAAAAAACGTTCTAAAAATGCGTTTTTTGTGTTACTGAAGAGCCTAGAAACATGAAATTTGGAATGGTAGTTACTTATAAGATACTAATGATTTCATAAAAGAATCGAAATTAAAAAGGGGTAAAAATGCGCGGAAAGCGTTTTACAAAACGTTCTAAATGGCGATTTTTAAGCAATTTCAGGAAGTACCAAACCGATTTCAAAAATAATGGTGTCAAATTGATAGTGACAGCCCTTGATCCAACATAGGCTACATTTTATGTCGGTGCCACTACCTCTAAAGGATGTGCAGGAGCAAGAAAACGTTCGAAATTGCGATTTTTGTGTTACTGAAGGGTCCAGATACATGGAATTTGGCATGGTAGTTACTTATTAGAAACAAATCATCTCTAAGAACATTTCTTAAAAAATTCGAAATTTAAAAAGGGTGAAAATGCGCGAAAAGAGTTCTAAAACACGTTCTGAATGGCGATTTCTGCGCAATCTCAGAAAGTACCCAACCTATTTCAAAAGCAATGGTTGGAAATTGATGATGACAGTCCTTGCTCCAACATAGGCTCTATTTCATGTCGGTGTCACTACTACCTAGGTGTTGCAGAAGCAAAAAACGTTATAAATTCAAATTTTTGTGTTACTGAAGGGCCTAGAATCCTGAAATTAGGCAGGGCAGTTATTTATAAGATACAGATGATCTCTAAGAACATTTCCTGAAAAATCGAAATTTAAAAGGGGTGAAAATCGGTGAAAAGCTTTCTAAAAAACTTTCTAAATTGCGATTTCTACGCAATCTCAGGAAGTACCGAAATGATTTAAAAAATAATGGCATGAAAACGATGGTGATAGCCCTCGCTCCAACATAGGCTGTATTTCATCTCGGTGCCACTATACCAAAGGGGGTGAAGGAGCAAAAAACGATCTAAATTGCGTTTTTTGTAATACTGCAGGGGCTAGCAACTTGAAACTAGGCATGGTAGTTACTTATAAGATATAAATGATCTCTAAGAACATTTCCTAAATAATTCGAAAATTAAAAGGGGTTAAAATGGACGAAAAACGTTTTAAAAAACGCTCTAAATTGCGATTTCTACCCAATCTCAGAAAGTACCCAACCGATTTCAAAAGTAATGGTCGGAAATTGATGATGACAGCCCTTGCTCCAATATAGGATCTATTTCATGTCGGCGCTCTACCACCTTGCGGTTGCATTTTAAAAAACTTTCTAAATTGTGATTTTTGTGATACTGAAGAGGCTAGCAACTTGAAATTTGGCATGGTAATTACTTATGAGATGTAAATGCTCTCTGAGAAGCGTTCCTTAAAAATTTGAAATTTAAAAGGGGTGAAAATAAATGAAAAGCATTCTAAAAACGTTCTAAATAGCGATTTCTACGCAATCTCAGGAAATAGAAACCGATTTCAGAAGTAATGGTTTCAAATTGATGGTGATAGTCCCTGCTCCAACATAGCCTATATTTTACGTTGTTGTAACTACCACCTGGGGATTACAGGAACAAAAAATGTTCTAAATAGCGTTTTTTGTATTACTGACGGTGGCCTAACATTTTAAATTTGGAATGGTAATTACTTCAAACATGCAAATGCTTTCTAAGAATTGTCGAAAGAAAATTCCAAATTTAAAAGGATGAAGTGAGCGAAAAGCGTTCTATAAGCATTCTAAATTACGATTTTTATGCAATCGTATGAAATACGAAACCGATTTGAAACATAATGGTTGCAAATTGATGGTGATAGAACCTGCTCAAACATAAGCTATATTTTATGTAGAGGGTTTCATGAGCAAAAAACTTTTTAAATTGCGATTTCTGCGGTACTGAAGAGGCTAGAAACTTTAAATATTGCACGGTAGTTACTTAAAAAATATAAATGTCCTATAAGAACAGTTTAAAATAAATTCGAAATTAAAAAGGGGTGAAGCGACGGGAAGGTGCGAAAAGCATTCTAAAAGAGTCCTAAATTCGATTTCTATGGAATCTCAGGAAATAATAAACCGATTACAGAACTTATGTGTTGCGAATCAAGAGAGATGTTCCCTGATCCTATTTGGGCTATATTTCATGCCGGTGCCATTACAATCTGGTTGGCAGGAATAACAAGAAAGCCTTTAAAAACATCTAAATTCCGTTTTCTATAGAATATTAGGAAATTGGGGAGGTAGGGGAGGTTTGATACATAGGGGGGGGGGGTTGATACATTGACAATTTTTCTCAACAAATGGCATTAGCAGCCATTGTAACAGGTGTAAAGTCTTCTTTTATTAGTAGAGGTCATCATTAGCTGGACTTAGCAGTGAAGAACTGGCGTTTTTTTTTTTTCTTTTAATTTTAAAGCCTTTTGGAATGTCAATGTAAATTTTTTTAAATATTGATTTTCTTTCATAACTCTTATTATTGTGAAGATAATATCTTGTAATATTTTTTATTTGTAACGCACATTGTTAGGGTCAGTTTTACCTGAAAGCAGATTGGCATTTTGCAACTGCATTTATACAAAGTGATTGAAAATCCAATAAGGCATGACAGGGAGAAATGATACATTAGTGCTAGGGAGAAATGATACACTTGTATATTTGAAATTTAATAGTTTATTTAAGTTGTAAACTAATATAGGACTGTAATATTCACTATTCTTTTACAGCAAGAGTACTGAAATTGATAAGGAAGAACAAAGATACTATTCATAGACATTATGTAGGTTACATAGAAAAGCAGTGCGATGATAGGTGGTTAGTTCGTTTTGCTCGTCATGCACAAGGAAAAAAGTTTAAATGGCCTGAAAAGGAAGATGTTTCTATAATTGACGAAGGGCAAATTAAAAAAAACATTAAATCCATCCAATTTTACTTACCAAAATGATAGAGTTATTAGTTTTTCATTTAACCATTTCACGGGTGGTCATATGTCTATGAAACCACATAAAATTAATTCCCAAACGCCACATTGGCACCAGCATTTTGTAAAATATTTTCCATTTAATATGAAAGTGAAATAAAGCCTTTTTCTTATTTCCAATTAAATTTGTTGGTAAATTCCGGTGCCATTCATTTATTCAACACTTTAGCTTTGAAAATGCTTTGACCTGAAAGAGTTAAAGAAATCTTAAATGAGCTAAATTTATGTTAAATTGTTTGCAAATCAGCAATACTCACTTCATTTTTTCTTGCAGCATGATCTCTAGGGTTTTTTTACGTAGATTTCGTAAGAAATACTACCTATTGCAGTCGTTACCATGGTGCGACTTTTTAAAAATTTCTTCATAACTTTTCATTATATGATCCTAGGAACCCGAAACTACCCCCCACCTAAAAAGTTATATATATATATATATATATATATATATATATATATATATATGTACTAAATTTTGTCCGCACGATAAAAGTCGCAATTATGCACGGATCGTCTTCAAACTCGCCAACAACTTTCAGATGGCTAATATCTCGGCGGGGATTGAAAATGGGCAAAATCGGCCCAAGGGTATGGAAATGGGAAGAGTTAAAAATTTTTAATACCGTCTTAACATGATTCTGATAAAACCAGCTCCTACACAACAATGACAGGAAAAAATAAATATTTTTCGTTATAGCAGTTGCCAACAATTAAAAAAAAGGCAATAAAATTCTCACCACAACAATTGCTTTTCTATTGCAAGATCACTTGAAAAATTAAATTAAATAAACAGTTTGACGAATTAAAAACAAATTGAATATTATGTCATAAGTTTTCTAGAGCAAGATGTCGGCATGAAAACTCAAAATGAAATAAATAGTTTGACGAATAATAATAAAAAAAATATGCGTCATATTGGAAATATAATGGACCAGCAGGTGAATATGTAATGTCATGCGAGTTTGAAGAAAAGTATTAAAACATGATAAAAATCCGACTATGGAAATATTAACATATTTTAACACTTCGGGGTTCTCTGAATTTGCTTAGCCATTGTTAAACCTATTCCATATCCATGCGTGTGTGTATTCGTGTATATTCGAATTTTCACAAAATGCTTAGCTCCCTAGAGCTCATTCTTAGTGAAGGAACCGGGTTTAACTCTAATCTTGAGTTTTGTTGGTGAATTAAGTACTTAACTTCAAAATCTACCTCCGCCTGTAGGCCCGAGCCGACAGGGATTTTTTTTTTAACTATTTATATTCTAAAGAGTGTGTTAATAGAATTTTTTAAATAATAGCAATTGTTTAAATATTTTTGTAAAAAACATTTCTGAAACAAAAATATGTCAATGTCAATTCTTTTAAAATTTTACTTAAATATTTCAAGATTTATCCTAAAAAATTGTATGACACATATATTGAATTGTCATCATTTTTTTTTAAATTTACATAGCAATGTATCACACCTCCCTTGCTAGTGTATCAATCCTCCCCAGCAAAGGGGAGATTTGATAGAGTAATAACAATTCACAATAATTAGAATATATTTTTTGAATGATTATTTTTTAAATTCACAATATTTTTAATAAATGAATAAAAGGTCACTTTATAAGAAAACACGAAAAATTTGTTTAAAAATAGGTTTCTAAGGGTTGTAAAAAATTAGTAAAAAAAAGTGTATCATACCTCCCCTACCTCCCCTACCAACCGATTTGAAGTTTAATGTTGGCAAATTAATGGTGACAGTCTCTGTTTCATCATTTTTCGAGACATCTTACTTCAACTCTGTTTCGGCATTTTATGTTGGTGCCACTAACACCAGAGAGGTGGTAGACTGTTAAACAAGGAGCTTGGAATTTGACATGATGGTTAATTTTAAGATGTAAATGTGTTAAGTTGGTTTCTAAAAAATTCAAAACTTCAAATGAATACTGAAATGAGCGTATGAAATGAGCATAAAAGTTTCAAAATACTTTCTAAATTATCATTTAATTCGAATTAGTTTTAGTTCTTCTTATCAATTAAAATCTCATTTCTGTCTATTGCACTTTTATAATGAAGTTTAGTCAAACTGTGGCTTAATTTGTAATTTTTGAATTATTCCAAAAAGTGTTCTTCTACTAAAAAATAGTCATGCAAATATCACTTGGCATATTTCAACTATTACGCGAGCAAGGCCGCGGGGTTTGCTAGTAATTTATATTCATCTATACTCATCTATACTCCTATTATAAAGAGGAAAAAATTGTTTATTTGTAGGAGGTAAGCTCAGGAACTACCGAATCGATTCCAAAAGTAATGGTATCAAAATGATGGTGTTAGTCCAACTTAGAACATAGGCTATATTTTATGTCGGTGCCACTACCCCAAAGGGGGTGCAGGAGCAAAAAACGTTCTAAAAATGGGATTTTTGATTTACTGAAGGGCCTAGAAATATGAAATTTGGAATATTAGTTACTTATAAGATATAAATGATGTCTAAGAACAGTTCTTAAACAATTCGAAATTTAAAAGGGGTGAAAATGCACAAAAAGCGTTCTAAAAAACGTTCTAAATGGTAGTTTCTACATAATCTCAGGAAATACCAAACCGATTTCAAAAGTAATGGTATCAAAATGATGGTGTTAGTCCAACTTAGAACATAGGCTATATTTTAAGTCGGTGCCACTACCCCAAAGGGGGTGCAGGAGCAAAAAACGTTCTAAAAATGCGATTTTTCCGTTACTGGAGGGCCTAGAAATATGAAATTTGGAATAATAGTTACTTATAAGATATAAATGATGTCTAAGAAGAGTTCTTAAACAATTCGAAATTTAAAAGGGGTGAAAAGGCACAAAAAGCGTTCTAAAAACGTTCTAAATGGTAGTTTCTACATAATCTCAGGAAATACCAAACCGATTTCAAAAGTAATGGTATCAAAATGATGGTGTTAGTCCAACTTAGAACATAGGCTATATTTTATGTCGGTGCCACTACCCCAAAGGGGGTGGAGGAGCAAAAAACATTCTAAAAATGCAATTTTTGCGTTACTGGAGGGCCTAGAAATATGAAATTTGGAATATTAGTTACTTATAAGATATAAATGATGTCTAAGAACAGTTCTTAAACAATTCGAAATTTAAAAGGGGTGAAAATGCACAAAAAGCGTTCTAAAAAACGTTCTAAATGGTAGTTTCTATATAATCTCAGGAAATACCAAACCGATTTAAAAAATATTGGTGTCAAAATGAAAGTGACAACGTTTGCTCCAAGATAGGCTGTGTTTTATGTCGGTGCCACTACCCCAAAGGGGGTGTAGGAGCAAAAAACGTTCTAAAAATGCGATTTATGTGTTACTGAAGGGCTTAGAAATATGAAATTTGAAGTATCCACTACTTATTAGATATAAAGGATTTCTAAGAACAGTTCTTAAACAATTCGAAGTTTAAAAGGGGTGAAAATGCGCGAAAAGCGTTCTAAAAAACGTTCTAAATGGTGATTTCTACACAATCTCAGGAAATACCAAACCGATTGAAAAAATAATGGCGTCAAAATGATGGTGAAAACCCTAGCTCAAACATAGGCTATGTTTTATGTCGGTGCCACTACCCCAAAGGGGGTGCAGGAGAAAAACGTTTTAAATTGCGGTTTTTACCTGACGGAAGGGCCTTGAATCATGAAATTTAGAATGGTAGTAAGTAATAAGATATCAACGATCTCTAAGGACATTTCCTAAAAAAGTCGAAATTTAAAAGGGAGGAGGGGTCAAAATGCGGAAAAAACGTTGTAAAAAACGTTCTAAATTGCGATTTCTAGCAATCTCAAGAAATACTGAACCGATTTCAAATATAAAGGTGTAAAAATGATGGGGACAGATCTTGCTCCAAGATAGGCTATATTTTATATCTGTTTTCACTACCCCAGAGAAGATGCAGGAGCAAAATGAGCGAAAAGCGTTCTAAAAACGTTCTAAATGCCGATTTGTCACCAATATCTCAGGAAGAATCAAACTGATTTCAAAAGTAATGTTATAAAATTGATGCTGACAGCCTCTGCTCTAACATAGACGCTATTGTAAGTCGGTATCACTATCACCTAAACGTTGCAGGAGCAAAAAAGCGTTCCAAAATTCGATTTTTGTGATCGGTAAGGGCTAGCAACTTAAAATTAGGCAAGGTACATATTTATTACATATAAAGGATCTTTAAGAATAGTTTCGAAAAAATTGGAAATTTAAAAAGGAGTGAAAATGCGCGAAAAGCGTTCTAAAATCGTTCCAAATTGCGATTTCTACTCAATCTCAGGAAATTCCAAAGCTATTTCAAAAGTAATGGTTGCAAATCAATGGTGACAGTTCCTGCTATAACATAGGTTATATTTTATGTTGCTGTCACTACCATCCGAGGGTTGCAAAAGCAAAACATGTTCTAATTTGCGTTTTTTGCATAACTCAAGGATCTAACACTTTGAAGTATGGCATGGTATTTACTTACAAGATGCAACTGCTTTCTAAGAACTGTCGAAAGAAAATTTCAAATTTAAAAAGATGAAGTGAGCGAAAGCGTTATAAATTACAATTTTTATGTAATCTTATCAAATACCAAACCGATTAAAAAAATAATGATGACAAATTGTTGGTGATAGAACCTGCTCAAACATAAGCTATATTTTATGTCTGTGCCACTACCACCAGAGGGTTGCAGTAGCTAAAAACTTTCTAAATTGCGATTTCTGCGATACTGAAAAGGCTAGAAACTTTAAATATCACATGGTAGTTACTTATAAAATATAAATGCCCTCGAAGGACTGTCGAAAATAAATTCGAATTAAAAAGGGGTGAAGTGAAGGGGAGGTGCGAAAAACATTCTAAAAAATTCCTAAATTACGATTTCTACACAATTTCAGGGAATATAAACCAAATATAAAAGTAATAGTTGCGAATCAACGGTAACAGTCTCTGATCCTACACAGGCTATATTTTATGCAGATGATTCTATCACCTGGGGTTCACAGGAACAACAAACGCTCTAAAAAAGGCCTTTAAAAGCTTTCTAAATTACGTTTCTGTGGAATACTAGGAAATAACAAACCAATTTCAAAATTAATGTTGGCAAATTAATGGTGACAGTTCCTATTTCAACATAGCCCTTTATGATGAGAGAGGAACTTGGAATTTGACATGATGGTTAATTTCATGATGTAAGAAGAAGGTTTCTAAAAAATTTAAAACTTCCAATGAATACTGAAATGAGCGTATTAATTGAGCATAAAAGTTTCAAAATATTTTCTAAATTATTATTTATTTAGTTTTATTTCGTTTTATTAATTTAAGTCTCATTTCTGCCTTATGCAGTGTAACAATGATGTTTAATCAAACTGTGTTTTAAATAGTAATTTTTTTAATTATTCTTAAAAGCAATAAGTACCTTTTAATGTAATAAAATATTACCTTTTAATAAAATAAAAATTTAGTTAGTACCTTTTAATAAAAATTAGACATATAAATATCACTTGGCATATTTCAAATATTACGCGAGCAAAGCCGCGCGGTTTGCTAGTATATTATAAAGCAGTAAGATCTAAAAGTTCCGCCCGAATGTTTTCAAAAACTACCCGGTGGATTTTTTTGCAAATAGTGTCATTCGATGGAGAATATTCACGTGGTGGTTTATGAGTAAAATATACAGGGATAACTATGAATTTTGGTAATAAATTTCGTATTTTATTGGTATTTTGAACGAAAAGGTTGCCAGCGGACATTTTTTGGAGAAAGGTTTGTTGGTTAAAGAATTGAAATAGTTATCCGTCCGTTAGAAAATAATACAAATACCTCGCAAATAAGTGAAAAAAAATACTGATATTTAATTTAAAAAGACAACAAAAAAAAGTTTTAATGAGACACAATATTATAAAACGAAAATATTTAATTTTAAATGTTTTTAATGATTAAAAATATAATTTATTATGAAATTTTACAATTTATACAATATTTGGCGAATTATCGCCTGCGTTACGCTAAAAAAAATGAATCTGAAAATTTGATTAGACTAATTTTGAATTACAATTTTTTTTTTTTTTTAGTTCTTTTTTTTTTTTATCTAACTGCCACGTCATGTGATTTACAGGAGAAATAAACAGATGTAATTGTAAAAGTTACTGTATTTACGATTTCTAATTTATGTTTGTCGCCAAACAATGTTTAGCTAATTTTTTTAAAAGCCAAAAATGCATAAGCGTGACATTAGCTTGAGGATTTTCGTAATAATGGTGTTTTTTCAAGTGACCGAGATCATTTTTGGAGTACATTTATATATTCAATTATAAGTTATATAGATATTAGTTAATATTTTAAAATTAGAATCAAATATCTAAATTTTAGTTTGAATTTCTGCCGCACATACATATTATAAAATAAGTTCATACTTCAAAGTATACAAAAGTTCATACTTTTTAAAAAGCTTTTCGCCGTAATTATGGAAGCATATGATTTTTATACACTCCAACTTAGATCAATGATTATTATCCTTTTTTTTTCTTTTTTAGAAAATATTATTGTTTATTTCTTTGGCGATAACGCCAATTTCACGTATAGGAAAATTTGGTACTATTTGGTTATCCCATTCACCCAAAATCTATCGCCAAACTATAAGATTAAATGCCAATAATGGTTGATCGTAAATGTCACAATCACTTGACTTTAAACAAAGTTACACGCGTTTACGTCATCAAGTGATTTTTATTTCGACGTTTTATTTGTATTTTTATTAATGTTATACTAATTTATTTGTTCTTTCATTATTTAAAATAAAAAAAATTATCAATTTGTATAATTTGACGAGTGATTTGGCGCTTTATATAATTTGGCGAAATTGGTCGACGGGATAACTAAGTAGTACCAAAAATTCACAATTTCAAAATTTAGGAACTGAAAATTATTCTTAAGGATATTTATACAACCATCTGTTATTACTATAAAAAAAATCAACATTTTTAAATAAAAATTGCTTGCTGAGAAAAAATTGCAAACCTTTTTTAATTTGTTATGTCTTCATATTTTCCCCTTTGTTAGGTAATATTTTAAAAGATATTGGGCTAATCTTAGATATTTAAAATCACATAAATAAACGTCTGAATTCCAATTTTATATTATTATTATTATTTATTTTATAATTTTCGATAATCAAGTCACCACCAAATGGCATATTTACTATATTATTGGAAGCTTTGGTAGCACAGATGTCATATACGCTCCATGGACCTAATGGGCTCCAAAATGGCGTTATTTTGCCTGACATGGTAACCCGGCTATTGTTGTTTGTTTATTAATAAATTGTTTATTTACCTTTATTTTCTTTTTAAAAATTATATAAATCGTTTTTTTTTTCTATAGTTATTAATTAAACTTTTTTTTATTTATTGCTATTTCCGTTTAAAATAATAGAAAATAATTTATATATATATATATATGCAACTGGTATTCGAAAACGATGTTTTCGTTAAGTTGGCGTGAAAAAAAATCCCGCCAAACCAGGTATGTATATGATATCTCTGCCTAACAGTTATTTACATTATTGTGATTACTTAGTATCAGACAACAGATTGAAGAGTAATTGGTATATTTTTATAATATGGGCTTTGGCGAGATAGGGAAAAAGGCCTTGGCGAGTGAAGTGAATTTTTTGTATATTTACTGAAAACCTATTTACTTTTCATATTCATATAAGCATTTTTTTTTCAATATTTATGATATTTATTTAAAATAAAGAAGAGCTATTTATCGACATTTTAATACGAACATAAATAGTTTGTAGTACTTCTTGATTATGCCGTCGACCAAAAAAATATCGCCAAATTATAAAATTAAATGCTAATAATGGATGATCGTAACTGACAAATTTACTTCACTTTACACGTGTTTTTTACGTCATCAAGTGATTTTTAATTCGACGTTTTATTTTTATTAATGTTTTAATAATTTATTTGGTACTTCTTAGTTATCCCGTCGACCAATTTCGCCAAATTACATAAATGGCCAAACCACTCGCCAAATTATACACATTGACATAATTTTTATTTTAAATAACGAAAGAACAAATAAATTAGTAAAACATTAATAAAAATACAAATAAAACGTCGAATTAATGGTTTTATTGGCCATTATTGGCATTTAATCTTACAATTAATTAATTAATGGCAACGATTATTGGCATTTAATCTTACAATTAATTAATTAATGGCAACGATTATTGGCATTTAATCTTACAATTTCGTAGCAGTAATTTGGTCGACGGGAAAACTAAGAAGTACCATTTATTTTTTCTTTCGTTGTCTATAGTAATAAAAGAACATATCGTTCTGTCTGTCTGTGTGCGATGGCTAGAGAAATCTACAGCACGTAGATGTCTGAAAATTTAGATGAGGTTAGTTCAAGACATGTCCTGATGCACCTGAGGCTCGGATTTTTAATTATTTAAGAGCCAGGGCCCTTGGGCCGCTTAAACTTTTTATATACAAAATTGTTAATAACTTTCCTCCTTTTTATTCAATCTCCTTCGTTCTGGGGTAGCATTCACCATAAAATAGTTATTCTCGCCATTCTACTTTCCAGTTATGTCCCTGGATCCTTGGGGCCCGATACAGGGTCCCTTGATTTTTTGCGCTAATAAATTGTTAATAAATTGCTTCCTTTTAATCCGATCTTCATTTTTGGGGTCCTTTTTCCATTTAGTTATTATCACGTTTCTACATTCCAGTTAAAACCCTGGGGCCCCCTAGGGAATCGCAGGGCCCAGTCCAGGGTCCCTTGAACTTTTTGAGCGCCAAGCATTTTTCACCCCCTAATTTTCTCCTCTTCTAAGCGAATAATTTTTTAGTTGAGTCTTGGTTTTTTATTCCTGGTCCCACACCCCCATATTTTTATTGGGGACCTAGGGCCCTTTTTTAAACATTTTCCCAATATTTCGTGCATTTCTTTAAAATATTATTCTAACGAATAATTCATACCCTATGCTTAATTTTGACTGAAGTTCTAAAGCGCTAAGTACTAAGACATTTTAACATGTTTTCATGTTAGGGCCCTTTTTTAACTATGAATTGACCCATTTTGGGCCCCCTATTTTAGCTCCCTTAAAAATGGTCCGATTCTCTAGCTTTTTTTTTCTAACAACTTCTTAGGTCCTCCAGCTACTAAATGGACGACAAAACAATTTCTCAGACTTCAGCTACCACCAATTTTGAATATTAATAGCGTTCTTGGGGCCCTTGGGGCGAATTTTCTTAAAAGGATCCGAATTTTTTGAAATTTTCTTTAACATAGTTCTAGAATCCTCTGATTACTTTAATAACTACTAAAAATATCTTTATACCCAATAACATGCCAGTTAAGCCCTGGCCTTTTGGGTCCCGCTTTCGGACCCTTTGAAGTTTTTGCATCGTAAATTGTTAATTAATTGCCCCCTCTTAATAAAATCTTCATTTTTGGAACCCTTTTTCCATTTAGTTATTCTCCCGTTTATACATTCCACTTAAGACCCTGGGGCCCCAATGGTCCCGTAGGGCCCAAGGGCTCAGTCCAGGGCCTTTGAACTTTTTGTGCGCCATGCATATTGCATCAACTAATTTTCTCACCTTCTCAGTGCATAATTTTAAAGTTGAGTCTTGCACTCTTCTTCCAGGAGCAACACCCTCATTTTTTTATTGGGGCCCTTTTTTACGCATTTAATTAAAATATTATTCTAACAAAAAATTAATACCCTATACTTAATTTTGACTACATGTAGATCTAAAAAGTTAAATATTAAGATATTTTAACATGTTTTCATTTCAGGGCCCTGCCTTTAACAGTCAGTTCGCCCCTTTTTGGGCCCTCTATTACAGACCTCTTAAAAATGGTCCGATTCACTAGCTTTTATTCTAACAACTTCTTAGGTCCTCCAACTACTACATGAAAGACGAAAAATTTTCAGTCTTCAGTTACCACCAATTTTGAATATTAAATCGCCTTCTTGGGTCCTTGGTGCAGCTTCTTTAAAAATGATCTGAATTGCTTGCAATTTTCTTTAACATAGTTCTAGCGTCTTCTGAATACTTTAAAAACTACTCAAAAGTATCTTTTTACCAAACTACATGCAAGTCCCTGACCCCTTAGAGCCCGGTACAGGGCCCCTTAAAGCTTTTACAGTATAAATTGTCAATAAATTGTTCCTCTTAATCTTTATTTTTGGCTGCTTCATTTTCCATTTAGTTATTCTCCTGTTTCTATAATCCAGTTAAAATCTTGATGCAACCTAGGGTCCCGTTTGGCCCGATCGGGGGCCTCTTGAACGTTTTGTATGCCACGTATTTTTTACCCCTTAATTTTATCAGCTTCTCATTGCATAATATTAAAACTGAGTCTCGGACTCTTCTCCCTAGACCAACACCCGCATGTATTTATTGGGGCCCTAGGGCCCTATTTTAAGCATTTATCTAATTTTTTGCGCATTTCTTTAAAATATTATTCTAATGATTAATTCATACTCTATGCTTAATTTTGCCCGGTTATTCTTTATACCTCAGCTACCACATTTTTCGAACATTAATCTCCTTTTTCAGCATCAACTTACGTCAACTCACTACAGCCGTAAATTAAAAATCGCGTTACTTTAGATAAGGGATTTCATCCGTTTATTAAATATCGTGTTAATTTTAAAAGTAATTCATGAAATTTACAAGGGGAGGGGCCATCTTCCACCGCTTGGGGAAGCATTCTTTCTTCGGGTTCTAAGGGGCTAATTTCAACGGGATTTAGTTCATTCAACTTAGTTTACAATTCAGCTGCTCTCTGTAGTATGAAATTTTATCCTTAGGCTTCAGTTACCTACATTTTCTAACGATTCTTAATTATTAATGGTGTATTCTTTTTTTGGATTCTATCAGTTTGATTACTACGAGGTTTCGCTCACTCAACTTGGTTTTCAATTGTCTCCGGCATGTGCGGGGCACTTCCTGTAAATGCTGCCATAGGTAGCGGGGACCCAGGTTACAGGTTCGTTCGGAAAGAAGTTTGTTGGAAACACACTAGACGCTGCGGAAGACAATGGGGATACCGAAATAAGGTTCATTTAAAAGAATTTCAAAAGATATAAAATCATACAAACTTGAGTTTTGCTTAAGGTAATTATTTACAAACCCCGGGCAACGCTGGGCGGGTCAGCTAGTCATATTATAAAGAGGAAAAAATTGTTTATTTGTAGGAGGTAAGCTCAAGAACTACCGAACCGATTCCAAAAGTAATGGTATCAAAATGATGGTGTTCGCCCAACTTAGAACATGGGCTATATCTTATGTCGGTGCCACTACCCCAAAGGGGGTGCAGGAGCAAAAAACGTTCTAAAAATGCGATTTTTGCGTTACTGAAGGGTCTAGAAATATGAAATTTGGAATATTAGTTACTTACAAGATATAAATGGTGTCTAAGAATAGTTTTTAAACAATTCGAAATTTAAAAGTGGTGAGACTGCACAAAAAGTGTTCTAAAAAACGTTCTAAATGGTAGTTTCTACATAATCTCAGGAAATACCGAACCGATTCCAAAAGTAATGGTATCAAAATGATGGTGTTAGTCCAACTTAGAACATAGGCTATATTTTATGTCGGTGCCACAACCCCAAAGGGGGTGCAGGAGCAAAAAACGTTCTAAAAATGCGATTTTTGCGTTACTGAAGGGCCTAGAAATATGAAATTTGGAATATTAGTTACTTACAAGATATAAAGGATGTCTAAGAACAGTTCTTAAACAATTCGAAATTTAAAAGGGGTGAGACTGCACAAAAAGTGTTCTAAAAAACGTTCTAAATGGTAGTTTCTACATAATCTCAGGAAATACCGAACCGATTCCAAAAGTAATGGTATCATAATGATGGTGTTAGTCCAACTTAGAACATAGGCTATATCTTATGTCGGTACCACTAACCCAAAGGGGGTGCAGGAGCTAAAAACGTTCTAAAAATGCGATTTTTGCGTTACTGAAGGGCCTAGAAATATGAAATTTGGAATACTAGTCATCTATACTCCTATTATAAAGAGGAAAAAATTGTTTATTTGTCGGAGGTAAGCTCTGTAACTACCGAACCGATTCCAAAAGTAATCGTATCAAAATGATGGTGTTATTCCAACTTAGAACATAGGCTATATCTTATGTCGGTGCCACTACTCCAAAGGGGGTGCAGGAGCTAAAAACGTTCTAAAAATGCGATTTTTGCGTTACTGAAGGGCCTAGAAATATGAAATTTGGAATACTAGTCATCTATACTCCTATTATAAAGAGGAAAAAATTGTTTATTTGTCGGAGGTAAGCTCTGTAACTACCGAACCGATTCCAAAAGTAATGGTATCAAAATGATGGTGTTATTCCAACTTAGAACATAGGCTATATCTTATGTCGGTGCCACTACTCCAAAGGGGGTGTAGGAGCAAAAAACGTTCTAAAAATGCGATTTTAGCGTTACTGAAGGGCCTAGAAATATGAAATTTTGAATATTAATTACTTATAAGATATAAATGATGTCTAAGAACAGTTCTTAAACAATTCGAAATTTAAAAGGGGTGAAAATGCACAAAAAGCGTTCTAAAAAACGTTCTAAATGGTAGTTTCTACACAATCTCAGGAAATACCAAACCGATTTAAAAAATATTGGTGTCAAAATGATGTGACAACGCTTGCTCCAAGATAGGCTATGTTTTATGTCGGTGCCACTAACCCAAAAGGGGTGTAGGAGCAAAAAACGTTCTAAAAATGCGATTTTAGATTTACTGAAGGGCCTAGAAATAGGAAATTTTGAATATTAGTTATTTATAAGATATAAATGATGTCTAAGAACAGTTCTTAAACAATTCGAAATTTAAAAGGGGTGAAAATGCACAAAAAGCGTTCTAAAAAACGTTCTAAATGGTAGTTTCTACACAATCTCAGGAAATACCAAACCGATTTAAAAAATATTGGTGTAAAAATGATGGTGACAACGCTTGCTCCAAGATAGGCTATGTTTTATATCGGTGTCACTACCCCATAGGGGGTGCAGGAGCAAAAAACGTTCTAAAAATGCGATTTATGCGTTACTGAAGGGCCTAGAAATATAAAATTTGAAATATTAGCTACTTATTAGATATAAAGGATTTCTAAGAACAGTTCTTAAACAATTCGAAATTTAAAAATGGGTGAAAATGCGCGAAAATCGTTCTAAAAAACGTTCTAAATGGTGGTTTCTACACAATCTCAGGAAATACCAAACCGAATTAAAAAATAATGGTGTCAAAATAAGGTAGTCAAAATGACGGCGACAACACTTGCTCCAACATAGGCTATGTTTTATGTCGGTGCCACTACCCGAAAGGGGGTGCAGGAGAAGAAAACGTTCTAAAAGTGCGATTTTTGCGTTACCGATGGGCCTAGAAATATGAAATTTGAAATGTTAGCTACTTATTAGATATAAAGGATTTCTAAGAACAGTTTTTAAACAATTCAAAATTTAAAAGGGGTGAAAATGCGAGAAAAACGTTCTAAAAAAAGTTCTAATGGTGGTTTCTACACAATCTCAGGAAATACCAAACCGATCTAAAAAATAATGGCGTCAAAATGATGGTGACAACCCTTGCTCCAACATACGCGATATTTTATGTCGGCGCCACTACCCCAAAGGGGGTGCAGGAGAAAAACGTTCTAAATTGCGGCTTTTGCGTTACGGAAGGGCCTAGAATCATGAAATTTGGAATGGTAATTAGTTATAAGATATCAATTATCTCTAAGGACATTTCCTAAAAAAATCGAAATTTAAAAGGGGGTCAAAATGCGCAAAAAGAGCTGTAAAAAACTTTCTAAATTGCGATTTTTATACAATTTCAGGAAGTACTGAACCGATTTCAAAAATAATGGTGTAAAAATGATGGTGGCCGATCTTCTTCCAAGATAGGCTATATTTTATAGCTGTTTCCACTACCCCAGAGGAGATGCAGGAGCAAAATGCGCGAAAAGCGTTCTAAAAACGTTCTAAATGCCGATTTGGCGGCAATATCTCAGGAGGAATGAATCTGATTTCAAACGTAATGGTAGGAAATTGATGCTGACAGCCCTGCTCTAACATAGACGCTATTTGTCGGTATATCTATCACCAAGACGTTGCAGGAGCAAAAAAGCGTTCTAAATTTCAATTTTTTTGATCGGTAGGCGCTAGCAACTTAAAATTAGGCAAGGTACATATTTATTAGATATAAATGATCTTTAAGAACAGTTTCGAAAAATTTGGAAATTTAAAAAGGGGTGAAAATGCACGAAAAGTGTCCTAAAAACGTTCTAAATTGCGATTTCTACTCAATCTAAGGAAATACCAAAGCTATTTCAAAAGTAATGGTTGCAAATCAACGGTGACAGTCTCTGCTATAACATAGGTTATATTTTATGTTGCTGTCACTACCATCTGAGTGTTGCAAAAGCAAAACATGTTCTAATTTGCGTTTTTTTGCACAACTGCGGGGTCTAACACTTTGAAGTATGGCATGGTATTTACTTACAAGATGCAACTGCTTTCTAAGAACAGTCGAAAGAAAATTCAAAATTCCAAAAAATGAAGTAAGTGAAAAGCGTTATAAATTACAATTTTTAAGCAAACTTATAAATTACGAAACCGATTAAAAAAAGTAATGATGAAAAATTTTGGTTATAGAACCTGCTCAAACATAAGCTATATTTTATGTCTGTTCCACTACCACCAGAGGGTTGCAGGAGCTAAAAACTTTCTAAATTGCGTTTTCTGTGATACTGAAAAGGCTAGAAACTTTAAATATGACATGGTAGTTACTTATAAAATATAAATGCCCTCGAAGGAACGTCAAAAATGAATTCGAATTAAAAAGGGGTGAAGCGAAGGGGAGGTGCGAAAAGCATTCTAAAAAAGTTCTAAATTACGATTTTATGCAATTTCAGTTAATATAAACAGATTATGAAAGTAATAGTTGCGAATCAATGGTAACAGTCTCTGATCCTATACAGGCTATATTTTATACCGGTGATTCTACCACCTGGGGGTCACAGGAACAACAAACGTTCTAAAAAGGGCTTTAAAAGCTTTTTAAATTACGTTTCTGTGGAATATTAGGAAATAACAAACCGATTTCAAAATTAATGTTGGCAAATTAATGGTGACAGTTCCTGTTTCAACATAGCCCTTTATGTTGAGAGAGGTGGTAGGACTTGGAATTTGACATGATGGTTAATTTTAAGATGTAAGAAGATGGTTTCTAAAAAATTCAAAACTTCAAATGAATACTGAAATGAGCGTATTAATTAAGCATAAAAGTTTCAAAATATTTTCTAAATTATCATTTATTTAGTTTTATTTCATTTTATTAATTTAAGTCTCATTTCTGCCTAATGCAGTGTAATAATGATGTTTAATGAAACTGTGTTTTAAATAGTAATTTTTTAATTATTCCTAAAAGTAACTAAGTACCTTTTAATAAAAAAACCTTTTAATAAAATAAAATATTACCTTTTAATAAAATAAAAATTTAGTTAGTGCCTTTGAATAAAAATTAGACATATAAGTATCACTTGGCATATTTCAAATATTACGCGAGCAAAGCCGCGGGGTTTGCTAGTCATCTATACTCCTATTATAAAAAGGAAAAAATTGTTTATTTGTAGGAGGTAAGCTTTGGAACTACCGAACCGATTCCAAAAGTAATGGTATCAAAATGATGGTGTTAGTCCAACTTAGAACATAGGCTATATCTTATGTCGGTGCCACTACCCCAAAGGGGGTGTAGGAGCAAAAAACGTTCTAAAAATGCGATTTTAGCGTTACTGAAGGGCCTAGAAATATGAAATTTGAAATATTAGCTACTTATTAAATATAAAGGATTTCTAAGAACAGTTCTTAAAAAATTCGAAATTTGAAAGGGGTGAAAATGCACAAAAAGCGTTCTAAAAAACGTTCTAAATAGAAGTTTCTACACAATCTCAGGAAATACCAAACCGATTTAAAAAATAATGGTGTCAAAATGACGGTGATAACCCTTGCTCCAACATAGGCTATGTTTTATGTCGGTGCCACTACCCAAAAGAGGGTGCAGGAGCAAAAAACGTTCTAAAAATGCGATTTTTGCGTTACCGAAGAGCCTAGAAATATGAAATTTGAAATATTAGCTACTTATTAGATATAAAGGATTTCTATTAACAGTTCTTAAACAATTCGAAATTTAAAAGGGGTGAAAATGCGCGAAAAGCGTTCTAAAAAACGTTCTAATGGTGGTTTCGACACAATCTGAGGAAATACCAAATCGATCTAAAAAATAATGGCGTCAAAATGATGGTGACAACCCTTGCTCCAACATAGGCGATGTTTTATGTCGGTGCCACTACCCCAAAGGGGCTGCAGGAGAAAAACGTTCTAAATTGCTGCTTTTGCGTTACGGAAGGGCCTAGAATCGTGAAATTTTCAATGGTAGTTAGTTATAAGATATCTGTGATCTCTAAGGAGATTTCCTAAAAAAAAATCGAAATTTAAAAGGCGGTCAAAATGCGCAAAAAGCGTTGTAAAAAACGTTCTAAATTGCGATTTCTATGCAATCTTAGGAAGTACTGAACCGATTTCAAATATAATGGTGTGAAAATTATAGTGACAGATCTTGCTTCAAGATAGGCTATATTTTATATCTGTTTTCACTACCCCAGAGGAAATGCAGGAGCAAAATGCGCGAAAAGCGTACTAAAAACGTTCTAAACGCCGATTTGTCGGCAATATCTCAGGAAGAATGAACCTGATTTCAAACGTAATGGTAGGAAATTGATGCTGACAGCCTCTGCTCTAACATAGATGCTATTTTATGTCGGTATCACTATCACCAAAACGTTGCAGGAGTAAAAAAGAGTTCTAAATTTCGATTTTTCTGATCGGTTGGGACTAGCATCTTAAAATTTGGCAAGGTACATATTTATTAGATATAAATTATCTTTAAGAACAGTTTCGAAAAAATTTGAAATTCAAAAAGGTGTGAAAATGCGCGAAAAGCGTCCTAAAAACGTTCTAAATTGCGATTTCTACTCAATCTAAGGAAATATAAAGCTATTTCAAAAGTAATGGTTGCAAATCAATGGTGGCAGTCCCTGCTATAACATAGGTTATATTTTATGTTGCTGCCACTACCACCTGAGGGTTGCAAAAGCAAAACATGTTATAATTTGCGTTTTTTGCACAACTGAGGGGTCTAACACTTTGAAGTATGGAATGGTATTTACTTACAAGATGCAACTGCTTTCTAAGAACAGTCGAAAGAAAATTCCAAATTTAAAAAGATGAAGTGAGTGAAAAGCGTTATAAATTACAATTTTTAAGCAAACTTATAAATTACCAAGCCGATTAGAAAAATAATTATGAAAAATTGTTGGTGATAGATCCTGCTCAAACATAAGCTATATCTTATGTCTGTTCCACTACCACCAGAGGGTTGCAGGAGATAAAAACTTTCTAAATTTCGATTTCTGTGATACTGAAAAGGCTAGAAACTTTAAATATGGCATGGTAGTTACTTATAAAATATAAATGCCCTCAAAGGAACGTCGAAAATAAATTCGAATTAAAAAAGGGTGAAGCGAAGGGGAGGTGCGAAAAGCCTTCTAAAAAAGTTCTAAATTACGATTCTGTGCAATTTCAGGTAATATAAACCGATTATAAAAGTAATAGTTATGAATAGTTATGAATCAATTCCAAAAGTAATGGTATCAAAATGATGGTGTTAGTCCAACTTAGAACATAGGCTATATCTTATATCGGTGCCACTACCCCAAAGGGGGTGCAGGAGCAAAAAACGTTCTAAAAATGCGATTTTTGCGTTACTGAAGGGCCTAGAAATATGAAATTTGGAATATTAGTTACTTACAAGATATAAATGATGTCTAAGAACAGTTCTTAAAACAATTCGAAATTTAAAAGGGATGAGACTGCACAAAAAAGTGTTCTAAAAAACGTTCTAAATGGTAGTTTCTACATAATATCAGGAAATACCGAACCGATTCCAAAAGTAATGGTATCAAATGATGGTGTTAGTCCAACTTAGAACATAGGCTATATTTTTATGTCGGTGCCACTACCCCAAAGGGGGTGCAGGAGCAAAAAACGTTCTAAAAATGCGATTTTAGCGTTACTGAAGGACCTAGAAATATGAAATTTGGAATATTAGTTACTTATAAGATATAAATGATGTCTAAGAACAGTTCTTAAACAATTCGAAATTTAAAAGGGGTGAAAATGCACAAATAGCGTTCTAAAAAACGGTCTAAATGGTAGTTTCTACATAATCTCAGGAAATACCAAACCGATTTAAAAAATATTGGTGTGAAAATGATAGTGACAACGTTTACTCCAAGATAGGCTATGTTTTATGTCGGTGCCACTACCCCAAAGGGGGTGTAGGAGCAAAAAACGTTCTAAAAATGCGATTTATGTGTTACTGAAGGACCTAGAAATATGAAATTTGAAGTATCAGCTACTTACTAGATATAAAGGATTTCTAAGAACAGTTCTTAAACAATTCGAAATTTAAAAGGGGTGAAAATGCGCAAAAAGCGTTCTAAAAAACGTCCTAAATTGCAATTTCTATGCAATCTCAGGAAATACTGAACCGATTTCAAATATAATGGTGTTAAAATGATGGTGACATATCTTGCTCTAAGATAGGCTATATTTTATATCTGTTTCCACTACCCCAGAGGAGATGCAGGAGCAAAATGAGCGAAAAGCGTTCTAAAAACGTTCTAAATGCCGATTTGTCACCAATATCTCAGGAAAAATCAAACTGATTTCAAAAGTAATGGTAAGAAATTGATGCTGACAGCCTCTACTCTAACATAGATGCTATTTCAAGTTGGTATTACTATCACCTAGACGTTGCAGGAGCAAAAAAGCATTCCAAATTTCGATTTTTGTGATCGGTAGGGGCTAGCAACTTAAAATTAGGCAAGGTACATATTTATTACATATAAATGATCTTTAAGAACAGTTTCGAAAAAATTGGAAATTTAAAAAGGGGTGAAAATGCGCGAAAATCTTTCTAAAAACTTTCTAAATTGCGATTTCTACTCAATCTCAAGAAATTCCAAAGCTATTTCAAAAGTAATGGTTGCAAATCAATGGTGACAGTCTCTGCTATAACGTAAGTTATATTTTATGTTGCTGTCACTACCATCTGAGGGTTGCAAAAGCAAAACATGTTCTAATTTGCGTTTTTTGCATAACTGAATGGTCTAACACTTTGAAGAATGGCATGTTATTTACTTACAAGATGCAACTGCTTTCTATGAACTGTCGAAAGAAAATTTCAAATTTAAAAAGATGAAGTGAGCGAAAAGCGTTATAAATTACAATTTTTATGTAATCTTATCAAATACCAAATCGATTAAAAAAATAATGATAACAAATTGTTGGTGATAGAACCTGCTCAAACATAAGCTATATTTTATGTCTGTGCCACTACCACCAGAGGTTTGCAGTAGCTAAAAGCTTTCTAAATTGCGATTTCTGTGATACTGAAAAGGCTAGAAACTTTAAATATGGCATGATAGTTACTTATAAAATATAAATGCCCTCGAAGGATTGTCAAAAATAAATTCGAATTAAAAAGGGGTGAAGTGAAAGGGAGGTGCGAAAAGCATTCTAAAAAAGTCCTAAATTACGATTTCTACGCAATTTCAGGGAATATAAACCGCTTATAAAAGTAATAGTTGCGAATCAGTGGTAACAGTCTCTGATCCTACACAGGCCATATTTTATGCCGATGATTCTACCATCTTGGGTTCACAGGAACAACAAACGTTCTAAAAAAGGCCTTTAAAAGCTTTCTAAATTACGTTTCTGTGGAATACTTGGAAATAACAAACCGATTTCAAAATTAATGTTGGCAAATTAATGGTGACAGTTGCTATTTCAACATAGCCCTTTATGTTGAGAGAGGTGGTAGGACTTGGAATTTGACATGGTTAATTTTAAGATGTAAGAAGATGGTTTCTAAAAAATTCAAAACTTCAAATGAATACTGAAATGAGCGTATTAATTGGGCATAAATGTTTCAAAATATTTTTAAATTATCATTTATTTAGTTTTGTTTCTTTTTATTAATTTAAGTCTCATTTCTGTCTAATGCAGTGTAATAAGGAAGATTAGTCAAACTGTGTTTTAAATAGTAATTTTTGAATTATTCCTAAAAGTATAATTTCTTTTAATAAAAATTAAACACATAAATATTACTTGGCATATTTCAACTATTACGCGAGCAAAGCCGCGGGGTTTGCTACTTCAATAATAAAGCAACAAAAGAAAATTTAATATTTGAGCCTCCTTCATTGAAAATAAATTTATCTCATTTGTGTTGATGTTGCTTCACAGATGTATTGACATTGGTATTGACCCAATTAACGTTTAAGGAGTTTTGCACGAATGTTTCAAATGTTTCATCGTAAAACATGTTTTACGAGGAACGTAAGTTAAAACAATAAAGTCAGCCAAACTTTTATAAAGTTTGTGAGAATTTCGAAATAAATTTCTAACTGAATTCTTCAAGAATTTTATCTAAATAAGTTGCACAATCTATAACAGGGTGTTGTGGCCATTTCGTTTACCAACATTAAAATCTGGCCTATAATTTCGAAAAATATTCCACAGCTTTAAAAAATTCTAGAAATTGTAATCGTTATTTACAAGAAACGAACATTAAAAGATGCTTGCGCAAAATTTTTATTTTTATCTGTAGTTGTTAATTTTTAAATTTTGACTAATATTTAATGTGAAATTGGTAATCATCCTGACAGAAATTTTGGAAGGGGTCGAACCCTGGTAATCCTCCCATTGGCTACGGCCTTGTATCGCTCATATATCCAACAATACTTATTTTTGTCAATAAATATGCATGTACAAGTAATAGGAAAAGATAATTTTTAAAAAACCCGGTTAAAATAAAAACAGGTTTAAAAGAAACCGTTTTTTTTCTTTTGGTTTAAAAAAAAAATCGTTTCTTTGCCAACCCTGATTAGCGGCATCACTTTACAGTCATTTTAGGGTCCTTAAATTTTAGCAATTGCAGATCCAAGGGAGGGGTGAAAGGGCGATCGCCCCTCCCTTGAGCGATGATAAAAGGTTTACAAATCAACATATTTAAGCCAGTTTTAAGGTTTGTTAATCTTGTAAGTGGTTAAAACGGATACATTTCTCTTTCTTATTCTTTACTGAGTAACAATTCTAAAAAATGACCTATATACCAAACTAGTTGGATGAGCCAATCCCAAAACTTTCTTTTATCTAATGTCAATATTTCATTTTAATTAGAGTAAACATCCTCTAATCCGGCATCCTACGGTCCGGCACGCTGGATAATCCGGTATGACTTTCGAAAAAAAAAAAAGCACTTCTTGTTCAATCCCACCTAGTGTTTATAATAATCCGGTAATAGAACTGGGATGAGAAAAACACATTTCTGCGGATAATTTGCGAAACTGTTGAAAAGAAAAATAATTTTTTATCATCAGAATTAAACACTTTTTCTATTTCAGAAAAGATTGCTGAAGTTGAAACGGAAATTTATATCAGTCTTCAAATAATAAATAATGAATGTGGATAATGAGATTCAAATGTTTGCTTTATTTTTGCGAAAGATAAACAAAATAATATTCATGAATTTTCGGAGAATTACAAATTTATATCGAACAAAACATCGGAATGCGCGATTGATAGACATCGTGCCGGACATAGTATATCGGTATGTGTGTGGGGTCACAACCTGTTACTCCACATCATACGAAATGCCTTCCTAACAAAAGAAGAGAGAAGACTACTACAAAACATTGCTTAAGATGACTTCTACAAGTAGGCCTATAGTGTAGACCTGTAGTGCACATTTTGATTTTATAGTTATGTACATATATCCATGCTGCACTTTACATGTGAGTATTTTTTTTTATTCTGTTCAAGCAGTTTAAAGAATAAAAAGCATGTTTTACTGTCATTTTTTGTTTAATTCTAACTTCGACACGTTTTTCCGACATTCATCCTGTAATCCGGAAAATTTCGTAATCCGGCATGCTTCAAGTCCCGAATGTGTCGGATTAGAGGATGTTTACTGTAGTTTTATTAGTATTTTTATTAGAATTATGCGTAACTTCATACACTTTACGGTGGTACAATATTGAAAATTGCACAAAAATTGCTATTGCAGCGCCCCCTTCCGGCGGAATTTTTCCAAATTTAGGGAGAACCTTCTTGCCATAGCCACAAACATACACAAAAAATTTGGTTCCATTCTATGCATAACTTCATACACTTTTCGATGGTACATATTCAAAATGCACAAAAATCGCTATTACAGCGCCCCCTACCGGCGGATTTTTTCCAAATTAATGGAGGACCTGCTTGCCATAGCCAAAAACTTTAAAAAAAAAATTGGTTCAATTCTATGCATAACATATACAATTTTTGATGGTACAGTGGCGCCACACAAACATACGGACACACGGACAGACAGACATTTTGTACAAACATGTTTTTTGTGACCTCTGACCCCTAAAACGTGTAATTTTGTATATTAAATTTTTTCATACAACTTTTTATTTCCTTCTATCTTCAATAGAAGAAAGTATTGTAATCGAAATTTTTTCCGACTTCCGGTTTTCGACGGATTTACACGTTTTAGGACGGATCTTCAATAGAAGAAAGTATTGTAATCGAAATTTTTTTCGACTTCCGGTTTTCGACGGATTTACACGTTTTAGGGGTCAGAGATCCCCAAAAACATGTTTAGAAAATGCCTGTCTGTCCGTGTGTCTGTCGCCATTGTATCATCGAAAAGTGTATGAAGTTATGCATAGAATTGAATCCAAAATTTAAGTTCTTAGCTATGGCAAGCAGATCCTTCCTTCATTTGGAAAAAATCCGCCGGAAGGGGGAGCTGAAATAGCGATTTATGTGTGATTTTGAATATTGTACCATCGAAAAGTGAATGACTTTTAAGTTGTGTTTAATTGTTAGTTTCTATCTATAAACCTGTTTTGGTGAGTCCTATAGATGCCTATGATGGTTAGAGTTGCAGTAAAGCTATAGATCCTACCTACACAACTTCCAGGATGTGCAATATTTAAACGGAGCTTCTGACTGTAAACTAGTCAATGAAACATCGTCTTCATTTTGAAAGACCTATCCAGTGATATGCCACTCAATAGGGTGCGTAAAAAAAAAAATAGTCTCTGTCGCCATTTTGAATTTGTAAAAACAAAACCTAGCCTATAACCATCGGACCGTTAAGACGAATCGATAGAGACCTCATCCATTAAAATCCATCCGGCCGTTGGGATGTTTCGAGGGTATAAAGAAATCCACATACCCAGATACGCGTGAAACACATAACCCATTTTGGCAGTCGGGTAAAGAGAGTGTAAAAACAAATGTTGATGCCTTATGTTCCTAGGCCAGATATTTTTGTCTATAAAGTATCATGAGATATTAAAGAGGCCTTTAGTTCTTTCAAAGGGTTGCAATATTTATGAAAAAATTGTGTCACTTAACAGATTTCAGCTGGAAGGTAAAATGGGCACACCGAAGGAAGGCTTATCTAAAATTGAAAAACGCCGATTGTCACAATAAAGGGTTAGTTATTGTAGTATTATCTGAATATTATGAGTGGGCAAACAGAAATGCATTTGAAATCTCCGGTGTTACGTTTACTCCCGAAAGATGATTTCTCGAGAAGACCGTGATTACATAACAGAATAGCATTGAGCACATTATGTGAACCAGTGAAAGTGTTGAATAATTGTCTTCCGCATAGGAACAACGATTTTATTTATCTGAGCATGACCTATATACAGTGATGTAGCAATTCAAAAGTTATGGGAGGGTCTCGAGTAATCAGTTTTAAATAAACTAAGTAATTTAGGATTATCAATAACCAAGAGAGGAGTGCGAGGCTTTTGATTTCACTGCAATCTTTGAGATCATTTGCTCATACGTTTTTAGGTGCGTTCGAATTAATATACGTGGGTGGTTCAATAATTATTGTCCATGATGTATATAAAATATTTGTACTGCGATGGTTGATGTGGAATATCGATGTCTAATCTCTTAAATGCCTATATGCTAAATTTCAGAACCGTAGCTGCTATATTAAAATTGTTTTGGAGGGGGGGGGGGGGGGGAAGCTTTAAAGACCTATTTTTGGGGGAGTTCTTAAGAAGAGAGCTGAGGGTGAAATGCTGGTTCGGAGCTTATGAGGCTACATTTGGATAGTGGATGAGATGTGGCTACATCACTATGATCCCAAGTCGAAACGACAGTAGTTACGTCTTATCCACTGTCACAAATCTAGCCCCATAAGCTAAAAATCAGCCTTTCACCCCCCCCCCTTTCACTCCTCCCTCCAAACCTATGTGAATATAGCAGCTACGGTTCTGAAATTGAGCACATAGGCATCTAAGACATTAGGCTTCGATAGTCCACAACAACCATCGCAGTACAAATATTTTATATACACTAGGGACAATAATTATTGAACCATCCTCGTAAATACGTAGCACCTATAATCGTCGTCTGATCCGTCCGTCTGTCTGTCTTTCCGTCCGTCCGTCTGTCTGTCTGTCCGTCTGTCCGCATATAACAGCGAAAAAACTACCCAAACAAATGGTTCGAAATTTAATATATATAATCGCTGCAGAGTCATTTCAAATTTTATGAAAATTGAATTAAAACTTAAAAAGATATTAATAAAAGTTTCTTCATTCTATTAAATCCTATCATACATAATTAATTCAATGATATCCCATGATATGTAGGTTGCCATGGGGATGACGTCCTATTTAAGATGGAATCTTATTATTTCCGTGTTACTGAATTTAACATTATATAATCGTAATAAATTTTGTATTCATGCATTTTTGAATAAGAGCACAACAGCTATTGCACCAAGATCTGAATAGTTATAAAACTAGTTATAGTACGAACGCACCTCATTTGCCACGTTTGACATACAATTTCTGACTTGTTTGATTAATTTTTAACTAGACGGTTCTACCCGGTCTGCCTGAGTTTATAGTACATTTGGGACCTTCCATCTTACAGAATAAGATTGCGTGAAGTATTGTAGGACAAGATTCTACCATAAAAAAAACTAGTCGGATATGGCAATCCCAAAACTTTCTTCTATCTCATACATGTTAATATTTTCTGAAAAATGCAGCCGGTTAGATGATTTACACCAAATCTTATCAGCAACAACTTATGTCAACTTCTAATAGTCCAGGCAATAGAGACCGTACAGGGGCTCTACCTAGCAAAATTCATGGTAGTTCTGGAAAATGGCTTGCTATATGTTTTTTGGGTCGCTGAATCCGAATTTTTAACTTCCCACCAAAATTTCCCCCGGCAACACCCCAAAATTTTGGTAAAATGCCCCCCAAAAAAGGTTTTTAATAAAAAAATCAAATTTTTTATTATTTTAGGGGAAAAGTAGCTAGAAATTCAGAAAGTAGACAAAATTTGCAACAAATTAGATATATCACATTATGACTTAGGATGAAGGGGAAGGGGAGATCTGCCTCGGAACATGCGCGCGGTGCTGCGTGACTAAGTTGCGCAATTCCACTTAACCACTCACACGTTTACATTCGCCCTCCCATCTCCCCTCCGAACTTTCTCTATAAGGTTTACTTTAAGTTTTTGGGTCGCTAAATCCGAATTTTTAACTTCCCCCCAAAATCTCCCCCCCAAATAGTTGTTTTTAACTTAAATTTCTTATTGTTTTATGGGAAAAGTATTGCGAAATTCAGAAACTATACAAAATTTGCAACAAATAGGATATATGACATTATGACGTAGGATGAACGGGGAGGGGGAGGGCTGCCTCTGAACATGCACTGCGGCGTTACGTGCACTAAGTTATCTCCAGGCAATAGGGGATTTTACCTGGAAAATTAATACTAGTTCTGGATTTCGACTCACTTTATGTTTTTGGGGTCGCTGAATGCGAATTTGTAACTTCTCACCAAAATTTCACCCGGCAACCCCCCAAAAAATTGATTTTTTGAAAAAATTTGGTTTTTGAGAAAAGCGCGCGGGGAATGTTCCGAGGCAGCCCCCTCTCTCCCCGTTTATCCTACGTCATAATGTCATGTATCCTATTTGTTGCAAATTTTGTCTAGTTTCTAAATTTCGTAATGCTTTTCCCCTAAAACAATAAGAAATTTAAGTTAATAACAACTATTTGAGGGGGGTGGAATTTTGGGGGTAAGTTAAAAATTCGGATTCAGCGACCCAAAAAACTTAAAGTAAACCTTATAAGGAAAGTTCGGAGGGGAGATGGGAGGGCGAATGTAAACGTGTGATTAAGTGGAATTGCGCAACTTAGTACACGCAGCACCGCGCGCATGTTCCGAGGCAGATCCGCCCTTTCCTTTCATCCTAAGTCATAATGTCATATATCTAATTTGTTTCAAATTTTGTCTACTTTCTGAATTTCTAGCTACTTTTCCCCTAAAATAATAAAAAATTTGATTTTTTTAATAAAAACCTTTCTTGGGGGGCTTTTTACCAAAATTTGGGGCGGTTGCAGGGGGAAATTTTGGTGGTAAGTTACAAATTCGGATTCAGCGACCCAAAAAACATAAAGTAAGCCGATTTCTAGAACTACCATTAATTTTGCTAGGTAAAATTCCCTATTGCCTGAACTATAATTGAATCTGAAGTTTCGGGAAAATCCGTGCATTAGTTTTTCAGTAGAGCTATGGCGGAAATCGTACAAAATTCTGCATAGCAGCGCCGCTTGTTGGGCGATATATAACAAAACCTAATAAGCAACAACTTAAGCCGACTTGATAACTGAATCTGAAGTTTGATTAAAAAAAGTGCACTCCTTCTTGAGATAAAACTATTGCGGGAATCAGGAAAAATGCAGCATAGTAGCGCCACCTGTTGGGCGATTTACACCAAAACATAGTCAGCGCCAACTCATATAAAATACTAACTGAATCTGAAGTTTGAGGAAAATCCACGCATTAGTTCTTGAGATAGAGACATTGCGGATATCAGGGAAAATGATGTATAGCATCGCTACCTGTTGAGTGATTTACACCAAAACATAGTAAACACCAACTCATATCAGAAACTAACTGAATCTGAAGTTTCATGAAAATCCGTGCATTAGTTCTTTAGATAGAGCCATTGCGCAAATCTTAAAAAATGCAATATAGCAGCGCCATCTGTTGTGCGATTTACACCAAAACTAATCAGCAGCAATTTATATCAGAGACTAACTGAATATAAATTTTTATTGAATTCCGTGCATTGGTTCTTGAGATACAGCGCCCACAAAATTTGTGTCACACACAGACACACAGACAGGCATACTCACAGACAGACATTTTCTAAAAACATGTTTTTCGGGATCTCTGTCCCCTAAAACGTGTAAATTCTTCGAAAACCGGAATTCGAAAATTTTTACGTATCCAATACTTTCTTCTTGAACGAAAGAAAACTTGAACGAATAAAAGAAAGTAACAAGAACGAAAAATCATGCTTCAAGCATAGATAATAAAACACTTTCCAACACATCTATAAAACTGTAACGAAACTTCACCGTTAAATAAGGTGTCAGAAGATGTGTGAGCGTAAACAGATTAGAAAACATAAAGGATGATTCATAAAAAGATCAAAACAGTAGGATATTTCCTTAAATATTGCCCCTAGACATATACTTCCAATTGCAAAGTGTCATAAAAAATGGTGCAAAATTTAAATACATAAGTTGCAACTCCATGGAGGGTCTATTTGAAAAAAAAAAAAAAACTAAATTTTTATACGGCCCCTGTAGAGTAAAATTTCCTTTTAGGAAATTTTTCCTTATCCATTCTTGAATTAAACACAGAAAAATTCATCTCGATTTCTGCAAAACTCGCAGAGATGTTAAAATCCGAAATTCGTGACTTACACCATATACCCATGCCTCTGAGCGACGAGTTATCGGCTCATTTTGAATGCAAGATAGGAATCATCCACAAATTGTACGTTATTAAAAGTCGATTTAAGACAGTGCCTCTCCTTTGGACATAACATAGCTGCGTATATAGATTTTACGTTATATCTGCTTTCAAAACATGCTGGAGGCCTGCACGGTCGAAATGCCTAGGCCTAGCCCCGAGTCGGTCCATAGAAAAAAAAGTTCGGGCCGTCCTGGAAAAAAGTTAAAATCTTAGCCCGAGCCCGGCCCAACCTGACTGAATTTCTACAAAGCATAGTTTTTTTTACGTCGATATTGTTAAAAATTGTTTCGTATGGAGGAGTTCTGACCAAAAATATTTATCATAGCTTTTCTTTTTTCCCGTTTATAATCTTCATTTTTAAAGAAGCGCCAAAGACTGTGATATTTATTTTTCTAATGAATCTCTATTTGTATGTAAATGTTTCACTTATCATTCAATTTCATTAATCCATATTCCATGTATTGGAGACTTTGAAAAATGCTATACATCTTCTATATATCTTCTAAGACGGAATCACATAGGGAAGAAAAAAATGCGGTATAGACAAGTTCCCTTCTTATGAGGTGTAAATGTAGTCTATTCTTTTCTCAGGTATTATTATATCCATTTTGCATGGATCAACACATTTTTACGTTTAAGACAGGATTCCGTCATAGGCAGGTTCTTTTTCACTGTATTTTTCTGCATTTTAATTTTTTTGCCTTTAAATCTACTATCCTTTAAAAAAAGAAATTTTAAAGTTTAATTGTAAAATAATGGCTATTTAAAAATCTATGCATTTTTTGTAAAAATTTTTGGGCTGAGCCAAATTTTATTCATTTTTGCACGGATCAGGTCAGTCAGAGAAAATGATTTTAATACGGTTTGGGTCGAAACCGGGACTGAAAATTTCGGCTCGTGCAGACTAGGGAAGAAGGAAGGTCCCAATTCAGTATGAAAAAATACGTTAGGCCCGGCCTGGCCGAGCCTACAGGAAAGAGTAAGGTCTGAGCCTGGCTTGGCCCCAGAATACACACTTTTTTATGTATTCTGGGCCCTGTAAATGAATAATAAATGCTTTGCACTCTTTATTCTACAGGCAACATGCTTTAATGTAATTCGCAAATGCATGTCAATATCATTATGTTTGAAATAGTGTAACGTTATCAAATTGCACATGAAGTGATTTTTTTCCGTTGGCCGTAATGTAAGGGAATACCTTTGAGTGTCCCTATAAATGAACTATACATTCTACATACTCATTTTCAATAGCGATCGTGCTATAGTAAGCGTCAATAACTTACGAAAATTTCAGGGCAATCCGATTATATTTACGCAAGTTAGAGACGGCCAGACAGAAAGTCATAAAACCTTTTTAACTTTGTTGTATATCGGGAGACGACTGCACAAATCATCACCTCATCGAGTTGACAGCTGAAACTGTAGGATCAGTTAAAATTCGATTCGTATACTAAAATGAAGTTGGTCAGCCTAATCATATCTTGGTGGAAAACACTTGGAAACCCGATTTTAGTGGTGAGACTAGTAGGTTAACCAATGTGTTTTCCTGCTGCTAGTCCTCCATATTTCGTACCGTTGGGTACAGGAAAACACAATGATAAACTTACCGATCAACCACTAAAATCGGGCCTGCAAGTTTCCACCAAGATATGAATTGGCAGACCAGTTGCATTTTAATATGCTAATCAATTTCTGTCTAATCCTGAATTTCAACTTCCAACTCGATGAGGTGATGATCTGTGCAGAACCCTCCCGGTCTTTTGGAAAGTGTTAAAAAAGAAGAGAAAAAATTGGACTTTATCTAAAATTGGATAAACAATGACGAAATCACAAAATGTTCTTCTATATAAATCAAATAAATGATTTAAATAGTACAAGAAATTACAACGATTTAGCAAAAAATAGGCTTCTGCGCAATGTATTTCCATATTCGGGATGCTAAGCTTAAAATTTAGTTGAATTCTGTGTATTTAAACTGGGGATAAAAGCATCACATATTTCGAGCAAATCAAAGAATTTTGGCACTTAGATGACCGTAACTAAAATTGAATGATAATCTATTTCTATCATGAGTATTTTAAATTTTTTGTTTCATAGACTTCTGCGTACATAAACTGGAGATATAAGCATCACGTAAATCGAACAAATCGTCGTTTAGCGGCAATCCGCTTGGGAGATTTTGCCCAAAAACTAATCAGCACGAGTTTACATAAGAATACTTCATATGAAATTGAATGATAATCTATTTCTATCATGAGGATTCTAAATTTGATGTTTCCTAGACTTCTACGTACATAAACTGGAAATAGAAGCATCGCATAAATCGAACAATTTGCCGTTTTGCAGCACCCCCGCTTGTGAGATTTTGCCAAAAAACTAATCAGCACCATAGAATGTTGGAGATCCACTTCTGTTCAGAATCGTCTCAACCAACCAATTTTTGTATCCTGTACGTCACCACCCGAGTCAGTACGTAAAATTTTCCATGTCTTTTACCTTGTATCTAAATGTCACATGAATGATCAAATGGTATTCAACGATAATCGTTATGAACTAGTTAAAAATACATGCAATGCACTGTGGGTGATTTATCGATTCTAGCTGACCAAAAGTCGATTTTTAAAAGTTTATCCTAGCGTAATTTATTTTTTGCCTGTTATAGCTAAATAGTTAGGGCATATTACTATTGAATATGATGCGCCATTCATCTATCATATACAGGGGCACACAAAATAAATCAGTTATATTTTTCTTTGTATGAACAATTATTAAGGGCAGTCCGTTTTCAGTTGTGGAACACTTTTTTAAATTATAAAAATTGCATACTATTTAGTGTGTATAAATTCTATAAATCATATACAGGGTGGAACAAAACATCTGAAGTACATTTCCGTTTATGGAAATTGCTGACGAAGAATTTACAACTGTGTTCACTAACTGTTCTAAATTTTAGCAATTATATTTATTGTGAATGATATGCTTAATCTATAGTTCATATACAGGGATGTACACAAATTTTAGCTATTTTTTCGACTTTTGTTGAAATTCTGTTTTCAAACGTGCTATATGTTTTACAAATTATTACTTAGACATTTTTTTTCACTTTATTAAGCTATGAAGTTTTATTATAGTGGCCCGAATGCGTTGAAAAACGTTTCATAATATGATTGACGCAGGATTTTACGTTCTTTTTGATAATTTTAATGATACTTTCTTAACGGTATGGAAGCTAAAGTAATAAAACTATTTTTGTATTATTATAACAAATCCTAAAATTTATTTTTCTAAAATTTAAGATACGGGTCAAACATTTAACAGCTTTAATGAAAATTGCTGTGTCGTATATTCTGTTGTATATTTATATTTATCTCTGCACAGAGGAACCCTATGTAAAGAATGGGAATCATATCATGAGAAAATGCCTACATTATGTTTTGCATTGTATCAAATCTGAATTTGGAGAATTTGTCTGGATCAACTTTGTAACCACTCGAAATTTGCAGCCAATTAATATATTTTTAATCATTCTGTCCTGAGATATCTACTCTACATACAACTGGCAATGTTTGTCCAATTTTGGTCATAAATTTAAACATTTCGATCTTTGCAAAACTTCATGTGCTTTTCATTGTAATTTTCCTCTATAAACAAAATATTTTCAACCAAATTGACATTTTCATTAAATTTTAAATCTTGTTGCCGTTGCATAATGGTGCAAAAGTTTATTTATATGACTAATTTAAATTCTGCTGTCTTTGATAAAAAGAAAATGGTACTTGAACTAAAATTAAAAAAAAATTATTTAGACTTAATAAGCTAAAAACAATTCTAAAAACTAGGAGGGCACCTAAGGGCAGACAAATTAAATTGGAACGAAAAGGTAATAATCTAAACTGTTAAATCATATAAAAAATTGAGCTTAATCGTGCTTTATCATATAACTTTTTCTACATTAAAACTGAAAGATAGTAAAAAAATACAGAGTTTTTTGCGACATTAAATATGAAATCACAGCTGATATGTGCAAACTTTATGCATATAAATCCGATAAAATAAAGTCCATGTTTTGTTTGGAAGCGTCCATAATCGAGCAGTATAATTTATTCTGCTTCAAGTAACAGATTAAAGAACTATACTCAAATTGATTGATTCATTCCCAACTAAGGCTGGGATTAAGGTGCCTCGCTCGACCGTATCTTACGCTCGATCGTAGGATAGGCGTTCCTGCGATCTTTCGTAACTTAGTATTACTACAGCGTCTAGAATACCTAGTGTGGAAATATGCTATCCAAACCATAGATTAACATCCAAGATCGGACATTCCCATAGAGCGTAATGGTAATGCGATTGCGATCGTAGCGCCCTTAGTGACAATGGGGAAGAAACTCCCCATCCTTGTAGTATGCTTATTATTGAGTATCTACCGCATTGTGATCTTTCTTTTCTTAATGTTGCATGTTTACGTTTTCGATAGAATCTTACACCGATACATGAACATAGAATAGACATTCTATTTTATATATCCATATATGTTTGTTTATTTTTTTACATGATTAGTGAACGGTTTTAAGTGCAACGAATATTAGGTAAAAATTTCGTCTTGAATGCTATATATCAAAAGTGTAATATAAAAATATACGAAATGTTGAACTCTACAAGACCCAGAAAATTTCATAATTATTCCCCTTTGGCAGGAAAATTTTTATAGCCCGTGTTTTATAAATTTATGAAGTTTAACGTATTAAACAATCGTTACAATAATCTTTTAAAATTTATGCATTTTCACTTCCTTACAGATAAAATAAAAATATTGTTTTTAATGTAAATAACGTACAATCAATTCAATAATGTTTATAATATTAACATATAAGAAATAATAATAATAATATTACAGATAGGGAAAAATTCCTTTCGACAAATTTTTTGAATTGTATAAATCTAAAAGTTAAAAATAAATAGAGGTACAGACATTACACTCAATAAACTTTTATTCGATATGAATAAATTGACACAATACCTGAATTTATTTTTCTACAATTTAATCTTATAAACTTATATATTTGCATTCTTAACAGAATTTTCTGGCGGCTTTCTTTTATATTATTAGTCTAATTATCATTTTGTAAGTTAAAAATAAACAATACAAGTACTGTAAAAAAAAAGCAGCTAAATAAATATCTATGATCCAAACAACGCTAAAAATTTGTATCCTTTAAATGTGCGACGATACTGCTAAAATCCTAAGTGTCGATCGTAGCGACATGTGTGGGATTTTCGTATTACACTGGAAAATATCCTGCAGATGTCGCTGCGATCTGTATATTTCAGCAGCATCGTTGCACATTTCAGGGATACAATATTTTAGCATTTTTTAAAGTATTACAGGGACATAGATTAAGGACCAAGATGGGACATTTACGGCAAAATCTGTAATAGCAACCGTACTAGCGTCAGTATCGGCAAGAGGGAAGAACTAACAAACCTCCGAAATTTACCTATGTTGAAGAAATATGTTTACCCTCTATGCCTTGAATATCTATTCGTTCCTAAAACGAAGCAGGTGTCAGAAGATATTCTATTCATGCTTGCTTTATTTATTTAGCTGCTTTTTTTTTTTACCGTACTTGTATGGTTCATTTTTAACTTACAAAATGATAATTAGACTAATAATATAAAAGAAAGCCGCCAGAAAAAATTCTGTTAAGAATGCAAATATGTAAGTTTATAAGATTAAATTGTAAAAAAACAAATTCAGGTATTATGTCAATTTATTCATATCGAATAAAAGTTTATTGAGTGTAATGTCAGTACCTCTATTTATTTTTAACTTTTAGATTTATACAATTCAAAAAATTTGTCGAAAGGAATTTTTCCCTATCTGTAATATTATTATTATTATTTCTTATATGTTAATATTATAAACATTATTGAATTGATTGTAAGTTATTTACATTAAAAACAATATTTTTATTTTATCTGTAAGTAAGTGAAAATGCATAAATTTTAAAAGATTATTGTAACGATTGTTTAATACGTTAAACTTCATACATTTATAAAACATGGGCTATAAAAATTTTCCTGCCAAAGGGGAATAATTATGAAATTTTCTGGGTCTTGTAGAGTTCAACATTTCGTATATTTTTATATTACACTTTTGATATATAGCATTCAAGACGAAATTTTTACCTAATATTCGTTGCACTTAAAACCGTTAACTAATCATGTAAAAAAAAAAAAAAAAAAACATATATGGATATATAAAATAGAATGTCTATTCTATGTTCATATATCGGTGTAAGATTCTATCGAAAACGTAAACATGCAACATTAAAAAAAGAAAGATCACAATACGGTAGATACTCAATAATAAGCATACTACAAGGATGGGGAGTTCCTTCCCCATTGTCACTAAGGGCGCTACGATCGCAATCGCATTACCATTACGTAGGGCTCCTATAGACGGGTTGCACATGACGTCACATGTTTGAAATCGCTTCCTGTGGCGCCCAAATATAAGGCGAATTTGGTGCTCTCCATTTGATTTTTTAGACTTATTTGCACTATAATAATTAAAATAAGGAAGCTCTAAATTAAAGAGAAAGATAACACGTGCTTTTAACGGCAAACGGGGAGTTCTGTGCTCCACGTGTGTGCTCCAAAAGCTATAGTATCAGTCGTTGCTAATAGCAACGTGACGTCAATGCAAGGGGTCTATAATACAGGCTGAATCGTCAAGAATTTTGTTTCCCACTTTGACCAATGAGTGATTGTTGCACACGCGGCGTGGCCAATCGTTTTTCTCCTACCGGCAATTAAATGGCGGCGTGAGTCAGCCCGTATTATAGGAGCCTTACCATTACGCTCTATGGGAATGTCCGATCTTGGATGTTAATTTATGTTACAGGGATAGCCAATTTCCACACATATATTCTAGGCGCTTTAGTATTACGACAGCGCCTAGTGTGGAAATCATGAACATAGAATAGAGAAGGACTTCTCACGAAATAGGTTTTAGAAGAAGAAAAACGAAAATTTGTCTAATAGATGGCGCTGTGTCGCACGGTTGTACTCGGTGAAAATATCCTGCAGATGTCGCTGCGATCTTCATATTTCAGCAGCATCGTTGCACACTTAAGGGATACAATATTTTAGCGCTTTTTTAAGTATTACAGGGATAGCCGATTTCCACAGTATATATTCTAGGCGCTGTAGTATTACGGTGCCACGGCGTAAGACATCTTGCAGTCAGCCAATGAGAGGACGCTGTTACATTTGTAGTGGTTGCGCGCGCATCCACTTACGCTTAAACTTACGACAGCTTGAAAGCTCTCGTAAGATCGCGAGGCACTGTAATTATAGCGCCTAGAATATAAAGTGTTGAAATCGGCTATCCCTGTAATACTTAAAAATGCGCTAAAATATTGTATCCCTTAAATGTGCAATGATACTGCTGCAATATGCAGATCGCAGCGACATCTGCAGGATATTTTCTACAAAAGCAAGAAATTGCTAGTACAGCGTCTAGAATACCTAGTGTGGAAATATGCTATCCAAATAGTGCTAAAAATTTGTATCCCTTAAATGTGCGACGATACTGCTAAAATTTCAAGTGTCGATCGTAGCGACATCTGCGGGATTTTCGTATTACTAGTATTACATTGTATAGACTAGCAATTTCTTGCAGTTGTAGAAAATATCCTGCAGATGTCGCTGCAATCAGCATATTGCAGCAGTATCATTGTACATTTAAGGGATATAATATTTTAGCACTTTTTAAGCATTACAGGGATAGCCGATTTCAACACTATAGGCGCTATAATTGCTAGTCTATACAATGTAATACTAGTATACGAAAATCCCGCAGATGTCGCTGCGATCGACACTTGAAATTTTAGCAGGATCGTCGCACATTTAAGCGATACAAATTTTTAGCACTGTTTGGATAGCATATTTCCACACTACGTATTCTAATTCGCTTTGTTCAGTTGTTGTAAAGTCAGCTACAGCGCCTAGAAGATACAGTGTGGAAAACGGCTATTCCTATAATGCTTTAAAAAGTGCTAAAAACGTGTATACCATAAATCTCCAACAATGCTCAGCGGCAATATGCTGATACGAGCGCCATCTCGTAACTCTTTTCAATATAAACCCTGTGTTTTCAAAAATTATAGAATGTTAAATATCGGAAACTATAAATATAAGATATTTTAGTGTGTTATAAGCTAATTTAGTTAAGGAATGACGTGAAATAGGTTAAAGAGTCTCTTTTAGAATGACTATCGTTTTTAAATCACTACGACGGCGCTACGATCCATAGATTAACATCCAAGATCGGACATTCCCATAGAGCGTAATGGTAATGCGATTGCGATCGTAGCGCCCTTAGTGACAATGGGGAAGAAACCCCCCCATCCTTGTACTATGCTTATTATTGAGTATCTACCTTAATGTGATCTTTCTTTTTTTAATGTTGCATGTTTACGTTTTCGATAGAAGCTTACACCGATACATGAACATAGAATAGACATTCTATTTTATACGATTTTATATATCTAAATAATATCTATTCTATGTTCATGCACGGATATATGTTTTTTTTTTTTTTTCATGATTAGTGAACGGTTTTAAGTGCAACGAATACTAGGTAAAAATTTCGTCTTGAATGCTATATATCAAAAGCAATGGTGTAACATAAAAATTTACGAAATGTTCAACTCTAAAAGTCCGGAAAATTTCATAATTATTCCCCTTTGGCAGGAAAATTTTTATAGCCTGTGTTTTATAAATTTATGAAGTTTAACGTATTAAACAATCGTTACAATAATCTTTTAAAATTTATGCATTTTCACTTCCTTACAGATAAAATAAAAATATTGTTTTTAATGTAAATAACGTACAATCAATTCAATAATGTTTATAATATTAACATATAAGAAATAATAATAATAATAATACAGATAGGGAAAAATTCCTTTCGACAAATTTTTAGAATTGTATAAATCTAAAAGTTAAAAATAAATAGAGGTACTGACATTACACTTAATAAAATTTTATTCGATATGAATAAATTGACACAATACCTGAATTTGATTTTTTACAATTTAATCTTATAAACTTACATATTTGCATTCTTAACAGAATTTTCTGGCGGCTTTCTTTTGTATTATTAGTCTAATTATCATTTTGTAAGTTAAAAACGAACAATACAAGTACGGTAAGGAAAAAAAAAAGCAGCTAAATAAATAAAGCAAGCATGAATAGAATATCGTCTGACACCTGCTTCGTTTTAGGAACAAAAAGATATTCAAACCATAGAGGATATACATATTTCTTCAACATAGGTAAATTTCGGAGGTTTGTTAGTTCTTCCCTCAGAGTAAAGATCTATGGTTCTTCCCCTCGTTCTTCCCCCTCTCGTTCCCCCTTGTCGATAGTGACGCTAGTACTGTTGCCATTACAGATTTTGCCGTAAGTGTCCCATCTTGGTCCTTAATCTATGCTAACACACTGTATATTCTGCATAATTTTTTATTCCAAGGGAGTTCGTCGTTCCGAGCCGAAGCTCGCAATCTTATTGGTTGTTGGTTGCCAGTGTCCAGCATGTTGTTCAACTAGTTTTGGCGACTTTGCACTTGTTTTGAGAAACTACATTACAAACAAAATAAAGCAAAAATGCGTTTTTTATAGCATAATGGTAATCTGTTGAATGTTATTCAATGCATTTTGTATAATTATAAATAATGATTTAGAAATACGTCTCTTCAATACATTTTTAATTAATTTTTTGAATTTTTATATCCAAGTATATACTTAATATTAATTTTTGTTTATTAAATAAAGACGAATGAAAGATTTCTTTTTTCTTTTTCTTAAAAAAAAAAATCGCTCTTTGTAATAAAATTATTTATTTAATTTCCTTTTAATGAATGTACTTACTTAGGCAATATTGGGTTAATTTGGTTTTAGAAGGATGCTATTTAATGTATTTTGTATATTTTTAAATACAAATTTAGTAATATTTGCCTTCAGTTTATTATTATTATTAATTTTCTTAAACGTTATATATTTTGTAACTAAGTATACCTAAATTTTGTTATTATTTATTAAATATTTTCTTCTAATACAAATGTATATTATACAAATTTGATATTATATTTGTAAATGCAGATTATTTATAACTAATTGCACAGAATATTTGTTTCTGCTTTTATATTATTATTATTATATTATTTAATATATCTTAATCAACATTAATTTATTAATAAAAATTATTACTATGTATTTATTATATTGATTTAATAAATATTATTATTAAATATTAATAATTATAAAATGTTCATGTACTTTTTTTTTTATTATTTATATTATACAATTAGATTAGACTATTTTAAATAAATAATAAATCTTTAGACTGAATGCTGTTAATCCTAAATATTTGGGTTTTTCTTTACGTTGGTTTTTAAATTTGACGTATTCATTACAAAATATTTTTACACATAATCAACAACTTTATTTTTTCTCGTTTTTCCACTTTGTATTAATAATGATTGTTCAAAGTATATAACTTCTTCCAGAAAAAAAAAATATATAGTAACTGTGCCGCTATATTTTATAATGATTGTTTGTCAAATGAAAGACAGAACTCCCCCCCCCCCCCCCCCCCGCACACACATTCATACACACATACATACCAAATTAATGCTACCTCGAAACTGTAATTTATTTGCACCAGAAACTAACATTACACACTAATGTGTAAAATTTCAACTAAAATGACATTTAAGTAGCAAAGACAAAAATAAATAAAAAATAAAGACAAGTAATTTTTTTCCTTTTTTGGTTCCATGTAATGTATAATTTTGAACTATATTCTATAAAGGTATAAGAGCATACAGTTACAAATTCATGGGATTGTTAGGGAATCCAACCTCTTCTTCACCCCCCCCCCCTCCCGGATTTTGGATTTTAAGGTTTTTTATGGATTAAAACTGCAAATTCTTTCTGGAACTGCAGCTTGAAAAATAAAATATATGTAGTTTCTTTTTTGTTTATCACAAATAGCATTTAAAAAAGATATAAATAATATACTTATATTAATATTATTATATAATAATTAATAAATTATATAATATAAAAATGTTATTTATATTTTAAAAAATTATATACATATTTTAATATAAATAATATAATATAATTATATAAATGTTATTGTATAATTATATAATATAATTAATTAATTAATAATAATGATAATTAATTTTATATTATAATATATCATATTAATAATTATATAATAATATTATATTATTTATATTAAAAAAAATATTACAATATTTTTGATATAAATAGTAATATTCTCCCTGGAACTGCAGCTTGAAAAATCAAATGTATATATAGTGACAATCACAAATGACAATTTTTAAAGAATATAAATAATACAATTTTATTAATATTATTATATAATTATATTATATTATATAATAATTAATACTAATAATAGTTATATTAATATTATTACATAATTCTATTATATAATAATTAATTAATAATATTAATTATTTTAATATTATTAATTATATTTAAAAAAATTATAATTTTAAAATATAAATATTAATATTCTCCTCTAATTGCAGCTTTATAAACAAAATGCATATAGTTTTAATCACAAATGATAATTTTTTTAAATATAAATAATATTATTAAATAAATATTATCACATAATTATATTATATAATAATGGATTAATTAATAATATTATGTTAATAATTAAATATTAAAAAATATTTTTTATAACTTAATTAACCATTGAAAAATTTAAACAACTTCCCGCATGCTTGGATTCGAACTCAAGTACTCAGATTTACAGACAAACGTCATACCTCAACGCTAGTATGCATTCAAACCGTTTCAGCTTAAAATAGAATTCATACAAAACCCTCAGAAGTACTCTTCGCCAAATGTTATTATCGCCAATATAGACTATGACACTGCCAAAAGCAAGAACCAATGAGGTTACGAGCTACAGTTCCGATCGACGAACTCCCTTGGAAAAAAAAATTATGCGTATATTCTAGGCGCTTTAAGTCAGCTATGCTCTCTAATCACCCACCGTGCAATGTAAAGTGATTGCAGGTGATTTTCCTACAGACAGAACTTATACTTCTTTCCACCAGAAAGTGTCCGTTTATCGACTATTGCGTCCTCTTTTGAACATTTTTGTAATTTGCTTTGTTTCTAATATTTCTTATATGGAATTTCTATGTTGTGTGTTGTAGTACAAGACTTCGCTAGTATTATTTAACAAGAAGGTTAGGTGATGTTAGATTTATCTATGACGTACTAATTTGAAAAATTGTTATTTATTAAACGTTAACTTAAGATTATTAATTAATTGTGCTGTTTATAAATTTTTGCATTTGAATTTGGTGGTTTTATTTAAGACGCTTTTTCTTACTGAATTCGATTTAGTGTTCCAGGTAAGCCTTATAAATGGCCATCAACTTTCGTGGTTTATTTCAATTAAAAATCGATCTGTAAATAATGTATGATGATTAATACTTAGTTTAAAATGTGTTGTATATGTCTATGTTTAGTGATATAATTTTTCATTATCTATCTTTATCTTTTGTAAATTATTTATTGAATTTGTATGTTCTATTTACTTTTTAATTTTATGAAATATAAACGTCAGTTTTACAGTATATTTCATTCATAGTGTATGTTCCTTAATACAAAATTATAATTACTCATAAACACGCTAGTAACAACAACAACAAAATCTAAACCATATCGATCGCTGTAATATCATTAATACCTCACTGTATTTATTACTGACTATATTATTTATAGGATAAATGTATCAGTAATGGACACCCTACGAAGTTTTTGGTTTATAAAAAAGTAACCAATAAAAATTCAACTTTTATTTTTTTTTTCATATCTTTCCCATGCATGTTTTATAATCTGGGTTATTGTTTACAACCTTAAGCAACCGCCAAGAAAAATAAAATAATATTTCTGAGTTTCTAAGAGCTGGTTTTACTTAATGTGTATCTTCTTGAAAAAATTGCATGTTTTTGTTCGTATAGTAACGAAAAACTTTGAATTTTATGTATACTACTTATGGCCATTTACAAAATTTCATTTATGTTTAAAATTTTAGGACCAGTGCCCATCATTGGAATGCTTAATTATTCAATTTCCAATAACGGACGTTCCATATGGCTGTTACTGAAAGTCTAATTTCAATAATGGTTTCATAGTGCATAAAATCTTTTGATTTAACTGAAAAGCTAAGTAATCAATTTTAAAATTGAACTTACCGGAATGTAATAAGAACATTTTTTAACAGCTGTTCTTTGTTAATTTCATGTCGCTAATAAAGTTTTTGATATTAAACCAGATTAATTTGTTTTAAACTCTGTCTTGAATATTTTTATTTTATAATATGGCAATCAATCAAACCGATTGGGAAACAAAGAATAATGTTCATGGGCATATGAAAAAGGAGTGGCTCGTGGAGCTCAAGCCCTCCCCATTTGACTAAAGGCAATTTTTTAACTCTTGTTAAAAATCTACTACTTCCTGTCTTAGTGTTTGATTATTAGGGACAACTTGTAAATCTGCAATTCTGGGGCCTCAAACATCAGTACTGTAGTTTTATTTTGAAAGAATTTTATTTAGTATATAGTATTTAAAATTAATCAACCTGCAGTTTCATTGCTTTCATATTTGTATTGTTAATTACTACAAGTAATTTAGTTTCAGGAAATTTAACTCTTAAGAATTATTACATTCTTATTTATTTTTACTAGCCACTCTAAACCCTGTATTGTCTTAATATTTTGATTACTGTAATTATCTGAAATTCAGTATTCTGAATCTTCTATCTAAAATAATTAAAATATTGATCTTGTGATAAAGACAAGAATTAATTTAACAATAATTTATTTTCAAATATTTTAGAAATTGTTGATTATCCTAATTGTTAAATTTATTTGAAAATGACTATTTTATTTCGTTAGTTTGCTTTCATTAAGTTTTGGTTCTAAATACAATCATAAAATAATTAGGGTAGATGTGCCAGTAATGGACCCCCTTCAATGTTTTTGATTTAATAAAAAAAAAAAAAACAATAAAAATTTAGCTTTTATTATTATTTTTCCTAACTCCTCCTTGCTTGTTTTATAATCTGGGTTATTGTTAACACTCTTAATCAAAGCAATCAGGAAGCAGAAAATAATGTATCGGAGTTCCACTGTTTTTCTGTAAAAATCTTAATGAACATGCTAAGAACTGGCTTCACATAATAAATTTATATATTCTTTATTTTCTTTCAAAATGTGCATGTTTTTGGTTTGGTAGTTATAGAAAACTTTGGCACAGATGTCATATACGTATATATTGGCGTGATTTTTTTCCGACGGCAATTTGGCGAAAACCTCGTTACGATATCATCTATATCCGGGTTACCATATCAAGTAAAATAACAAACGCTTTGGTGCCAGTTAAGGGGATTCTTCACGCACATGAAAACACTCGCTCCGTAATTTTAATCTTATGGGCAGGTTAATTTCGAATTTCTCATTTCAACTTGAATATTTTTAAACCATTTTTTTTTTGCATACGATAGCTGAGCTCAATCTTTAATATGACTCTTTTTTACTTTTTTGATTTTGGTTGCAGATTTTTTTGAAAAAGGTACTTTCAGTTTCCAAACCGGTTTCGAAACTGAAAGTACCTTTTAAAAAAAAAAAAATCTGCAACCAAAATTGAAAAAGTAAAAAAGAGTCATATTAAAGATTGAGCTCAGCTATCGTATGCAAAAAAAATGGTTTAAAAATATTGAAGTTGAAACGAGAAATTCGAAAATAACCTGCCCATAGGATTAACATTACGGAGCGGGTGTTTTAAAGTGCGCGAAGAATCCCCTTAAGTACCCGGTGCACAGAGTTGTATAATATAGACGCATGCCGTGCACGGAAAATTTTCCGCAAAATTCGGAACTTTGCGGAAAATTTCTCAGGAAAAAAAAAAAAATTCTTTTTTTTTTTTTTTAAATACCAAAAAATTAAAAATGTTCCCCAATTTTAAGTACAATTTATTTATTGTTTGCCAGGGATGATTCTGTTTTGAATTTTCCGAAAATTTAAAAAAATCGGCCATCAGTCCGAAAATTCAGACATAAAAAAATATCACTGAAATATATTGCAGATTTCAAGAAATGGTCGCCGAAAATAAACCAATTCCGTCAATCATTCGCAGAAAATATAACTAACTTTGTCAAAGCATCACGGAAAAAATGCGAATTTCTTTAAACAATCGTGGAAAAAAATAATTTTGTCAAAGAATCGCAGGAACAAAACGAATTTCGTAAAAGCATAGCGGAAAAAGCGCAAATTTTGCCAAAGGATCGCGAAAAAAACCCGCAAATTTCATAAGAGTCGCGGAAAAAAAACTAATTTCGTCAAAGGACCGCGTAAAAAACTTGAATTTCTTTAAAGAATCGCAGAAAAAAAATAATTTTGTCAAAAATCGCAAATTAAGTCAAAGAAGCGCAGGAAAAAAACTGAATTTCGTAAAAGCATAGCGGAAAAGGCACGAATGTTGTCAAAGGATCACAAAAAAACCCTGCAAATTTCGTCAAAGAATCGCGAAAGAAACACGAATTTTGTCAAAAAGCCACAGAAAAAACGCGAATTTTGTCCAAAAAAAGCGCAGGAAAAAATGAATTTCGTGAAAGCATAGCGGAAAAAGCACGAATTTTGTCAAAGGATCGCGAAAAAAAACGCAAATTTCCTAAAAGAATCGCATAAAAAACTAATTTCGTCAAAGGATAGCGAAAGAAACACGAATTTCGTAAAAGGGACGTGCAAAAAACGCGCATTTCGTCAAATAATCGGGAAAAAACACAAATTTCTTCAAAAGGCCACAGAAAAAAATGCGAATTTCGTCAAAGAATCGTGGAAAAAAGCTAATTTCGTCAAAAAAAATCGCAGAAAAAAGCAAATTTCGTCCAAAAAATGCAGGAAAAATGAATTTTGTTAAATTATCATTAAAAAAAAAACGAGAATTTCGAAAAAAGGATCGCGAAAAAAACGAGAATTTTGCCAAAACACTGCGAAAAAAGCGTGAATTTCGTCAAAAGATCGCGAAAAAATGCAACTTTCGTCAAAGGACAGCGGAAAAAAAACTCATTTCGTCGAAAGGTAGGAGAAAAAAAGCGCATTTTGTCAAAAGGTCGCGAAAAAATGCGCGAATTTCGTCAAATAATCGCGAAAAAAGCGTGAATTTCGTCAAATAATCGCGAAAAAAAGGAAATTTCATCAAAAAAGCACGAAAAAAACTGAAATTTTGCCAAATGATCGCGGAAAAAACGAGAATTTCGTCAAAGGGCCGCAATAAAAACTCACTGGTCTCTTTAATGATGATACCTATGAATGGACCTCTCCTTACAAAATATGAATGATCTGTTTCAGAAGCAATGTCCATTACTTCTGTGAACAGAGTGACTGGCATTTTGTGAGAAGAGATCACAATATTAAGGATTGGGCTGTATCTAAATCAATTGACAAAATAACTGATTAGAATTCACCACTTCTTATCATGGATTTTTAGCTTTATTATTTATTTTTTTAACCAACATAATTATTGTGTAATTAATATTAATTAATTTTTAATTTAAATGGTAATTATTTTTAAACTGCTGTTTTTAATTCATAACGTCAAAGTAATGTAACACGTTATTTTATTAAACATTAAATTAATTTGCAGAAAGTTTTTGACCCAATATTTATGTGCGCAGAAAGTTTTTCGTTTTATACAAGTCTGCCGGTGCGTATATGACATTGACGTCAGACTTAGATAAAATGTAAAACTGTCTGCAAACTCAAATAATTTCTTAAAAATTTTCTGCAGAAAAACGCCACGCCCCTCCTAAGTCTTATATCGCTGCTAACAGCAAAAGTGAAAAAGTCCTCTTTCCAATTCCTCACATTACGTTATATGCTCAACGTTATATGCTTACGTTATATACTCAAACACCTCCCACCCCCCCACCCCCTCCTCCAGTTTTCTGAATTAGACTTTATTGAAAAGAGGATAATGTTTACTAAGATATTAAAACCGAATTCCCCTTTCGAATGTAAAAAAGTCACTGCAAATCGCTGAGAAATGCTAAACAAGTGCATAAACATTCGCTAAAATTTCCAACCAAATAAACTTTATTTAGAAGAGATCAACATTTAACATTTACTTTTCAACACAAAATTTATTTTTAATCTGTTAAATTAATCTGCAAAGCCTAAAATAATCTGCAGCACCTGCTTCAGTGCTGCACTGTTTCTGCTACTGGCACTGGCAAAAGAAAAAAAGCATTGTACCTGCCGTTCCGGCATAAGCCCCGCACTTCCAATATTTTTAAGTTTTAAAAATATATATGCCACGGCGCTTCTTCCATGGTACATGGCAAATAATTTCTAGATAGCTTTTTTTATCTGCAGACCTTCTCACAAGTCTGCAACGGGCCTCGCACAGATTCTCCGCCTGGGGTCTTAATAATTTTTTTTTTATGAAAAATTTGTAAAAAAAAAAAAAAAACCCCATCAGAACTGTCTGCAAACTTTGAAAATTTTCTGCGAACGGCGTTCGCGTGTTCATCTATATTATCTGAGTCTGATTGACGTCAGGAAAAAATCGCACCAATATGACATCTGTGCCAAAACTTTAAATTTTATATACTAACTAGCTGACCTAAATTTTATATACTAACTAGCTGACCCGCATGCCGTTGCCCGGACCTGTGATATTAAATGAACCTTAAATTTGTGTGATTTTATATCTGTAACTCGATTTTTTTCCTGACATGTCTCCGCTGACTCAGGGCCGTAACCAGCGAGTCCAGTCAGAGGGGGCTCTGAATTTTTTTGGTGGGGCTAACATCTTTTAACAATCCATATCTTAAGCAAACTAAATATAGCAAAACTGATAAAATGGACCTGTCTATAAAGGAACCCGTCTAAAGCGTAATCTCTCTATAACGGAACTTTCTATAATAAATTCTTAAACGGAAAATACTTCATGGTAATCGGAAAATGAATATAAAACAATTAGGGGCGGTGTACCTCTTAAGAAAACCTACCTAAAATAGAACTTTTCTCCATCCCGAGTGATTTAATCTTAGGTCTTATTGCATTTAATGAAAAAAAAATAGATAGCATCCGACACCTCATAAAAAATTACTTCATTTAAATTTTAATAAGGAAAACTAATGGATTGTACACTGTATCCTATTCCCATTGCAATTTTTGCATTAAGCATATTGCTTCTTTTGTCCCTTGGTATGTCTTCGGAAAAAGGACCCCCCCCCTTCTCTCCACTCGCGTTTGTTCGTACAGTGTACGTGCATATATACACGCAATAATTTCTATGTGTACTTCTTCTATGTATAACTTTGTACCAATTTTGTGGAAAATAAAATTTTTAAAAAGTTAAAAAAATAACTTCTAAACAGGCCTTTTGTAATATGCTAAAATGTGCACCACTAAAATTGCCAGTCCTAAGCCTGGAAAAAGTGTGAAGGGAAGTTACCTGAAAAACACTGCCATAGCCGTTTTTTAAAGTTGTCCAATTATCCAGATTTTTCATTAACCGGATCGGCATCGGCCCCGATTGGTCCGGATTATCCTCGCTCTACTCTATTGAACATTGATTATATATATGCATATTTGAACCGCTGATTAATCAAATCAGTCTTTCTGTTGAATAAATTAGTGTAATTTATCATGCTAGCATTCTGACAGAAAAGTACATCTTTATTTACAAAAACACCGATTCATACAACAAACATAGAAATCTTCAACCGCCCAGCATGACAATTTTTTTAAAGATGCGTTTTGAAAAAATTGAGAAAAAGGATCCTGTTGGTATAGAGGTCTGCACGGGCCGGAATTTCCAGGCGCGGGCCCGGCCCGAACGAAAGCTATCTTGACCCGGCCGTTCATATTTTCACAGTTCACGGCCGTACAAAAATCAGTGAAAACAGACCCGGCCAGTGGAAAAATCAATTAAATCAGGCCCGATCCGACCGGACTCAATTTCTACAAAAAATTCAGATTTTTCTTAATATACATTAAGATTCTTTTAAAGAATACTGCATACATATTTATGGGATAATTTTACAGCATATTTTAAATTTACTATGCGTTCGCAAGACAGAAACTACACAATAGCAACATTAATGATTTACTTAGGGTCTTAGACGTTTCAACATTCAAATAAGGATTCATTAAAAAATTCATATTGTTTAGGATAAAAGAAAAACGGGAAGGTTAAAAATATGATAACTTTTGAGGCTATATTATAAAAAGTAGATTTGCGAAAATATTTCTGTTATTCCTTAAGGCTTTTCTCAAATCCAAAGAAGCTACTTTCTGACACATTTCTGAATTCATTTCTTTTCGAAAACGTCAATATATTTTTGAGAAAATACTGTCCAAGTTAGCGTTTTGAATCGAATTTCCGGAGAGGATAGCACGGAAAAGGAGAAAAATCTGTAGTAACGTGACAAGAATCTCTTATATCTCTATAAGTAATGTATTTATTAAAAATGGGAAACGCTATTCAATTCCAAATCCCTTCGATAGACAGGCTTGTCAATTTTATGCCTTTACAGTTAAAAATGTGTCAGAAAGTTTTTCGTTTTTAAGCAGTGAATTTGAGAACCACCTTATTTCCAAAAATTCCGTTAACAGAAGTTCATTATCGCTAATAGTATTTTTACAAAACACATTGCCTGCCATAAACATCCTGAGAACAATTAAGTCCATTTCTGGCTATGTTGAAAAAAAAAATGCAAGGCTGATCTCGGTCCGGCACGAGTCTGCTGAAAGAATTAAGCCCGGGCTCAAACTCCATGTAACTGTCCGATGCCGATCTCTACGCTGGAAAATGTTATATTTCGATATTGATGCTGGCAAACTAGTATCGGCTCGTAACGCACATTTATACTTATTCTCGTGAAACTCATATTCATTGAAAATGATTCATATTTTCTCGTCTGCGTTTATATATTTATATCGGGACGAGAGGCCCGCCTAATTTCTTTTATTGGCCCGGTCCAGCCCGGCAGGCACGTTCAAAACTTCGGCCCGTTTGAAACTTCGCCTTCATTCCGCCGTCCCGGCCTAGTACGGGCTTCTAGCCAAGCCCGGGTCCGTGCAGACCTCTACTGTAGGATACAGTTCTTTTCACATATTTTTTCTTTAAATTGAAGACATTACATAGATTTAAATATCATATTCTTTTCAATTTTTTAATATATAGAAAAAAAGAACGAAAATTTGAGATTTTGCAAATGTTTTTGCGTTTTGCATAGATGCCAACAACACTTATCCGGAGTCTGTTACAAGACGAAAATATTTTCAACAGGAAATTTCATTGAATGAAAAATTTCAAACTGAAATCTAAAATGTACCTTATCGAAAAATGACACAATTCCTTTAAAATATGCTTATTTTGGATCATACTCCGGAATAATTAAGAGATGTCTATGGTTATGTGTCCTATATTTATTAATTTGAATAATTCACAAACTTACTATTATCATTTAAAAAATATTTTAATTCCATACGTTTAATATTTTTAATTAATATCTATTTGTAATTTATTTAATGTTATTAATATTTTGGTTTCTGCTGAATTATTAGATCATTTTAAAATCACGGTTGTTTGTATACGATTTAATTTAGTGATGATATTGTTTCTCTTTAAAACGAGCGTTACCTAACCTTATTTTATTAATAATAGGATTTATAAAATTAACCATTTAACAATTCGCAATAATAATTAAATTTAAAATTCTGCATATGATTATATCATTTTAAATATGAATCAATTATTACAAATATATATTAATTACATATTTTTTAAGCATACCTGGACTTAATATAACAAAAAAATAGATTGTAATTTTAATATTATATTCAATACTTTTTTTTTTCAAAGAAAACAAGTTAGATTTAATTAATTTAAATAGCGATAACATAGATTTTTTTGCATACGTTTTACATGTGTTTCATGAAATTTGTTCAATCTCATTTAGAAAAAAAAAAGCACAAGGGCATGAACGCCCTTTTCGAACAGTTTTCATTAAATGTAGGCGACTATTTATTATTATATGTTTCCCCCATTTCTAAAGATCTTTAAAAATATTCTTCTCACTCAGTATAACGAAAATTTTCCTGATGCAGTTAAGAAGTAATTTTCTTTCCCTTTGCCTAAAATTTTCAGCTTCTCACATTCATGCGCCTAAGAATTGAATACCGTTTCCCATTTTCTTATAAATGCCATGATTATAAATAACATGATTTATAGTCATTTGCTACTCGATGACTAGCATTTCGTCGTTAAATGCCAAGAAAATCAGCCTACAAAGTCAAATTGCCGTCATTTTTTAACAGATTTTTTTTTAAATTTCTGTATAGTTTGAATACTTGCAAATATTTTTATAAATAAAAGAAATTCGCGAATATGTCAGAAAATAGCTGGTTTAGATTGGAAAACAGCCTTATAAAACACAGAACACAATTTAATTCCTTGAGCTTGAATAATCATATCTGCAAATTTTATGCCTTTATCATTAAAATTATTTCGAAAATGTGTCAGAAAGTAGCGCATTTGTGCTTGAAAATAGATTTAAATGAAACATACGCCAAATAGTTGAAGATATTTTTGTCATAATCTTATAATAAACATAACCTTAATCATGCTTTCTCACTTAATGTTTTTTATTGTTATATGACAAATAGAAAAAAAAATGTTTAGCAAATTCATGGAACACAATAAAAAAAAAATTAGACGAAAGTTCAAAAAGCAAACAAAAAAAATGCCCTACCCCTGCTTTCCTACTGCCTCACCCATAGCATGAAACAAATTTTGGCTTTCAAGCAATTATTTTTCTTATTCCATTTGTATAAAATGACATTTTGTTATAAACACATGTATAATAATCACTTATAAACAGATATTAAATTATGCATCATGTCGCGTGACATTGTTTACTATGTTTATTGTTTTTAAATTATGTGAAAATATTTTCTATCGTTGAATGATTTTGAAAATGTTGCCGTTTGTGCAACGAAACGATCGTCAATCTTAATAAAGATTTTCTATCACTTTCTATAGCATTTTTTAAGTTTATCTGACATTTTGTTATCTTTCTAATTTCCTTCAACAAACATTCTAGTTAGTTTCCAAGTGATATTTCATCATTAACTAAATCTGCTGTCAAATACATAATGTCCACAGGCAAATCATTAACATCTAGAAACACGTCTTTTTTGTGACTACGTTTTAGTGAAGACGTTTAACCATTGCTTAACTAATTATCGATTAACTTGAGCAGCATATGTGTATTTCCATTCACCCCGTATACGATCATTGCTTTTAAAATGTCAAGATGTACGAAAACATGTGGTGGCTAATTAGTGCATCTGGACTTAATGTTTTCGGGAGAAAGAAATGTTCCTACTCGAACGCGTTTCGAGAATTGTATCGCAAGCAAGATAATATAAAACAACTAATCTAATAGGGTTCTGAACGCAAAATGTTTGGCATATTCCATTGCATTCAAGCAGTTAAAAGATCTAAATGTTTTTCTTGCTAGTTTTTTTTTTAATGTTTTTCTTGCTAGTTTTTTTTTTTTTTTTTTTTTTTTTTTTTTTTTAAGAAAGTTAAAACGTACATTTTGTTGAAAAAATAAAAAGTAGGGAAATCGTTAGAGGGGGCTCTAAAGGAAGCTAGGGGGGGCTCAGCCCCCATCGCCCCCATCTGGTTACGGGCCTGCGCTGACTGTAGATCATAAATATAACTGTTATCCAAGTTTTCTTTAAAATTTGGAAAAAAAAAATTCATATTTAGTTATGAAAACTTGAGCAAAAGTTGAGCAATACTGCAGTGAAAACTTATCAATTTTAATTATTTTCGGTGAAACTTTCACACATTTTATTTTGTAAAATATATTTCTACTTGTCCGAACAGTTCGAAATTTAAGTCTCTGTAAGGCGCAAAGTGATCTGTGGTTGCAAATTTTTTCGAATTTTATAAAAATTTTTATGTTAAAATTCATATTTTTGAAAAGCCGATTGCATCTTCAAAGAGAAGAATGCATCAGCTTTACATGCATATTTTTTGTTAATCGGTACTCTAAAATTTAATCCTAGGGAAAAAGGGACGTGATGCCATATGGGAGAAAAAGAAAGCTATAAAAACGACTTATTTTGAAAAAAAAAAAATTCAAGTGTTAACATTGATGTTTTTTCAAATTGATTACAGCATTTCAGACCTAAAAAGTACGTTCTTTCAGAATATGTCTTCTGTTTTTAATTATAGGGTTACCCTCACCCGGGGTAAAATAGGTATAAAAAACAGCTTTTTAAATTTTAATATTTCATAGCAGAAACATTATGAAATATAATCATATTTTTGTTCAATATTTTTTACATTATGTATCTTAGGTCTAAATTAAACATAATTTTTGTTTCCTTTTTGTTTTAATGTTGAGTAAAAGACTACCTATTTTACCCCGCGGTTCGGGGTAAAATGGGTATATGCTGGTAAAAGTTTAATTACATTATAATTAATGTGTAAACCATTTAAAAGTTTTGTACCTTCATGCTCTGAGTCATATATATATACATAAACTGGGGCGAGAAGGGAGCACTGTAAATAAAAACAGACTAAAATACGGAAATACTGCTGGCAATCTAGACGGCAGTAGTATTTCCGTATTTTAACGGAACATTTTCCTGGTACATGACAGAAAATTTTCTGGTTTTTTTTTTTTATTATTTAACGGGAAATTTTTCTGTTATTTACTGAGAAAAGGTTCCTTTAAAATATGGAAATAGTACTGGCATCTAGATTGCCAGTAGTATTTATTTTAGTCAGGTTTTTTTTTTTTTTACAGTGAGGGCCAAAACCCCGCTACTTTCTGTTTGTTTACATGTTTTTCTTGACAAATGAAAACACTGTTATGAAACTAATAGAATAAGATGCAAGTACAGACAAATCCTATACTACACCCCTCCCACTCCAAACTGCTCCAGATTTTCACTACATCAATTTATGTCCATGCTCTGAATCATGTTTCTGACAGTGTTTCATTTTAAAAGTTTTTTTTTAATTTAATGCAGTTCAAAATAGATAGATATCAGCATGAGTATCTGTAGGAAAAAATAAGAAATTAAGTTAACTGAAAAATATTTTTAGTCAAAAGCAATTTATAAAGTTAACTAGCTATAACTGAATGAAAATTTATGTACAAAATGTATACTGGCATCGAATGGTGCAGCTTGGTTGAGATAAATTTCCTGACAATTTGGGATGCCTGCACATCAGCAATGTCATCTTTCTCAGGGAAGACATAAAATAATCTGGCAGATGACTTTGTTGCAAACTGGGTTGCTTCGAGTCTTTTTACTGTTTGTCATCTTTTAATTCACTCAATTTAATAATTTAGTATAGTTAGCACATGTGTTTTAATTTATGGCCGAAAATATGATACTTTGATTTAACGTGATTTTTGAGCAATTGTCTGTAAACAACGATTTTTAATGTTTACATTCCAACATGTGGTGCGGATAACTGATGTTTGCGATGAATTTATAGCCTAATTTCATATAACAAAGCATAATTTCAGTTTTAAACATAGGATCAATAAAAATTTGTTCTCAAAGGTCTTTCAGTTTTGATCAATATTCATACATTCATATCTTGACCTCAACTCGCACAAAAAAAATCGCCTATACCCATTTTACCCCATGTGACAAAAAATAGTGTAAAATATTTGTGAGTAAATAAATTTACTCCTTTTTTGAGTTTTCTATTAGAAAAATCCTTCTTCTTTAAAATCCAAACAGTTTATTTTAAAAATTCTTCCAATATATTTTTTTGGAAAGAAGTTTATCGTCCACTAAAAACACTTTGTTCTATCTTCTGAAAAACAAAATGGCTGCCAAGCCCAGTATATATATTGCTAGTTTGTTTTTACCAAGTGTAAATATTGCCAGATATGGGAGCATTTCATTCATACTTGAAATTTTTCAAAAAAAAAAAAAATTCTGGTAAAATGAAATATATATAAAATATACCCTTTTTACCCTGGGTCCCCCTACTAAATAGTTTGGCCGTACAAGGCTAAAAACGAACAACAATAAATCTCCCCAAATTGGTTCTTCATCTTCGTTGCTTCGTTCAGCTGTGTAAAGGGTTTCTGGGCATGCGCCATGGCACGCCAGCACTTCCAAGAATCGAAATAAAATAGATGATTTTTTGATGAGATTGCATTGCGAGTTTTAATTAATATCTCAGTTACTAATCGAAAAATTAAAATTCTGAGTCTCAGGCGCACCAGGAGAAGAAGCCTAAGTAACCTCGCAAAATTTTACAGCTTTGTTTGTTCAGTAGATTTCACTAGCCATCATACACACAGAGTGAAACTTTCTTTTATTTGTATAGATAATCATTTTGAAATTTTCATTTATTTTTAAGGTTTTAAGACCCGTATCTATTACTGGAATGCTTAATTACTCGATTTCCAGTAATGGACCTATACATTGCTTAAAATGCAATTCCAGTAATGTTCATAGTGCATAAAACCTTGTGACTTAACTGAAAACTTAAATAAATTTAATTTTTATATTGCACGTACCAGAATGTAATAACACAAAAAAATTTATAAATAGCTGCCTTTAATTAATTTCTTGTGATTAGTAAAATTTTCAATATTTTAATAAAATTAATTTTATTTTATAACTCTGCCTTACATCTGGCAATCAATAAAACAAATCATGAAGAAGAGAATATTGTTTAAGGGATAGGAAAAAGAGGGGTTCACCCTCCCCATTTAAATAAAAACAATTAAGTTACAGAAGTTGTTAAAAATAAACATTATTTTCTGTCTTAAATGTTTGTTTATTTATCTCTGACGAAAAAAAAAAAATGTAATATTAATTAAATTTATTGTAGTAATGAAACTAGTAAATCTGCAGATTAGTGGCCTCAAACACCAGTTCTGCTAGTTTTATTTTGAAATTATTTTACAGTCCACTCCTTCTAATCCGCACTATATTTCAGATGTAAACAAACTTGTCAACAAAGAGTTAAAATCTTTTTTAACCCTCTGACAGTCTTGCAAAAGGGCAAAATTGTAATGTTGTTTTCTCTGCATTTTGTTTTCAATGCTAAAAAAATACGATTCTTTCAACATTATATAAAAAAACTTAATTAAAAATATGAATATAATCCTTGAAAGTATTAATCATTGTTCAATGTATTAAAAATCCATTAAATCAACAGAATTATATTATTTTAAATATTGCTGAAATTGCCATGAAACCTGGAGCTTAGTGAACGTATTAGGGCGATTCCGTGGAGAGTGTGTAGAAAAAAAGCACATTTTGAGTATGAAATTAAATGATATATTTCTGTGAGTTTTACTTACACACATTTAAACTAAAAAATATGTTAATAACTTATTTACCATGCCACCTAAAATCATAACTAACATTAAAATATAATAAATAATTGAATAAATGCAAATTAAAGCCTGCGCTACATGCAGAGGTGCCAAGTTTCAATGAAAGTTATCAGTAACCAGAGTTCGGGGGGTGATTCTGCATACAAAAATGGGGGAGAAATTAGCCTTTTTTCTGCAACCCATTGACAAAATTCGCACTTTTTCTGTGATCTTTTAACATAAATCGCGCTTTGTCCGCGATCTTCTGACGAAATTCACGTTTTTTCGCAATCTTTTGACGAAATTCACATTTTTTCCGTGATCTTTTGAAGAAATACAGGTTTTTTCCGCGATCTTTTGACGAAATTCACGTTTTTTACGCGCCCCTTTGACGAAATTCGCGATCTTTTGACTAAAATTGCGCTTTTTCCGCGATTTTTTTTTAAATATAAATCGCACTTTGTCCGCGACCTTTTGACAAAATTCGCGTTTTTCACGCGACCCTTTGACGAAATTCCCGTTTTTTCGGCACCTCTTTGACGAAATTCGCGCTTTTTCTTTTTTTTTTGTCTAAAATCAAGCTTTTTTTAATATAAATCGCGCTTTTTCCATCACCCTTCGACTAAAGTCGCGCTTTTTCCATCACCCTTCGACGAAATTCGCACTTTTTCCGCCACCCTTCGACGAAATTCGCGCTTTTTCCGCCACACTTCGACGAAATTCGCGCTTTTTCCGCCACCCTTTGACGAAATTAGCTTTTTTTACGCGATCCTTTGACGAAATTAGCTTTTTTTACGCGATCCTTTGACGAAATTAGCTTTTTTGCATGACCCTTTGACTAGAATCGTGCTTTGTCCACGATCTTTTGACGAAAATCGCGCTTTTTACGCAACCTTCCTTTGACGAAATTAGCGTTTTTTCCGCGATCCTCTGTCGAAATTCGCGTTTTTTCTGCGATACTGTGTTCGAAATTTTCGTTTTTTGAAGCAATCCTTCACAAAATTTGCGTTTTTTCAAGCGATCCTATGACGAAATTCGCGTTTTTTTCGCCGTAATTTTTAACCGATGTCCGTAATGCCATAATTTTTGTTGCGTATCCGTAATAATTAAGGACAAACCGTAATACTTGGCACCTCTGTACATGTGTGACTCTCCGCATGGAATCACCCATTAACACGGGCTTGTCAGTGAGAGGGTTAAGGCAAGATAACTCACATTTTGACTGTAATAAATATTGACTAATATGATGGATTTATTAAGAATTTTAATTAATTTTAAATGCACTAAAATTTTTTAATGCATTTCTGCATTAGTTAGAAAGAAATATTCTGTGTATCTTATAAATAACTATTAGATTGTTATATTCTGAACACATTTGTTGGCTATATAAAAGGTCAAATTACTTTCAAAGAGGGGTTAGCTCTTTTGAATAAATGTCTTAATCTTTTAGAAAAACAAATTTTTGTTACTTTTGAAGAAATCCTGACTCTTGTAAAAGGCTTTAGGATTAAATTGCAGAGTATAAATTAAAAGCTATAAAGCAAACCATTATCACTGCGATGTTTGAGATCTAAATATAAGTAGAAATGTTTCTATTAATTGTGCATTATTATATTATTTAAATTTATTTCTAATACTGGGTATAGTTTATATATATATAAAAGCAGTTTCTTTTATCTCTGTGTTATTTATTTACTGTGCTGTCCTCTAAAAAAAAACCCACTTTTTAAATTTCTCACTATATAAAATTTAATAAAAAATACAAAACAATTTGAAGTAGCTACATTTTCACAGCCTGTCCTGACTAAGATTTTAATGTATAGTATTTTTTTTTTCTATCAATATATTACAAAATGGCAGCCAATTAAACAAGACTTTGAAAAAAATCCACTTTTTCCTAAAAATAACCCACATGTAAAAACACTTCTAGAAATCAAAATATTAAACAGCAAAGTTTTTCTTTCATTATTAATTAGTTTTAAAACACAATTCTGCAAAAAAAAAAAAAAAAAAAGAAAAGAAAAAATAATAATATTTTAATAATTGTAAATTGAAGGATTTACAAATGAAAAATTATAAATGTAATTTTTTGCTTATTTTTTAAAAAAACTAAATAAACACTTAAGTAATTTTAAATGCTTTTATTATTGTAAATGGTATATAGAAACAGGACAAAAAGAAATTTTGACTTCTGTGATATTTTTGATTAAGTTCTAGGGTGGGTTTTTTTTTAGGATACATTTTTCTGTGGGGTTTTTTTAGAGGACAGCACTATACAACATGGTTACTATATTTGTTGATAAATTCCAAATGGTACAATGTAAACAAAGAAATGACCTATAATCCGCAAAATTCTATAATTCGCAAAACTCTTGGTCCCAACCTGTGCGGATTAGAGGGAGTGTACTGTAATTAATATTTGAAACATTCAATCTACAGTATTATTTCTTTCATATTTGTAATACTAATTGCAGTACTTTTCCAGTATAGGGGCCCTTGGTGAATTCGCGAAAATGGTGTTGGCGAGAGAAGGAAATTTAGCTACATATTTTCTGGTAACCTATTCACTAATATACAAGCAATTTTTTCAATATAAAGTCATTTATCTAATTTTATATACAAATAAAGTAAATTGTATATAAAAAGCAATAATAATGTACAGCGTTAGAATTGATAAAAATAAAAAATAAGTCACTGGTCCTAAGAACCAGTAAGCATGAGAATTTACTGGTCTGCAGGCATCACCACCGGTCTGCAAGATAAAATTCTATTAAGTGCCTTTATCTCTTTGAATGACCCCCCCCCCCCTCTTTAGATTATAAACCAAACTTACTTAGCAATTATCCAAAATTTTCAGCATTATAAAATTATAATTCACAAAAAATTAAATAAACAACAGTACATAAACAAAAACTATAAAATTATTAATTAGATATTTTATTTTAGATTGTTTCAACTGACTATAACATTTAATTTTTTTTTTTTTAAAACAGATTGTGTGATTTTCGTTCAGTTGCAGTTTTTTTCTGGGCCAAGAAAATTTACATAACCCACTTATGACCACTAAATTTTTCAAATTAGTGGTCCGATTGAATTTTCAGTGGTCTCAGACCAGTGGACGAGTGGACCACCAAGGATTTCGAATGCCAATATATATATATATATATATATTAATAAAATGTTTAATATAAACAAGCATCAAAGCCAAAGCTCATCAGGTTTGTTTTCATAGCTATTTATATCATTTGGCAATAAAAATCTCACTTTCTGAAGCCCAAATTCTGTCAAGCTTTTTTAAAAATCCTGTACTGGAAAAGTACCCTAATTGCTACAAGTTATATGTAATATATCAAGTAGTTTTGGGGAGTTTAACTGTTAAAAATAGTTAAAAAAAAATATACAAATCTATGCGCTAATATTCAAAACTTTTTTTTAATTATTATTCCTGCTGTCTCAATAATTCGATAACTGTTCTAACCATCTATCTGAAATAATTAATTTAAACAGTGAATAATTCTCACAAATATTTAATTAATTATTGATATTCTAATTATTAAATTTATTTGGAAATAACCTATTTTGTTTCTTTAGTAGTGCTGTAAAACTAACGACTAAATGAACACCCGTATGTATTCGTTACTTTCTAACTCACTACCCGTTAAAAAGTATTTGTTACTGTTTAGAAAACGGATATTAAAAATCATCAAAAGTACTAATATACATATTTTCTAATTTTCAGAAGGTTATTTTGATTATAATTTGCTTTAACTGTTCATTAAAATAAAATAGTGAAATATATGGTCACAAGACTGCAGCAAATCTAATTGTATATTGTACACGAGATCTTTGTAAGAATTCATTACTGTTACTGGAATCTTGTATGAAACCTTTCTATAATGGAAATCTGCGTGAAAGTATAACAATTGTAATATAATAATAAATAAATACAATCTGTGTAAGTGGAATTCTACCTTGAACGGGAGTATTCCAAGGTTCATTTTCATGAAAATAATATAATGCAATTTCATTTGATAAGACGAAAAATCTTGTCTAAAACGAAATTTTTCTGTGGTTTCTTGCATTTGCGTCTCAGTAAATATTACTGTATATATTATCAATGCAAAAACCCTTGACGGGTTAAAAGTTTCTGACGCAGCAATTTATCTTATGCTCTAAGAATTTTAAATATGGAACTTAAAAATACTGATATCAAATTTTGAGTGACGTTATGCTATTTCTTAAAAAATATATTTGTATTTATTTCATCATTTTATTTTTGTTTTATTTATAATCGCATGTGCAAAAGTTATGTTCAACATGAAAAGCTGCATAAAATTTTATTCGCTGTTGCTTTATCATTTACATCTCTCATAAATTCAAAATATGAGTTTTAAAAGATATGATATAAAATTTAAGTGACGCCTTGATGTGACTTTAAAAGGTTTGTTTTAAAATTCAATTTAAATTATTTTTGAATTGGTTAAAATATTTTTTTACATCTACACAATACTTTCAATTTTCCAATTCACTGTTAAATATATCACTTTCATTGAATCTATACTATGCATTGAAATGTATTTATTTCAATAAATTGATTTATCTTAAACTATCCTTTTTCATATATTTCATGTAGTTTGGACACAATGACGCAAAGAAACCATTTACATAAATCTTACTCACAATTTTGAATAGCGTGACACAAAAGATAAATCAATTTATTGAAATAAATACATTTCAATGCATAGTATAGATTCAATGAAAGTGATATATTTAACAGTGAATTGGAAAATTAAAAGTATTGTGTAGATGTAAAAAAAATATTTTAACCAAGTCAAAAATAATTTAAATTGAATTTTAAAACAAACCTTTTAAAGTCACATCAAGGCGTCACTTAAATTTTATATCATATCTTTTAAAACTCGTATTTTGAATTTATGAGAGATGTAAATGATAAAGCAACAGCGAATAAAATTTTATGCAGCTTTTCATGTTGAACATAACTTTTGCACATGCGATTATAAATAAAACAAAAATAAAATGATGAAATAAATACAAATATATTTTTTAAGAAATAGCATAACGTCACTCAAAATTTGATATCAGTATTTTTAAGTTCCATATTTAAAATTCTTAGAGCATAAGATAAATTGCTGCGTCAGAAACTTTTAACCCGTCAAGGGTTTTTGCATTGATATCATTACTTTTTTGAGGTTAGTGATAAAATTATTAAACAAAAGATACTTATGGAATTTAATGCAGATTTAATTTTTACTATTTTATTACAATTTTCCTTATAGCAGTTTGTATATAAAAACAAGTGGGTAAGTATAATCGCTGATCGCACAGAGGGTTTCATTTGATATTCCTTTAAAAACACTTTGTCCTTAAATTAATAAATCCAAAATGTTAATTTATAATTATTAAATCCTTACATAGATGGTGCACTAATAGTTCCAATTTTCATGGGGCAGGGAACGCATTCTTTTAAACAAACCACCTTCCAATTGAAGTCACCAAAAACCAAGTTGAATAAGCCAGACCCCGTTGTGTTGTTTCACAAACAGCAGTCTCATGTCCCCTCCTTCCCCCCTTTTTCAAAATTTTTCAGACCAGTACCTAAGAATGGAACCGAAATAATTTTTTCTCTTCAGAAATTACGATAAAAAAATAGTATGCAGTACTCATAAATTTACTTTAATGCTATATAGGGTGATTATTAAGTTAATTATAACGTTTGGAATCTGTTGCATTGATGTCCGAAAGGTGGTTTCTGAGTTATGGAAGCTGGACCCATAAGGCGCCATAGAGGGGCGAAGCCCACTAGTGTCTATCATAATTATATCTGCCATGTGGACTAATTGCGATATTTAATCAAAATAGTCCCCCCCCCCCCCCTCCTCATCCCCGGAAATATAACAAATACAAAATGTGTCTTTATAAACCTATCGTCAAATAGGTTTTTATTTCTTTTTCCCTAAAAAAAAAAACATGATTTTTATATCCGTAACGTAAATAGCGGACGAAGCCCGCTAGTTCCTATCATAATATATATTTTTAATAATTTTATATAGTCTATAATAAAAATCAGACTTAAAATAGTCTAGTTCCATGAGTACTTGTAGTGTCAGTTACATGCTACGATTTTTGGATACCAGTATTTTAGAACGGGAAAATGTGACTTATTTTATCGGAGATATCTCATTAATTGAATAAGGTGAAGCAAACTTTTTGAAAAAAAGGTGGCCAACAAGCATGGCAGTTATCAGCTATGTGACTTTGTGCTAAAGTCCATTAATTTGATCTGCTTTAAAAAGATTACGGAAGATTCAATTATAGTAGAACCTGGATTAACCGAGCTTCGATTAATCGAGGTTTCTGTTAACCGAGCCGATAACAAAGTCTGATTTTTTTTTCCTTTTGAATGAGCCTTAAAAATAACCACACTCTTTAGCTCACTGTCCGTGCTATACAGGCCTTCTGCCCCCAAAGCACTCAACTCCAAAGAAACACTGGACCCTGAGAAGTCAATAGCGAACAATGCTTTGTTTCCAGTGGCTGTGTGAACTTTCGTAAATTTTTCAATTTGCATTTTAAAATTTACTACTGCTAGTTGATTTTCTTTTTAAATTTGTTAAACTGTGAAACAGAACTTTACATATATTTATTTTTATTATTTAAAAAACGTTCTATATATTTTTTTTAAAGAGATGTTAAATTCTCAAGCACGGCGAGTTTTTACACACAGTTTCTATAAACCGAGATTTCCGATTCCGATTTAGTAACAGTCCCAATTAGCTCGGATAATCGAGGCTGCTCTGTATAATTAAAAAATCAATGGCGATCTTACTGTAAACGGGTTTCCCTTTTACTGAGGGATTTCAAGACCGAATCAGCTGATGTTAGTTGCTGTTTCCGTGCTTGATTAAATAAGATTAGTTAAACATTTGAAAATTACCAAATATAAAAGGAACTAAGTCAACAGAGTGTTTGCTTTATGGTATTTTTTAACAACGCTATAAGAAAATGATTTTAAATAAGAGATTTTAAATGTAACGTTTTAAATCTGACATAATTTTCACCAAACTTTCCTTTCTCTTTGTAACATTCAACTGAAAATATTTTTATTATTAGAAAGATAATATTATTATTTGCGCTACCTTAAAATTGGCAACTATAGTTAAAAATATCATCTCGAAATTTGAAATAAATCTCTCATATAAATATATTTTTTAATTTAAACTGTTTTGCAATATTATTATTTGGCCACTTTGGCCAATATGACGTAATTTCCTCCATTTACGACTTTTAACACATATCAATGAATTTATTATTTAAAAATTTTCTTTTTCTTTTAATATTCACGTGCAAATATAATTTTTATGACGTAATTTTCAATGTTTTCCTGCTTTTAATGCGTAATCATTTAATTCTAATTTGAAAATAATTGATTATTTTATAATTTTCTTTCATTTTAAGTAAGCATGTGTAAAAACAATTTTTATGACGTAATGTTTAATATTTTCCTACTTTTAACACGTTATCATTTAATCCTAATTTAAAAGGATTTTTTTCTGTTTATAATAGTCACGTGTGAATAAATTTTTAATTTAAATGATATATTATTCTTTGCGCTGTTTTAACAATTGGCAACAATTTAAAATAACCTTTTCTAAAATATGTAAAAAATATCTCTGGAAATTCTGAAAATTTTAATTTAAAATTGAAATAAACCGTCAAAAAATTAGGCAAGTTAAAAATAATAAATGCACTCTGCAAACTTCTTGTTTCTATTGAATGATTAAATTGAATAAAAATGATTAAATTCCCATGTATATTTTTTTTTCCTATGAGACTTTTTTAATGAGACAATTTTATCCAGATTTAACATTAAATATCTCTTAAAATAATTCTTCGATTTAAAAACTGTCTACTTCAACGTTTTTATCAAACATTTCTCTATAATACTACCCATTTTAATATTTTTGTATGCAGTAATTTTCTTAATATTTGCGAAATAGACCTCTAGTCACAAGAGATTCTTTCAAAGCTGTGAAAAGCGTTAGTTTTTTCTTTTTTTTCCGAATAAGAGACAAAATGTAATGTGGTACGCAATTGCGTCAAAAGATGGCGACACCAGAATTCTGATATGCTTATTATGTAAAACTTCATTGTTATTTATAAATAAAACATTTCAACTAAATTATTTATTATAAAATAATTATTACATCACAATAGTTTTTATGCAAGGAAAATAATAATTATAATAATAATAATATTATGGATGTCAGTGATTATATATTGATTGACCGTCATAATAATAAAAAATGATATTATAAAAAGAAGAGCTGAAATGAATTATTTTTTTACGTTTCTGATCGTGTGATTTATATTCAAATAATAATTACAGTAAACTCTCTGTAAGGCGGACTCTGTGTAAGACGGAAATCTGTCTAACTCGGAAAGAATTTCAAGTCCCTACGAATCCATAGACATAGAGTAAAATTTGTCTAAGGCGGAATATTGTCTATTGCGGAAAATTTTCTTGGTCCCGATCGATTCCGCCTTACACAGAGTTTACTGTATTAATGTATATTTTTTGTAAAGTGATTGAAATTAAACATATTTATAAAATTTATGGTAATATTTTTATTGTTGAAAAATTGCCAAGAAATAATCATCATCAAATTGGCGTCATTATAATTGTAATTTTATTTAACTTAATAGCAATTAAAAAATTACAAAGGAACTGAGAATAATGGTCAACTAACAGACTTAAAAAAAAAAAAAAAAAAAAAAAACTTCACACGCACCAGCGAGTATCGAACTGCCTATGTTAAGATCAGTAGACGATGGCCCTCAACCACTCAGCCGTGGGAAGACAAAATTTTTCTCCCCAAAAGTGGTTAAAAAGAAAGCATGTGTATGAATACAGTGTCATGCATTTTCGGTGAAATTTCCATAGAATGGCGAAGAAATATAGTCCGATTTTTCATGCGCATTATAAAACGAACAAGAGTCTTGCTGGAAACAAGTAAATTGTTATTTGGTTCATCTGAAACATATTTATTTGATTTTTAAAAAATCGCCCGTGTCATTTTCGAGAGAAAAAAAATCGAATTATTTAACGAACGAGAGTTTTCCCAGAAAAAAGAAAAGTGTTATTCACCTCGCCTTAATCACATTTATATTATGTATCAATTTAAAAATAATCGTTAGAACCGTTTTCGAGATTTTCAAATTAGGAACTTCCTCGATATTATACCAACGTTTTCACTTTAAAAATGACTATTTAGATCTCAAAATATACTGCACGTAGAAATTTAAAAATTTCAGTATACGATTAGACTGCAGATATAAGACTGTTCTAGAAAATTCAGAACAATAAGACGTATATCTGCTGAGTTATTAAAAGGCGGCTTTTCGCATTTTCTTTGATGTCGAGTTAGCTGTATATATGAGTTCCGCCATCTACGAATTCTATGATACGATACGATACGATTTTAGGCTTAAGGCTGCGTCACTCGAAATACTACCGTCTTCCATGATAGTAAAAAATAGCAGTGGAGTATTTTAATAGAAATGTCCTCTGCTTACTGAAATTAGTAAAATGTTTGACAGCAGAACCTGTCTAAAACAGAAACTAGCACTAAGCCGATTCTCAAAAAATATTTTTTCCCGCTCAACATCGCAAAATTTTCTGACATATTCATAGATTCAGTCTAATGCATAAAATCGGCACTTATGACAATGGTAATGTTTTGGAATCGAATAGCGTTTTTCATTTTTCGATAAGTGTACTCCAGTTCAAGTTACTGAAGGTTTTTATGTGATGATCCTTCAATTACTGTCACACCCAGAAATTTGGTTCAAAACACTTATTTTAATAATATCTTTTAAAAAGTCCTTTGTATTTAAAGGAAAAAGAAAGACACTAATAGATTTCTTATCAAGAGCGCCTGCTGATTTTATTTGTGTACGAGTGAAAATTAGTAATTTAAAAAGTTATATTGCATAGAAATACTAAATACAATCATTCCCTAAATACAGCAATAACGAATATTTTATTTTGCTATCAGCTTCGTTCTTTTTATTATTAAAATTATGAGCAATTTTAATACATTAAATGCATAATTAATATGAAGATGCCTAATTAAAATTTTTATGATTTCCCAAAGTCCCGGTAGCAGAAAGTTCCTGACGGGTGACGTGCGTCGCAGATTTTCTTTTCCCTTTTGCAGATTTTTTTTCCATTGGATCTTTTTCCAACTTTATATTATGTTTAGTACTTTATTATTTATTACTAAAACTTAAGATTATTATTAATAAAAATGAGTAAAATGCTTAAAAACATATTAAAAGTAAATGATTAATTACTTAAAGGTTCATTTGTAACATTTTACCTGCAGATTATTTTTAGTCCCTGAAAGATCTGTCGCAGACGCTTGGAAAATTTTCTGCTATTGGGCCCAAAGTAATGATTCGGCATTTCATATGAGAGAGAATACCCGTTACTCAGTAACGAATACATGCGGTTTCCAACAGCTCCTCTATTCATTAGTATGCTTTCATTAAATTCTGGTTCTAAATACAGTCATAATTACAGTAGAAGATCTTTATAATGCAAACCTAAAAATGCAAGGTTGTGCGTTATATAGAATTTTGCGTTATATGGATCACATCATTAAATTCACCTTGTAAACATGGCCAAATATGTCTGAAACATATCAAAATACATTAGAATATACTGCATTCCTTGTTACCAAGAATTATCCAAATTATAAATGTTTGCATAATATAGGTCAGACATTGTTAAATTTACTTCATAATCATAATCCAAATATAACTGACACGACCATCCCTTATATTAGACATTTTCAAAAATGTTTATTGTAATAATAGCATTTTTTTCAGTAAAAAGGTCTTAAATTAGAAGATAAAGTTGAACTAATGTATCAAATTTAGTCCTCTAGAGAGTAGCAATATTTTACAATGTGAAAATGCAGGTGCTTTTTAACTGCAAAAATCATTGTTTACATCTGAGCGTTATATGGAGAGCGTTATATTGTGCGTTATATGGAGAATTGCGTTATAAAGGTCTTCTACTGTACTAGGGATGCACCGAATAGTGATTTTGGCCGAATACCGAATATTCGGCCAACAGGCGAACCGAATACCGAATATTCGGCTTGTCGAATACTTTTATATTTCAAAGTTTAAAGGCATTAAAATGTTAAATTTTAAAACAATTTCACATAATATTTAAAACAGAAACTTTTATTCTAATAAACAAGAGCTTTTTTCAAGTAAACTTTATGCTGAAAAAAAATCTGCTTTGAGTTATTTAAGAAGAGAATAGTTATAAAAATTTTTAAATTAATAAAATTTTAAATTTCATGGCTTTTTTCTGAGAATTAAAACAAATGAATAAAATTTTCGAAAAATTCTAAAAGAAACATTTTAAAATCAAAGAAAAATTGGAAGAAAAATTGTACAGGATCCTATATTATTTGTTTGTCTGGAAGAGACTAAAGTAAAAATAAATAAATAATACAATCTATTCAAATTTTATATGATGGCAACTCAGCAAGAATAACTGTTCTACTCCCTTTAATTAAGCAAGGAAGTTTTTAAATGCATCCTAGATCGGTGTCTGGAGTGGGCAATCATTTTCAGAAGTTGTAAACGTTGTTCTTAAAATCTTAGCAAGAAACAGATTATTTACTGGACAATGTTCAGGAACTTGCATTTTCACATAATTAATTCCTATGAAAATCCCCGTGATTGGTTAATTTTCTTAAATAATGCTTAACAAACAGCAAATAAATAATGTAAAAACATTCTCTTTAATTTAAATATGATCCTGTTTCTAATTATTTTAAATATCTTTATAAGTTGACTGTTAAACGTAGAAGTTGCATAAAAATATGTAGTTTTTAAAAATATGTTTTAAAAGTTTTTTTAAGTATTTGGTTTGGCCGAATATTTTGATATTCGGCCAAACCGAATATTCGGCATGCCGAATAGTTTGCTATTTGGCCAAGCCGAATATTCGGTAACATGGCCGAATACCGAATATTCTGTGCATCATCATCCCTAATAATTACAATAAAATTTTGATTAATATTGGGAACTGAGACTATAAGAGTGGTTAAATATTGTTGATTAATATAATAATGAAAAAACAGGAATATAATAATTATAAAAATAATTAATTAAAAAATTGTTTTTAAAGAAATTTCTTAAGGGTGTCCATTATTGGAATTTTGTGTGTTGATTTTTCTTAAGTTATTACGAGGGATTGACTGAATAGTCGATTCGGTATTTGTTGATTTGTCATGAAAACCAAATATCCAGTTTCAACTGAATTTTACTAATAATTAATATAACAAAAACAATAGGTAAATTATTACTAGTTGTAAAAATGCATTATGACCAGTGAATGCTCATTTGATGCTATTTTAATATGCTTCGGTGATAGTGATCATTTATAAAAGCAGATACAGTACAGTCTGTCAATCAACTGTCTACAAAAGAAAAAAAAAATAAGGAAGGTGGGATGCATCTTTCCCTTATCATTCAATTTTAAATTATTTCTACATTAGTTTTATTTAATTTAAATTTATTTAATCTGTATTTTCTTTAAATATACATCAGATACCCCCATGCCTATCCTATAGCTTTTATATCCATTTAAATTAAAAGTCGCTCAAATTTTTTTATCTTCATCAACACACAGTTAAATCATTAATCGAAATATAGAGTGATTTACCACCAGAAAATAGTCAATACGTACAAATTGATATGTTACCTTTTGTATTTGATACATTTCTGTTCAATGTGTTTATAATTAGACATAAATAGTCAGTAAATGAGCTTATTGATTAACATCCAGTTTCCTTTTATTTGAATGAACTTTTGTTTTTCTGACAAGAATTATCCTTAATAATAGTTTGTAAAATTTAATATTTTTATAATTTATTTTGAGTATTATTGTCCAATAATAAAATAAGTGATATGAATTAATGAATTGGTCATCGGAAAGAAGTAATTAAAATGTGATTAACAGTGTCCTTCCATTACTAGCACATTTAGCTTACATTATGTTACTAGTTTGAAGGAATAAATTTAACATCTTGATTTTATTCAGTAAAGCTTAAATGTTTTATTGTTTTATTTTTCAGATGGAAAGTTATTAAGCAGAGTTTTATAATCCAAACAGTAGTTTCATGGTTAGTAACTTATTGTAATTTTATATTTTCATTTTTGAAGTAACCTTTATTTAGAAATGTAGAATTTTCTGATTTTTAGATGTTCATTAATAGTATTTAAAATACTTGGTATTCCTATTATCAACATTAAATGTCTTGTTTACTCTTTAGTTATTTAAGGCTGTTAACTCTTCCATATGCCTCCACATGTAAGAAATTTTATTTGAGCTATTTTTAAGTGCGTATGTTTGAAAAATTTGCTGTCATACACGATATAGCATGTTATAATTTGCATGTATTTGTAATTATTATTCAGTGATTAATCTATAAATTTGATTTTCAGGTACTAGTTTTGGGAACTTTTGTACATTTATAACAGTGGTTCATTATTATCTGTTGGTACTGTTTGCATGCTTAAAAAAACAACCCAAATATATTTGTACATTTTAGTTTCTAATTTGTAGTTAATTATTATTTATTATTATTTCATTTTCATCTCTAAATGCCAGCTTAAAATATTTAATTATAAGCTTTGCTTAGTTATAATGACAGGGGATTTTTAGTTTGACTTGAGTCCTCATGCCATAATTCAATATTTTGTTTTAAACTGTTTGGAAAAATTTATTGTTCAGTAATGCAGGAGTAATTTTTGTAAAACATTACATTAAAATTTATTTTTAAGGCTTTAATGGTATGGTAGCATTAGTAGGCTTAGGAGGAGAAAATTTTCTTAACAAAGATGAGATTTGTTGCTCTATTCTATAAAAATATTTAATCATGTTTATATTGTGGTTCATTTTTACTTAAAGTTTTGTGTTGCTGTAGAGTTTCTATATCAACATTTACTTTGGTGGATCAGAATTCATTGTGTTGCTTTAAATATTGCATAATCTCAAGGCAAAATAAACAGTGCTTAATGTAATAAATGTAGTCTCAGAAACATTTATGATTATTACAGTTAAGTTTTGTAAATAACACAAATTTATCAAAACTTTTATTTTCTGTTGATGAACGTAGCTTAATTGCTTTTCTAATTTTAATACTGTTAATAAAGTATTGTTTTATCTATTTCTGCTTTATATAAAACTTTCTAAGTGTACATGAGATTATGAATTTTATTTTATGCATACAGTCGAACTCTTATCTATTAATACAAGGTTTTCATTTTAACAGTCCAACAAGAAACATGAAAAGGCTGGTTAATATGGCCCAGAATCCAGATTTAAAGGGGGAAAAACAAAAGTTTTCACCTATGCTACTTTTTTTACATCGCTCACTTGTAAATATTGCAGATGGGCAGTATTTGAAGCATCATTATCTCACTCTTCTTTCTTTCAAGACCTCACGACATAACTTTGAATTTTCTTGGGTGTATGTGGGTGGGGGCAGGGGTGCAGAAAATGTTTCTACTCCCAACATTTCCCCCAATCCACACGAAAATTTCCCCAAAATTTTACGGTATGTTATTGGTAAGTGCTGTATTACCGTAGGTACAGAAAATTTATTTTTCAAATATTTCTCAACTTATGCGTGAGTATATGGCAGGGGTGATTCTGAGTGAAAAAAATTTCTTAAAATTCACAGCAAATTTTCTGAAAGGTTACAGCAGAGTGGGGGAAATCCACTCCCAACACTCTGTATTTTTCATGGATCTTTTGACTCAATTCACGTTTTTTCACGATCTTTTGATGAAATTTACGGTTATTTCTCGATCTTTCGATGAAATTTGCGGTTATTTCTCCTTCCTTTTGACAAAATTCGCAGTTGTTTTGCCATCATTTGATGAAATTTGCGATCGTTTGGCGAAATTTGAGATTCTTTCATGATCTTTTGACGAAATTTGCAGATTTTTTGCGATCTTTTAACAAAATTTGCGGTTATTTCACCCCTTTTGACAAAATGCACAGTTGTTTTGCAATTTTTTGACAAAATTTGCATTTATTTCCTGTTTTTTTTGAGTAATTTTACGTTCATTTCGCGATCTTTTGACGAAATTTGCGGGGTTTTTTTTCGCTTTTCTTTGACGAAATAGGTTACTTCGCCATGTTTTGACGAAAATCGCGGTTACTTCGCCATGTTTTGACGAAAATCGCGGTTACTTCGCCATGTGTTGGCGAAAATCGCGGTTACTTCGCCATGTGTTGACGAAAATCGCAGTTATTTTGCGATCTTTTGACGAAATTCGAGGTTGTTTTGCGATCTTTTGACGAAATTTGGGATTGTTTCGCGATCTTTTGGCGAAACGTGCATTTATTTTGCGATCCAAAATTTGCATTCATTTCACAATCTTTTGAAGAAACCTGCGGTTCTTTTGCGATCTTTTGAAGAAACCTGCAGTTCTTTCTTGATCTTTTGGCGAAATTTGCGGTCCTTTCGTGATCTTGTGACGTAATTCGCGGTATTTATATGTCCAATTTTTCTGATGACCGTTTTTTAACCGAATGTCTTAAACTTCCGGAAAATTCGGAACATAATCACCCCTGATATACGGTACATATTATTCTGAGATCGATTTTGTGAAGGTCGCCATTTGGATATTTTTATTTGTACTGAAACTGTTCTACCTCAGGGAATTATGGAATTCGTTGGAAAATCGAAATCAATTGTATATGTTTCTGAAAAATTTTCCTCGATCGCCGGATCGGACATATTCTGCATCCCTGGGTGGGGGTGGCTTGAAGGTTGAAATTATGTCTGGTAAAGCTAATAAATTATTAAAATTTTGATAGGCTGTTGTAATGTAGAAATATCACTGAGAGAGAATAGCGTTCAATAAGAAAGGAATTTCTCTCCTAATTCTGTCCTACATTTGTCAAAAATCACATTGAAATAAACAGATGTTTTACTCATATTAGTCGTGCCCCTGATTTCAGGAATGCCACTTTTCTGCTTTTTGACAGATTTCCACTTGTATTTTTAAAAATCAATTAGCAATTTTCATGGAATCTTAAAAAATATATATATACATAAATTACTTTCGTGGGCATCATGAAAATAAACCCTCAAGAATTTCATGAAACGATCAATAAATAAAATAATTGCTAATTTCGATCAATCACTTGAGCGACTTTCGTCAAACTGTCGCGGAGATCATGCTAAAGTCACAAATTTCATCAATAAGTCACAGAAAAAACTTAAATTTTGGCAGCTGGTTGTGAAAAAAAAAATTAAGAATTTCATCAAACAATTGCAGAAAAGATAATAAATTTCATTGACCAATTGCAAAATAAAATCGAAAAATTCGTCGAGAAAAAAAATCACAAATTTCACCAAATGATCATGGAATAAAATCGCATACAAATTTTTTTACTTTCGTACTCCATCGTGATAAAATCTTAAATTTGAACCAAGTTACAGTTTTCTGTACATATGAAAATTATTTTTAAAACTTTAATACAGTAAAACTCCCTGTAATCTGAACTATGTTAATCCTGAATTCTGGTTAATCCGAACCGATTTTATTTTCGAAAAGTTATACTTGAACAGATTAACTTAAATAAGTTTTTGGATTACAGGATGCATGTCAGGAAAAATGTGCAGAAATTATAATTAAACAAAAAAGGCAGTAAAGCGTGTTTTTTATTCCTTAAACAGTTTGAATAAAATAAAAAATATACTGAACAATGTATATATACATGAATATAAAACGAAAACGTGCACCGTAGGCCTACTCGTTAAAGCGATCTAAAAAAAATCCCGAATATCAGTTTGTTTGCCAGTCACTATAAAATTCTTTTCTACAATGTAAAAAATATTTAATTCTGATGATAAAAATTTATTTTTCTTTCAACAGTTTGATTTCACAAATAATCTACAGAAGTTTTTTTTTTTTTTCTCCCTCCCTCGTCGCCATGGTGACTGAGCTATTTATAGATTCGCGATTTTGAACCATTTTTAAGGGCTTGTTATGTAATCTTCATTCTGGAATTCCATTGTATTATAAACATCAGGAGTGAAACAAAGAGTACTGTTTTTTCCCCCGAAAGTTGTGCCGAATTACAGGATGTTTACTGTATTACTGAGTGCTTATAACTTACATTCTTTTAGAACACATCTTTTTCTTTTCTATTTTTATTGGAATTTCGGGTAATCTGAATTTTTTGTAATCCGAACACGAACAGGGAATTTGTTCGGATTAGCAGGGTTCTTGCTGTATTCTGATTATTAGAATACATGAAAACCAAATTCTAAGTTTGGGTGAAAGAATGTCAATGTAGTATAAAACTGTACATCTTGACAGGTAGTCTTTTTCTTCCACTCAACTATGAAAATTCTATGAATTTATTACAGAAAAACTGTAAACATTTTAACATAAGAAACTTTTCAGTGTATTTATTTTATATTCAATCCAATATAGTTCACAAAATTTACGAGTAAATATGAAAAATATCTTAAATTTTACTTTCACATCACATGTGATTTCTTCTTTTTTTTTATTTTCTGAATGGCATCCCTGAGCTTGTAAAAAAGTGAGAATCTTAATATAGTTTAAATGATGAACCATTCTTAAGGTGTTAATTGCTAGTTTAGCCATTCTCATATTAAACAAGTTCAACTTAGTACACACACTAGAGGTCTGCATGGGCCCGGGCCTGCTTGCCGAGCCGGCAGAATTAGGACAATTTTTTCAATGGGCTGAGGAGGTCTGGCAAAGATATTGAATGGGCCTGCAGAGCCGGGGCAGGCGCATAAAGAAAATTAAGCGGGCCTATAAGGCCCAATATAAAAATTGAGCCATTTTCAATGATTGACTTTCTCAAGAAGTATAAATGTGCATCACGAGTCGATACAAGTTTAATAACATCAATACAGAAATGTAACATGTCCATCATAGAGATCGGCATCGTATAGTATGATGTCTTATCCCGGATTTAATTGTTTCAGCAGACTTGTGCCGGGCCAACATCAGTCTTGCCTTTTTTTTCTACATAGTTGTGCCGTGATAGAACTGGTCTTAATCGTTCTCAGGATGTATAGGGCAGGCATTATGTTTTGTAAAAGTATTAATAGTGATAATGAACTTCTGTTAACAGTATCTTTGGAAATATACCTTAACGTGGTTCTCATATTTACTACTCAACAATGCAAAGCTAATTTCTGACTTTTTTAATTGTAAAGGCATAAAATTGACAGGCCTGACTATTCAAGACATTTGGAATTGAATAGTTTTTCCATTTTTGATAAATTACTTACAGAGATAACAGAAATTCTTGCCGCGTAACGGTGGGGTTTTTCTCGTTCCCTGTCTTTTCACTTCTGGAAATTCGATTCAAAATGCTAACTTTGGCAGTATTTTCTGAAAGATATATTGCTTTTATCTAAGGAAAAAAAATGGCATTTACATAGTTTCTGAATAAGAATGCCTGCTAATCTTACGCGTTTCCGAAAAGGAATGGATTCATAAATGTGTCAGAATGTAGCTCCTTTGTCTCTGAGAAAAGCCTTAAAAATGAGAGAAATAGTTTCACAAATCTACTTTACTTTTTATTATGCAGCTTCAAAAGTTATGTTTTTAACCCTTTATTCTAAACTACATTAATTTTTTAATGAATCCTTATTTGAATTTTGAAATGTTTGTAGAGACATTGACTAAAAGACTGTAAGTAGTCATTAATGTTACTGTTGTGTGTTTTCTCTTTTGCAATCACATAGTAATAAAAAATATTACTGTAAAATGTTCCCATAAATATGTATGTAGTATTTATTAAAAGAATCTTAAATGTATGTCCTTAAAAAACAGAACTTTTGTAGAAATTGAGCCGGGCATGTTTTCACTGATTTTTGTACAGGCCGGGACCGGGCTTGGAAATTCCGGCCCGTGCGGACCTCCAACACACACATCCAGTGTCACCTCAAAAACCCTCATCAAAGTCATCTTCCCCCTATTTTCTTCTCTTTTATAGTTCCAATTTGCTGGAAAAATCAAAAGAGCAATTATTTACGAATTTAAAAACTTCGAGATTGAGAGCGATGGATTAGCAGACAGCGAGATCGGTAATTCTGGTAGCAGTTCAGAGGAGCTGGCAGAAAAAAGGGTATCGCTGAAAAATGCATAAAAATGACAGGAAAAAAAATTAATATCTTCTTTAGTGAAACAAGACTATTTCAGATATGGATATTCTTCACTTGTATAAAATTCAAGAAAAACTTGTTAAAGAACGTTCCAAAAAATTGAAGCAAATCGAGTTCACATCGATGTTTTGGAAATTACCAGAGAAGAATTGACAACTGTTTATTAAATTTTTTGTACCATAGAAAACAAAGTTTTTTTTAAATATTTAATTTTACCTTTTTCTTACATAAATATCACTTGGCTATGAATTAAATTTTTAATAAATGCAACCAACATTCAGAATATTGGAAGTACTTTTGATATTTTTTCAGAAATCTGGAATTTTCAAAATTCCGGTTTAGTCTCGGTACTGATGATGCCATATTTTCAAAATTATGCTCTGTCTCTCTCTCTGTACAGACTAGTGTAAAAACAAAAACTTTCCGCGCACATAAATATTGGGTCAAAAATTTTCTGCAAATTAATTTAATGTTTAATAAAATTACATGTTATATTATTTTGATGATATGAATTAAAAACCATAGTTTAAAATAATTGCTATTTAAATTAAAAATTAATATTAATGAATAATTATTTTAAAAAATCATAAAGCAAAAATCCATGATAGGAAGGGATGAATTCTTTTTAATTATTTTGTCAATGCATTTAGAAAACAGCCTAATCCTTAATATCATGATCTCTTTGCACAAAATGCCAGTCACTCTTATAACACTACGAAATTATTCGATTTAACCACCATCGCTGAGCTAAAAAGTCACTGCAGCCACAGATGGAAAACCGATCGGGGTGTGCGGGGAAATAGAAATAAAAGGGTCTGTGATGTCACAACAATGTTTTGAGTCTTTAAACTTTGAATTGGGGACAAACAATATATAAATCGTACATAAAATTGGCAAATATTTTAAATTTTCAGTATTAAAAAAAAGTTAAAAAACAAAACAAAAAATAAGTTTTTCTTTTCTTAACCTTTTCCCCCTGCAAAGTTCCAAATTTTTCAGAAAATTTTCCTCGCACAGCGTTCACACATGAGTCTATACAACACACACACACACACACACACACTCTCTCTCTCTCTCTATCTCTATCTCTCTATCTCTCTCTATCTATCTATCTATATATATATATATCATCAACCACCACTTTCAATCCACTGCTAGATGTAGGTTTTTTGGTTGTTTTATATCTCTCGGATAATACAGTCGGATGTTTGTACTTCATCTATTGTCTTGTCTTCTGGCAATGTGACCAGCCCATTTCTACTTTAACTTTTTAATTCTCTATCTGACTTCTTTTTCAGCTGACGTCTTTTCTAGTTATGCCTAGCATACATCTTTCTATACTTCGCTGTGCTGTTTATTAGCATTCATGTTTCCATTGTATAAGTTAATGCAGGCAAAATACATTGTTTAAATACTTTTCGTTTCAAGCAAAAAGGCGTGTTACTCTTCATAATAATGCAGTTCTTCCCAAAAGCTTTCCATCTATTTCTTATATTTCTATTGATTTTATTCCTACGATGCTGTTGCCCAATGTTGTTTCTTGTCCAAGGTACACATAACTCTTCACTTTCTTAATCTCAGTTGTATTGTAAACTATCTTCTTTTTGGTGGAAATGAATTCAACATTACCTTAGTCTTTTCTAAATTTGTTTTTAATCTCATGTTAATGCTAGCTTCTGCTAAATGTTTTAAGCATATCTTTCATTTTTTCAGAGCTGTTACTGAAAATAAAAATGTCATCAGCAAACCGAAGATGACTTAAGTTTTCCTCATTTATTTTAATCTCTTTGTTTTTCCCAATCCAGCTTGTTGAAAATATTTTCTTAGACAACAGTAAGAAGCTTAGGCGAGATCAAGCTTGTTCTTTCCAAATGGATGGTTGCTGTTGCTTTCTTGTAAATTATATATATAATAACACAAAGTGTATAACGCTTCTGGGGTTGAACTCATCCGGATTCCACTTCGCTTTATCGTATTCCATTTGGCCATTTTTATTGAAAATTATTTTTTCGAATTAAACTTCATAAAAGTTACGTCTTTAGAAAGATTATTCAAAATAAATTAACATTTGAGGGATGACTCACATTTAATTATGTACATATTCTGAGATAACTTCAGATGAAATTAGTTTGGCCCTCTCCCTCCATAAGTAAACATTCATTTGTATCGCATTCATTATAAACTTTGAGCTTTGTTGGTGCCATCTGTTGTTAGTTAAAATAAAAAAGAAGTTTCTTTTGAAATTCTTTGAACTCTGAAGACATTGGGGGGAAAAATGAATAGTATTTCTTATAAAATATAATTAGACTATCAGGGATACTTAATGTCGTGTAGAATATATATAACAATGGAAATAAAATTTTGCATTTTTGTATATTGTAGGGAAAATAAATTTGCAATTTAATAAAAGAATTTGAGAAAAAAAATCTGGTGATAAAGGATCATTTTTAATGATCAAAATTTATTATAGGTTTCTTTATGCATGTTTTTAAAAAAATGAGGATTTAATCCGAGTTAAACTTTTTAAAATTTAAGTTATATAATTATTATTTTGGCGTCAGCTATCGGCAATTAATCCGTGAAGGACTTCTTATTTAATTTTTTATTATTGTTATCATTCTGATTTATAAGAAATTGAAGGTTATTGATTTTTTTTAAAGCAATGAACAAAGACGAAAGTTAATTGACAATACATTTTAAAATAGCATTATTAATTCTAATTTGCATGTTTTTTGTGAAGTAGTTCTTTAAATTTTGTGAGTGAAGTTCTTTCTTGCAAATTAAGTTTCAATTATAAATGGGCTGTTTTTATAACTATTTTACTCCCACCTGATCTTATTAGTCAGATAAGATAAAATTTATTACTTCATAATTCTTTTTATAATGCAATGCTATATCATTCTTTTGAAAATGCAAACACATCATTCTGATGGGCTACCTTCTAGTCTTTATAATATTGATGTAAGGTTTGTCTATACTGATGCCCCCCACAGATTTTACTGCTACTGAAGTGTGGGCAGAATTAAATGCCTTTTCATAATCAATTAAGCCAAGGCAGAGAAATAAATTATATTCCTTATGCTTCTCTACGAGTTTGCTTACTGTTGGAATAAGATCCATTGTGCTAAATCCACTTTGTAATCCTGCTTGTGATCTAGGTTGAGCTAAGTCCAGAATTGATTAAAGTCTTTTCTTTTTAAATTTTGATGAAAATTTTATAAATCACCGACAATAAGCTGGTCGGATGGTAGTTTATATATATACATATATTTGCTGAGCTTATTGTTTTTTGCTCATTTGTAAAGAGTGCATTCCATGTTATTTTCACTGGCTATTTCAGTTAAAAAAAATTCTAAATGTATCATATTAGGTGTCAGTTGAGCATTCAATTAAGTTTATCCTCAAATTCAAACTGCCTACTTTCTGACTTACTCATGTAGCCATTTTTATTTGTAAATGCATGAAATTTTACAGGTTTTTCTTATTTGGATGCAGAAAAATCAAATAGTGTTTCCCCTTTTCCTATAAAAACAACTGAGTTTTCAAAAAATGCCAAAGTTTGTGTTTTGACTTGTTTTTCACAACATGGCAGTCTGGGAAAGGTAATTATCATGGAGCATTTCATTATTCTAACTTTGAATGTGATATATTAAATTTATAGGGTAGATAAATAATGATGCTTGATTGTTTGGCACTAACTTGTAATGCTAGGAATTTTTGCATTGAGGAAAAGAAAGAAAATTTTGATCACTCTTAAAGGATTATTTTTTTCAGTTGTCCATCTATGAACTGCAGTTCTATGGTGGCTAAGTTGGACATCTACTGCATATATATAGTTTTTGTATAACTTTTAGTTCTATTTATGCTAAGAAAATCTTAGTTCATAGTATTGAAATTTATTGTATAAAAATATATGTGTATGCTGTTGCATCTTTTTTATTTATTTATTTTTATAGAACTAGTACATAATATGTAGATAGATTTATTTAGATCTGATAAATGTATATCATATGGAGTTAGCTATTTTTGACCATTTGGGACACTAACCCTTAGCATTTACTCTTTATGTAATTGTATATTGTACAATGTGACTGATACATATTGTAAGATTTTAATTAAATGAAGTGAAGTTTTTCAGAAAACAATTACTATGTGTTTAATAATTTAATGTGCATTAAAAAAATTTATATCTTTGAAGCATGATTTGTTTTTAAAGTTGGTCTGTTGACAAAATTTCTTCCAAAACTGGATTACTGAGTTCTTTATTGAATATTTTTTTGTCCAAAATGTAAATCAGTGATATCATTGTTACATCTCTCTACAGTTTGAAAGCTTTTGTTTACCAGAGAAGGATCTGCACAAAAATTGACTTTCTTTATAGGGGCCTCTTCAGAAAATTCTGTTGCATGGATCCTTCACAAAATTTCTTTTCATAAATGCAAGTACTTTAAAAGGATTTATGATTTGAAATCTGCAACAAGAAAATAAGTGCTAGTCCAGGGATGGTGAACCTTTTCACGTCTGTGTGCCTGTTTTTTCATATTTTAAATGACCATAGCATGCCAATAACCACCATAGCAGAAGATAGTAATAAGAATAATAAATCAAAATTACTTGAAAATTTGTTATTAGATTTACAAGTTTCTTGTTTGTTTATTTCTCTTTCAATGTGCAGCTTCAGTACTGGTAGAATGAAATCGAAGTGGAGCTAGGAGAAGATATGAGAGGAGGGCAATTTTGTGATATGACAAGGCTTTATCATAACTAGGCTGAATCAAAAATTCTTAACTGAAGTGCAGCAGGCTAGCTAGCGTCTATGAAATTCAAGGAAATCACAGCTGAAAGCATCTCTTTAGAGAATACTGTAAAAATTAAAATACCATTCAAGTTTTATTTCAAAAAAGGTCATAGAATTTATTGTAAATTAAAGACGAGTAGTAACTCTAAGCATTAATCAGTGACTTCTTAGAGTTAATTTTCAGCAAATAATCAATTTTGAAGGAAGGGTCAAATAACAGATCAGTCAGTTTTCCGTTAACTGTAAAGAATTGAAGGGGGGGGGGGGTAATTTTTATCTCACATTTTGCCCTCACGCTCCCAAGATATTTATAATTTCTCCTTTTAGAAATGAACTGCATATACCCTTAATAAGATTTTAAAATTAAAGTTATGCTAGAGAAAAAGTTCTTATCTGATATATTTGAAGAAAACGACTTGTAGAAATAATACATATTAGTTATATGTGAAAAATTGCTCAATTTGATCTTTCACATGCAATTTTTTTTAAAAATCGAAATCGCCCAGGGAGGTTTGTATTCAAACTTTCACCTTTAAATACTCAGGCAACTGATTGAATTACACAAATCATGCCATATTAGTACCTCTGTCTTGCTAAAATCTCTCGCAGAGTTTGCATTAGAACTTTGACCTGAGTAATTATTCACAGATCGAATTAAAAAAAAATCAGATCACTTATTACTCTTACTAAGATCTATGCGGTTAATTACATCGTAGTTGATTGAGCCATTGGTGAGAAATTGTTATTCATTTTATTGTTGTCTTGTTCATTTCATTGTTAGAATAGAGTGGATACATAAGTCTTCAACTTGCTGCACTTTTAATAAATAAAAGCTGTCAAGGTTGTGTTTAAGTTAAAGAATAATGAGGTACAGAAATATCTATGGGAGTTTTGATTTAAAACTTCAATCAGTGCCATGCCGAAAATATTCTCTTGCATTCCATCTGTGGTGCACATGTCATAGATTTGTCATCCTTGTATTAGATTTAAGAAATTAAAATTAATAGACCTATTCTTATCATGCCAAAGTAATGAATTTCCAAACAAAACTAGATAAGCATTGAGATTCAGAAATTCAGTGATTGTTAAAATTAAATAACAAAACATAGCTGAACACAAGTCTCATTTTTTCATCAGGGTGCCAAATTGTTTACGTGTTGGCGACAAGTATAGTAACCTGATTATAAAATCTCTTATACAATTTGGCAATTGTCAAATGATGAATATTCTGCACTAAAATTCTTCCAAGACAAATTATAATTTATATTGAGATATTTATTTTTTAAAGTATGGGTTAAACTAATGTATTATTGATTTCGAAATACCAATATGGTATTTTGGCCAAAGAACAAGCATATACACATCAAATCCTAATTTCAAGATTCCCTTTCTCTTTTTAATAGCTGTTGCTTCATTTATATACTTCTGACATTTATCCAGAGCCTTATCTTAATATTCTGTGAATCATACTTAATTGAAGTTTTTTAGCCGCACTAAAGGCACATTTTGAATTCTGAAGGGTACTTTTTAGATTCATATGGGCACTTTTTTAGTTTTTAAAGCCATTCTTTTGATTTTTAAAGGCACTTTTAATATTTAAAAGTCGGGACACTCTTTTAATCCCTTGAGGGGCAAGCAAAAATGTCTCTAAATATTGAATTCTCACCGGAATAATCGAAAAATTTTATTTTTAAATAAGGAAAAGCAATTTTCCAACGATTTTCCTCCAAAGTTAAAAACATAAAATTTAGTTAACATTTTCTGGTGAGGATCTTGTTTAAATTAGGTGGGATATATTTTATCCCACCGCCCCTCAAGGGGTTAAAGACACAACAATGTTTCGGTTTTTACTATGCAATCAAATTTGTTATTACAAAAGGCAGTAAAGGGCACATTTTTGTTGACTGAGGACAAAACTGGCACTAGAATCCTGTGCGGGTCGGGTAAAACCCAACCCGACCTGCAAATTCCAAGTCAACCCGACCCAAACCCACAAAAATAATTTCCGGCAACCCGCAATCTGACCCAAACCCGCAATATTTCAACCCACAATGTAAGGAAAGTAAATCATGTTTTAATGCCGTTATGAAAAATAATCTACATTTGTATCTCTAACAGAGGTTTGCAACCGGCCCGCGAGCTGCGCCATGACGGCAAAATTTCAAACAGGCCAGGCCGAAAAATTGAACGGCCCTGCCAGGTTGGGCGAATAACTACAATTAAGTGGTTTTACCGGCCCGATATAAATATTTAGATGAAACCGGTAAAATTATAAATGGTCCATGCCGGGCTAGGCCCGAACTTTTAAGTTTTACATGGGGCGGGCCGGTCTCAGGTCAAAAACCGGGACTCATAACAAAAAAGCCTGTGTGGTAACCCGACCCGATGCAGGATTCAAAACAGTATAAAACTAAAAATCTAATCTTTAAATATGCCTTAAAATTAATTAGTTACAGTTTCATCAAAAGTTCCACATATAACGATAAACCTTGTTTTACACTATTGACCATACCATCTGCCTTTAGTTTATCAGCAGTTATTATTTTGAAATTTTTCCTGTCTAACGTAGTGCATTGTGTATCATCACAATTAAATTATTCACTTGATACATTAGACAGGAAGGACCATTTAGCATTTTACTGCGTATTGTATTTAAAAAATATAATGCAGTTTGTTATTTCAAAGACTGGTGAAAGGATGACTAAAGACAAAACAGACAGGCACACATTTTGCTTTGTGAAACTTTGATCTGCGGTTTATAAAGGCTTTTAACGTGAAAAAAAAAAATCCACATTCTTTTAAAAAATCTGGTCAACCCGAACCTGACCCGCAAGAGTAAAAAAGCCAACCCAAAACAATAAAACCCGACTCGACCCACAACAGGAAAATTTAGCGCCAACCCGACCTGAACCATGGGTCAGGCTCTGTTAAAATCGGGTAACACGGTCCAATGCAGGGCTCTAACTGGCACTATTTTTTGGATGACGGGCAAAAGGGGTGATAATTTTTAAATCACAGGGCAGACAAGTGCAGCACCTTCTTGAAACTGTCTGGGGGAAACTCTTTAAGACAATTTGCAATTTGGAGCAATTTCATAATAAAATTTTGGTGAAAATTGTAAAATTTAGTGCATATTAAAATTAAGTTGTTATATTTTTCATATAAAACAAAGTGAGTGCAAAAAAGGTTAGGAAAGGAAATTATTCGAATCTGGCTAAATAGTGCATTGGTTTTTGGTAAAAATTACAAATCAAATCACCAAAAGTTTATGAAGATGTTGATCAAGAAAGAAGAACAATATCCCCCCCCCCCCCCTCTTCAAAACAGAATTCACCACAGAAAAGTATTTTCACACATGTATGCAAAACTGAACTAGGAAAAATTTCTCAAGGCATTGCATTTTTCAAGATTTTGAGTGCATAATTAAAGGATAAAATTTAGAATTGTAATGCATAGTGTTACATTGAGAAACACAGAACTTTTAAAGACTTTTAAAATAAATTTTTTGTCTGTAGTAATAAAGTCCTGTTAGATGCATGGAAGTTCGCAATGATTTAGTGAAACTGTCTTTTCTCAAGTGTAGTATTTCTAATACAAAGGAAGGATGCGACTGAAAATGACGCTATCTAAGAACAATCCAGCAATGTAGCAGAGTTTCCCCCAGGCAGTTTCAGGTGGGTGCTGCACCCCACCTGCCCTTTGGTTTACAAAAACATTAGCAACCCCCCCACCCCCTTTGCCCCTCAATCAAAAAATTAGCACCCTTCTTGCCCTCAGCCAAAAAATTTGCACCCTTGCCTCTCAGTAAAAAAAAGTCATTAAAAAATTTGCTTGCATGGTAAAAACCGGCTCAATGTTGTCTTGTAAAGGCTTTAAAAATCAAAAGAAAGAATGAATTTAAAAATCAGAAAAGTGCCCTAAAGAATCCAAAACATGCCTTTATTGTCCTTTCTCCTTGGCAGAACCCTGCCCTTTTTTAAACCTAGGGGAAACTCTGGATGTAACCAAGACATGCAAGGTCAAAAATTACAATTTATGCAATCAGTTATCTGAGAAAGTAGATGTAAGATGTCTGTGTGCATGTGCAATGAATACTAATTTGGAAAATTAAGAAATAAAATTCAAATTTACTGTATTTTGTAAATTTGATTTTTTGTTTTAATTATTATTTTGTGTGCTATATACGAATTTTAAAGAAAAAATTTTGTTTCCTTGGCTAAAGTAAATACGATATATGCCCTTCTCTTCTAGCTGTGGTGGTTTGTTGAAATTTTGGACTTTTAAGAAGGTTGGTTATGAGCATTTGCAAAACTGTATCTTTAGCACATAAAAAAAAAATGATTTTTTTAAACCTTATTAAACTTTTGGGTTTTTTTTTTTTTTTACCTTATTAAAATTTTGAAATATTATGCTTTTTTTTTGTGTGTGTGTGTGTGGGGGGGGGGGGACAATTACAGTAAATTTACTTCAGGCACGACCAAAAAAGAAACCATTTAAAATGTTTTCTTATGCATTTTATATATAATGTAAAGTACGATTTAGATGTGAAAATCTTGCCTGCATATGCTAGCATTGTGGAATATTAGATTTGATGATTTTAGCATGTATTAACTTGAAACAGCAAAAGCTTGCAGTTACTGCACCTTTTCTCATGACAATATCGTTTACTTTCTTAAATGAGGCATTAATGATATTATTGCAAATGAGAAAATAAACTTTGTGCATGACTTTGAAGAATTAATTAAAAAATATTTTTTTTTTCTTTGATTGTTATGGACTGGTTCTTTAACTGATTGCTACAGATTTCTGAAATCCATGGTGTATAATTTTTTGCAGTATAACAGATTTGGCTGGCCTATGTTCCTTTTCTAACTTTATATCTTGATAAGTTTTGAGATTCTTCCATTGCCTATGTTTCCACAGAGATATGGGGGTATTTGTTATATCCCAAGCGAAAGATTCATCCCTCCCCTTCTATAACTGTTTTGTAATTTCTTATTTCTTAAACTATTCTTAACAAAAAGTATTCTTGCTCATATTGATTGTAAGAGTTTGCTTTAAAAACTGACAAAGGCAATGTTTTTTATTTGTACCTTTTAGTTAATATGCAAGACTGTTTGTGAAATAGAATGCTTATTCAATTTAAAATCATGGATCTCTTGGACACAATACAATAACTGATATAAATACACAGGGTGCGGCTATCTTATTGTTAACAGCTTTTTATTTGTGTAAATGTGATTAAAAAAAAATGGATAATGCAAAGTGGTGAAGAAAGCCACTTTAAGTCTTTGATGAAGATTCAAAAATAAAAACAAGTTTTGATGACATTTAAAAAACAAGTGTCTTGCTTACTGGAAATAAGTATGGGTCGCCAACAGTTTAAAAGTATGTTTTGCAATGCTGCACTGTGATATTAATGGCATTCCATTTTACAGACGTTACCCTGACCATAATACTAGTTATCCGTAATAATGATACAGACCATTTAACTTGTTTTCGCTTTGCAGTAGACCATATGATTTTGTTACGTATACTATTTTTAAATCGTGTGCAACCTGCCAAGTTATCCATATCTATTTGGCAAGAAAAATCGGCTTAAATGTTTCAACCATCATCAAATACTTAATAAATTTCTCTCTCAGCATTCTGTCTATTACAAATGTATTAATGTTAATAAAAAAAAAATCAAACAAAGTATAATTTTACAGATTGTTATAAAAAAGACCATGACATATTATTTTTTAAAAAATTTTCTAGTGTCAGACATTTTTCATTTAATTGTAAATATGTAAAAGAACTGAAAAATAAACAGTGTAAAACACACACATGCAAAATCTCTCTGTATTTTTTAAAATGTCAGTCTTGCAGGAAAAGAGTAATTTTTAAATTGAAACCTGCTGTATATCTGTCACATATTATGGACACCTGTGCTTAATGCCAGAGTTTGGCTGTATATTTAAATTCATATTTTCTTAGTATTGTGTTGTAAAAGTTTTCTTGTAATATTAGTTACAGTATCAATTTTCTTTCAGACCTTGATTGTGCTGGTATTTTTCTCTTAAAAGGGTGCTAAGTATAAACAATGAATATAATTATTGAATGTTTGGTTGCAGTTTTCTTAATTTTGGTTTGTTGTTTATTATTAAAAAGTTCACTTTAAAATGTTTAGAAAATTTTTGACTTCTCTTACCGTTAAGAACTTAAAAGAAAAAAAAAAGTATTGATAAATACTAGTGTATTTAAGCACTGTTTTCACTCCTCTCCCCCTTTTCCATCATTAGTCATCTTTTGTCAGTTCTGTCATCTGCTTGTTTCAGCTGTAAAAAATTTTGTCATATCTGTATATGTTAAGAATAATTTCTTGTTATTTTAGTAATTTTATTATTTAAATTGATTGCATATTGTTAGAGAATTGTAAGTTTCATGCTTCACTGTTTAGTGAATCGTCATATCTTCCAATTCTAATAGAACAAGTGTAGAGATTAAGGAAAATTAACTTAGGATAGATGTTTTGATAAACAAAGGTGATTTCACTCTATCTGTTGTCTCCCAGTTTTTATCACATTTAATAACAAAACAAACTTTGCTAGGAAAATGAGGAATAACAAGTATCCTGACATCTGACCAACAATTATTCCAGTTGAGTGGTAAGGGTTATCTCTTGCCTTGCTTTGTGTTCGTAGATTTATTAAACAGTCAGCGGTTGCTTCATGGTATATGCATGCTTATATAATTGTGGTGTTTGCACTTTCACTTGCTTCGCTAACAGTATTAATACATTTTCTGTGCTTGATGTCACTTTTATTAAAATACTTTTTCCAGGTAATGTATATTGAAGTTTTTTGGTTTTCTGTGTGTTACTTTTTCCATTCAATTGTTTTTCTTTTCTTTTTCTTAAGAATTTACCACACTTATAACCTCTCCCTTTGTCTGTTTCTTTTTCTTATAATTTTTTAACCTTTATTGTGAGTAAAAACATGCAAAATGCTCATTGTATGCGAGTCTTTTATAGACCTCTTTTGGATTATTTTTTTCAGCTTCCATTATATCTTAGAAATGTGAGTGAATGTAGCTTGTTTCCAATTTTCTATTTTTTTAAAAAAAAATTCTTTAAAGCTTGTTTTTACTGGTAATTAGAAAGCAACTTATGTGTAACCAGTTTGATGTAGCTAATTATTTTGTACTTTATTTAGATAGTTCATCTTTTGTATATTTCCTTCACTTTTGCCTAGGATTGATTTAGATTTAGCATTATCTTAGATAATAAACAGCAGAAATTATCACAATGCAATCAAGATGTTACAGAATTTTACTTTTCATTTAGATGATGCTCTTTAAAATGGATTCATGATTTGTGGGACTTGTATGGTATTTCCCTCTTTCTTATTTAAACTGTAAGCTTTTTTTTTTGGTCAAAATTATACTACCTTTTACTTTCAGTTTACTGTTTAAAGTATTACATTGATATTAATAACATAGTTATTAAGGTTTGTCTATATGTTACCCTATATAGTCAGATTTAAACTTAACTATAGCATATTATCGTCTTTCCTGTACATACAGTTATATTTTATTTTTTTGTTTTATTTTTACTTCATTACCTTAGGAAAAATCATGTCACTTTTTGCATTAAATCTTTTATTAACTTTTCTGTAAGCCTTCATTGTCTATGTAGAAAAATTTCAAAGCTCCTTAAAAAATTAATTGGTTAATACATACTATTGATATTAGCTTAATGACAGCTATTCAAACTCACCAGACTTTGAAATATCTACATAAATTATTAATCTGTTATTGTGCAGGCTCATATTACCACTCCCAAAGCAGATTTCACATCATCTTAATTATATTTTGAACAGGAAATTAAGATATTTAAAGATGAAGTAATTTGTACAGTAAACTCCCGACTATCCGGCCTGTGGCAGAGTGGTAGGCCGGATAACAAAAAAGCCGGATAGGTCAGAGTTCTATAAATATTTACCCATTTCCTGCCCTCCCTCCATTATATTAAAAACGCATGTTATACATTTTAAGATAAATTTTGTATAGACAGTACATACAGTTTCAAAATCAGCAAAACATTAACGTAAAACGTAAGCCTTATTCGTAAAAAAATGAGTAAATGTTATTTTACTGTTTATTTATAAATGATTGCATAAATATGAAAAGTTATGCATAAGATAAGAGTCAAAACTTAGTTTTTGAAAAAATCCTTGATAGATGACTGCTTCTCCCTGTTAGCCCTCTTCGCGATACAATGTCCCTCCATTTACGGAAGCAGATAATATCTGCTGGTGTCTCTTCTCGTAGTAACTCGTGCTAACTCGTAGTTTCTCCTCCATAGTCACTATAACCTTTTTTCGGTTATCACCCATTTCGTTAATCTTTATTAAATAAATACGAAGCACACCAAAAGACTATACGAAAGTGACCAGGATAAGCAGAAAATAACGTCCGCACTTGTTAATCGTTGCACAACTGATGAAGCAGGTTAGTAAGCCTTAACCCCTCCCTCTTCCTTCCTGTCTGTCTCTGCTATTGCATTCTGCTATCCCTTCTTGCTCCTTCCTGTCGTGAGTTAGCCCTTTTCTACAGACGGGAACCTGCCTTTCTCGGCCGCTTGCAAATCTCCTAATTTTTTTACTAGGCCGGATAGTCGGAAGTTTACTGTATTTTAATTATAACTTTAAAAAATTGTAAAAATTATTTTGTTGCACACAATCTCGTGTGTGCATAAGACAGTTTCAAAATGTTATAACTGAATCACAAGAGTTTATATAGTTACTATTTTTAAAAATTTTTCTTTTCGTAAATTGTTTTTAGTTGTCCTTGCTGTATTTTTACACTATTTTCTTCGTTATAATATCTTTTTGTGGTTATCAGGTCAAAAGATAGCGATAAAATATACAGATACATTTTTTAATGTGGAAAACAACATTAGTTTATCATCTTACTGAAACATAAAACTTTATTATGAACCCAACTTTTCATTACTATTTCAATTTAATTTAGAGTATATTTAAATATATTATTGCTATTAAATTTTCTGTATTTTAATGGGTGTATTCCTGCTTTTGTAGTGGTGTTTTTTGATTTTGTAGCAAATATACAAAATATCTTTAAAAACCCTATATAATTAGAGATAAAATGTTTAATAATTTTTTCCCCCTTCAATGACAATTTTTTTTTTTTACTCTTAATTCAACTTAGCGTGGTTCATGTATGTAAAGATGGAACTTTATAATTTATTTTTCACTCACTTTCTGATATGCTAGAATTATGAAAAATATGTATACAAGTGTGTTTACGATGATAATACAACATTTTAATATTTTTAGAACTTATTTATAAATTCATTTTAAAGCATTTTTGTGTTAGCCAACCACATTTAATAAATTGCCAAATATTCTTTATGGTTACAATTGCATACAAGTTACAGTAACAATGGAATTAATTATGCACAAATATAACTAAAAAATAATCCATGTAATATATGTATTTAAATACACTTTTATTAAATATATTTAGTTAAATTATTATGCAGTCAGAGAACAATATAAAAATACTGAATAGATAGTTTAAATGATGTTTTTTATTTTTTTTCTCCCATACTAAAAAAGAAACTGCAAAAATGATAATTTAAAAAATAAATTCATTAGTTTGTGCTCTCTATCGAGCATAAATCAAAGCCAGTGAATTTGCCATAGTCAGGTCCTATGCCAAATTAATGTATTGTTATGGAAATTTTTTTTAACATGAATTGCAGTTATAAAATTAGGCATGATTTTTAACATAAGCAAATGCTTATAAATGAAAAATTTTTTACAGCAATTTTTACTTGCATACTCATTTCTCTTTTCTATTTATTGGAAGCAGTCAATTCAATAAAACCATTATACGAAGTAGTTATGTCAAATTAAAAATGTAGACGTGTTTTTCATTCTTCAATTTCAGATAAAATTCTTGAAAATACAACTATGAATTTTCTAAAGATGATATAAATCACTAGATAATAAATTTTACATCAATTAACTGAAGTCTGTAATATTTCTAAAAATGTAGTTTTGCTAAAACTAGTCTTTGATTTATTTGTTAGATTTCATTTAGGCAGTTCTAATAGTATTTTCTGTGTTATATGGTAGTGTATTTCAATTTTGCTGATAATTTGAACAATCTTTGTTATGTGAAAAGATTACCTTTTCCAAATTTATGCTAGAGTTATTCTTTAAGTAATTATTAAAGTTTGCTACAATGCTAAAATAAAGCTGTAGGAGTGAGAAATTCGTATTTTTTTAAATTTGATCTTACAAAGTTTAGTAAAATTTTGAATAATGTGTTAATGCATGTTTTTTTTTTTTTTTTTTTTAATGTATTACAGATTTTTATTATTATCAATTTAATTGTGGTCTTATCCAAGAGAAATTCATGAAAGTTGGTAGATTTGTTTTGTCAATTGAGTTTGTAGTCATTCATCCTCCATACAAGCAACAAATTTCTTCTATTTTCAGTCATACTCTGAGAGTACCAGTGGCGCCAACATAAATGGGTTCCATGGTGCGAGAGCCCATCCAATTTCAATTGATTTAATTCGTAATTTATTTTTTCAATTATTTAATCTCTGAAATGAAATTTTGTTTTATTAATGGTCTCAAAATAGTTTTGTTTGAAAAATAGTAAGGACATCAATTATAGGCTTACAGGAGCACTAAAAACCTCTTTAGTGGATGTATAGTTAACTTTCTCACGAAAACCGATTTCCTGCCTATTTTGCCATCTGTTTTGATGTCTTGAATTGATAAAGCACTTAGGTGACTTAAAATATAGGCTTTTCTTAACATTTACTTTTTTTTTTTCACTGTTAAATCAAATGTAACATGAATTATATTGCTTCAAAGATACATACTATTTTTTTCTGTTGGTAAAAATTCAACAGTTCCTAAAATTTTGAGGTTTTGAAGTGCAGCTTCTAATAAGTGATTCCTCTACCCCCCAATTAATCTTAGAAACAAAAGATTTTGCTTGCTCAGTGATCAAGGGTGAAGAATTTCTAGAAAATCGTACCAACCAAGAATTTATTTTACCAGCCAGCTAAATACAACGTACAGTTGAAAATTGTTATGACAAAATTTACACAACTGCAAAAATAGTTTATTACTATTACTACAATACATTTTCATAATTTTTTTTTCTATAAAATTAAGAAATATATACAAGAGAGGAAAGAATAATATAGAATAGAATTTAGTACCCTATTTACATTGCAGTCATTTGGAAAGTTGCAAAATATAGCTAATTGGAAAACAAACTAGTTGGATGTGCCAATCCCAAAATTTTCTTCTATCTTATACTTAATATTTCAAAAACTAGTTACACATGTTAATACTTCAATATTATTAGTTCATTACTATACCAACTTTGATTTTCATCTTAAATTTCTTCTTCACTCAATTAAATGAACTAAAAACGAGTTAATCTATATCATGATATTTGTTAAAATTAATAGTTTTTCCTTATTCTGTTATCAGATGTTTGTGAATTGCCGGCTTAGCAGGAAGTGAGTTCCCGCCTTTGCACGAGCCGCTGATGAACAATAGAACTACGAAAAATCGAGAAAAGTATACAAAAATCGCTAGCACAGAGCCCCATTACCACGCGATATTTCCAAATTCAAGGAGGACCTGTTGACCAAAGCCAAAAACATGCACAAAAAATTTGTTTCAATTGTATGCATAATTTTATACACTTTTCGATTGTACAGTAAAGAAAATGGTACAGACATCGTAATTATAGCGCCCCCTTCCAGAGGAATTTTTCCAAATTCAGGGAGGACCTTCATGCCATGACCAAAAAGAAACACAAAAAATTTGGCTCAATTCTCTGCATAACTTCATACACTTTCCGATGGTACAATATTCAAAATGGCACAAAAATCGCTATTACAGCACCCCCAACCAGATATTTTTTTTTCCAAATTAAGGAAGGACCTGCTTGCCATAGCCAAGAACTTAAAATAAAAATTTGGTTCAATTCTATGCATAACTTCATACACTTTTCGATGTTACAATATGCAAAATTGCTATTACAGCGCCCCCTAGCGGCAATTTTTTTCCAAATTCAGGGAGGTGCTGCTTGTCATAGCCATAAACTTAAAATAAATATTTGGTTCAATTCTATGCATAACTTCATACACTTTTCGATGGTACAATATTCAAAATCGCACAAAAATTGCTGTTACAGCGCCCCTACCGGCGAATTTTTTCCAAATTCAGGGAGGACCTACCTGCCATATCCAAAAACTTAAAATAAAAATTTGGTTCAATTCTATGCATAACTTCATATACTTTTGGATGGTACAATATTCAAAATCGCACAAAAATTGCTATTACAGCGCCCCCTACTGGCGAATTTTTTCCAAATTCAGGGAGGATCTGCTTGCCATAGTCAAAAACTTAAAATAAAAATTTGGTTCAATTCTATGCATAACTTCATATACTTTTGGATGGTACAATATTCAAAATCGCACAAAAATTGCTATTACAGCGCCCCCTACTGGCGAATTTTTTCCAAATTCAGGGAGGATCTGCTTGCCATAGTCAAAAACTTAAAATAAAAATTTGGTTCAATTCTATGCATAACTTCATACACTTTTTGATGCTACAATGGCGACGGACACATGGGCAGACAGACATTTTCTATAAACATGTTTTTTGGGATCTCTGACCTCTAAAACATGTAAATCCGTCGAAAAAAATTTCGATTACAATACTTTCTTCTATTGAAGATAGAAGAAAGTAAAAATTAAAGTTTTCAGCATATCTCTATAGTTTGCAGTTTTCGAAGACTACCTAAAAATTCACTTGCCAGTGGCGAGTAAACTGATGTATTTCCCCAGCACTGTCAGTGATCATTATACCTGGTTTATATATATATATATATATTTTTCCAGAATTTATTTGAAAAATCTAAGATTAAATTTCTGTATTTTACAAAAAGGTTTTCCTTGGCATTTGAGTAACTTATATTTTTTTCCAGAATTTATTTGAAAAATCTAAGATTAAATTTCTGTATTTTACAAAAAGGTTTTCCTTGGCATTTGAGTTACATTTCAAATTTTTTACAATATGACACTTAAAATTTCTTTTTGGTTAGTCTTCTTTCAGTTTTATTTTGGCAATGTGTTTCAGGATGATTCTATTATAAAATTAGATATTTAAAACTAATATTTCTGCCATACGAAAATAAACATACTATGTCATTAAGAAATTCAGGCATATCTCTGCTACTAAAGGTGATTAATTTTAAAAGTAGTTGTAGCCAAGAATTTAATTTGTCCTGAAATTAAACATCTACTGCTTGAATCCAGAAGTTTTGCTAAAATCAAGTCATTAGTCTTGATTATTAAGTACTTGTATATGCTATAGTCATAGATTTTCCATATAATGAAACTTAAATTTTTATCTAACTATTACAGCAAATGTTTTATATTTAACGACATGCTTGTTAGAGCAACTATAACTGCAACTTGGCAATGAGCAAATATATATTATAAACTAGTGTTTTTTCAAGTGAATTGAAAGATGATGATTTTTATTTCCCAAATGCATACCAATTTTTATTCAACTTTGTAATAAATCGATGAGTTCATGTTTAAAGATTGTGCAAAAGCATCTATCCAATATAGCTAAATGCACTGTGTTAGAGTATTGAGCTAAATTCTCTTGAAAGATTTAACAATAAGTAGAGATGGGAATGCTTGGAAAAAATCCGGAAAAGTTGGGGGAAGGTTTTTTAATTTTTTTCCGAAGAGCTATTTTCCAATTTTTCCAAATTGGAAAAATCGAAATTTTATTTATAAAATAATGTAGTCTAAATTTTATAATTGCTACATTCTGTTACTTTTATTTATATATTTTTTTTTCATGTTTAGTGTCCCTCATAAAAACCTTAACATGGAAAATCTTATCTGTAAGCAGGGATCTCTTTAGAAAGAATTTGAGTATCTTAAAGGATCCTTCACAGTTTTTTCTCCTTAAAACATATGACCTTCAGACCTGCCAACTGCTACGAAAAAATCGTAGTTTCTACGATTTGGACCTATGAACTACAATGCTACGAAAATCGGTCTTAAACTAAGATTTTTTCCAAAAAACATAAACCCATTTTTTGTTTCTAGTTGCGATTTTTATCCCGTACAGCATATTTTTCAGGAGTGATTCTGTTCCAAAATTTCAAAATATTCATTTCCGAAAATTTAAAAAAAATGGCCATTAGTCAGAAAATTCGGACATTAAAAAATGCTCATGGAAAAAAAAGTCTGGGCTGCAAGACAAACGTCTTAACATAAAACACTCTTTATGTAACCACAAGTGAATCGTGTTTCTGTAAATATTTATACAGGAATTCCCTTCCTTAGAAACAAGGGTGCCATTTTAAGAATTTGTGGAAGGGGATGGGGTTCTTTGAGAGGCAAGGTTTGGAATAATGTGCAAAATGGTTCGATTTGTGATAAACTATCGCGAATTTCAACAAATGACCATGTAAAAAAAAAAAATCAATTTCGTCAATTGGTCGCAGAAGAAAATAAATTTACTCAAAGGATCGTGATAAAAACGTGAATTTTGTCAAAATATCGCAGAAAGAAAACGTGAATTTCATGAAAAGATCCCTAAGAAAATGCAAATTTCATCGAAAGATCAGTAAGAAAAAGCAAATTTCACCGAAAGATCGCAGAAAAGAACCACTAATTTCGTCAAAGGATCGCGGTAAAAAATGCGAATTTCGTCAAAAGTTCATGGTAAAAAGTGCGGATTTCAACAAAGAATCGCAATAGAAAAATGTGAATTACGATTGTGGAAAAAAATTTTGAATATCCTGAAATGATCGCGGGAAAAAAATTACTCATCAAAATTTACTGCACTGGGCTAAAAAATTGAAACCATGCACCTTTTAAAAATATTAAAAAAAAAAAAAAAAAAAAAAAAAAAACGCTGCGAAACGAAAAGAAACTCTAAAAATAGTATAAAAATTTTCAAAGGAAAAAATTTGCTATATTGAGTTGAAATATCTTATTCCTTTTACGAATGTCAAAAAATGGCTGTGTAACACGAAAAACCAACCAACCAACCTCCATATTTATTTAAATTTTTTGTGCTACGATTTCTCATTTTCAAAGGTTGGCAGGTCTGGACCTTTAACAAAATTCTTTCGCTTAAAAATAGACATTTCAGAATTTTTTTACAATCTCCAAATTACATCCTTCACAAATGTAATGATTTTAGAATAATAATAATAAAAAAAACCTGTTGCCATAATAGCTGCAATAACTAATGAATCTATTATCTAGCTGTTTATATGTACAAAAGTCCATCTCGATAATGCCTAAATAAGAACTTAAATATGATCATTTCTAATTTACAAATTTCTGGTTACATTTTTTACATTTCATTCCCAGTTTTTACAAGTTCACAATTTCGCAAAAACATGATTGAGTGAAAAAAAAATCCAAGCAAATCCCTGGTAAGATAATTAAATGCAACTCCTCTCGTTAAAAATGAAAATTCATGTGCAAAAGTATTAAATTTTTTTAAATTAGTTCTACTGATATAATTAATCAAGTGCTACTGAAAAATTTACAAACACTGGTGTTAAATTAAGCAAAAAAAGCTACTGTCATAATTCTGAGACTGAAAGGATAAACTTTTAAAAGCTGGCTTTTTTTCTCTCTCTTTTTTTTAATAACATTCACATATAAAGGTAAAATAATTTTATTTTAGTGTGCATAAATATTGAAAAAGTTTATTATTGTAAACTTTTTAAGAAAATATAACTTATTTTTGAGAAAAATTTATAGGAAATCAATTTTTCCAGAAAAAAACTGGAAAAAAAGCGGGTTTTTTTCGCCACTTCAAATTTCCTTAAAATTTACATCTCTAACATTAAGTAAATAAAAAGCTATTGCACACTTCTATTTTTATGAATGGTTGAACAAACATTTTGATTCAATTATATGCATTACATTTCATGATATATTTTTGAATATTGGGGGTAAATTGTCACAAAATCTCAGTGCTGCATTTATTATGGGATATTTGCCTTTGTAAGATCTGCATATTTGTACTGTTCTTATTTTCTAATATAGAATTTTCTATTGTGTTCCATTTAAACACATAATACATTTAACTTTATATGAAGATTGCTTTTAAATTATGTTTGACACCTCTATTAGTGTTGCTGCCTTCAGTTCAACATCTACAGTTATTTGCCTAGTAGACTCTTTAAATATACTCTGTTCGTGGAATGTTATTAATCTCTAAAGGTACTTAAAATCGAATCTCAGTATAATGTGTAAATAGAATGCAGAATTTTATGCACATTATTTTGATGTTTATTTTTAACAATAAATTTCACTGAAAGCTAGTTATGCATTATGTTGTGGCATGCTTATGTCTGCTTTTAAATGCATTAAACACTTTCAGCTGTGACTTGTGCAGTTAACTTTTTTATATTAAGCAGTAGTATTTTGTACTGAGGCATATTAATTCAAGTTGATTATTTGCTTAGAAATTGCTGTTTCTGTTCTGTCACCTGAATAATTTTTGATTAATATTAATAGCCTAGTGGTAGGGGAGCAAAAAAAGGCCGAATTCGGAATTAATTAGTGGAGAGCTGGAAAGTGTTTTAATCCACTTAGTTTAGGTCTAGAATGAATATGCTATGTTTTCCCCTTCATACTAGATGAGCGTTAGGAAATATGTATAGATTTATAGTCAAAAAACACCACTTTTTTTACACCATAACAGTATCTCCAAACAACTAACTCTGTCAAAAACAGTGTCACTACAAATGTTGTAGAGCTTAAAATTCTGAGTAAAATGAGTACCTACACTTAATATTTTTGTTGAACATTAAGCTCACACAATTCCAGTTTAAAGTTTTAGACCTATGGTCAAGTGGTTGAACTCAGAATTAATTAGAAGAAAAGTGGAAATTGTTTTATCCATTCATTTTTGGTCTAAAATGAGTGTACTATGTTTTCTTCCTCATACTTGGGTGAATGTTAGAAAATATGTACATATTTATTTTCGAAAAACACGTTTTTTTAATTACCTTAACAATATCTCACAACAGCTAACTCTATAAAAAACATTGTCACTACAAATGTTGTAGAGCTTCAAATTCTGAATAAAATGAGTACCATCATTATTATTTTTGTTCAGCATTAAGGTCGCAATTCTGTTTCAAAATTTTGCCTTAATTGCTAATCAGTAGCTTGAAGCCAGAAGAGACCAAGTTAGCTTAACAATATCTCAAAACTGCTAACTCTATCAAAAACATTGTCAGTACAAAAGTTATAGAGCCTAAAATTCTGAGTAAAATGAGTACCTACTCTTAATATTTTTGTTCAATATTAAGACCGCAATTTTGAGATATTGTTAAGTTAACTTGGTCTCTCCTGGCTTCAAACTCTTGATTTGAAAATTTTTGAAATAGAATTGCGACCTTAATGTTGAACAATAATATTAATGATGGTACTCATTTTATTCAGAATTTTAAGCTCTACAACATTTGCATTGACAATGTTTTTCATAGAGTTAGTTGTTATGAGATATTGTTAAGGAAATTTAAAAAAAAAAAAAAAAAAAAAAAAGTTTTTCGAAAATAAATATGTACATAACTTCGAACATTCATCCAAGTGCGAGGAAGAAAACATAGTACGTTCATTTTAGACCTAAACTGAAGGGATTAAAACAATTTCCAGTTTTCTCCTAATTAATTCTGAGTTCAACCCCCTGACCACGGGTCTAAAACTTTGAACTGGAATTGTGACTTTAATGTTCAACAAAAATATTAAGTGTAGGTACTCATTTTACTCCGAATTTTAAGCTCTACAACATTTGTATTGACAATGTTTTTGACAGAGTTAGTTGTTTGGACATACTGTTATGGTATGTAAAAAAACGTGTTTTTTGTCTATAAATCTTTACATATTTCCGAACGCTCACATAGTACGAGGGGGAAAACATAGCATATTCATTCTAGATATAAACTGAAGGGATTAAAACAATTTCCAGCTTTCCCCTAATTATTTCCAAGTTCAACCCTCTAACCACTGGGCTATAAGGAGTTTCGCAGTATTGACTTTTATCTTTTTTTTTGCATTTTGTGTCAAATTACACAGTGTATGATTTTACCAGAAGTTGCTTTTATCAAACACTTTGCCAATCTAAGTTTTCGAGAAAATTATCCTTGAAATCTAGTCTATATAGCTGGAAAATGATATAAGTTCAGATTTTAGAAAATTAAAACTTTCATCTGATTGCATTTTATTATTGATGTAGTACAGCACCATTTCATTAGTAGTTTTAAAACAGAAAATAGTGTAGAATTTATGGTTTATGCCAAGTGCAATAAAGTTGTTTCAATTTTTTGATTTTATTATTGAATATTGCTTAATTATTAGATTTTTCATTCTCTGTTAAGTTTAATTACCAAAATTTATATATATATGTTACGAAACAACTTAATAGGTTACATCGAGATATCATGTAGTGCTTTTTGTTGCATGTTACTGGATTCATACCATATTTTAATCAGCCGTTGGTGATGTTGTAAGCAATCCTACCACTTAGCACAAGCATTGCTAGTGAAGGTGTCAATTCTGTGAAAATTTAGCAGCTATAGAGCGATGTTAATATTTGTAGAGTCCAATCAAACACTTATTATTTCATTATGAAAACAAGGTAGGTTAGGCCGCGTGAGTGGTGAAAACAGGCGTATGAAGAAATCGGGGGTTTTCCCAATTAAACACATGGAAACGTAGTCATAGGAAAACTGTTTATTCCATCAGAACATACCAACACTAAACAATTCCCACAGGATGAGAAATCAGAGCATTCCACTCGAGCATAAACTAGTTACTCATGCTAAATAGATGTTAATTCACGAAATGAATATTCTACATGGCTAAGGACACCGGGTAACAGGTTATGTAAACAATCAAACAGCACAAAAATCTCTGGTTCTGAGCTCATGCTCTCGCTATTTATTAGAATGAGCGGAGGAATTCCGATTGAAATGGAAACTTCAGGCTAAACCAACCAAAATCATGAACGAACCTCGAAGTGAAACTGGGATCCGACACTCAGCCAATGAGAGCGATCAAGAAACGTCACAGGAAAGAATCCCGGTGCCGCTAATGGAATGATTTCGATGTGAAAAGGCTGACGCATCGCGGGCGGGGAAAAGATGAAATAGAATAAAAATGTAAAAATGGCTTTGATAAACATTCGAAAAATAAATAACTGCGTTCAGAACTTTACAGTTTGGTAGACGATAAAAATTAATGAAGGGATTAAAAGTTTAGATTACGTTTTGGAATAAATCTATTATTAAGATACGCGTTTCAAAATTATAGGAATTTAACTAGAAATAAATAAAAGAGCGTATTAAAAAAAAGGAAATAATGAATAGGCCGGCAATTTAGAATAATTTAAATGAATAGTAAAAGTGAAAATTTTTATATAACATATATATATATATATATATGTGTGTATATCTATCATCATCATCCGTTTTCAACCCACTGCTATATATATTGTCACAAATTCCCGAGTTTCTTCCTTTTTTTTAATTTCATAAATATCATTAATAAACCGTTGCGTATCCGTAAAGTGCAAGCCTTGAATCATATTATCAGAACATATTCAATAACAATTTTGTTCATAAAATTCAACAAATTATATCTTAAATTAAGGATATAATGAATACTCAGCCACTATGCAGTCCTTGTGTCGAACATTCGGGTGGACTATTCAATCTATTCAGCCCTCTTGTTGAATATTCGGGTGGACAAATAGAGAATACAGTAGGCTCCCTCAAATCTGCAGAGCTTGGGACCAGAGGTTGTGTGGATTTTAGAATTTTGCGGATTTCTGGTTATTGCTTGGTTTACATTTTTAAACGGTAATTTGAATGAAATAATGCAATCAAAATTATAATGAATGCTTGCTATATAGTAAAACATTAAAATAACTGAGTAAAGTAATAAACTAAAATGATAAAACATAAGATAATTTTAAAAATGGTTAAATTATTAAAAATAAAGGTCAAGTAAATAATTAATAATTAAATATGCGTAATAAAGATGTGATACATTTTCCTATAATTATTGAATAAAACTGTCCTCATAAAGGTAACCTATTAATTCACATCAAAATTATAAGGTAAGGAAGATTTATTTCATGTTTAGCCAGTCTTAATAACCAAAAAAGCTTGATTAATGCATACATATATTTGATAAAAAGATTTTGATTACAAGTGGTATGAACAATATCTTGATTTTTTTCACAAATAAATTATGCATACTTTATGAAAAACCACTATTTCAGCCATACTATAGAGAATTACATGTTAAAATACATACGGACTGAAATAAAACTAAAAAAAATTGTAATTTTGCCTCTACGTCTGAATTGAAATTTTCTTTGTTTACATCTGTGAAGATGTGCAGATTTTAGGCATTTGTGGATTTTAGGGTTGCGGATTTGAGGGAGTGTACTGTATTAGTCGGTCGAATACATTGAGGATAGAAATTATTTTTCTGTTCTTTTTGCGATGCTTTACTCAAATCCAAACTTGCTGTTTTCTGACACATTCACATAGCCATTACTTTCATGCTTTAACAAATCAAATAGTGTTTCTCTATTTCTTTTAAGGCTGTTGATTGGTGAGATCTGAAATTCCGCTCGCTAATGTTAAACCTATGGCTGTGTGAAGCATTAATATTTTTAAAATATCTCCTCAGGAAATTAATATTTTTAACCCATAAAATTATAAATTAAACATATATTTTAGAAATATTTTTACAGCTAAGAAATAAAGACATCCTTTAAGACTACCCTTCCCACTTTTCGATGTGTTTAGTTTAATGAATTTAGCTTTTAAATTTTTCCAGTGTGCCAGTCAGTGTTAACAAAAGAAAGAAAGAGAGAAAAGGAAGGACCTCGGATGGACGCACAAACTGCCTGTTCTGCGAATTAGTGCCAGTCTCCCACCCCACCCACATGCCCATATGTTTAACATTAGTCAGGGGAATTTACGATCTCACTGACCAACAGCCTTAAAGGCTAAGAATCTTTAAGAAAATGGTGCCAAAGTTAGAGATTTAAGCAGCTGGGGATATTATTCGATTATAAATCAACACATTTATAGAAATGAAATGCTATTCAATTCTAAAGCACTTTAATATCGATGCTTGCAAATTTTATGCACATATGAAAATGTCTTTGTTAATATGTCAAATTCACGCTGCTCGGCTATATTATTATTTTTTTAACAGTCTTATGTACATTTAATACAAAATTATGTTTCAGTATATTATTTAAAAATCTCAACACTAACTTATTTTTAAATTGTATATAAGTTTAAGTTGTATTATTAGTTTATTTCAGTTCTAAATAAGTATAAATAATAATGTTATATAAATAAAATTATTTTTCTTGCTGCATGTTTAGTCATCATGAAATGAAGCATTTTAACTTTAATTAATAAAATGCAAAATATATACAGTAAACTCTGTCTAAGGCGGAATCGGTGAGGACTGAGATAGTATTCCAGCTCATGCAAAAGAGCACCCCCCCCCCCCCCCCCCCAAAAAAAAAGCACAAATCATATATTTTTTTACGTTCGTAAGTTTTAGTAAAGTTCTTTAAAATGAAACTTTTAATGAAATCAGATGTGTTATTAAATGTATTCAATAATTTCGAAAAACTTATTTAAACACAAAAATAAATATTACCAATACAAAAATGCTTCAATTCTGAAATTCACTGAAATTCATTTAATTTAACCAATAAAATTACATACCTCATATTTCACATAGTAGTTTAAACAGGGTTGTAAAAAACCCGGGTTTTTTAGAAAAAACCCAGCCCGGGCGGGTTTTATTAAAAAGCCCGGGTTAAATGGGCAATTTTCCCCGGGTAAATTAAAATGCCAGCATGTGGACGATGATTCCACCTTCTTCACAAATAATAATCGGTACTTTTTGGTTAGCCAGGCGCCAGTGTTTATATACATATTTATATGCATACACATATGTAAATATATATACATATATATTTATATTGTATATGTATATATATATTATATATGTACACATATATTCATATATATATATATATGTTTATGTATACATAATACTGGCGTCCGGCTAACCGAAAAGTACTTAATAATCTTCACAGTTGCCACTATATAGAGAAAACAAGAAAATCTGAGGGAATTTAAAAATGAATATTAAAAACAAGGAATTTTACTAAACTTTGGTACTTTGCAAAATTTATCCGTTGAAATTTTGAAAATTCTCAGAGGAATTACTCTGGGAAAATTTAATTTTTTGCTTAGGAAAGCGCAAGGAATTTGATTGCCAAAATAAGTGGCAATCCTGATCTCAAATACAATCTTTGTGAACACTTCATAGTCTAATAGATGGGAATGACTTCATAGTCTTAATAATGATCTCACTATTTTTCTCTGTGCTTATACCTGTATATATAGATATGATCCCTTTAATTTAAATAACAAACAAATTGCAAATTGCAAAGCTATCAATTGTATGTTTTTCAATTGTTTCCAATCTAAAAATGCAAATAAATTAGTACAAATATATTTTATAAGATTCAAAGAAGTGAATAAATAAAACAAAAAAACCATAAACTATTAAAAAATACATCATCTGTTCTGTTCCAGAAATATATTTTAAAAAACCCGGGTTTTATAACTGGGTTTTTTATAAAAAAAAAACCCAGCCCGGGCAGGCAGCTGGGCGGGTACCCGGGCAGCTACCCACTACAACCCTGAGTTTAAAGAACCAAAAAATAATCTTTTATCGATCCTTGTTTTGTCTTTAGGTTTCCATGCATTCTTCACTAACACGTAAATCTGTTATTATCGGTATTTTTTGCATCGCTCCAATAGTATCTGTCGGAAGAAATTGTAAATTTATATTTGACAGTTTGGCGTCGTCATGACAAGGTGCATTATCGAGGAACAACCATTTTTTTTCATTTTCTTTAATCATTCGACTATCGAATTCTTTCAGCCACCCCTCCGTTAAGGCAATCGACATCCAGTTTTTTTTTTCCCTGGAGACCTCTAATTCACCGGCAGTTTATCAATATTTACATTCTTGAAACATTGTGGCATTTTCAATTTCCTTATCACTGAAGGCTTTTATAAACTGCTTTTCAAATTCCCGTAAAGTAAATCAGTGACACTCTTGTTGGAGGTTTTATCTCTGTGGCATTCGCTACTTCTTTTTGCAAGGGACTTAGTTGGCACACACGATAAAATAGTCAGGCCTCATCGCAATTATATGTATCCCTTTTTTTTTATATATCTTTCAATCGGTAGATGAAATTTTCTGAAACATCTTTCTGGTCTCAGCAAGCATGCTTCATGGCAATGTTGCGTAGATTATGGAAACTCGTTAACCATTCACTGGAAGCCTTAAAATCCATTTTACCTTTTTTTTTCTTACAATAGAGTCCAGGCATGGACAAATTTTTCACTCTAGCAATCGAAAAGCATTCAAAACTTAATAAATCAATGTCTTCATTTTTCACAGTACTTTTCCTCCTTCTATTGGATGTTTTCAACTCTTCTTTTTATAGCATCATAAATTTGAGTTTTACCATAATTAAACTTAATGCAAAAATCTTCTACAGAATATTTTTTTCTTTTAGTTTGGTAACTTCGACTTTATCCTGCAGCAATGGAGTATTGAGTTTAGATTTTAAAGCCATTTTTACTACACACTTTCTAATATCCTTAGATATGATAAAAGACTAAGAACAAATAACACATGCGATGATAGTTTTCTGATGGCGTGATTTATTGGAATGAAGTATATGTCAATCGAATAGCGTGATCATCATCTGTGAGCAATATTGTCCTGCCTCGAAAATCAGTTGAAAACTGAAATTCTGGAAGATCCTTTGTCTTTATAAATAAATGAGCAACGCTATTCAATTTCTTAGTACTATTGTAATACCTACAAATTTGAAGTTTACACACACAAAAAAAATAACTTCAAGAATGGGGGAGAAAGCTGTCACTTTGAATTTGAGTACTATCTTAAAGCATAATATATCGTACTTTATACACAATACATATTTTCATAAATGTGCATTCTACCAGTAATAATTAATAACATTTAAATGCAAATTCATATAGGAGAAAATGGCATAAGCAAGAATTATTTAAAATTTAAACTGTTTCTGTTCTTTTGAATTAACTTTTTTAGACGTTTAGGGGTTGATCCAGGCAAAATTTGAGGCCTATTTAGGGCCCCTTCACAAAAATCTATTTAATAAAACAGGCCCCCTCACAAAAATGAATTTAATAAAATGGGCCCCTTCACAAAAATAAATTTAATAAAATGGGCCTCATCACAAAATTCCTCTTAATAAAACAGGCTCCTTCACAAAATTCCTTTCCATAATAATTTGCTACTATTTATTATTTTTATTTTGTTAGGTTTTTAAATATGTGATTAGTAAATAAAACCACTTCACCAGAAATGAAAACATTAGCAAAAAGATTTAAAGAAGTTTTTGTTAATAAATGCTTAGTTCGAATTTCAGTGGATTTCAACTTTTATTACAAAATGTTATTTTTCAAAAAATGGGCCCCAAGAAAGAAAAAAAACTTGTGTCGACCTCTGTGTATGCATATCAGTTTTAACTTTCATAAACGAAATGCCTTTCATTTTTAAAATATCCTTTTTTCCGTCTTATGCAAAATTTTTTGTTTCGGTGGGACCTTAAAAACCTTTCCATTTCTGCATTAGGCAGATTCCGGCTTATGCAGCAAGAATTAATGTTATTTTCTATGGGTTCACAGGGACTTGAAAAATTTTCCGCAGTAGACAGAATTTACTGTACTACATAACTCATGAATGAATCTTAAGACACAAACCTCTGTAGTAAAGGTTACTTAATCAAGGGCTATTTCAAGAAGTATCTCATTGATTATGGGAAAGAATAAGCATCATGTTGGGGTCATTACTTTGAATGTAAAAAGTAGTCTCACTGGGTAGTAGAAGTGAAGAATATATTTTAATGGAAATAATTTACCCCACTGACTTATAGGAAATGAGTTTGTTATATGGCTAAGTGTAAAAAGGTAAAATATAAATTCTAAATTTTTTGTGCTGAAATAGATTTTTAAAAATCAGGAATAATAAAGTATGATTTAACTGTGACAATAATTAGTTCCTATTTTAGATAAAATGTGTATGTATATTACATGTACCTACATCTATTGTTAAAATATGGATTTTACTAATTTAGACTTAGTAAAAGTCCTGTTGTTTTATTATTAACATCGAGGTGTTTGAAATTTTACAAAAAATAAATCAACCTATTAAAAGTTTTAACGTGCAAATAATAAAATATCAATTTTAATATGTGTTTAATTTTATTTCTGTTAAAAAAAAGAGGTATTTGACCAAATCACTATTTGTTACACTGTATATTAAAAAAAAGAAAACACTGATCTAGCTTTGTGCGTTTGTCTTCTTATATAAATGAATTTCATATCTTATTGGGTGGGTGGGTGGGTTGGTCGGGGAGGGGGGGGGGATATATTTATTGTACTCATATGCATGTAAATGTAAATTTCTGTTTCTTTCTTTTTTAATAAATTGGCCATTTTTATACTATTTAACACTATTTCTACTGGCATCAAATGTTCCTTTTAAGATTTTTATTTATGGTTAATTTATTAGTAATTTTTAAACTAAGAATCATAGGAATGTCGAACATTAAGTGTGTTAAAAGGATTTGTGATTATTTTAATTAAATAATTACATATAAAATAACCATAAATCAAACTTTTAAAAGCTACCATTTGACACTGGTAGAGATAATATTAATTAATAATATTTAGAGTGCTTTTAAATTTATTATTTTCTATGTTGTTTCATTTTAATGATACATTGTGCATAAACTACAATGCGAAGCAAGTTTAATGAAAATATTCGATATTCAGTGTTCATTTTCACATAATTATTGAAAATAAATTATCTTGTAAATATAAATACTCATTATAACACATATTTAGTAGTTTCTCTGAGGTACCCCGTGATATATTTTAATTAAAAAAAAAAAAATGTTAATTCTTATCTAAATCTCTTCTTCCCTTTAAAGTTGTCCTTGCCATTTAAAGTTACATTGAAAAAAGTTTAAATGAAAATTTCATATGCATATAAAATTTAGCATAATTCAAATAGCTGACAAAATTCATGAACAATTTGGCATTTGGTTTTTAAAATAAAATGAAATAAATCATAAACTTTTTGTTATTATTATTTTATTTATTTATTTTTTGTATGCATGATATTAAGTATTTATGCACATTATATATTTTTCTTTTTATGTTAAAATTTCTATGCCTTTGATTTTATATATGTTTTGAAACACTATTAATCATAGCTAATTTGGGTTTGTTTGGATAAACGTCTCAAAGTATCAGGTAAAAAATAATGCAACTATTTTTTTTTTTTTTTATGAAAAGTACAGTATGGTAATGACTCATGTTTTATGCATCTGATTCAGGATAAAGTTCCTTTACATCAGGTGCTTTATTGACTATCATTTTGTTACTAACAAGACAATTAGAAATGTCTCCAATCTGCATTTTGTCATTAGATTTGTGTGCTTTTAGTATATTTTTTGTTTATTGCCTTTAAAGCATGTCATATTCACCGTTCAGATTAGCTCATGCCTGCATTTTATTTTACATAAATGTTTATCGTTGCTTGTACTTTGACAGGAAGAATTTTTAAGAGTAGTCTTATTGCACATTGGCTAAGTAGTAGTATAATAGGGTATGTTAAAATTAAATTATTTATTCTTTCACTATTAACACTAATTTTCTTTTTTTCCATTTAATTAATGCATATGTTAATCCTCCTTTTCCCCTTTTATAGTTTTAGGTTAGAGTGTATAATATATTGTATCCAAATATGTTTACGCTATCTTAAAAATTCACAAGAACAAATGTATTTTTATTCTCTTCTGTATTTGTGTTGCTTTTTCTCTTTCATTACTACTTTTTATCTTTAATTCAAAAGTATTTTTGTGTGTTTGATGTTAACTTTTTATGTGTGGAAAGTTTTGCTTTGTATTTGTATGTTTTGCATTTATCTAGAATCGAAAAGGATTTTAGATGTCAAAATTTTGATTTAAATTTTAAGGAAAATTTTATTCAAACATTCATTTTATAGTAACACAAAACTTTCATTAACTGAAAATTTCCTGTTAAATCCTTAAATATATGATTGAAAATAAAAAAAAGTTATTACATACAGCAGTGTTTATAATTTAGCTCAATCAGCAATTTAATTTAGTCAAAAATTTTAAGCTAACTGTGGAACAATGTTGTGTAATAAAGAAGAGAATTGAATGCATAGGGAATCTTATCTTATAAATCTACAGTGTATGGAATACCTAGCTTTAACCACTTCACCGGCTGCCCCGAGATAACTCGGGGGTAAGAGCACTGTTTTCCCATACCTGTCGCCGGTGAAGTGGTTAAATTCTACTCTAATATTAGAAGTTTACCTGTTGGTTATGCTTATCTTTTATTGGTTCATAAGCTTAAAAAACTTACAATTCTATATGCTATAGAGCACAAATCTCCATTTTTTTTTTTTTTTTTTAATCATGCCTTATAACTACTGATAAGTTTTCACTATCTTTACTTTCATCCTCTGTAAAAAAATATATTTTACATTTTTAAGTTGAAAGATAATTACCCGGTACTGTAAATAAATAATGACAAATTTGTTTCTGCTACTATATTTAACATGTATCCATTGTAATTGCAAAATAATGCTATTCTATCTTATATTCAGAAATTACTACTAGATTAAACTTCCTAATATTTTACTTTCTGCATGTTGATTCTTCCCATGTCTACCTTTATGTGGCTTGAAGAATTTATGTTCTCATTCTCAATGGCAAGCTATGAGTTCTTGCTACTAATACAGGGTGGTCAGCCAACCTGAAAGACAGGGTTTTAATAAAAGTTCCCTGATTTGTATTAAATTTTGGAATATCAGGGAATTTTGATTGAAACCTCGGAATTTCAATGCAACGTTGCAGTGTACCATTTACGACACAATTTTATGAGAAAATGACATAAAAAAAATCATTGAAAATGACCTGGGAAAGTCAGGGAATATGCGAAAGTTCAAGTGCTGGCTTCCCTGTGTTATTATTCATTAATCTTGAAATACTTTTCTTGACATTATTAGTCTATTATTTTCTGTTAATATTTCCAAAGTTGCTGTCTGACTATGTTTCACATGCATCTAAATTTTTTATCATTAATAATTTTACAGTAGATACCAGTAGATACCATATGGCCTGTTTTCTAAATAAATTTTTGTGTGATTTTTTCTCCCCCTGCCTTCACATTGCAGTTTTCTGTGCAGGAAGAAAAAAAAAAAGAAATTGCTGTAATACAGAGGAATGTTTTTCTGTCTTTTTAAAATGTTAAGAAATAAGCTGATATTAACCCCTTGCCTATGACACTTGAACTCTGTTCGGGCAACGCAAATGCAGCAATTTTGGAATGCCCGAATTGAGTTCGGGCAAGAGAAAAATCGGTGTTTCAATTCCGTGAAGCCGGAACTCAGTTTGTCTAATGCATAATATGTAATTTACCACTTTCCCAATAGATGGCGATACTTTTCCATGAAAAGTTCGACAGTTGCATGCCATTTGTCGGATTTTTGTAATTTTGCAGTTCTTCCCAAATTTCATTCATACTATTCCGAGAAAAAAAAAATTCCGTTTTTGGCACTTTTTTCTCAAATGTATTGCACAGGCAAGCATAACACACAAACAGTGTTTAAGGCTGTTCTCAAATGCAAAGGGGCTACTTTCTGATACATTTTATAATTCATTTTTGTTCGAAAACTCATGAAATAGGCAGATGTTGTTAACTATGAAACTATATGTTGAAACTGTGTTATCGAAAGATGTTTTCCTTTTTTTGTTATAGGCGGAAGATCATTCAGAAAATATTGTCCAAATTGGTGTTTTGAACCAAATATCTGGACGCAATACCGTGAGAGAGGAAAAAAACCGGCCGCCACATGACCAAAATTCCTTATAACTTGATAAGTAATTTTTTTTATCAAAAAATGGAAAACTCATTTGGATTCTAAATTGCTTCAAAGGCCTGTCAATTTTATGTCTTTTTTATGTTTTAAAAATCAGAAAGTTTGGCGTTGTTGAGCGGGGATTTGAGAAATACCTTAAAATAAATTCTTTATTTTTAAAAGCATCCGGTAGCTAGAGTACTTAAAGCATTCATTGCAACCATTTTAATATTTTGCTTTAACTGAACAGACTGAATTTTATATAGAGTTATTCAAGTAAATTTTTTCCACTAAAAATATGTAATTTTTTTATTTTAAAAATATATTAAATCTGTAAAAATAATCCAAAAATTGTCATACTTTGAACAAACAAAATAAATCTGGTTAAAAATTACATTACAAGTTATTTTAATTGGGAAGGAATGAAATATCATCCCATTGATTGAAGTTCTAATATCTCTATTGTTTTAAAGTAAATTGGGCTGTTTTCAATTTTGCCATGCATTTGTTTATTTGTTTTTGTTAGCTATTTGTTAGGTTGCTACATTGTAATATTAGTATAGTATTGAAATGAAATTTCAGAGCTTTTGCACGATTGACAGACTAGAATGCTGCTATCTGTAAGAAAAAAGTTCATTTCTGGCAAGTCTTGTAATAAATTGATATTGCTATTTCACTTTGTAAGTGTTCATACAGTGAATGACTTCTTTACTTGTTGATTAATTCACACTGTTACTGTATTTATTTATTTATTTTTTAAATTAATTTTGTAGATGCAAAGAATTTTAGTTCCAATCATTTGCTATTCTCAATGTGTACAAACTTCTTTCAAGTGAAAAACTATAGATACCCACTTACTATTTTGAGCAGTTTACTTGTGACAATGACATAAAGATTCTTTCATCATTCAGTATCTCTTCAACACTAACATTGTTTTTCTCATCTTCCACAAATCTAACTAATATTTAAGCACAGGTCAAATTCATTTCCATTTGAAGAGAGGATCCTACCAGTATTGATCTTCATCCATTCCTTGCTTTACAAATCAATCCTTTGATATATTTAGATTTTCATTTGCTAATAAGTGTAACAAAACATTTATCGTAGTCCCCCTCCCCTGCCTAAATTACATATTTAATTGAAATTTTCTAAAGAGAATTTGAATAAATATATGAAAGCTGTATTCTTTTCTGTTTTTGCAGTATTGAACTTTCTTCACTGTGTTGTCTTTTTTTTTTTTCATATTCTTATATATTTGCCAATGCAATTTTTATTTTTGTTTATTTTTATTTTTATTTATTTTTTCATTTTGGAATTGCTTCCAAGTTGAATATCATTCTTCTTTGTTTCAAAATTTAGTGCGAAAAAGAAGTAGCTTTTCTCCCTTCAGAATAGTCTAACCATGCTGATAAGCTGTACTGAAATTATTTTTGTGTATGAGTCTCTCTCTCTCTTGCTAAGCAATGATGTTTTAAAACAACTTTACCTTTTTTCTGCAGTGGAATATATTCTATAAAAATTTCTGGCCACTGTAAAAGCTGATAAAAATATTTGTGTCCCATTTAAGGAGGAAAAAAAAATTATTATTTATGCACTATTTAAAAAATATATACCTAATTAACAATCTGAGTTAACTTTGACTTGAACGTTTTTATTTACAGTTTTTTCCACTGAAATTCATCAAAGCTGTGCCGAAGATGTCTTTTCCGCCAGGGCCTCCAATACCAATGCCTGGCATGCCCCCCGTACCGCCAATGTTACCACCACCTTATGCTGTGCCACCAATGGGTGAGTAAACTTATCTTTGTAAAAATAAATTTATAATTTAAAAGTATTCTGTGAAAGAGTTTTTATTTGTGTTATAACTGTTAAGATGTCTGCATAAGTTTAAAGTTTAAGGATTGACCAAAAGGCTTATCCATTTTCTTTCTTTTATTTTTTTGTTTTGTTGTTGTCGTTGTGTGTGTGCATGCCAGTTTACTGCGGGAATCATGTTTCATCCTGGTCCAATTAATTGTTTAGACCATTTGAGACTCTTCTCAGAAATATTTGTGCTAAATTCATTAAATCACGTAAATGCAAAAAAGATTTTTTATTCCCCTCCAAACATATACTCATTACACTGAACTAATTTCTCATATTGATTTAATAAAGTTTGACACGGTTTAAGGCATCCATCGTTAATAACCAGAGTTTTCCCAGTGTTCTGAACATTGTCCATAATTCCAATACAAATATATAACATTTAGTATTAGCCCAGTGGTTAGGGGGTTGAATTCGGAATTAATTAGGGGAAAGCTGGAAATTGTTTTAATCCCTTCAGTTTAGGTCTAGAATGAATATGCTATGTTTTCCCCCTCGTACTAGGTGAGCGTTAGGAAATATGTATAGATTTATAGTCAAAAAACATGTTTTTTTTTTACATATCATAACAGTATCTCCAAACAGCTAACTCTGTCAAAAACATTGTCAATACAAATGTTGTAGAGCTTAAAATACTGAGTAAAATGAGTACCTACACTTAATATTTTTGTTGAACATTAAGGTCACAATTCCAGTAAGTTTTAGACCCATGGTCAGGGGGTTGAACTCAGAATTAATTAGGAGAAAACTGGAAATTGTTTTAATCCCTTCAGTTTAGGTCTAAAATGAACGTACTATGTTTTCTTCCTCGCACTTGGGTGAATGTTCGAAGTTATGTACATATTTATTTTCGAAAAACACGTTTTTTTTAATTACCTTAACAATATTTCAAAACAGCTAACTCTATAAAAAACATTGTTAATGCAAATGTTGTAGAGCTTAAAATTCTGAATAAAATGAGTACCATCATTAATATTTATGTTCAACATTAAGGTCGCAATTCTACTTCAAAATTTTTTTAATCAAGAGCTTGAAGCCAGGAGAGACAAAGTTAACTTAACAATATCTCAAAACTGTGCCCTAAGTGTAGGTACTCATTTTACTCAGAATTTTAGGCTCTATAACTTTTGTACTTACAATGTTTTTGATAGAGTTAGCTGTTTTGAGATATTGTTAAGTTAACTTGGTCTCTCCTGGCTTCAAGCTCTTGATTAGCGATTAAGGCAAAATTTTGAAATAGAATTTCGACCTTAATGTTGAACAAAAATATTAATGATGGTACTCATTTTATTCAGAATTTTAAGCTCTACAACATTTATATTGACAATATTTTTTATAGAGTTAGCTGTTTTGAGATATTGTTAAGGTAATTAAAAAAACGTGTTTTTCGAAAATAAATACGTACATATTTTCTAACATTCACCCAAATATGAGGAAGAAAACATAGTACACTCATTTTAGACCTAAAATGAATGGATAAAAGAATTTCCAGTTTTCTTCTAATTAATTCTGAGTTCAACCCCATGGCCATGGGTCTAAAATTTTAAACTGCAATTGTGACCTTAATGTTCAACAAAAATATTAAGTGTAGGTACTCATTTTACTCAGAATTTTAAGCTTTACAACATTTGTATTGACAATGTTTTTGATAGAGTTAGCTGTTTTGAGATATTGTTAAGTTAACTTGGTCTCTCCTGGCTTCAAGCTCTTGATTGGCGATTAAGGCAAAATTTTAAAATAGAATTTCGACCTTAATGTTGAACAAAAATATTAATGATGGTACTCATTTTATTCAGAATTTTAAGCTCTACAACATTTGTATTGACAATATTTTTTTATAGAGTTAGCTGTTTTGAGATATTGTTAAGGTAATTAAGAAAACGTGTTTTTCGAAAATAAATATGTACATATTTTCTAACATTCACCCAAATATGAGGAAGAAAACATAGTACACTCATTTTAGACCTAAAATGAATGGATAAAACAATTTCCAGTTTTCTTCTAATTAATTCTGAGTTCAACCCCCTGACCATGGGTCTAAAATTTTAAACTGCAATTGTGACCTTAATGTTCAACAAAAATATTAAGTGTAGGTACTCATTTTACTCAGAATTTTAAGCTTTACAACATTTGTATTGACAATGTTTTTGACAGAGTTAGCTGTTTGGAGATATCGTTATGGTATGTAAAAAAACGTGTTTTTGACTATAAATTTATACATATTTCCTAACGCTCACCTAGTATGAGGGGGAAAACATAGTATATTCATTCTAGAGCTAAACTGAAGGGATTAAAACAATTTCCAGCTTTCCCCTAATTAATTCCAAATTCGGCCTTTTTTTTCTCCCCTACCACTGGACTATATGTGATTTGTTATTACATGATAAAATTTGGGTTCACTAAGACAAAAAATTTTGTTAAGATGCGAATTCATGGACCAAGATATGAATTTCTTTTCTCTGTTGTTCCCACTTTAGCTGACTTTTTTATTCAGATATCTTCCACTATTTTATTGGATTAAATATAGTGGTGTACCGAGTAGTACTTTGGCTGAGTAGCCGAGTACAGAGTACTCGGCCACTGACTACTCGGCCACTGACTACTCGGCCGAGTACCGAATACCGAGTACCGAGTAGTTGCGTAATAAGAAAGAAAAACATTGATGTGCACATAATGTGAGCTTGTGTGTACATATATATAAATATACCTGTGGTACATATATATAATATATATATATATATATAGTATATATAAATTAAATAATTAAATTTGAAATGTATTTGTGCACCTTTTAAAGACAATTTTTGACAATTCAGAACAGTAGCAAAAAAAAGGAGAATTGACACATAACAAGTTCAATTATTAACCAATATAAAATTTAAATATTCTACAACCCTCCAATTTATTCCGATATCTGAAATCTGTCTATCAAAAATAAAAATGTTAATTGGTTACTGCAACAATTCATTGAATAATCCAAAACATTTTATATTTATTTTGTAACTGTACCTTATTTTCTTTTGATTAAAAATAAAAAGAGAGGAACAAAAAGAGATACAGGCTTTCTTAACAGAAGACTTATGTAAAACTGACACTCCATTTGCATGGTGGGGGGGGGGGGGGGGACTTTCCGATTATGTGCAACCTTGCAAAAAAAATCTTATGTGCACCTTTAACCACTGTTTATTCTGAATGTATATTTTCAGAGGCAGGAAAATTTATAGTAGTAAAAGAAATGCCCTGTCTACTGATAATGTAGAACGTTTGGTATTTTTGCACCATAATTTGAAATATAATAAATTTAATTATTAATTTTTTTATTACATTTATTGTATTTTCAGTTTCTTTATCCAAAATAATAGCCTTTTCTGTTTTCCTATACATTTAAAAATAACTTATTTTTATTTGTATAAATATGAAACTAAATTTTAATCTGGAATTATTTTAGGAGGGTTTTTGTTCTTAACTTTTAGTATAGAGTAGCCTCCCGCTTAACCGGCCTAAACGGAACCGGGGGTTAGCCAATTAAGAGAAAAAACAGTTAAACTGGAGAATTTAAAAAATGTAAATAAATAACTGCATATTTAATTAATTAAAAGTGTAGGATGCATTTAATTTGTTAATTTGTAGTACATATTTTCTATAATTTGTGAAATTAATACTAATAGTAAGTAATTTAATAGTAATAAAAGTTATCACTAATAACAAATAATGAACAATATTCAATACAAATTAAATTGTTGAAAATCTTGTCACATACCAAGAAGCTGAAATTATTCTACATTATGTAAATTTGAGTTAATTAACCATAAAGAAATGAGAACCGAAATTTTCCTTTATGAATTTTGCCAGATGTTGGGAAAAAAAGCCAGCCGGTTAAAGCAGAGTTCCGATTAAGAGGAAGGCTACTGTATTTTGTAGACATATTGTTAAATACCGAGTAAATAGTTTTATGAATTATTACATATATTATACATTGATATTCGAATAACTTTTTACAGATCAGTTTTAAATTCATAAGCTTAAAAAATGAAATTCTTACAACTACTCGGTATTGGCCGAGTACCGAGTACTCGGCAAATTGGCCGAGTAGGCCGAATACCGAGTATTTACCGAGTACTCGGTACGGCTCTGATTAAATAACTGCCTTATTTAATGATAGATTAATGAAGGTGAATATTATTATTTGGAAATAGTGGTAGATATTTGATTTAAAACCCCCCACTAATTTAGCAACATTGCAATAATTTTCTTTGATCCCATGTCGTAATATTCCTTGCCTCTCACTTTGTGTGTTTTTACTGAAGTAGAGAGAGATGGATGAATTTTTGTTTTTGTTGCTTATTCTTCTTTCTTTCCACGCTTTATATTGTGTTCTGTTTTTTCCTTTCATGCAATGTAGGAAGAAATACAATTTAGGCATCCCTAATACTGAGTGCTTTTAAATACAGTTGAAGAGGAAAAGAAACATTCTTCCATTAATTCTATTTCCTCATTACTTTCTTCTCCTGATGCCAGCCTGCTCCTGTTTAATTCATGGTCAGTGAGTTACTTGTATCACGAGTTTCCTGGAATCAATTCGTCTCTGAATGTGTTGTGATGTCGAGTTTTGTAAATTTTCTGTTAATTTGTAGAATAGTCAGAGAATGAAAAGGAAAGCATTATCTGTCTCTTATAAATTGCGCATTATTAAAAAATATGTGTCTCAAGGCCATGCTAAATTAAAAATAAAGGATTAGGTACCACAAGTTTCCTGGAGTCAATTCGTCTCTGATTGTGTTGTGGTGTTGAGTTTTGCAAATTTTTTGTTAATTTGGATTATTTGTCATAGTATAAAAAGTAATATAAAAGTATTTGTCTCAGATAAATTGCACATTATAAAAAATATATGTCTGAAGGCCATGCTTTTTTTTTTTTTTTTAAGTGTGGGGGGGGGGGGGAGGTAGAAAAATGAACATTTCAGAATCAATGTTGTATTTTTTTTTAAAAATCCAGATCCAATTGAGAAAATTGCAGCTCCTTATTTGTCCAAGATAATAAAAATATAAACCATGAAATGCGATGGCATATAAAGGATGTTGTTTGATTCATATACTCAAGCTTTGAACCTATCTCTTAATGATCAATAGTAAAACAGAAGGCTTCATGGATAGCAAAGACTCTCCACAGAAAATTTTAACCATCAAGAGGATAGTTGGATCGATTTAAAAATGGATATTGAATCATATACAAACATGTTATTGAGAAGCGGCAACAGTGAATACTGAAGATGTAGAGTGTTTGAAAGCCAGTGTGCTTCTATGAATATATAGCTGAAGTATATATTGGTTGTGATATCTTCAATGTACTCAAATTTTGATTGTTCTTCAAAGTAGTTCTTCAGCATAGTTGAAAAGTAATTATGAATTTGGTTTGTCTGCCCATGCTCTAGCTTGCGTAAATGTACTCGCATTCTCATGCAATTAATATCGATTATTGAAGTTCATGGCATGTTTGGTATTTATTCTTTGCATGCAGCTCAGTGCTTATTTATTTCCAGTGTGACTCCTCAATCTTAATTTAACACAGTATACCCCCATAGACATTTATTTCTTTTTACTTCTTCCCACTGTTTTGTCCCTGATGCCACACAATTTTTATTCTATCCTAATTAAAATATTATAAATTTGAAAATGTTTGACTGACGTCTGTGTCAAAACAAATCATTAAATTCCTTTGCATATAGGCGGATTATAACCCAGAAAGTAACATAGGGTATGTTTTATTTACTTTATTAAAATATTTTTCTTAATTCCAAATTTCATTATTTTCATTGAGAACTGATGGACATTTTTCGTGTAAAATTTAGCCACTTTTCTTTATTGTTGCTAAAAACTCAAACTGTAATAATAATTTGTCCACAGCAATTAACCACTTCAACGGCAGTACGTATAGGGAAACAGTGCTTTTACTCCCAACTTATCTCGTGGCAAATGTTGAAGTGGTTAATTTTTCCAAATTTTTTAATTTGTACATCTGTCAAAACGGATTTTCACATTGAAATATTTCCATGTGAAATAAACTTTTTTTAAGATTTAAAAAGAAAATATTTGACATCATACCGGAAATAAAACATATTTTCAAACATTTGGTATTTAATACAAGAAGCATGAATATGAGTATGTACAGAAAGCCGGTGAGTGTGACTTCATAATTAAAACAAAAAATGGAAATATATTTTACCATTACTGACAAGCGTGAATATCAGTTACATAAAAATGAGAATTTTCTGTTAGACATGATGTCATGATTCACAGGAGATAATTGTAGGTGGAAGAACAAGACATGAACAAGAATTATATTATTAAAAAGGGATTTCGTTGGGGAGAAAAGTGACATGTTATTATATATTAATAGCATAGTTGGTTATTATGAAATAGGTTGTGCTGATTCAACACAATTTACTTTTCCATTTATAGCACCTACTGGGAGAAAATAGGGAACCAAATTTAGGTAAAATTGATCATGTTTCGCTGCATGATAGTTATACTGAAGTTAAAAGTTGAAGTGCCACAGATTCAACACATTTTTTTTTTCTTTTTCTGTTTATAGCGTATCCTGGCATGGCGGGAAATAGGGAAACTTAATTTGATTTTTATGTTTTTAACACTTTCCAACATAGTTGAAAAGTGTTTGACTTCGGTTTGTCTGTCCATGCTCTAACTCCCGTAATTATACTCGGATTTTCATGAAATTGATAAAGGTTATTTAGGGTCACCAAAGCATGTTTGGTATTGTATATGAAGTATGTAGGATTAATCGTTCATTTACAGGGGCACTCAAAAGTATTCCATTACATTATGGTATATGGGGAATAAATTCCGTAAATATACTTGGATTTTCATGAAATTGATAAAGGTTATTTAGGGTCACCATAGCATGTTTGGTATTGTATATGAAGTATGTAGGATTAATCGTTCATTTATAGGGGCACTCAAAAGTATTCCATTACATTATGGTATATGGGGGGGAAAATCGTTTGCAGAGTATTTTAATGACATTATGCTATTTCAAATGTATTAACTGATATATAAATCACTGAATTTCACTATGATCACGTTATAACAGGACATTCATAGCATTTTTTATTCATTTACAGAGACACACAATAGAAATCGGTTACAGTACAGTACTGCCTTTGAGTAATAATTGCTGGAGTGCACGGTTTAAAATTCGGTATGTGCATTTAAATTTAATTAATTTTTTGCATCTTACCCATTATATATAAATTCTATACCTCAAATACAGGGCTGCACAAAAGTATTCACGTATCGTTCTCATTATTAGAGGAAATTGCTGAAGGTAAATTTTCAACTGAAGTGTATGTAGCTCTTGAGTGAACTAAATTTTGGCTTGCATGTAGCTAATAGATTCAAATCTATAAATCATATACAGGGCTGCAATTCGCATATTTCCGATTGTGGATGGGAACAGCTGAAATTGGGTTCTGAAATGTATTATGCATTTCCACGGTTGCATTAGACTTAATATTTTAATTTTGTAAACAGTGCAGTTTTGTTACATTATTCTGAATGTGTTGGAAAGTGTTTCATAATCTATGCTTGACTCATGATTTTTTTTTGTTTTAAATGCATTTTCAGAATATGCTTCTGCTACGGTGAAATTTATGATTCGATAAAAGTTTTCTGTTTTTTACATTGCACTCCTGGTTGGAAATTGCATAACTAAAACTTTAAAGTGGATCTTTTTTTATTATGTTTTCTCATATGTTCACCATACTCCAAATTAGGTAATACAGATTCGAATTTTTTTGCATTTATAGCACCCACTGGTCAGAACTAGGGTAACTAAATTTAAGTAAAATTTATTTTTATTCGCTTAATAAATAAATCTTCCTTAGATTATGTCACGTCAGTTTTATGTTTCGATAAAAAAAATTACTATGTTTTTTTTTTTTTTTTTAAAAGGTTATAGTGCCAGGGTTGTAATGGAGGGTATACAGAGGTATGCTGTAAATACTAGGGTGGAGCGAAAAAAATTACTTTTTTATGAAAAACGGGTAGATGCCAAAAGTTAGGATCAGTTATCCAGAATGGTTGGTACCTGAGATATTCTGGATAAGGGTTTTTTCCGTAATTCGGAACACTTTACTTTGAGTATTAAGAATAGTACAAAATCATGGTATGAAATGAAATGTATAAAACATGAATAATATATGTAAATACATAATTACAAATTTGTTAATTTAATAACTTATTTACACAAAATAAAAAAAAAAAAAAATTAACATATAAGATGTGAAAGCTGAATCCTCTGATTTGGATTTCCAGAACATTGTTATTATGACTGGTTGCTTGTCTCATGCATTAATTGCTCCTGTATCCTGTATATGGACATGATTTGCTGTTCATGGAAGTAGCTTCTTTGATCCATTCCTCAAGACAGTTCAGTTAAAAAATTTTAGTAGCTCATTTGAAATTTTTTCACCCACCTCATTCTGCTGGTCATTATCATCACTTCCACTAGACATATTATTTGTAATTATGTCACAAATCTCACCGCAAGTTTTGCACTGACTCTTGATCCAACAATTGAACATGAAAGTCCTTTATCTTACAAGGAGAGGGCCAACCTTGGTAACTGGGGGGGCCTAATATTATAACACTGCTTAAACACTTACTTTGCAACTGAAGGGCAGTGTAGGTCGTAGCTCAGTTGGTAGGGTGTTTCCTCATTGTTCCACGGCTTCGATACCGGAATGCGCTACCTTATGTTTTATAAATATACTTGTAATTATAACTTAATAATCTCATTGTCAATTAAAAATTATAATATTGTATATCAATTATAGTTTTAACCCATTTATTTTTTTACTTGTAAATAAATAGTTGTATAAAACATCATAAAACTGTTATTTTTTTTATCACTTTTAAAATGTATTTCGTATATTCTTTGTCGTTGCAGTGATATTGAACAATTGTGTCAATTTGTGATTTTAAAGAAACATCATTTATGTATTGCTTTAACAAGGGAAGTCAATACAATGATAATATTACTCTGTTTTTAAAGTAACAAACATAATTATATTAAAAATTAGCATCAGAATTAAATTACAACCTATTTTTTGCATATTAAAGTTTTTAAATTTGTAATATGTATGCTTACGCTTTGAATTATTTTGCTTTCTCCTTCATCTTCTTATTGCTTTTATTTTATTTGACTATGTTTTATTTTATCATAGCTATAGGGTGCCACAACAGATTTTGTAACGATTTTGTAATTTTTATTATTCAATAATAGATCCAATTTTTTTAAAAATCTCTTTAAATGATGAGAAATAATGGTTTAAAAATAAAAAATACTAAATTAAAGTTTATATGTTAGCAATATAATTAATCTACGATATTAAAATTTTTAATTGAGATTATTAAATTATAATCACAAGTATATTTATAAAACAAAAAATGAGAAAAACAAACATAGTACATTCCGGTATCGAACCCGGGCCCGCAGAACAACAAGCAAATGCCGTACAAACTAAGCTACGATCAACGTAGTCGTTGTGTTATAAAGTACTTAAGTTGTGTTATAATACTAGACTCCCCCTGTTTCTCAACAACTAAGGAGTGCTGTATGAAATCCGTTGAATCTGAGACCAATGGGCCTCTTACAACATATATTAAAATAATCAAAACCTGTGATTCCCAAGCTTGGCCCTCTCCTTGTTAGTCCAGCACATCTGTAATAATTTCCTTCTCCTTGGAAATTTCAAAGTCTTCAAATTCAGGTTCTTTCACACCATAAAAAATAATGCCACAAATTATATCATGGATCATGGATGAGTGTATATCTGTTTGCTGAATCCCGTGCTTGATGTAAAATGCATCTTTAGTTTTTACTTTTTTGAAATGAAACAAATTATTTTTCGGTTATTTTGCATTCTGGTTTTCAGAGCATTCTGGATAACGGGCCCCACACTTTACTAGTACATCAACTGCATGTAATTTTAGCACTGAAAAAAAACTTGAAACCTGTTTTTGTCCAAAGCTTGAAATTTTGGGTAAAATTTGACTTTTTTTTTTTTTTTCAAAAAAAGTTTAAAAAATCCTTTAGAGTTGGTTATTATTTAAGAGTGTTAAAAATTTATTATTAAATACTTAACATATTTAAACAATATCTTTATTCTGTATAACTGGAGCAAAACAAACAACTTTCGGTAAAAAAAAAAAGGCATTGCCATTCTATTGGGGTATACAATGATTTGTTGTTTTGAATACGGTTCTTGCCTAGTTGCTTTCAAAACTATCCAGGACATACCATGTGTAGGTGGCTACATTTCATGTCCCTCCCGACCATGTGGGCACAGTATTTTATTTATACATTGAATACAATTTATTTTATACATTGTATCAAAGACTGGCATAAATTTTCTATGTATCAACATAGTCCATTTCTTTTTTGCATCCACAGACTTTGGATGATGATGCTGTGACTTCCTTCACATATATTTCTACTGCTTGTGTAAGAGAAGGCGAGCAGAGTAATGCAGTGGGGATGTTATTAATGGAATCTATTCAGTCATCTATTATCTTCACCAAAATTGCATCCAATTAATGTATAGTGATAGGGAATTCTGTTACCACAACATTTTTTCAATCAATTAAATTTTTTATATAATGATCTGCTTCAAAGTTTATTGTATGTATTTCAGTTTTGAGTATGCCGTCATTTACTCTACCTCTTGCATTTATTATATGCTGAGAAGCTAACTGTTTAATGTGATGGCGATCATCAGAGAGCATTACAATCAGAATTTGCTCTGCATGTACAAAGTAACCATTGTCCTAAATAGTTTTTTCATGTTTGTTTTTTGCCGTTTTCTTCATTGTTTAGTAGCCGAGTAATCTCCTATTAGTTTTTAGATCCCTTCTTTAGATGTGGGTTACATATGATGGTAAACCATCCTGGTGCGCAAACTTGGATATACATGTGAATGTAGACACTCTGATGGGCAATGAGTGCTCATTTAAAAGCAGAGAATTCTATTCGCTGCTGCGAGGCATTTTGCATGGGACAAATTTTCATATGCTACTTCCACTCCAGTGAATTTCCTCTTCGTCGTTTATTAGACAAGATCGATGGAAAAAATTCTAACCCACATAGATTCGGCGGACCAATAGCAAAATGTTTCTGCACGTGCCATTCACTTCGTATTGCAATTTTTTAACCCATAGAGAAGGAATTTTGAAAAATTATTTCCTGAAATTAAGGAAAAGGTACTCAGCACAGACTAGAAATACCTGCTGGACATTTGCAAAGCTATTTCTCAGAAGAACTAGCAAATAGGAACCCAGTAAACCTGTTTCACAGAAGATGTCTCACAAAAGCGAATAAAATTTTCCGCCTTTATTTGATTGACCGTCTGTAGGTTCACTCACAAAATTGTAATCCAAGTTTATGCCCCAGGATGGTTTACACCAAATGTAATACACAACTAAAGAATGAATCTAAAAACTTTGGGAAATTACTCGGCTACTAAACACCACCGGTTAACAGCATTAAACAAATACTTAAAAAAGTTATTTAGAACAATGGTTGGTTTGCACACCGAGAGCAAACTCTGATTATAATGCTTTTTGACGACCATCATCAAATTAAACAGCTAGCTTCTCAGCATATAATAAATGCAAAAGGTAGAGTAAATGATGGCATACTCAAAGTTGAAATACCTACTATCAACTTTGAAGCAGATCATTATATAAGAAATCTGATTGATTAAAAAAATTGTGGTAATATAACTCCAAATCACTTTGCATTAATTGGATGCAATTTTGGTGAAGATGATAGACGGCTGAACAGATTCCATTAATAACATAACCACTGCATTACTCCACTTGCTTTCTCTTACGCAAGCAGTAGAAATATACGGGAAGGAGGTCACAGCAGCATCATCCAAAGTCTGTGAATATAAAGAAGCAATGAACTAAGTTGATACATAGAAAACTTATGCCAGTCTTTGATAATAAAAATCACAATTTAATGTATAAATAAAATACTGTGGCCAGATGGTTGGGACGGGTTGGTCATGAACTGCAGCCACCTCCACTTGGTATGTCTTGGGTAGTCTTGAAAGCAACTAGGTAAGAGCTGTATTCAAAACAATTTGTTGTATGCCCCTATAGAGTGGCAACGCTGTTATTTTACTGAAAGTTGTCAGTTTTGCTCCACTTATACAGAATCAAGATATCGTTTAAGTGTTAAAGATATCGTTTAAGTATGTTAAGTATTTAATAATAAAGGTTTAAATAACACTTTTAAATAATAACCAGCTCTATAGGAATTTTTTAATTTTTTTGAAAAGTCAAACTTTACCCAAAATCTCCACTTTTGTACCAAAAGCGCAGACCCAAGGCATTTTTTTTTTTTCAGTGGTAAAATTGCAGGGCAGTTGATGTACTAGTATAAAGGCAACTTTTGGCACCTACCCGCTTTTGGTTTAAAAAAAAAAAAAAAAAAAAATCATTTTTTTCACTCCTACTGTATACTACCTGTATACAGTACATATATCCCTTCTGATTTTTAATGTAGTCAAAATTTTATAATTGCTACATTCTGCTACTTTTATTTATATTTTTTTTCATGTTTAGTGTCAATTTGAAAACATTAACATTGAAAACCTTATCTGTAAGTAGGGATCTGTTTAGAAAGAAATTGAGTCCTTTAAAGGATCCTTCACAATTTTTTTTACCTTAAAACATATACCCTTAACAAAATTCTTTCTCTTAAAAAAAAAAAAAAAAGACATTTCAGAAAAATTTTTAATCTTCTAATTGAATCCTTCATAAATGTAATAATTTTAGAATTGAGGGGGGGGACCTGTTGCATAATAAATTTAACATGAATTTTTTAATCTCCAAATTGAATCCTTCACAAATGTAATGATTTTAAAATTGGAGGGGGAAAAAAAAAAAAAAAAAAAACCATGTTCCATAATAGCTGAAAACACCAATGAATCTATTATCTGGCTGTATATACACTGAAGAGCCAAAACATTATGACCACCTACCTAACAACGAATGTCTCGCTTTTGGCCCACAAAAAAAAAGCCACACCCCACCTTGTCATGGATGACACAAGTCCTTGGTAGATGGCCGAAGACAGATTGTAGCAGATGTTCAAGCAGCACTCACGCAAATCCAATCGATATATTACAACATGGTTGTTTTTGAGCTCTGAGCTGCCGTTCCAATACATCTCAGATCTGCTGTATGGTATTAAGATTCGTTGAGTTAGACTGCCAGGACATTAACTGGAATTCTGTATTATGTTCTTAGAACCATTCCAGCATGATTCAAGCACTGTGACATGGAGCATTGTCGTGCTCGAAGACTTCATTTCCAGTTGGAAAGACAGATAACATGTAAGGGTGCAACTGTTCTGCAATGATGATCAGATAGTCTGCGGCCTTTATAGTCTGCTTTACAACAATCACGGGTCCCGGAGACGCCCATGAGAACTTTTCTCAAAGTATAATAACGTCTCCACGGAGCTGTGTATGACCTGCTGCATAAGGAGGAGCAACAGTTCGCATGAAAGAAGGCGTACCTTGACACTGGCTTCGACGTGTTGAAGAATGAATCGTGGTTCATCTGAGTAAGCAATTCTCTGCCAATGATCCATAGTCCAGTCATGATGTTCCCGGGCCTAGTGTAGGAGTAGTTGGTGATGATGCTTTGTCAACAGAGGCACCTGAGTGGGACGTTTGCTGAGTAGCCTAATATCCAACAGTGTCAGCTGAACTGTGTGCTGAGAAACAATTCTCCTTGTACCTGAATTGTATTGGGCTGTCAGCCGAGCCAGTGGTTGTAGCTGATTTTGCTTTACCAAGCGAGAGAGTCTCCGACGTCCTGTTTTCTTGGTAACGCATGGACGTCCAACGCCATGGCTTCTGCTGATGATTTCACCGCTATTCATAAGTACTAACAAAGATGTCTCGAACCCATGAGTCGTGCAGTTTGGGATATACTCGTTCTGAGCCATCGGGCCATTGAATTCTGTATTCTATCAATGTCGCTTAGATCAGCAGCTTTTCCCATCACAGGCAGAAGTAAGCGCACAAAAATTATTCTTTACACTCCCTAGCAGTAGTTAAATACCTTTCCCACCTGATTACCTGCCCTCCATGCCATCCAGTCAAATTTATTGCAAAATCTGAGGATGGTCATAATGTTTTGGCTCTTTGGTGTAAGTACAAAGGACCATCTCAATAATGTCAGATTAAGAACGTAATTGTAATAATTTTTAATTCACAAAATTCTGATTACATTTTTTACAAATATATACAAAAGTTCACAATTTCGCAAAAACAGCATCGTGTGAAAAAAAAAATCCACGCAAATCTCTGGTAAGATAATGAAATGAAACTTCTCTTGTTAAAAAGGAAAATTCATGTGCAAAGTTATTTCAATAATATACCAATTAATGAAATTGGTAAGGTGGAAAATTTAATGTAAAATTTGAAACATATATTTATCTGTATTCGCACAGCTGTAATTTTTCACTATTAGAAAAAATTCTTTTCATAATAACATGCAATTAAAATTATTTATTTTCTTTCTTTTCCTGAAATATAGGTTGTTTTTAAATTATAATTGTAGGGGAGAAAAAATTTAATAATGAAAATACCAATTTTAAAACAATGGAATATTTGAAAATGATAATAGTTTTTTTAATAATACCAGAACTACCGTAATTTCTTTTAAACTGGCATGATTTATATACTGTTGGATTTCGTTTTCCCGACACCCGGTTTTCACGTCACTCCGCTTATCACGTCAGTTTTTCAAATTCTCGATTTTCTGTATATGATTTTTATGTAAATAAACTCTGGATTTTACATCGTTGAATAATTTTCAACTCCGGATATCCCGACAGTTTAGGGAAATTGTCCATTTTTCATAATCCATCTTATAAGCGCGGCAATTAAGCGATAAGAAATGTCTTGGGAAAACTTTTCACAAAAGTGTCTAAATTACCCATTGAGATAAATGAGAAATTTTACTTCAATCCTTTATCTGAATAAACAAACCCACACACTATGAATGACTCACTTAAGCTCCAGATAGACGCATCAGTCTACTCGCAGTCTTTTGTTCTGGTCAGGCGGCGCTTTCTTGTGGCTACACGGCGTTTTTCATCCAACTAAAACCGAAGCATTACATTGCATTGAAAAGTTCAGAAATTACCTAACATCCATTTCTGAAACAACGAATATTGATTACAATTCATCGCATATTATTGAAAAAAATAATTGTAGGAAGCACATCTAGGGATAAACAAACCTTAATTACTCAATATTTCATGTAACAATAAAAAAACAGTCATCATAAATCTAATTTTTATTCTTTTCAATTTTGTTTTTGCATTTATTTTGTTTAATAATAATGTTTTATTGCTTAAAACTGCAAGAACAGTTATGAATTTAAAATTGCCTTTAATTAAAAATACAGCTTTTTATAAGCTCTTCGGACCTAGAGTATTCTATAGGATACACATCTTTACAATTTTTTTTCCTGTATATAAATAATGATTAATAAAATGAAAATGGTGTGAATGGAATCTCCAAAGATAGCCAAACTAAAGCAAAATTGCAAATTGTTCCTTATAGTGTTTTTTTCTGCCATAAAATGGGATTTAAAAATGACTTGCAGCAAAAATGAGGGAAATATACAAAAACGAAAAGTAAATAATTTTTTTAATCGTTAAAATACCATATGGAGAGCCCATTAAAAATAAAAATTTATTAAATGCATGATTATTAAATATTTTTCATTATTTCTTCCATTCAAAACAAAAGAAAATATCCTAAAAAATTATCAAAAAATGTATTTATTGTGTCCCATGTGTCATATATGATATATCAAATTTTATGTACAAAAATTAAATTTAATTTTGTTTGCCTTTCAATCTTTCTTAGTTATCACTTTGCGAATATAAATTCATAACTGAAGTAAGAAAATATATGAAAATAAACCCTGGGGTCTGAAGAGGATAAACATATTTTTCTCCAACTCTGGTTACCGCGACACTCCGCTTATGACGACACTTTTTTCTGTATATTTACGGTTGCCAGGGCACCTATTGTTTTTGCTTGTGAAATTGTTTTTTAAATTAATGCTTGTTGTTTTTCTGGGTCGGTTGCCATGGCTGGGGCTTTGTTATAGTGGATGGGATTTTCACCTGGGCACCCAGGTGGAGTGATCAAGTATGAATGTAACTAAGAAGTGACACATATTTTTTGTCACGCTACCTCAACACAGTAATTTTGCCACATTTGAAAGCAGCTATTTCGCCTTTCTTCGAAGTAAGTTTGTTAAAATTTTCAGGTAAATCATTTAGGACGAATAATTCCATATATATCAGTTTTTCGTTTTATAAGAATGTCAGCTAATTCTGGTGACAGGTAGAAATTGTATGTAATTACACAATAACCTTTCCCCAAAATGGTTAAATGAGTGTCATCACTGATTATGTAGCTGCTCCATAGTTCTCATACATTTTGTTGAAGATTGTACTTTTCCCTGTATACGCTATCGTATTATGGACATATCCAGATTCTGCTTCAGCAAGTACAAACACTTTAACTCCAAAACGAGCTCTTTTCAAAAGTATACATTGAACCCAGTATAATCTACCTTTAAAAAGCATCAAACTTTCATCAATGGTGTGATCTCTTTCGGGTGTAACACATTGAACCCAGTATAATCTACCTTTAAAAAGCATCAAACTTTCATCAATGGTGTGATCTCTTTCGGGTGTAACTACGCTTGAAAATTTCTTCATAAAATTTGGAAAAACAGGCTAAATTTTTCTTATTTTTGCATTCGGATGAGAGTTTTCATAAAATGTGGTATTATCAGAAAAATGCAGAAACCTCAGAATTACCTGGAAACGATTTCTACTTATAAATTTTCCAAAAATTGGAGTTGCGATCAATTTATTTTTAGACCAGTATAGCTCTATATCGGATTTTTCAGTTACACCTTGTAAAATAAGTAGACCTAAGAAAACATACATTTCTTCTAAATTGGTTTCTTTCCTTACTTTCACCCTTGATTTTTCTTCCACAACATTTTGGGTAATATACTGTTCTGCATAACAATTTGTTTCCATTTCAATTTCAAGCATCAACTGTTCATCGAAAAATAATTTAAAAAACAAAAATGGATCAGAAATATCTGTTATATTTATAGTTATTCCTGGCTGTTTAAAAAATGGAAAGTATGGAGGTGCTACAGGTAATTTATTCATATAAAGACGTATCCACTGTCTTGCATCTTGCAGGGAAATTTCACCATCTGATTTACTGTCAGATACTGTCAAGGCTTAATTTCTACCAAAAAAAAGTACCGGAGCCCTAAAATTCTGCAGTACTAAAACCGTAGTGCCCCCCCCCCCCCCTATTTTAATCAGATTATTTTATGATATTCTTAAAAATACAGCACGATTTCAGTTTACCTTCATAATATATGCCAGTGAATCCAGATTATGCTCCTCCTCCCTCTTCCTCCTCCTCGAAATGTCCTCAGGAAATTTAGGACTTAATAATAATTAAAGGTTTAGAGTTGAAATTCCCACTCCTCAGAACTGACAAATGATAATCAACGACAGTGTCCTTTCACTCAACAAAATGTGCCCCTTTACTATAGGTGCAGTGCAGATTCCCAAAATCTGGAAGGAGCCGCTTGCTCCTAAACCCAAAAAATCTAGCGGCCCCATTGTGAAACAAACGCATAAAAACAATAGTGTTTATATAGGAGAAAACAATTAACAAAAACGCTCAGGATTTCAAAGTGAAAAATAATTTATTTAATATATACACATGTACAATAAAACAGACTAATTACTTCAAATGGGTATAATTAACTTAATCATGAAATTCTTGAAATTTGAATATTAATTTAGAATAATATAAATCTTAAACTATGTACAGTCAGAAGACGAAGTTAAGCAAGGTACAGTTAAAAAGAAATATGTATAAGATAAGCAATCATGATCAGGGGTAGGGAAATGCATCATTTTACTCACTGCTGGCGAGTGAATTTTTAGGTAGTCTTTGAAAACTGCAAACTATAGAGATATGCGAAACCTTTTTAAGTAGTTAGTTATATTTTTCAACTTTCCTAATCACTGCGATGTAAACATGCTACAGTAGACTCTCTTAAATCCGCACAGCTTGGGACCAGAGGTTGTGCGGATTTTAGAATTTTGCAGATTTCTGGTCAATGCTTTGTTTACATTTTTAAAACATTCATTTGAATGTAATAATGCAATCAAAATTACAAAGAATGCTTGCAATATAGTAAAATATTAAAATAGTAATATAGTATAGTAAAATAGTAATATTAAAGTAATAAACTAAAATGATAAAAAGTAAGCTAATTTAAAAAATGATTAAATTGTTATAAGTAAAGGTCAAGTAAATAATGTATAATTAAATATGCATAATAAAGATGAGATACATTTTGGTTGAATTATTCAATGAAACTTTCCTCATAAAAATAATCTATTAATTCACATCAAAATCATAAAATAATGAAGTTTTATTTTAGGTTTAGCCAGTCTTAATAACCAAAAAAACTTGATAATACATAAATATATTTGGTAAAAAGATTGTGATTACCAGTCATATCAGCAATATCTTAATTTTTTTGACAAAAAAATTTATACTTCCTTTATGAAAACCCAGGAGTTGAGTAATATCGAGAATTACATATTAAAATACATATGGAATGATATAAAACTAAAGAATTCTGTAATTGGCTAGGAGCAATTGGCATCTTGGATATTATTATTGGTTTATTGGATAGAATGCAGCCTTAGTACATATTAAGATAGTATCACACCAAAATCAAATGTAAGTAAACATATAGATGGCAAGCTCTAAAGTTCATTTTGGACATCGCTTAGATGTGTAAATAAGCTCAGTTCCTGCGACATTATGCAAATCCTGTTACTTCAGTCAAGTGAAAAAACCCGTTCTCTAATGCAAATCCTATGGAAGAAATTTATAACGATATCTCGGTTGCATTTCAATATTTTAAAATGATTTCTTTTGCAATGGATAGCTGAGTTCGATCTGTATGCATGCCATTTTTTACTTTTTCGATTTTTATATGAGGATGTTTTCACTTTCGAAACCGGTTCCGAAAATGAAAGTGTCCCCATATAAAATATCTGTAAACTGAATCGAAAAAGTAAAAAACAACCTTTGTACAGATCAATCTCAGCTGTCTAATGCAAAAAAAATTATTTAAAAATATTGAAATGCAACCGAGATATCTTTATAAATTTCTTCCATAGGATTAGCATTAGCGAATGGGTCTTTTCGCTTGACTGAAGTACCCCCTTAATGCGTGACTTTTGTTCAGTCCTTTGAATTCTGTCTTAGCCGGGTTCAACTGTATTTTATTTTATTTTACATACCTTACAAAATTAACTCCAGTGGTTGAAAAAATGACTTTTTTTTTTTTTTTCTTCTTTTTTTGTGGACTATAAATACCTTTTTAAAAGTAATCACTATTCCCCTACTTTTAGAAAACTGATTTTGCCAAAAGATTAAATATGCATTCGAAATTGAATACTCCTAAATATTTATGCTTAACCATACACTGCATAACTTTTATTTGCCGTATTAATTACTACTTTTATTAGTAATTATTTTACCAATATCATAAAATTATTGCTTACTCCTGCATTTACCAATTCTTTTGTTTATGATGAGGCTACAACACACTGATCTGATATGTATGACTAAAATGTATTTAGATAAATTGTTCAGAATTTACTTCTGTTTTAAGTTTTCAGACTATTTTTTTGCAAATCTTACTTTTATTTATTTATTTTTCTTTTGTAGGTGGAATGATACCCATGACTGTGGGAATGATGCCTGCACCTGTAAGTTTTTTCTAATATCTGTTTCTTTAACACATGTTTGTAGTAAAATGATAACTGTGGAATATGGAATATTTAGTAGTAGAGGAATAGACCTTTTATTTCTGTTGGAAACAAAGGTGTAGTAAAATAAGTTGAATCAATGTCAGCTAAAATTCTGTGCAGAATTATTTTGTTAGAAATAATTTTTAGCAGCACTTCTAGGACTCCTACTGACAAATTTGCATCGAGAATTATACCTCCTCTATAATTCTATGAATGTAACCCAGATTTAAGTCATACCTTTATTTAGATAAACTGTGAGCTATATAAAGAATTTTCATTCCATAGAGGAATTCATGCTCACAAAAATATCGAAAGTGCTTCTCATTTTGGTTTTATAAACCCTAAAAAAAAAACCCAGATAATGCTTAAAGTATAATAAGAAAATATTCATCACTTGCATAAAAATAAGAAAGCAGAAATTATTAACAAATTGTTTATTCCAAAAATAGAACTTGAAAATGTGAAACATAATTTCTTCACGTTTTACCATAATTAACTGAACAGGGTACTTTTTGGAACCATAAATTCACACGATTATCAAATTTGAAAATTGACCAGGAATAATTATATTGTATGGAAAATACATAAAAAATACTTACTTTTTTTTTTTTTTTTTTTTTTTTTTTTATGGTATCACATTCTTTTTATTTTTTAAAGGAGGATGAGGTTATCCTTTGAAAATTATCTGGAAAAACCAATATGCTATAGGTTATTCTGATACACGTTTTTGACCCCGCAGTTGAACTAACGGATACACATATCACTTTTCATGCCAACGCTGCCGATATTATATAATACCCTATCTTATCATCCATGAGAAATGTGTAAAATAGCACTCAACTACCTCCACGGCATGTTGAGGCTCTGTCCACGTAACTTGTACTCACAACGACTTACATCATTAGGCAGTCAACCAGCAACAACTTCCCTGCCAATCCGTTTGAAAAACGAAAAAAAAAGTGCAGCTAGGAGGTTGGTGAGGGAAAAGGGTTGCAGGACTACAGAAAATCGCCAAACAGAATCCGGATGAAACCGAACCAACACCTGAGAATGTAACAGGCTGCGAAGACAGCAAAAAAAAAATCGAGATGCCAATGGGAGAAGTGAAGAATTTAAATTAAACTGACAAAGATATTTTAAATCTGATTTGATAACCAAGATCCGGTGACATCATGTAAAGACAAAATTGAAACAACCGAAATGAAATAGTGTTTGAAGCAGGGTTCGCAAAAACCCGGGTTTTTCTGAAAAAACCCAACCCACCTGGGTTTTTTCATGAAAAACCCAATTTTCCCCGGGGAAAATCGGGTTTTTTCAAAAGTATAATACATGCATAATTACATTATTGTATACTATATTTTCTATATATTATATACACTATACATAAAAAAATACATTGTTCCCTTATATACAATATAATTGTAATGCTATTTTACAAGTTATAAATTGTATAAATTATATGAATTTAAATTAATTAAATGTCAGTGTTTTTCACAAATTAGTTTTAAACATAATAGAAGATATAAAATTGTTAATTTTCTTTAAATCAAATAATGAATAGAATATTAAAATTTAAAATATATTAAGTAAGAAGAAAAAAAGTGGTAAACTAGTCGGATGTGCCAATCCCAAAAGTTTCTTCTATCTCATACATGTTAATAATTCAAAATTCCCTATCACAGTGCCAAAATTAAATGACAATTTATGCCCATCATGAGGATTGTAAAATATAGATTTGTTGAATTGGATGCATATAACAAGGAGATATAAGCATCACCTGTTGTGTAATTTACAACAAAACCTGATCAGTAATAATTTACGCCAACATCTAACTGAATCTGAAGTTTGACGAAAATCCATGCATTATTAGTTTCGAGATAAAGCTATTGCAAAAAGAGAGATAAATGCAGCACAACAGCGCCGCTTGGGCGATAATATACTAAAAACTAACCAGCACCAGTTTATATCAAGGTTTAACTGAATCTAAATTTTTGTTCAAGTCCGTACATTAGTTCTTAAGATAAGAGTTATTGCTGAAATCGCGAAAAATGCAGCATAGCAGCACTACCTGTTGGGCGATATGCACCAAAACTCGATAAGCAACAACTTAACTTGTAACTGAATCTGAAGTTTTATGAAAATCTGTGCATTAGTTCTTGAGATAAAGCTATTGCAAAAATTGAGATAAATGCAGCATAGCAGCGCCACCTGTTGGGCAGTATACACCAAACACTAATCAGCACCAGTTTACATCAAGGTCTAACTCAATCTAAAGTTTTGTGAAATTCTGTGCATTAGTTCTTGAGATAGAGCACCCACAAAATTTTTTTCACATATAGACAGTCATTTTCTAAAAACTATCAAATTGTCTTCAGGACCTTTTTAAAACGTATAAATCCATCATGAACCGGAAGTCGAAATTTTTCACGAATCCAATACTTTCTTCTTGTAAAGATAGAAGAAAGTAAAAATACATATTTTTTATTTCCATGAATATAGTTGATTTGAATTTTTTATATAAAGACATACCTATAATTATGTACTATGTATGTTGCCTACTAGGTTCGATGTTAGTAAAGTATTTCAATGTGCTGAAATACATTTTTATTTTACTTCAGATGTGTAATGGCTTTTATATATTAATATTTTTTCAAAATTAACTGAAATGACTTAAATTCATTAAATGTATATGTTGTTTAAATTATATCTGAAAATTGAAAAAACCCACTTTATGGGTTTTTCAGTGGGCTTTTTCAAGTGGGCCCATTCTGAAAAAACCCACCGGGTTTTTTCGAACTGGGCCCAGCTTTGCGAACCCTGGTTTGAAGCCATCGGGCTAAATACAAATGTAGAAAAATGATTAAATAAATAAAGATAGCAATGACTGTGCTAGCAGGGAAACAAAGTAACAAGGGGTGCAGAAAAAGGAAGGGGGAAAAAAGGAAAAGGAATTAAAATGGCTTAAGCGACCAAAAGAAGGAAATAAAAAATGAAATGTGGTAAAATTACCGCAATGTTATACTTTATTTTATTAGTCGCTATACACTTATACTTTTTACACTAATTATTTTCAAATTTAAGTTTTATCTATGAAAATAATGACTATCATCAAAAAGTTTTCAGTGCAGTCTGTGGCTTATATTTTTGGATGTTAGATAATGATTTTCAAGTGTGTCTAATTTCTTGACTAATGGTCTGAATTTTTTAATATGGTCCCTGCTAGAATCCTGCAACCCGACCCAACCTGCAAATTCCATTTTAAGGCAACCCAACCCGAATCCTACAAAAAAAGAAGTTTAAGCACAACTATTTTTCAAATGAAATTAAATATGCATGAGGATATATTCAATTTACTGCATGAGAAATAAAAAATATATAAGAAATGCAATCATTCTTTCTTTAATAATCTTTTTTTCTTTCAAAATATGAAAAATGTTATCAACATTTTGTTTTTTATACACATAAACACACATGTATCATATTTTTGATAGTTTATGTAACATGTTACATGTGTGTAGAGTGAGAGGTGCGCACTATTCAGAGATATAAGTGTTCGCTAAATAGAGTTATCCACCTTAAAGCACTCGTCGGGTTGTATGCACCCCAAACCCGAAAATTCCATTTGAAGTTGAGCTGAACCCGATATGAAAGAAAAGTAAACCATGTTTTAATGCAATATGAAATATGATTGATAAAAATCTACATTCTATATCAATAAATAGAACTATTAATATAATAAAATTCACCTTCAATTAAATTTATATCACAGGTATGATAAATTATACCCGAACTTTGATGCAATGAAAACAAAGAAAGAAGAAACATTTCAATCGATATGTAACGGTATAAAACTAAAAATTTAATCTTTAAATATGCTTTAAAATTAATTGCAGCTTCAAAAGTTCCACTCATAACGGTACACCTTGTTTTACACAATTGGCATTCACCCTTTAATTTATCATCATTATCAACAGTTATTATTCTGAAAATTTTCTCTCTAATATAGTGCATCCTGTACATCATCTAGAAGTATTATTCTTTCCTGTGTCTTCAAAATAACAAAGTGCATTATATTTCGACAGAAGTTTAAAAATACAATACGCAGCAAAATGCTAAAATGATTTTTCCTATATTCCGCGCAGTTGTTTTTTGTCATAAGAACATTAGAAGTATCAAGAGTAAGAATTCTAACTATTCAGCAGGGCAGAAGCATTCGTTATAATCTTTATCATACCAATAGTTGAAAAAGCATGTTTATATTAACTTCCATAAACGAATTCTAAATGATTAGACAAAACAGACAGGCATCATTTGACTTTTGTGAAACTTTGATTTGTGGTTTATATGGACTTTTAAAGTGAAAAAAGGCGACATTTTCTTGGGTTTTTTGAAAATTTCAAATTATTTACAAAATGGGAGGGGCGGAGGTAGATTAACGGGATAGTGCGGTAATTTTGCCAAATGATCTTGGAAAAAATGAAATTTCATCAAAAAGCCACAGAAGAATGTAAAATTCATCAAAGGATTGTGGCAAAAAATGCAAATTTCATCAAAGGATCATGAAAAAACACAAATTTCATCAAGGGACTGCAGAAAAAACACAAATTTCCTCAAAAGATCCTGAATTTCATCTAAAGGCCATGGGGGAAAAATGCAAATTTCGTCAAAATGTCATGGAAGAAACGCCAATTTCGTTAAAAAATCATTAAAAAAAAAAAAAAAAAAAAAAAAAAAAAACTCATTTTGTCAAAAAATCATGGAAAAAAAACAACAACAAAAAAAAAAGCGTGAATTTCGTTAAAGGGTTGCAGGAAAAATGTCGTGGTCTCTTTAGAAAACAGCACACACACACATCTATGTTTATTATTATAGGTATATTTTTGAATTCAAAATAATACATACTGAACTAATGTTTTAAAAATCGGAATAACCTGAACTCAACTTGTCGGAATCTTCATTCAGTCTCAAAATCAGCCCGAACTTAAAGCAGAGTTAACCCGACCTGCAATAAAAATAATCCCTTTTCCCACCTTTGCTGAAACCCTCAGAAAATTTACCGTTAATTGAAGAATTTTTTTTTTTTTTTTTTACTCAGAATCACCCCTGAATTAAAATTAATCTTAAAACAGAAAATCTTATAAGAAAAATTCATTTTTTAATTCTTGAAAACTCATATATTTTTACATGTCAAAGCTTGCGAGCTATTTTAAAAAATATTTTATATGCAGTATTTTAACAATATGATGGGTTTAAAAGTAGCTATTTTGTTTCTATTCTATCTATTTGTTGGTTTTTTATTTTCTGTTGTATTTATTATTATTATTCTGCTGTAGTAGAAATTTCCTCATAAATTCTTATATATGCTCTCAGACAGTCTTCAAAATTAGCAGTCATTACTCGCCAGATGTAACTAAATTATTGCATTTGAAGAGTACAAAATTACCGTTGGTCATCGAATTTGATGCCTAGCTTTTTTTGTTAAAATATTTATTAACCATTATTTTAACAGTTAAAACACACAAAAATAATTAGTACACCTTTTGATTTCATGTTATGAGATTCAAATGTAGATTCATTTTTTTTTTTTTTTAACTAAATTTAATTGTAATTATCAACACCGGATAAAATTTTGCTTTTGTTTTGCTAAGAATTTATCAAGCTTTAATTTTGTCTTAGATGATTAAGTGCACTTTTCTATTAATTTCTAAATATAGCAATATTTGAAAAAGCTTTACATCAGTTTTACAGTTGCTTCAATTTTTATAATTTTGGAGATTAAGAACTTCTATAATTTAAAATAAAAACAAGTATTTGTGCTTTTCTAAAAAGTAGCATACAGTATTACAGTAATGTTAAAAACGAATTTTAGAAATTGCAACTAAAATTTTAATTTGGCGCCTACCTTTTATTTCCCAATTTCCATTACTGCTCTCAAATTAATATCTCTACTGTTTAATTTTTTTCACCAGATGATGGCTCCAGTTGCAATGACAATGCCTGCTCCAATTCCCATGCCACAGCATCAAAAAATGCACATGAAAAAGATGAATAACCAGAATACTTATAGGAAGCCGGAGGTGTGGCATGTAAGTATAATATTGATTTATTTACCTAGCTTTGTCTTTAAAAGATAATATCATATGTTATATATCCCAGAATCTATTTTTGCAATTTTGAATTTTGTTAAAAGATTGAGATAAAAACATGATCAAAAGATTGTAAAAAAAATGTAAATTTCATCAAAGGATCGCAAAAAATACACAAATTTCTGCAAAGGATCGCAAAAATACCAAAGTTTTGTCAAAGGATTGGAAAAAAAAAAAAAAAACCCCAGAGAATTTCATTAAAAGATCTCTAAATAAAACTCAAATTTCGTTGAAAAAGTGAAAAAACACATGAATTTCTTCAAAGTATATCGTGAAAAACATATAATTTTCGTCAAACGATTGTAAAAAAAGAAGAAAAAAATGTGAATTTCATAAAAAGAAAAATTGGAAAAACATCTTCAAAATATTGTGAAAAGAACGTAAATTTCATCAAAATATTGAAAAAAAAGTATCTAAAGATTGTAAAAAAAAAAAAAAAAAGCACAAATTTCATCAAAAGATTAAAAAGTAAAAAGAATTTCATCAAGAGGTAGTGGAAAATGCAAATTTTGTTAAAGTATCCCGAAAAACGCACACATTTCTTAAATGGTTGTGGAAAAATTTGTGAAATTCAATTGGTCATGTTATAATTAGCACACAAATATCATCAATAGGTTGCAAAACTTGCTAATGTTTTGCTCCATAGGGAAAGAAAATTTTCGTTATTGATTTTTTGTTAAAAATTTTCAATAATGATTTTCTGTCTTCCTCTTTAGTAGGGTGGAGCGAAAAAAATTAATTTTAAAAAATCAAAAACGGGTAGGTGCCAAAAGTTGTCTTTATACTAGTACATCAAGTGCGTGAAATTTTACCGCTGAAAAAAAATGGCTTGAGTCTGCGTTTTTGGTCCAAAAGTAGAAATTTTGGGCAAAATTTGACATTTTTTCAAAAAAATTAAAAAATTCCTATAGAGATGGTTATTATTTAAAAGTGTTATTTAAACCTTTGCTATGAACAACTTAACATATTTAAACGATAAAACGATATCTTTATTCTGTATAACTGGAGCAAAATCTACAACTTTCGGTAAAAAGGGACGTTGAAACTTTGTTGTGTCATTCAACGAATTGTTGTTTAGAATACAGCTCTTACCTAGTTGCTTTCAAAACTTCCCAGGACATCTATCTCGACCACGCTATTATCTGAACACAATGTTTTATTTATACTTTGAATTGTGATTTATCAAGTAATGGCATAAGTTTTAAATGTATCAACCTAGTCCATCTCTTTTTTGTATCCACAGACTTTGGATGCTGCTGCTGTGATCTACTTCACGTATTTTTCTACTGCTTGTGTAAGAGAAGGCAGACAATGTAATGCAGTGGAGTTGATATTTATGTAATCTATTCAGCCGTCTATTATCTTTACCAAAATTTCACCCGATAAATGCATATTAATTAGGGATTCTGTTACCACAACGATTTTACAATCAATTTGATTTATATAATTATTCTCTTCAAAGTTGATTGTCGATGTTTCAGATTTGCGTACGCCATCATTTACTCTCATATTTCAACTATTATATGCTGAGCAGCTAGCTGTTTAATGGGACAGCGATCATCAGAAAGCATTGAAATTAGAATTTCCTCTGCGTATGCAAAGCAACCATTGTTCTAAATAACTTTTTTTAGTATTTGTTTTATTACGTTTTCTGTGTTGTTTAGTAACCGAATAATATACCACGAGATTTTAGATTCTTTCTTTCGATGTGTATTACATTTGATGGTTAACCCTCCTGGGGCCAAACTTGGATTGCATAGTACTTTTTGAGTGAACATAGAGACTCTGATGGGAAGTGGGTGCTCATTTAAAGGCGGATAATTCTGTTCATCGTTCCATCCCTTCTGTGTCGGACATGTTTAGAATGAACCTTTACAATGGATCACATGCCACCTCAGAGTCCAGTGAATTTCCTCTGCTTCATTTATTAGACAAGATCATTGGCAAAAATTAGATTCTAATTCGCAGGGATTCACTGGACCAATAGGAAAATCTTTGTCCACCTGCCATTACCTTCTTACTTCACTTTTTGAAGCCATAGAGGGAAATTTTGAAACATTATTTCCTGAAATCGAGAAAAGGGTACTCAGCACAGACCAGAAATACCTGCTAGACATTTGCAAAGTTATTTCATCAATATATTGCTCAGAAGAACTAGCGAATAGAAAACCAAGAAACTTCTCCTACGCAAGATGGCTCACATAGGCGAATAAAATTTTTCGCCTTTATATAAGCACTGTTTGATCATCAGAGTCTGTAGGTTCATTCACAAAGTATGTAATCCAAGATAATGCCGTAGGATGGTTTACACCAAATGTAATCCACATCTAAAAAATGGATCTAAAAACTTATGGTAAATTACTCGGTTACTAAACATCACAGAAAACGGCATAAACCAAATGCTAAAAAAATTATTTAGGACAATGGTTGCTTTGCTCATCGAGACCAAATTCTGATTACAATGCTCTCTGACGATCGCCATCACATTAAACAGCAAGCTTCTCAGCATAAAAAAAATGCAAGAGGATATAGAGTAAATGATGGCATACCCAAAGGTGAAATATCTAAATATTGTAGAATATTGTAGTAACACAACTCCCAATCACTATACATTAACTGGATGCAATTTTGGTGAAGGTAATAGAGGGCTGTATAGATTTCATTAATTCCACTGCATTACTCTGCTTGTCTTATCATATACAAGCAGTATAAATATATATGAAGGAGTGTTACAGCAGCATCATCCAAAGTCTGTGGATACAAAGATAGATGGACTAGGTTGATACGTAGAAAACTTACGCCAGTCTTTGATAAAAAAAAAATCACAATTCAATGTATAAATAAAACATTGTGCTCAGATGGTAGGGTGGTCGAGTTATGCACTGCTGTGACATGAAATGCAGCCACCTCCACGTGATAGCTCCTGGGTAGTTTTGAAAGCAACTAGGTAATAGCTGTATTCTAAAGAACAATTAGTTGTATGACACAACAGAGTGGCAATGCCTTTTTTTTACCAAAAGTTGTCAGTTTTGCTCCAGTTATACAGAATAAAGATACCGTTTTATCGTTTAAATATGTTAAGTCATTAATAATAAAGGTTTAAATAACACATTTAAATAATAAACTTTTCTATAGGAATTTTTTTATTTTTTTGAAAAAATGTCAAATTTTACCCAAAATTTTGACTTTTGGACTAAAAGCGCAGACTCAAGCCATTTTTTTTCAGCGGTAAATTTTCACGCACTTGATGTACTAGTATAAAGGCAACTTTTGGCACCTACCCGTTTTTGATTTTTAAAAAATAATTTTTTTCGCTCCACCCTACTCTTTAGGCTACGATTTAAAATCCATGCAATTCAGAAATCTACAGAGCCTTTTGTTTTAGTATTGTACATCACATAGGTTGATGCTGCTTTTTTTGTTGTGAGTTGGGTCGGCATTAATCGTTTCAAGTTTGTGTTCACATGATCTGTTTAATAGAGAATTCTTTCTGTTTCAGAAAAAAAATATCGATATCACTTTGAAATGCAAAAAATCACAAAGAACAAAATTTGCTGTTGGGCTAAAAGATTGAAATTGAGTTCTTTGTACGAAAGTCAACAGATCAGCATGAAATAGGATAAGCGCTAAAAATCTAATAAAATTGGCAAAGAAGATAATTTACGATATTGAACTGAAAGATTGAAATGTGATTCCTTTTATATCTCAAAAAATCACTACAAAACACGAAATAATTCTAAAAATCACATAAAAACCATGGGAATTTAGAATAAATTTTATTTAAAAGAGGACAAAGTTTAATGTATTGGGCTAAAACATTGCAACCAGATTCCTTTTGTTAATGTGGAAAATTCACCGCGAAAAAACACATAATAAAACTAGAAAATCTAATTTTTAAAATCCAAAAACTGGCTTGGAGGTGCATAACCTCAGGCATATGGGTATCTTCTTGCCAAATGTTTTAACTCTGCATGCAATGGTCTCTTCAAGAAACATCGCACACGTAAACATCTATTTTTATTATTTTTATATTTAAAATAATGCTAATATTGGAAACAGAAGAAGACTGGGGATGAACTTGAGGAACGGGGATGCTGTATGTGATTAAAATAAAGCAGTTCCAATATTAGAAGGTTTGTAAATCTACCTCTGCGAATAACAATGGCTTTAAGATAATGAATTTCTGAATTGGAATCAGAGCAAGCGTTTTCTTTATAACAAATTATACTTTGAACATTTATAAATAAACGACAAATGGAGAGGGGGGGGGGGGTGCGATTTGCTAAAATAGATCACTTTTTTTTTTTTTACAAAATATGTGGTCTCTTATTATTCCCTTTTTTACTACAAAAGTTGAGTGAGAGTCCTGCTCTTCTTTTTTGTGGTGTGTGTGTGTGTATTCCCTTAAAATAAAAAGCTTTTTTTTTTCCTGATGCAAAAGAAGTTTTGCTGCTCCAAAATTATGATCATGTTCCATCACTAAATGGTGTAAAAGGCTTTGATTTTTTAACTTTCTCATGTTTGTATTTTGATCTGTTTTATTCCTAAGCTCTGTTACTTGTTTTTTTTTATATTCGTTTCAAAATATACCATTGTACAATTTTTTTCTTTCCTCATAGAATAATATAGAACAACAGCCTGATCTTCCAAAAGGTCCTCCTGTGACTGTGTTTGTGGGAAATATTACTGACAGAGCTCCTGATACTTTAGTACGTCAAATCTTACAGGTAAAAATATTAAGATATTAAAAGTTTTATTATCATTAATTCTTGGTAAAATTAAGTGTGCCATCTAATAATTCTGCCGATTTAAAAAAAAATGTCAATATAGATTTTTAGTTGTGATAATTTATAACATGAGCAATAACCTACACTTATTCTTTTATGGTCACTGAAAAGAGAAAATAGATAATTAAATTTCTTACTCAGGATCTTGAAAACATAAAATCGAGATGAACATTATTTTATCTTGAATTTCAGTAGGAAGGATTATCCTCTTGGCCATTCTAAAAAAAAAAAAATTCTTGAATCAATTAAATTAATCGTGGAGAAATAAAATACGAAGGCTTTTTGAGCAACATTTTCATATATTAAAATGGCAATGTTCTTAAGCAGGGCTGATCAGAAATTAAGTGTAGGAAAAGAAAGCCAAAGCAAAATGGCAGAGATAAAAATAGATCACTCTTGGGGAAATGTTGTGATAAACGGCACTGCAGATCATTTGGTCTGGCAAAATGAAAAAACAGATTTGCAAAACCAAACAACCTCAATAACCTTAAGCTGAAAAATGCTAATGAAATTCTTAAGTATATGTCACTATAAAAAAAAAAAATAATAATAATAATTACTCTGAGTATTCTGTGCAACAATGCAGAATGTGAATTTTTTTCAGCATGTTTAGAAACAATAAACATTTTCAATATGGAAATGTAACAATTGGGTTTACTATCAGCTTTCTACAAGTATCACACATCCATCCCTGGTGTCAAGAAAAGGATGTTAAACTTCCCAAATGACGTAATTTTTTTCAATGAAATCAATGCTAAAGGATATGAATGGACAGTTTAAAGATAAGTCTGCCAAAGGTTTATCCACAAATGAATGAAGGCAGACCTTGTTTATAATGATAAAGGGGCAACATTTTCTATATTTTGCCATTCTTTATAATACACTTGTTAAAAAGCACACTAGAAGTCTACTAATTTTTGGCTTTGGCCACACTTTACTTATAGCAAACTTGCACCATTAGATTTTGTTATTTCTACCTTTATTTAAAACATTTTTTCTCTCTCTCTCCTCATTCTAATAATATGGTGCTTTATATGGTCAGCACCTAGACCAGGGATGGCCAAACCTTTTTGAGTATGCGTGTCAAAAATTTCAAAATTATTGTGTACCAACATTCTAACGTGCCAGAAACATTTTAACTTAGATAAAATTCAATAAGTAATTTTTATAGAATTTTTACTTAAATACTTTTATACCAAATGTGATTCCTAACTTATTTATTAAGCTGTATTTACTCAATAATATAGCCATGTCATATCGAATTCCGCATTAATAATCTATAAGCAAGTTTTTCTTTTATTGTATGCTTCCGAATCAGATCATTTTTAGTTCTTCAGGTAGAAGAGGTTCAATAGACTTCTTCATTCAACATACTTATTTACACTAACAGTTAAAATTCAATTTTCAAAATCAAAACCTAAATATAATAAAACCTAAAATTACTTAAAATCCTGAACCTAAATAAAATAAAACCTAATCTCAAGTAGAAGTGTGTCAATTAGGTATATTACTATGCAAACTATATCTAAAAATTCAATTTTGAAAAACCTTTGAAACTTCACAAGGAAGCAAAATGATTTGGAAAACACTATATGTTGAATGGTTTGGCGAGAAAATGGTGCTACATGGCATTTTCATTGAAATTTATAACACCTTAATTTATTCAAAATTTATACATCATTTTAAAGTAAATTATATACCTACTTTTTGTTAAAAAAAAAAAAAAAAAAATTATTGTTCTCTATAAATTGAGTATAATGTATAAGTTGTTTTTTTTTTTTTTTGCGTGCCAGAGAAGTTTTCTTACATGCCAAGTTCGGCATGCATGCCACAGGTTCGCTATCCCTGACCTAGACTATTGTGGCAAAGAATCGGTTTATTTTCATCCATTGATCTCTCTAAAATAATAATGTATTCCTTTTTTGAAAAAAATTAAGAAAATCTTAGGCTCTGTTATATTTAAAAGAATGCATGCCCCCCCCCCCCCCCCCCCCACACACACACCTTTTTTTTTACATTAAAAATATTCTGATTAAGTGCCATTAACTTCTTTTAATAGGGAATATTTTTTTGAAAATTGTATGCTTTTTCTGTTGTAAATTAATTAAATGTCTTTTAAATACTTTCTAATTTAATTTTTAACTAAATGTTTTGCATTGCAGCGATGTGGCATTGTTTTAAATTGGAAACGAGTCCAAGGAGCCAATGGAAAATTGCAAGGTATTTTTTTTTTCTTTTTTAAAAATATTATTCTCTTTAGGAATGAAATTATAGTTTATAACACAACATTTTGTTGTATAATGTAATTTTGCAGGTGTAATTGTGTTTTGTTTCTATATAGGAACTACCCCCCCCCCCCCCAACCCCTTCCTATTTTCCCCTTCTTTTCTCCTTTCTAAAAGAAGATTTCATATTGTACTGAATATGAAAAAAAAAAAAAAAAAAGACTTTTTTCATGCAGCATTATTAGACTTAAAATTTTATTTTAACTCTTTAATGTAAATTTAACATTTTATCGAAATATTTATCTCCCCTCTAAAATTCCTGCTTTCTCCCTTTGCCCTTTTAGACATGCAAAGTTTAAAATCTTTAAAAATCTTTTTTTCTCTATTTATTGTTAATACAAAACAAATAATCAGTCATTTAAATTTCCCTTCCAAAAATTTCTGCCCTTACACTGAAACCTTAAAATCCAAGCTGTGTCACATCTCTCTTTCCCCTCTAACTCATTGAAATAAAAATAATTCTTTCCTTCTCACAAGCTTAAAATTATCCTTGATTTCAATATTACCTGCTTAAACAACACTTTCAAAGCGATAATATCTTTTCACAATGTATGACTAGTTCATAGCTATGCATTGCAAGCAACAGTTTTTCCTGTCAGCCTTCTAACGAAGGCTGATGTACGGGTTTTATTTATTTTTTTTTGTCTCATTGAAATCAAAAGATTTGTACATCGCATGACTAAGAGAACATAATATTGTAACCATTAACAATCCACATAGAATAAAATGTCAGGCAAAAATTTTCAGTTTCCCACTGGGATCGAAAGTCTAGCGGATGAATCTAGGTAGTGTGTGGGGTGATAATGTTTGACTGCTGGCTTCTTTTTTCATTCATAGAAGGATTGAATGACTTTCAGTTCTGTTTTTTTCTCTTTTGTTAATTTTCAAAGGAGGATTTTCTTTTGCGATAATAGAAATTTTTTTGCTTTTTCTTTGAGGATTATAAGGTAGAAAAAAAAATCTTTATTTTATTTTCATTGCAACATAAAAGTTTGTATTACAAAAAAATATTTTTTCTTCTTCTTTCTTTTTTTTTTTTTTTTTTTTTTCCAGTCTTAATAAAGAAGATTGATAAATTATTCCAAAATTAACAGGGGTTTTTTTGATAGTCTGTTATTACTGAATAACAAAAATACCCACCTCTAACCTCTACTGACTCTAGCCAATTATCCAGGTCCCTCTCAGCTCATAAATTAAATCTACACCCACAAAACTTTCTATTTTCTTTGATGTTCTTCAAATTTAGGTTTGAAGATACACATTCCTAACCTGAAACGATTCATCAATAATTTTTTCATATGTTGATAATCATCACCTTTTTTTAACTGCATGGTAGGTAACAATGGGATAAGTTGATTCGTAAAATCACTCTGTGAAATATTTGCTTTTTCCACCTGCCTGTCAAAAGTCATAAAGAAAGTGATATTGATTATTTTAAGGTTGAATTTAGGAACTTAATCTTTTAATTCTTAGATATTTTCAACATTGATGTATTTGTAGAAACACTACTAACCTTTGTGAACTTTTAAATGTGTAATTTTGCCAACTGTAATTTCATTTCCTTAGCTCTCATTTCATCTTCCTTATCTAACATTTTTCCTTCTGCCTAAGCTCTTTCTTTTTCCTACATTCAATTTCCGTTTTTTCACGAATGCCTGACCAAAATCCAATACCATCACAGTTACTTTAACCCTTTCCGGCACGGCATAATTCTGTTTACGAACTGATGAAATAATCGACTGACACCAGAATTTATAAACGAATTTAATAGAAAATACGAACTTGCTTATTTTCCTGTACATTATAAAAGGAAAAGTTTAATTAAATATTCCTGGTGCCGTTTGTCAGTTTTGGAATTAAATTTAGGTGTCCTTTTTTAGGGACACCGCCCTTGAAAGGGTTAATGATTGTCTTAACCTCTTCTGCCTTTGACATGCTAGTTTCAAATTCATCTGCTAATAAATAACAGAGAATAATAAATCTGCCATTATTTCCCAGAATATAAGTAATACAAAGAAAAATACACTTGATTTAAAATAATAACAAAAAAAAAAAAAATGAAATTGCACAAGCATGCAATATTGCATTAATATTTCTGTTTTCCCACTGAAAACAATAAATGCAGGTGTATTATTCTTTAAAACTTAATATTTACCCAAAATGTGCAAACAATCTACTAGTTAGATAGTAGCATAAACATTAATCACTCTTCTAACGCAGTACATTTGCAAAATAAACATTAATTTTGTTGCTGCAAAATTTTAAACCTGTATACTTCCCCACTTTACCTAATAAAGTTGCATGCAAAAAATTACGATAAAAACAAAACTGATTAAATATACTTCATCAACCAAACAAAAATTCAAAATCACTAAATAAGTAAATACTTTAACAAATAGATATACCCTCTTCAGCCTATGAGACTCCAACAAAAAATAATTGATAAAATTCTACCCAAGTAATTAAAAACCCAAATTAATTTACTCTCCTAGAATTTTAATGTTATTACAATTTAACTTCAAAAAGTTTTTATGAAACTACCTAAGACATGCTTCTTATAGACTTCTAGAAATGACTTAAAAGGAACTTGCCTCCAGTTCTAGAATTCTCGCTACCCTCTGTTACCAGGATCGTCCACTTTACTCTTCTACACCTTCTGAATATCGGAAACTTTGTCGTATATCTATTGCACTGAGCTACTTTGTAAGCAAACAGTTTCTGCACAAACTCCACTGCCAAACACTTTCCATTCATAAAAGGCTCCACTGGGTATCACACTTTGCTTACTATCATCAAACTAGTCTCTTTCCATCAGCCAACACTTCACTGCTGCAGGCATTAAAGAGCACAGATCCTATGTCTAATATACATGACATATTATTCCAACTTGCTGCCCCCAATTTATATAAGATGTGGTGTACCAGAACTTATGTATAATTGCAGTGAATTGCCGCCTTTTACGAAAGAGACATAGCCATATTGTAACAATAAAAACGTATTAAAGAATTGAAAAAAAATGTTACAAAAACCTAACACTAGAACACCTTGTGTGCAAAAGATGAGCACTCACAACCAACCAACCAACCAACTTACTTTCATTACAGAAACTGATCTGGCTTATCTACAAAATAAATGAAATAATAGGTAAATCACAAGGGACATACAGTGCCACTGATAAAAATTAATGTGATGTCATGCTTATCCGTTATTGATGTTAAATCATTGTTTAGTGGCAGATTTTGTTTATTTTGTTTAAAATGATTGTCAGGGGGAAACAAATTATGTTTGCTAATAATGATATTAGTTAACTATTGTGAAGTGGTTTATTCCACTGTTAAAATTTAAGGTTATTGAAGGAGCATTTATTTATAAACTGTTAAACATTAATATTTTGCACTGTTCCGTATAATGAAGTGAACCTTAAAAAAACACGTGATCGTAAACAGGTTCTGGAGCGTCATCATGATATTATAAAGAAATGATTTTACCTTGATTTCGAAGAAATGAAGACACAGGATGCATTAAATAAAAGCACTATGAATACTTGAAAAGATGTCATCACTTTATTCTTTATAAGTTGTGGAATTGAGCAGGGAGAATGGGTGCTGTCTTGAATTAGGACCTGGTAGCTTCATCGTGTCTTGAATTCACCAAACGCTGAACAACGCGCAAATTAAGAATAAACATTTAAAAAGGTAAAGATAAACTGTGGAATTAGACAATTAAGAAATAAAATAGGTTCTTGCTCATAATGTATAAAACTCGAAGTGTCCCATCGGACACGTGTTCCGGACACAACGGAGACATTCTCTACGGACTCCAGTCGAACGAAAACGTCCAACCCTGACGATACATTCACTAAGACTGGCTTTTTTGAAGTGCACGCGGAAAACGGAAGACGAGAGAGAGAAAAACAACCTCTCAACACTCGCCGCACGGAGATAAGCACGCCAATCTGGCAGACCGATGAAAATAACAAACGCGCCAAGGCTGAGTGGCGCAGGCTCCCAATCGAGAGAGAAAAGAGAGGAAACGGCGTTTCATCCCAACCTGGAGAAAGAGAGAGCAGTGCTCGGAGAAGTTGGCTGATTGCCAAAAAAAGAACTGGAGGATAATTCAGAATGAACGAGCGATAAAAACATTAAATACGATGTGGAATTGTAATTAAGGATGGATTGAAGTTAAACGAAAAGTGGATGAACAAATTAAATGTAAATTACTATAAATAAAGATTGCATAAATAAAATTAAGAGATTTTAAACTATTGAATACGTATTTAGATTTGGGGAGATTGAAAACAAAATATATCACACGATATTAACATTTTTCTAAATGCCATATTGTAGTGTACATAGGCATATCTATATTATAAGGCACAGACATTTGTATCATTTACACTGGGCTAAAAAATGTAATACTAGTGTTCACTCTAGAAAAAAAAAAGGGCACAGTTGAAGCTGAAAGAGGGCACTTTTTTCAGCGAAAAAGGGCATTGTTTCTCCAGAAAATGTAGGACTAAAACTAGCCTTTTTTGCACCGGGCAAACATGGATTTTGGTGCCCCCCATCTCTTCTCCAAAGTATATTTACAAAGAGAATTTTATTAATTTTCTAATAGTCAACTTATTTTAAAATTAAAAATATGTAATCATAAAACATGTAATACTGAACTACTTTAATCTACTTTGTCAAATATTGATTCATTAAAATCTTGAAAACAAAATTGAAAAAAAATCCGCTTCATACAGCATCCTTATGCCAAATCCTTAGATTCTTCTGTGCTTTGGCATACCCCAGACAGGACGATTTTTACAATACAGTGCTAAACATGGACGTGAGAAAAATCTACAAACAAAATCTTCATTTGGCACGCCTTCGTTCTGGCGCCCGGGGCACATGCCTCCCCCCCCCTCTCTCTCTCTCTCTCCCTCTCCCACCCCCCACCCCCCCCCCTCTCTCTCTCTCTCTCTCTCTCTCTCGTTTTGATCTTGAAATTATTAGTATAAACTAGCAGTTTTAAGGGTAAAGCAAAAATTTTAAGGGCTAGTAAAATTTAGATGGGTGACCAATTAATTATTATTACAATAAATCACCAAATATAATTTAAAGATCATAAGCATTGTGAGCTGTAGAAGTGGAGGCAAAGAGACAAAAGCAATTTTTTTTTTTTTGGGGGGGGGGGGTAAATGTTAGGTTAAATGTAGGAGGTAAATATGTTTTGTTTGTCGCAGTTTCGATTGCCTTTGCTCTGAAGCTCTATCACAGAGTTTTTTAATGTTATTAGTTCACCAGTATCACAGTCTTCCTGCTGCTCCAGCCATGCCAAACCTTTTGCGAAACATACAAAAGCTTCAGAATTGCTAATTTGTTCGTTTTCTTCGTTTCACTCTGCAGCTTACGGGAGCTCAAGTTCAAAAGAACACTAAGAAAGGGGATCGGAAATATTTATATGTACTCGTAGATCGGAAAAACTACTTGCACACAAGGAATATGATAGTTAAAAAAAAAAAAAGAAAAGAAAAAGCTTTCAAATTGGATTTTGCACACAAAGAATGTAATAGGAAAAAAAAAATTAAAATAGATTTCGGTTAACCGAGAGTTTCGGATAAAAGAGGTTCTACTGTACTTTGAAACATAACTTTAATCATTACTCCTTTTATTAAAGAAAAAAATATATTTTAAAATAAAATTTATTAAAAACTAAGCTTTAGTTGCTTGATTTTTTTTTTTTTTTTTTAAGAATTTTCAAGCATTTAATTTTTTAATCTTATCTCAACAAGTGTCATAACAATAAATATTTATTTGCTACATTAATTTTGTTTCTTTTCTTTTTTCTAAGTGTTCTAAGGAGAAAATGCTAGAATGTTTATCACAATTGATGATCTTTATCATCAGAGTTTGATGTGTGAAAATTTTCTGTTTTTTAAGTGGAAATTCTCGCATGCCACTTTCCGTATCACAAATGAAAATTCACAATCACACCACATGTTATGTATAAATTTTCAGCATATCTTGTTTTAATAAACCAGTAACTTTGAGTATTGCTACCATAGGAAATATTTTACAAAAACTTAAATTGACTAAAAATTTGTCTTTTTGTTTCATTAGCTTTCGGGTTTTGTGAGTATGGTGACCCAGAATCTGCTTTGCGAGCCATTCGTCTGTTACATGACTATGAATTGGGAGAAAAGAAACTTGTTGTGAGTAATTTGCTTTATTTTAGTTTAACTAATGTACATAGTCTGGTTTTATATAGATTTTTGTAAAAATTATAAACTTCTGAATTTTTTTTTCTTATTTTGTGTCATATTTTCAGGTAAAAGTTGATGCAAAAACAAAGGAAAAGTTAGAGGAATACAAAGCAAGTAAATTAACCAAGCTGCAAGGTGATGATAATAAAGACAGTAAGGAAAAAGAAGAAAATAATAAAGAAGAAGGAGAAACCAGTGATGATGCCCTAGATGAAATGACTAAACAGAGGGATAATGCAATAATGACTAGCTTACAGTCTTTAATTCATGCTCATGCTGGTGAGCTTTCAAAGCCTGTTGAAGAAAAGGGTATGTTTATTTACCATGTTAATTAACTTTTTTCAGAGTTGAAAACTTTTTTTTTTCCCTCCAAAACCTGGGTTTTTTTGGTTTAAAGTTTTTTAAATCGTTTTGTATTACATATAGATGCATATTTGTTGATAAAATGAACATTGTTGGATATTATATAAGTAGTATACCTTCATTTGAAAATAATTTAAATTAAATAACTACAATCAGTTATGTAGAAAATTGAAATTATTTGTAATTTAAACATTTATTTGTAACAGTTGTGTCAGCTGAAGGAATAAACTGCTCTATGCAATGAAGCATTGGTACCTTAAAAATCTTACCAAGAATCTTTTGATTAATAATAATAAATAAATATTTGAATTTGATGTATTTACATGAATATAACATATTTTTCCATGGCTATTCAGAATATTGTCGTTGAAATACTTGTTATCTGGGATGTCTGATTTTTCTCTCAGAACACTGAGTAATTATAATCTTTTATTCAAAATAAAACTTTTCATACACATTTCCTGGAATGATTTGACATTTATCACTTTAATCATACCACCTTCTTTCAAGTAATATTGTCACTTGACACTTATCTTCCGAAACTGTGAGATTTCCAAAAAAGTGATAATAAAATAAGCAGGTTATTCTCATTTATCAGTTTTTTAGACTACTGAAAATATTGATAATAAAATAAGCAGGTTATTCTCATTTATCAGTTTTTTAGACTACTGAAAATATTGATCTTAAAGTGCACAGTAGCTTTACAAAAAGTTGTCATTCACTGAAAGATTTAAACAGCCATAAAAAAAAAAAAGGCTTCTTTTTTTTTATAACCACTAGGGGGCTCGGCCCCCTACAAGCTACGCTCGCCAACCCCCATCCCGACACCGCAGACTCTAAATGCACGCTAATTTGATCGGCTTTAAAAAGATTTCGAAAGATTGAATTATAATTTAAACAAGTAATATAAAAATTTTGTTTTTAAAGTCAATTCCTACTTAGGTCATCAAAGAAATATAATCCATTAAGCTAATATTAGATTTTGTTGCATTAAAATATCTCAATTTGTTGATTTTCTATAAGCAAGTAGGTTTACAATGGAACTCTATGGGAATTTGGCGAAATATTAGAAATATCGCCAAGTTGACGACAAACTTGGTGATATTTGGCGACAGAACAGTGTCCCCCTATGGTAACCCCTTATTGAAAATACTTTCATTGACCTTCAATAACCAATGGCCGCCATTTTGTTTCCCATGCAAAACTAAAATTAATTAATTAAAATTTAATTAATTAATATTTGAAAAAACTGTGTTAACATCAATTGTCATCCAGTACAAGTTTAAAAAAATTTATTTCAACTTGATAGGATGAATAATGAGTATTTTATTAACGATTGAAAATTTGAACAAGATAAATATATAAATACATAAATAAATAAATATAGGGAGAGTGTGAGCTAATAGTAGGAATTGAAAAACAGTGGTGATCTCCCTATAAACAAATTTCTATTCATTTCTCTTTGATTGGGGAATTTTAACGCAAAATCCGCTGCGTTACTACTTGATTATCCCGTCGACCAATTTCGCCAAATTATATAAATCTCCAAACCATTCGCCAAATTATACACATTGACATAATTTTTATTTTAAATAACGAAAGAACAAATAAATTAGTACAACATTAATAAAAATACAAATAAAACGTCGAAATAAAAATAACTTGATGATGTAGACACGTGTAACAACATTTCAAAATAAGCTAATATAAAAGGAATTAAGTAAGCAGAGTCTTTGTATCCTGGTATTTTTTAACAAAGTTCTTTTAAATGAGACATTTTAAATTAATCGTTTTTAATCTGACGTAATTTTTACCAAGCTATTCTTTCTCTGTTAAATATTCACGTGAAAATACTTTTGTTAGAAATGAAATATTATTTGCGCTTTCCTAACAAAAACAGTTGAAAAGTATCCTCTCAAAATATCAAATAAATGTCAAGTGCAATTTTTAAATTTAAACAGTTTTGCAATATTATTTTGTGTTCATTTTATGTAATAACTGTAATGTGACGTAAATATGACATAATTTCTCCTATTTAAGACTTCTAACGCATGTTAATAAATTTATTATTTTACAAATTCCTTTCTCTCTTAAAATTCACGTGTAATTATAGTTTTTATGACGTAATTTTTAATAAGTTCCTGCTTTTGTACATAATTATTTAATTCTAATTCCAAATGTTTTTTTTTCTGTTTATTATAGTCACGTGTAAATAAATTTTTAATTTATTTACACGTATAAATATTTTTTTTTTTTTTTTTTTTTTTTTTTTTTTTTTGAAGCAAACATTATTGCTTCTGCTGTTTATACAGTTGGCAACAGTTTAAATTAATATCACTTTCTAAAATCTGTAAAAAATATCTCTAGAAATGCTGAAAATTTGAATTTAAAATAGAAATAAAACCTCAAAAAATGAGTCAAAATAAAAAAATTAATGCAATCTGCACTCCGGCGAATTCTAACGCATAAAATGATCTAAAAATGATTACACTGCCATGCATAGTCTTTGCTGCTATAAAACTTTTTTAGTGGAACGATTTTGTCCAACTTTAGCATTAAATATCTCTTAAAATAATTCTTCGATTTGAAAACTGTCTGCTTCAGCGTGTTTATCAAACATTTTTGTATAAAACCACCGATTTTCATGTTTTTGTATGCATTATTTTTCTTAATATTAACGAAGAAAGACCTCCGGTCACAAAAAATTCAAAACCGGCGGCGGCGGTGACAGCGGTAGTTACTTTTTTTTTAGAATAGAGAGATGTTATAGTACATATTACTTAAATGACTAAATTGAAAATTAATAAAATTATATATTTTTATACTTAAACCTCAAGGGGATCCTTTCTTGATTTCCCCGTCTCCCATTTTGTTGGATTCAAGATTGTGGGTTTAATTGAGTTAAAGAACATTTAAAAATATCTTGTTACATATTTTAGTTAAAAGTAAAAGGTGCTTATTCAATAGAATTTTGATTTAATAATTTAAAAGAAGAATTTTTTTTTTTCTAGTTTTTTTGAATACCCAATCTCTTGTGCGATTTTGATTATAGGAGACGACACCAATAAAATATTTTCTCTACCTTGATTATAGTATCTTTTTGCAGTGAAAACTAGTTCACTGAACATTTTGATATTTTCTTCTTAACCTAATCACTACTTCATATTATAACAAAATTCATCTTCAAGATAGTAACTTCAGAAGGTTTAACTTTTTTATAGAAATATTAGTACCCGAGGTTTTTAATGATTTTTTTTTTTAATATTTGAATATTTCTTGTGGTTTTGTTTTTTCAGTGATACTCCAAATTAGTATTTTTGACCATTGGACTCAGCAGGTAACAGAAAAAATTGTTCAATGGCTGTTAATGAAATTCTATAATTGTCACTCAACTTTTGAATATCCTCTTATTGAACTTTCTATCTTGCATTTATTTTCTATTTTTAACTTCTGAGTAGAGAAGCTTATCTTTTACAGTTGACCAAAATTTTAAAGACTGTCTTGTTATGTTATTAATTAATGTAAAAAAAATTCTGTGCTTTTAAAAAATGAAAGTATTTTACGCTGAATTGTGAATATTTTTTTGTCTATTTTATCTTTGCCAATTGTAATTTCATATGTTTTAAAATAACTCTTACAGGCATCAGACATGATCATCAATATATATGCTAATTTTCATTCTACATGCATACAAACAAGCTAGACTCACTGGGGCTCTTGTTGACTGCCGAGAAAAGTGTTAAAAGTAGAAATTATGTATATCCAGCCAATTTGAAACTCTTAAATTACAAAAAAAAAGAAAATGTTATATTAGATTTGTTCTAGAAAACCCCCCTTTTTTCCCCCTTGTGAGACAAAAAAACCAATTTTTTTAAATTATGGTTAAAATTGATTGATTTAAACCATGGTTAAAGTTCATTGATTTAAACCATGCCAACTCTGCTTTTTCTATTGTATAAATTTTGATGCTTTTATCTGTGTTTAATCTGCTAAAATGGGTTTTCTTAAACTTTCACATTAATGGTGCATTTAGTCTGCCATTTTTAAAGATTTCTGAGTGTAAAACCCAGCTGTTGTTGGCTTAAGAATTTTAAAATACTGTAGAACAATTAAAAAATATATACAGTAAACTCTCTGTAAGGTGGACTTTGTGTAAGACAGAAATCTGTGTAACTAGGAAAGATTTTCAAGTACCTGCGAATCCATAGCCATAGAGTAAAGTTTGTCTAAGGTGGAATATTGTCTACTGTGGAAAATTTTCTTGGTCCCAATCGATTCTGCCTTAGACAGTGTTTACTGTATATACAGGGTGATTATAAAAAAAAAAAAAAAAAAAAGCTATCCCGATATATGAGCCCCTAGCTATCATACTGTTCATAGAAACTGAATGATATTTTGGTTTAAAGTATTTTGAGGTTTGCACTCCAGAATCATACGAAAAACAACAATCAAACTCCAGTTACAGACAGATTTTAATCTTATTAGGTATCAGGGCGGGATGGCGGGATTCGCGCCCAAAATTTTGAAATCCCGCCCAAAAGAATATCGTGGGCGGGAGGCTCCCGTCCAAAAAAATCTTACCATTTCCCTGAAAATTTTGCTTTTTGAAATTACGATCAACTTTCGCGAACGGCTTGCGAATTTCCCGATATTTTCGCGCAACCGATTGACACATTTTACGCCTTTTTTTTTTTTTTTTTTTTTTTTTGCCGCGAAAGATCGTTGAAATTCACGAATTTTTCACGCTACCGATAGACAAATTTCATTTTTTTTTTCTCGAGATCAGTTGACAAGTTTCCGCCGCCAATTGGCGAATTCAAGGATGATTCTGTTTCGAAAATTATGAAAAATCGGTCATCAGTTCAACAGAAAAATATTGCGAATTTCAACAAATGATCGCCGAATAAAATGATTTCGTCAATCTTTCGAGAAAAAAATCAACAATTTCGTCGCAAAAGATTGCGAATAAAACACAAATTTTGTCAAAAGATCACGAAAGAACGTCAATTTTGTCAATCAAAAAAAAAAAAAAAAAAAAAAAAAACTCGAAATTCAGCAAAAGGATCGCAAAAAAACGCAAATTACATACATCAAAGGATAACAAAAAACTCGTAAATTTCGGCAAAAGGAAAGCGGGGAAAAACGCGAGTTTCGGTAAAAGATCGCGTAAAAAAAGCAAATTTCGTCAAAGGATCGCAAAAAAATGCAAACTTTTTCAAAGGATCGCGGAATAAAGGCGAATTTAGTGAAAGGACTGCTGAAAAAAACAGCAAATTTCCTCGAAAAAACACAAATTTCATCAAAGAATCTAAAAAATGTGAATTTTGTCAAAGGATCGCGGAAAAACACGTGTTTCGTCAAAAGATTGTGGGGGGAAATGTGAATTTCGACAAAGGATCGCAAAAAAAAAAAAAAAAAAAAAAAACCTGCGCATTTCGTTAAAGGATTGCGAATTTCCTCAAAAGATCACGAAAAAAAAAACGCAAATTTCGTCAAAGGTCACGAAAAAAAAAAAACGCAAATTTCGTCAAAGATCGCGAAAAAACGCAAATTTCGTCAAAAGATCTAAAAAAAAAATGGTTGATAGTTGAAAAATAGACTATATAAAAGCTTTAACTCTCTTACTTTTTTAAATAAAAAAACATTTTGCATAATTATTCTGAGTGGTGGATTTAAATTGCCTCAATGGTATTTTGTCATGTCTTTATTAATACAGGCATGACAAAATAATTAATGTAAATCTGTAAATAGCACTTAAAATAACAGTGGGTTTTAGATTTTTTTTTTCTCCTTCCCAAATAGCTCAACTCCCCTCCATTTATAAATGTTGGTAGGGAGACTACCCTCCTAGGAAAAATTGAATTTCAAGCCCTGGGTATAATTGTAGGGTAATCCTTCTGTCAAGACAAAATTTCTCTGTTTAAGACACGATTCCACTATAGACCGATAACATTTTCATATGTTTCAATGCATTGTATTTTTAAAATAAGGAGCAGTTTTATTCAAATTTATAAAGCTAAATGATTAATGTTTAAAGTAAACATTTTTAGTAAAGCTTTTAGAGAGTTGCAAAGAAATGTATTGTTATTTTTAGTAGTAATAAAAGGGTATGTGCATTTGAGTTCAATAAAATTAATTAATTTCATTTTTTTAAAAAATCCAGTGTTTGGGGGGGGGGGGGGGGGAAAGTACCTTTATGTGAAATGTAAAACATTGCTTTAAAAAAAAAATAGAATTATTGTTATCTAGATATACTCTTGGAAAAATAAAAAGCTTTATATTTCATTTATTTTCTCCTTCAATCAAAGTTGATTTTATTAGATAAATATGCAGAGGGTTAAGAATTTATAACATTACTACTGATTGAGTTAACTACTAAAAACAAAAAACCCATATGTACATTTAATCACATATTTAAAACTATAGCTAAAATAATTAAATACAAACTTCAATTTAAAAATTATAATATTTTGCAAAATTAATCAATTTTTTAAAAAGTCTATGAAGAACATATTAAGAAATTATAAGACTGAAAATACTGATGTTTGAATAAAGTGTGCATATATCGTATTAGTTTTTATAATTTGATTTAAAAGAAGTAGAATTTCAAGTATTATTATTATTTTTTTTTTTTAATGTGCAATTTTAGGCTGTGTGAAAAAGAATTAGCAAATTAGAAAGGTATAAAGATTTTATTTTTAAAAAGTGACTTTAAATTTGAAAAAGAATTTGCTATGTTATTGAGACTTTTTAATCGTGTTGTATCTATACCAGGCATGAGATTTTTCCGCGGATCCGCGGTTTTCAGCTTTTTTGTCATTTTTGAATTTCCGATTTCCCGATTTTTTTTCAAATTTTCGCTTTTTTGCCAATTTTTCGATTTTTAATTTCTCATTTTTCAAGAATTTATTTCGTGCAGACATCCGTTTTTTATTTGTTTAAATAAAAAAAGAATCATGAAATGATTTTAATCCGCATCAAAATATGCTTATATTTCAACACTTCAACTACGATAAGTCTTTTATCGCGTGCTGTGGTTATCCTATTTCATCGCGATCGCTGAACCAGGGTTGATTCTGTTCAAAAAGTCCAGAATTACGCCAGTCATTTCCGAAAATTAAAATAAAATCGGTCATAAATCTGAAAATTTGGACATAAAATGTATCGCGAATTTAGACAAATTGTCACAAAAAAAAAATCAATTTCGTCAATCGTCAAAAGATCGCGAAAAAACGGCAATTTCCGCCAAAGGATCGCGAAAAAATGGCAATTTTGTCAAAAGATCGCGAATAAACGGCAATTTCCGCCAAAGGATCGCGAAAAAATGCAATTTCTGTCAAAAGATCGCGAAAAAAGAGCAATTTCCGTCATAAGATCGCGAAAAAATGCAATTTCTGTCAAAAGATCGCGAAAAAAGGGCAATTTCCGTCATAAGATCGCGAAAAAAGGGCAATTTCCGTCATAAGATCGCGAAAAAAGGCAATTTCCGACAAAAGATCGCGAAAAAAGGCAATTTCCGCCAAAGGATCGCGAAAAAATGGCAATTTTGTCAAAAGATCGCGAATAAACGGCAATTTCCGCCAAAGGATCGCGAAAAAATGCAATTTCTGTCAAAAGATCGCGAAAAAAGGGCAATTTCCGTCATAAGATCGCGAAAAAACGACAATTTCCGTCAAAGGATCGCGAAAAAACGACAATTTCCGTCAAAGGATCGCGAAAAAACGGCAATTTCCGTCAAAGGATCGCGAAAAAAGGCAATTTCCGACAAAAGATCGCGAAAAAAGGCAATTTCCGCCAAAGGATCGCGAAAAAATGGCAATTTTGTCAAAAGATCGCGAATAAACGGCAATTTCCGCCAAAGGATCGCGAAAAAATGCAATTTCTGTCAAAAGATCGCGAAAAAAGGGCAATTTCCGTCATAAGATCGCGAAAAAACGACAATTTCCGTCAAAAGATCGCGAAAAAACGACAATTTCCGTCAAAGGATCGCGAAAAAACGGCAATTTCCGTCAAAGGATCGCGAAAAAACGGCAATTTCCGTCAAAGGATCGCGAAAAAACGGCAATTTCCATCAAATGATCCGCAAAAAAACGGCAATATCCGTCAAATGATCCGCGAAAAAACGGCAATATCCGTCAAATGATCCGCGGAAAAACGGCAATATCCGTCGAAAGATCGCAGTAAAAACGGCAATTTCCATCAAATGATCGCGGTAAAAACGGCAATTTCCATCAAATGATCGCGGTAAAAACGGCAATTTGAGTAAGTAAATAATTTCTGCCTAATTTGTGTTAATTTATTTTTAATTTACGCAAAGCTAAATTGTATGTAAATTATATATTAATAGCAATTATATTTGTTGTGCTTGAAATTCATAAGTGTCATTGTTCAAATGTCGTTCGCGCAGTTTTCAGCGTTTTTGCTTTTTGGTCAATCTCATCCCTGATCTATACTATTATTATAAAGTTTGCTTATTTGTTGGAGTGTAATCTCTGGAACTACTGAACCGATTTTAAAAATAATGGTGGCAAAATGATGGTGATACAGTGATGTCGCGGACGCGCTGTAGCGCGTAAATTACGCGAAAAATCGGAGGCTGGACGCAAAAAATAGCTCTTACGCATCCCGTGGGACGCGTAATTTCGTCAAAAAATCACGGGAAAAAACAGATTTTCGTCAAAGGATCGCGAAAAAAGCGCAAATTTCATCAAAATATCGTGGGAAAAAAAGTATTTTCGTAAAAGGGCCGCGAAAAAGTTGTCTATTTCGTCACAAGATCGCGAAAAAGTAGCAAATTTCGTCAAAAAATCGTGGATAAAAGCCAGGTTTCGTCAAAGGATCCCGAAAAAAGTGCAAATTTCCTCAAAACCACGCGGGAAAAACGCGATTTTTGTAAAAGGGCCGTGAAAAAGTAACGTATTTCGTCAAAAAATCGCGAAAAAGTAGCGAATTTCGTCAAAAAATCGTGGGAAAAAAAAGCCAGTTTTTGTCAAAGGATCGCGAAAAAAAGCACACATTTCGTCAAAATATCGCGGAAAAACGCGATTTTCCTAAAAGGGTCGCGAAAAAGTAGCGAATTTCGTCAAAAAATCGTGGAAAAAAAAGCCGGTTTTCGCCAAAGGATCGCGAAAAAAGCGCAAATTTCGTCAAAATATCGCAAAAAAGTACCGAATTCCGTCAAAAAAGCCGATTTTCGTCAAAGAATCGCGAAAAAAAGAGCAAATTTCGTCAAAATATCGCGGAAAAGTAGCGAATTTCGTCAAAAAAGCAGATTTTCATCAAATGGTCGCAAAAAAGCGCAAAATGTCGCAAAAAAATGCGATTTTCGTCAAAAAATAGCAGAATAAAGCATATTTTTGTCAAAGGATCTCGAAAAAAACTCTCATTTCGTCAATGTATTGGGAGAAAATGCAAATTTCGTCAAAATATCGTGGAAAACACGGGAATTTAGTCAAAGCACCAAAAAAGATGTGCAAACCAAAGGTAGAACATTCATAAAATGGGATTTATTTTATTTATTTATTTATTTATTTTTTTTTTTTTAGATTCTTAAAAATACAGCATGTTTTCAGTGTACTTTAATAATGTACTCAGGGGGGTGGACCAGTGAAAAATCCCCCCATGTGAATTTCTCTTCCAAGGAAAATGTCTGATTCCAACACAGATCTATGCTGACAAATAATTCAATGATAAGTGTAATGAAAGCACCCATTCATTCAACAAAAAGTAGCCCTTTACTTATCATAAGTATTCTTTTTTTCAGCAAAAATATCTTTTTCAATAAACCCGTCTTGCCTCTTTTTAAAAGAAATGCGAACATTAGTGATACTTATTAGTGGAACTTGGTATCTTCTACTCTCAAATAAGCAATATTTTGCAATTATAATTGTACTTTTAAAAAAGTAAAGAAAATTTCTCTTAATATATATTTTTTAAATATCTTATTTGAGTGCAAATAATACTGGTTTTAATTCATTATTTAATTATTATTAAAACAATAATTAATGCATTTATTTGATATTTTCCAAATAACCAAGTTTCATATATTCCTTTAAAATATGAATTATTATTGATGGGGACCCGCTTTTGTAAAAAAGGGACCCAGATTTTTGGAAATCCTGGATCCCAGGGACCCAGGATTTTTCAAGTGCAGCGACATCACTGGATAGTCCCTGTTCCAGCATAAACTATATTTTATGTCTGTGCCACTATCACATAGGGGTACAGAATCAAAAGGAACCTAAAATTGCAATTTTTGTTATAGGGTTCCATGTCAAATCAACCAAAAAATTTCAATTTTCAACCTGACTATTTCAGATTTCAATGAAACTGTCAGGGATCATTCTCTCCGGTGATATAAATGAGAATACAATTTTATAATTTTTTTATCGCGTTAAATTTTCATACAATTATTTAAAATTTTGAAAAATCATCATTTTTTGGGTTGCATAAATTTTTCAATTTTGAATTTCTCAAGTTCTATCAGGCATACAGAATTTTATGACCCCTCATTTTAAAGAGAATTTTATAAGTTTTAATTTGATACCCAAGTACTATACTCAATTAAAAAAATAAATTTTAAAATTTTTGAAAATTTAAAATTAAAAAATTTTTTAGATAGTGTTTTTTAAAAATTTTGAAAAAAATGTATGTTTGTTGTAATATTATAAGCTAAAATTTCTGAAATTTTTAGAGTGGGATCTCAATGGGATCAAGAGTTATGAAATAAAAACTGAAAATTACCACTCAAATAATACACATATAACAAAATAGCTAGAATCCGATTGTTATTTGAATGGTAATTTTCAGTTTTATTTCATAACCCTTGATCCCATTGAGATCCCACTCTAAAAATTTTAGAAATTTAAGCTTATAATATTACAACAAACATACATTTTTTTGAAAATTTTTAAAAAACACTATGAAAAAATTTTTAATTTTCAAAAATTTTTGAATTTATTTTTTTCAACTGAGTATAGTCAACTTGGGTATCAAATTAAACCTTATAAATTCCTCTTTAAGATGAGGGGTCATAAAATTCTGTATGCCTGATAGAACTTGAGAAATTCAAAATTGAAAAATTTATGCAACCCCAAAAAATGATTTTTTAAAATTATAAAAATATATTCTCATTTATATCGTTAGGGAGAATGATTCCTGAGAATTTCATTGAAATCTGAAATGGTCAGGTTGAGTCACTGGTTGATTTGACATGGAATGACCCTATGTTGAAGGGGCTAGAAGCATGAAATTTGGCATGGTAGTTACTTATAAGGTATAAATGATCTCTAAGAACTGTTCCTAAAAAAATTCCAAATTTAAAAAGGTGAAAAGCATTCGAAAAAATACCTAAATTTAGATTTGTATTGAATTTTTAAAGATGGAAATTTGACATGGTAATTACTTATAAGATGTAAATGCTCTCTAAGATCAGTTAAATGAAATCTAGAAGTAGGAGATAAGCAAAAAACATTCTAAAAATGTTCTAAATTAATATTTCTATTGAATTGTTAAAGTTTGGTATGATAGATACTTATAAGATGAAAATGCTCTCTAATAGCAGTTTCTAAAATATTCTAAATTTAAAGATGTAAAATGAGCGAAAAGTAGCATGCTAGAAAAAGGCAAGGCTGAACATTGCCAATGCTCAGCCTTGCTTTTTCTAGCACGCTGTTCCTTTTTCCCTATCTTGCAAGAATATCGCTAGTAGATTTGAAAAATTAAACATACAAATATCACTTGAACATACAAATTGGACATTAGACATACAAATACTGCTTGTAAACTGATTTTTTTAATCTAAAAAAAATCACAATGTGGTAGGAAAAAGAATTTTACGTCACATAACGCTTGACATCATTTCAACCTATCGATGAAAATAATTCTTTCAATTTGTGAAATTTCAAAGAAATCTGTCTGTAAATGAATGTCTATGTCAATATTAAAAAAGATTCAAAATCGAATTAGAATGCCAAACACAAAAAACTAATGACTAAACCAAATCACTTTAAACGTAATAGACTATATATAGACTTGAAACTAGCAAAAAACTTCATGTCACAGTATAAAAAATTGAAAAAGCTTATTTTATATGAGGCAAACGATTCAGTTTTGATGGTCCAGTGTACTAAAAACTGTTAGCAGAATTTTAGGCAAGAATCTATGATTACAATCACAAAGTAGAAGAAACTCTTTTACTGCCGAGTGAATTATAGCTGAAAAGGGAAAAAGTGATCTGTGGCAAAATTTCTAACTGAATGAACGCAAAAAATTGTCAGATGATGTGTTTAGGTCCTTGTTTGAAATTTCATCATGCTACTGTTATTTGTCACACATCTAAATCACCGAGAGTTAGGTTAAAATAGAAAAATAATAATGTTTAGGTTAAAATAGAAAAATAATAATGTTTTGGAATTCCCCACTTGAAGTCTTGATTTGATCTCAAAAGAAAACTTTTTGATGCCTATCTGATTTATTCTGACTGCAAGTAGTTTTATTGTTTTCTCTATTGCAAATGAAGTAATACTTCAGATACAAAACTTCAGTTGTGAACTTAGCCTGTTCAATGAAAAAACAGTGTTCAAAATTATTAGAAAAAAATCAAGTGAATTTGAAATTTCATAATAATTTGCACAAAGTTCTTATTAACAGACAAGTGGTCTTATAATTTATTAATAGTATTTTTGCGTATATTTCTAATTATCTTAAATTCTCTTCTTTAATTGAATAATAATAATTTCATATTATACATCATTGTAAATAAAATTAAACTGTTCTGTTTCGTTTGAAATTTCCAAAATTAAAGTGGTGTTAAATCTTCTTAACACACTGCATATTTAAAGCTGATCAAATATTTTATCACTACTTGGTCAAATATGATATTGAATTTAACTGTTTCACTGCTATGAGGACACATATTATTTGTACATAGCGCTTGCTTTTTCTTAAAAAAAAAAAAAAAAAAAAAAAAAAAAAAAAAAAAAAACGAAAAATAGTACAATAAAATTATTTAATAAATATATTATGTGACTTGTTACTCTGTGGTACTTATTTGATTTCATTTTTTTTTTTTTTTTTTTTTTTTTTTTTTTAATTAGCTCAGTGTGTGTTTATATGGCTTTAAAAAAATCAGAAGTTTGACTACCATTCTTGTAACACATTCAGTGGTTAAAGTATTATGTAAATTGATTACAAAATGTAAATACTCTTTTGTTTTTCAACTTTTGATAATAATATAATTTGTATTTTATTTCACACGCAGAGACATCTCCAGTTATTACTCACCATCAACCAGAGAAAATTACACCTACTGAAAATCTTAGTCCAAAACCCCGTATAGATTATGACAGATTAAAAAAAAATGTAAGTTGTATTGCTTTTTAATTGAAGATTTTTCATATTGTTTATGCTATATGGGTTGTTCTCTACAATACTTGCAAATTTGGCCAGCAGTCTGACTTGAATGATGCATATGTAAATTTTCATAAAAATTAGATAAATGGTAAGAAATCAGTCAATTATTGAAAATTTTAATAGCAACAGAAATTGTTTTAAAAATTTGACTTAACAAAAAAAATAAAATAAAAATTTGTGGAAAAAATAAAATAAAAAATGTGAGGGAATGACAAGTGAGGGAATGATGAAATAAGACATTTTTACTAGTTGTAGGGGAAAAATGCAAAATTATGAAGAAATCAAAACTGTTTCCTTTAAGAGAAACACTTAATATATAATGTATGATAAAATTAAAATTTTTGATATTTACAAAAAAATTAATATTCTGTGTGAGGGAATGACTGCTAATAAAAACGCTTTCGGATATACTGACTAAAAAAAATTCTGTAAAATTAACAAAATCTTACACCACCAATTTATGTTGCTGGACTGACAAGTGCTCAAAATAGCTTCTTCTCTGTGAAGGATGCTAGACTGCTACTGCTCATTAGTGGTAGATATTTGAGATAATAGCAATGTGTGAGGGAATGATGGTCTAACATGGGGAAACATATAATTGATTGAGTAGACTATATAATAATAGTAAAAATTAATATTTTTATTATTTTTTGTAAGGTATCAAATAAGAACTTTATTTTGCTTAGGGTATTTTTAATTATTTTTATTTCTGGATGGAAAGAAATAGGCAATAAAATATGGTAGTACAGGTGGGGGAAAGGTGAGGGAATGATGTTTGCATGATAAATATTATATTTTTAAATACTAAATTTATTTATTTTTAAATTTTACTTTATGCCCCTAATAAACTATGTTTAGATCTTCTAACAAAAATAAAAATAAATAAAAATGTAATAAAATTAAGAGCATTTATATGGCTGGGAAGCACTTTTTGCACTATTGCAGAGAATAACCCATATAAAAAAACAATTGTAATCAGTTTATTCTATTTTTTATGTCACTTTGAATGTGAGTTTTTTAATACAACGTGAGAAAGATGACACAGAAGAAAATATAAGGAAACTGTTTTAGTTCATGTCATCTTTATTGAAAAAGTATGTACAGGGTGGGATTCAAAAGTAATGAGCCTTTGTTAAAAACGACAGATTATTGAGCAAATCAGTACAACTGACTAACAGTCTTCAAAATAGGCACCTCCTGCATGAATACACTTTTGTAGGCAGCATTTCCATGAGTTGAAGGCTTCCACGTAGGCCTGTTCAGGTATGGCTGCAACTTGGATGTCCTCGATCGTGTGGAAGAGTTTTCCTTTCAGCGCTGATTTTAAGCACAGGAACAAGAAGTTAGGAAGTGACAAATCCGAGCTACATGAAGGTTGGGGGACCACCTGAGCCAAGTAGGTGCTCACAATGAATGCAGTGTGGCTGGCACAGATCTTCCGCATGTGCAAGTCCTCGGTGACAATGCGTTGCACCGTTGCCTCCGATACGTCCAGGGCCTCTGCTACTTTATAGAAACTTAAATGCCGGTCCATGTTTTAAAAAAATCACGCACTCGCTGCACAATAACGTCAGTTTGGGTCGATGACAGGCGTCCAGACTGGGGTTCGTCGGTCACCTCTTCCCGGCCCTTCCTAAAAGCCTTGTGCCACTTTTTCGCTTGAAGTTAGGATAGACACTCAGTCCCAAACATCTGTTGAAACATTTCAAACGTTTCGAAAGGAGACTTGCCACCTGGAAGCAAGCAGAATTTGATCGCATACCGTTGCTCTAAGGAACTTTCCATTCCACTGTGTCACACACTACCGCACAAGGGTTCCAGTCAAGGCCGATCCTACCATTCAGAAAGCTCAGAGGCAAATGAGCTCCGTTGCATTGTGAAGCCAACATCCCCCATCACCACCACTGCCATGTGGTGCGCGTGGGTGATGTACGCTCACATCAGAATAAAATGAGGCTCATTACTTTTGAATCCCACCCTGTATGTGTCTGTCCTTACCAAAATATATAGAGAGATTTGCAGAATTCCTGATGCTTCAATATCTGCTATAACAGATAATTTGTCAATATATGCTGTGGACTGATTTTTTTGCTTCATTGAAACGTGTATTGATATACAATATACGAATTTCGACGAAATATCTTAAAATCTATCTAAAAAAAAAAACAAATTTCGACAAGAGATCTTGAAAAAACCTAATTTCGACAAAATATCACAAAAAACACAAATTTTGTCAAAATATCGCTTAAAAAAAAAAAAATTCAAAATATCTCTAAAAAAAAAAAAAATAAATAAAATAAAAAAAAATAAAAATAATAATATCTCTAAAAAAACCCACAAATTTCTTCAAAATATCGCTAAAGATACACAATTTTTTTCAAAATATCGTGAAAAACCGCAAATCTCATTAAAGGACCACGGAAAAACTGCAAATTTTGTCAAAAGATCGCAAAAAATCTGAAATTTCATGAAAAGATACCAAAAAAAGCAAAGTTCATTAAAAGGTCGCAAAAAACGCAAAGTTCGATAAAAGACCATAAAAAAAATAAATAAATAAATAAACACGAATTTCATCAAAAGGCTGCAAAATTTAATCTTCAGCTCTTGCCAACTTCAAAATTACGTCAGCATTACAGACGAGACGTATACATTTGTCCTTTATAATTTAGATAAATTGAGATGTAGTGGGGCCAACTATGGTAACTTTTCCGATACCTTTTATATTATGCATAAGGGGCCGTTCAAATATTACATAAGCACCTAGAGGGGGAGGAGGGGGTTAGTGATTTGCTTATTTTTGCTGACAAGGGGGAGGAGGGAGTTTGAATGATGCTTACGTAAGACATTTTCAAAATATCTTAACTTGTTAAAAAAAAACTATTAAAAATTTCAAATTGAAAAAAAGAAATAGCAAAAGAACTATTTTAAAATAGATTGAATTTTGTCCATAGATTGGTAAATTAAATACCCAGTGAGCATTTAGTACTAATTTGGTTTAATTTTTTTTATGTTGTACGTTAAACATTTATTTTTAACCCCTTGACCGCCGGTGACTGATATATTAGTCCTCTGAAATGCAATTTTTCTTGTGATACACTTATTATTCAAATATCTATAAAAAATTAATGTCATTCAAATTTTAAAAAAAGAAACGCAAGAGGTTTATAGTATCAAGATTATTTTTTATATAATTTTTAAAAATATATATAAACGTGATTCAGTCCTGGTTTTAGAATTTAAAAGAAATTACAGAGAAAAAAATTGCAAGCACAGAAAGAAAAATCATAATATAAAACCTTAACAGAGAAGAGTATTCTTAGCTTTTTAACATATTTATATCATGAAATAAAACTTAAAGCATCTTAAACATGAAGCTAAATAAATTTTGTTTTACATAACAGGCAAGTTCCTTAAAAAGATTGCTTTGTCTACTAAAGTTGATAGCGTTAAACCAAAATCAAAAGAAATTTCTACTGATGGACAAGAGGAAGAAAATAAAGAGAAGGAACAGGATTCTCAAACTAATACTAAGCAGAGCTGGGGAAAAAGTTTAAATGCCTTGTATGCTGCCAAGAACTCCATGTCAAGTTCTCAAATTCAAAAACAGATAAATAAGGTTTCCAGTGATCTAAAAAAAAAAGAAAAACAATCCTTAAAAAGGAAACGAGAAAATGCTGAATACCAAAGAAAACATCAAACCACCAAACGAACAAAGCTTGAAGAAATCTGCCATGATAATCCAGACATTAAAAAAAAAAGTAGCTTTGAGGAAATCAGTAGGAAGACAAAGTTTAAGTGTAGATCAATCATTATTGCTTAAGGAAATAGCAGATATAGCAATTAGTGGAAGCTCTGCAGATGCAAAAAGAAGAAGCGAGTCAATACGATGTACCAAAATTCTCGATGACTTGACTGCAGAACTGAAAAAGGTTCGTTTTGCAATAAGCAGGAGTGGAACATATTTTCGTTTGCTTCCAAAAAATTCCTCAACCATCGAGGGTCGAAGGCATGTCACCACAGTGTTGGCAAAACTTTCTCGGGCTCAGGCTGACTATCACCGATCTCACATTGATACCCAATTTGCAGTAACATCCATCCGCTATTTAGAAACTTTAGCTTCAATTTTTGGACCCATGCAGGTGTTTTTTCTTTCACAGGATGACAAAGCACGTGTATCTTTGGGAATTACAGCAGCCAATAAACAGGCTCCGATACTGATGCATATGGAGTATCGTGTATCCTTACCCGGCCATAACTGGGTCATCGCTGAACGCCAGAAAATTATCCCATCTGTTTACGCTGGTATTGTGATTGCTTCCAAAATGCAGGTCAAAGTAAATCCATAGGTTATTCTGGTCCAACGTTTATAGCTATGAGAAGTGGGAAACACAGTTCTTCCACAGCAAATACTCATTCTCAGGATTTTGAAACTCTATTAATACTCAAAGACTGAAAAATTAGTGAAAACAGAAGACGGTTTCATCAAACCTGTAATCATAGTTACAGTTGATGGAGGTCCATACGAGAATCCCCGCTACCAGAAAGTTATATCGTTTGCTATTAACCATTTCAAAAAGCATGATTTAGATGAAATTTTCATAGCATGCAATGCTCCTGGAAGAAGTGCATATAATCGAGTAGAAAGGCGAATGGCACCACTCAGTCGAGAACTGTCTTGTCTTATACTCCCTCATGACCCTTATGGTTCCCATCTCGATAAGAACGGTCGCACTATTGATGAAGAAATGGAGCAAAATAACTTTGCATAGGCTGGTAAAACTCTCGCAGAAATCTAGAACTCATTAAATATTGACGGTTATCCTGTTACTGCCACATATGTTGATTCAGGCAAGCCAGACTCTGTTGGTTATGATTTGGATTGGTATTTGAAACACGTACAAGAAAGTCAATACTTGCTGCAAATTGTAAAATGCAAAGAAAAGAATTGTTACTCTCCTGCACGTAGTGGATTATTTCTTATATTAAAAGGACGATTCATTCCTCCTCCAATTAAAATTATACAATCTTCAAATGACATCATTAGAAGTGAGGAGGGGGAATTTATAGATTTAAGTCTCCGTCTGGCCTTAAATCTGAATATTACAGCAAAGGGATTTTTAAAGATGCCATATGACTATTTTTGCCCTTCCATAAAGTGGCAATTATCCGCAAGAACTTGTGGAAGTTGTGGCCAATATCATGCATCTCAGAAGTCAGCAAACAGACACAAAAAAATTGAACACAGTGAAAAAAGCGAGAAGGCCTGCCTTATACGACCACTGAGAATTGCTGCTCGTTGAGCAAATGAACTTATGCACTTCGTAAGATTCGTGGAGGATATGGAAGATGTTGAGTGGATCAATGAAGATGAAATTGATCAAGATTGCATCCGAAAAGGAAGCGATGAGGATAATCAAGTAAAAGTGGAAACCAATATCATAACAGATATGGAAAAATGGCTTGAGCAGCCGTGGTCTGCTCAATAGATAAGGGCTTGTTCAAATTTAAATTTTACAAATGGCTAAGTTCTTCTAAAATTGTGATCTAAGAAATTTTCTTAAATAGATTGTAAGGAAATAAAACAACCATTTTTTATTATTATTTTTAAGTCTAGTAGTTTTTAAAAATTTGAATTAAATTCTAATTTTCTCAAATTAAATTATTACTGTTAAAAAAAATAGTGTGTGTGTAGGAGGGGGGAGGGTTGCAATTTGCTTGCGTAATTATTAAGGGGGGGTTAGCGATTTGCTTATTTTTGCTGACAAGGGGGGAGGGGGGGTCAAAAATTACCAAAAACATGCTTACGTAATATTTGAACAGCCCCTAATAAAGTGGACGTTTTTTGTTTAATGGCCTATCAGGTATCTAGTTCAGATCTGAATTTTAAAAAATGGTCTTTGAGTTATGATCCTCCCCTCCCCCCCTCCTACTGTAGTTACTCTTTCCTCGGCATTTTAAGACAAATGGAACCAAGACCAAGAATCTGGCTTTTAAAACAAATGATTTCAATCCTGAGGAAGGTGTAATTTGCTCATAGTTCCATTGCTTTCATTAGTTTTGGCTTGTTTAAATATTTTATTAAAGTACAAAGTTATGAACTTTTGTGAACACAGATGTACAGTCAGAGAATATTGCAGGAAACAAAAAATATGGTTTATTGATGGGGGGGGAAAAAACAGTTATGTTACATATAGCAATGTAATTTTTTCATTAGTATAAAACAAGTATTTTTGTTTTTTCCCTATTAGAACTGTAAACCAAAAATATCTTTAAAATTATAATAAGCCTTATGTTATAAGCACCCTTTAACGTTATTATTAAAAAGAGCATTACATTAGAAAAGAAAATCACTCTACAGAAAAAATTTCTAACATCTATTTTCAGAAGTTAGCTAAGAATATAAAAATCAGTAATGCGACAAGCAGTTTTTAAGATCAACAGAATGCTAAAATCTGAGAAAGTCACTACCATTGAAAATCAAAATGTAGACTATTTTTAGACCATTTTAAAAACTGTATTTAAAACCATTCAGTGGGGCTCTATTTCACTAATCTCACTCAAATATTTTGTAAAAGAAACTTGAGAAACATGCCAATTGGTTGGTTGGTTGGTTAAAATAACATATTATCATTTACATTAATAAGTCCAGGATTAAACTAGCCTGTGATTACATTTACCCCACTTCACCTTATTTATAAATAACTAGCTGACTCACCCGGTGTTGCCCGGTCTCGTCAGTTTTTCCAAACGAAACACAAATGATTAAAACTTTGATTCACAATGAATCTCTCAGAATGAACCTCTGGGATTAGCTCCCGCTGCCTTCGACAGCATACAATGGTCGTATTACACAGTGTGTTTCAAACAAACCTCTTTCTGAGTGAACCTCTGGCATGGCACCATATAGCAGGCATGCTGCACACACATCAGAAAATTGAAAGAGAATCGTAAGTTGAGTTAAAAGAAGCAAATTTTGTTGAAATTGGCAGCATAGAACCCAAAATAAGAATGCGTCCCCTGCCGGTAAAAGGTGGAACTGAAAACTGTAAGTCAATCGAAAACCAAGTTGAATGAGCCAAAACTGTTGAAAGCTGTCTCATAGAACCCAAAATGATGCGTCCGATGAAATGCGTTGATGAATTTGTCAATCTTAATAAAGATATTTTATCCCTTTTTATAGCATTATTTAGCTTAATCTGTTTATAAGTGATTATTATACATGCTGTTAGAACATATTTTAGAGAGATTTTAATCATATTACCTTTGTGTGTATGAAATGTGGTGTGACATCATTGGAAGTGACTGAATTTTGGCCATGTCACAGTATATATGTAATGTCAGCTACATTCTGAATAATGTAATGTCTATCACATTTTTTTTATATATATGGTGGCAATTTTGAGCACTTCTCATAATGTTATCATATATTACAGAAATCAAAGTAAAGCTGTTATCAGCTGTTATGTCAGCAAATATCATTAGAATAGCTTCATTATTGTTAAAGTTGTAAACGAAACTAAGTTCAGCCTGAAGTAAGATACACTGCATTTTTGAATAAATAAGTGGGTTGTAATCCCGTTTTCTTAAGCTTTTCTTAAATATTTGGTTTGGCCAATTATTTTGATATTTGGTAGCTATTCTGCCAAACTGTAAATACTTTGTGCATCCCTACTTGTAAGGAATAAATATTAAAGGTATGCTGGGCCCAGTTTATAGATTTCTTAATTATTCTTTTAAATTCTACATTGTATTTAAATGTATTTCATTATTAAATGTTTGTTGACTATGATATTTTATTTATTTAAGGAATTGGATGAAATGGACTTAGAGGAAGACAAAAAATCACTAATTCATCGAGAAATTGATAAATTCCGAGATACATATAAGGTAAGTATTTAATACACGCTCATTGTGCATGAACATTAATATTTTATTGTATTAATAAAAAGAAAGAGATTAATGCAGACTTTCCCCCTTATTTCAAACTATTTTTATTATTATTTTTTTGTGTGTGTGTGTATTATCATCAAGCTTGTCAATTTATATCATAAAATTTTAAAAATTGACTAGTTTTGTTAGTATTTAATTTGATTCTTTCACTTATCAGAGATTGATTGTTGTCTGTCTCATTTAAAAATCTTTTTGATTAAGTAATTAGTTGAGTTTTATATGTTCATATTTTCTTTTTCTTCAATTGTTTTTATTATTTTTTTTTAATCTTAATTAATCAGATAGTTTAAATTTTTCTCATGTAGCTTTTTTTTTATGTAGCGGCAGTGTTAGCTTATTTAAAATAATTCAGATTTTAGATATTAATGCCTTTTTTTTTATGTAACTTATAACTACAGTTAACTAAGATATTGGTCCAAAATTTCCTATCCCTTCTTAATATACATATTAAGTCAAACTGGACTTTTTATCATTTATTATGCATGTATTAGTATGTTAATTTAAAAAATAAAAGAAAAAATTGGTACCAGTAGATTAAGCTTAAAGTTGTTATGATTCCCCAAACACTAGGATAAGCCTTGTCGATGTTAAACAAGCTACCACACGTCACTAAATGGGCTTTGCTGTTAAATTTTATCTAGGAGTGGGTGAGTAAATTGGAACTTTGATATATGTTGTTGACACTTGTTTGACTGAAAAAAAGAACCGCTATTATTATGTATTTAGCTTATGATGGGTCTGTTTTACTTAGCTTTGTTCTAGAAATTCAAAGGACAATGTCCATTGCATCAAGTTTTATTTTGCTTGCTTGTTTCATGTGCAGGTCTGTAATTTTGTTACTAGATTTTTCTTTTTATCTTAGAAATTTTTCCTTTATAATTTGATTTCATCCATTTGCTATTTTATTCCATTTTTTTTCCCTTTTCAACTACTTATAATTTTAATCATTTGAAATTGATTATTAGCACTTTTACAGTATTTAATATATCATTAAAAAAATGAGTTATTGATTGCACATATTTCTATATGCCATTCATACTTGCATTTATATGTTTTAAAAAAAATGACCAAGTTATTTCATATTTCAATCTATGACAGATTAAAGAATATAATAAATATTCTATCTATATAGCATTGACCAGATTTCTGTATTATGATTGTAAAGTTTTGTATTGATTTCAAATTCAAGTTGTGTGATATAATTTAAACTATATAAGATAAAAAATAATTTTATTTCAAACCAGCTATCAGATAAAATATTATTTGACAATTAGTATCTTTAATTCAATACTTAGTTTTAAAAAATAATAATATATATATATATATATATATAAGAATTTTGAATTTAACATCAATTGATTCTTAAAACATGATTTTGTAGTTATTGGATTAATAAAAATTGTTTTTGGAAAAAAAAAAAAGCAAAATCTTTTCGGAATATTTAAAAAACAGTATCAAATAAATATCAATTAAAGAATTCTAGCTTATTAATTTTTCTCATTTTTTTTTCCGTAAAAAGGTGTTAAATCAATTAAAAATCTGATTTCATTTTTTTTTTTTTTTTTTTTTTAAATCTAAATATGTGGAAAATTAAAATGTGTGTGTATAGAGTAGAGTGTGTAAAAAGGAAGGAAACGAGGGTGGAAGTTTTATAAATTTAAAATCAGGATTAAAATGAAATTAGTAACTGTGCAATATTAATGCTTCCAAACTTTAAGCAGTTTGTATTTGTGCCGACCACGCCTCATTAATTTTCCTGTAAAAGAATGAACTTCATGTTGATGGGGAATTAATATCTCATTCACTAAATCTTTTCTTAGAAACTCAATCTCTCATTACAAATATCAGACATATTATTATCCTATGCTAATACACCAAATTCTGTTTTTATACCATGATATATACGTTTCCAAAGAACATGTGTAAAATGGAGGGGGGGGGGGGTGTTCGTATGTGTTGTATTTATTCTGGATTCTGGAATTCTGGAGTTTAAAAATTAGCAAAAATAATATTGTAAACCATATGAAAATTTCTTCTAATAGTATTATTTTATAAATATTGTACATGTAATATATATTTTTTAAAAAGTTGCTAATTCATGAACATAAAAAATATGCAACCTGTTGTATTTCTTATTCCTTGGGGTACAACTGTCGTATTCATTTTAGGTTGACTTTATTGTATTCATTTTAGGTTCATCTGTACAAGTATGTGTAGTAATTTATAGATGTGCAGATGGTAACTGAATTACAAGCATGTAAGCTGTTCATTCAATTTTCTTTTTTAATAAATATTTTTAATTATAGAAGGCTGAAGTTTAAGTTATAGAAGTGTAATTTTTTTTTTTTTTTTTTTTTTTTGGTGGAGTGGGGGTGGTTTAATTATGTTGAAAACAAATTACATAAAAAGAGATAAAAAAAAATCATGTTAAATTAAAATCACATTAAAAAAAGTTCATGTAAAAACAGAATTAGGTGTATATCAGATTTTTACAATGATTTTCAGTTGTAAATAGTGTTGCCAGGTGCCACAATTTTCATGGGCCGTGAGACTCATCCTGCAGTATGCTAAGTATTTTGCTTTTCACCATGCCCAAATTATGTCAAATTTTTATGAGTTTAATTTCAATTAAAATTTTATTCCATTCTAAGTCAAGAAAATTAAACCACATTTTGGTCGTATCAGTCATTAAAATGACCGTATGTTACCCACTACCTTATATTCTGTCTAGAACTCAAACTCATGTTTGTTTCTGTTTAAAGTTTATTTGATTGACTGCAAACAATAGGCGTCTGTAACAAGTAAGGTTCAAGAAGAGACATGACGCAGGAAATCCATATGATCAATTGTATCAAACACTACAGTATGTTAAGAAATTATAAGACCTCTAATGAATTGGGTGCACTTCTGAGGAAGAAGACATAATATGTAAATTTTTAGCATATGTATTTAAAATTGATCGTAGAACGTTTTCCGTTATAATTGCTACATTAAAACTTAAGTTACATTTTATTAAAATCTTCTAATTTTTTTAAAACATATCAGGTGACTGTTAAGAAATTATAAGACAACCTGAGGAAGTTAGCATATTATACGTCACATCAGAATCATTATAAAATGTATGCGCTTGTATAGTGTGAAAGTATTCCCGAGAAACAAAGGTGCAGGTTTAGATAGTGTTATTTACGATATATTTGAAGATGCTTTGGGGTAAAGAGTAGTCTGCGACCGAAGTAGGAAAAATTTGTTCTATAAGGATGCTTGTAAATCTGAACGAGAAATAGCTCGGTTAATGGAACATTCTAAAACTGCCATTCACAATGAAATAATTAGAAAAAAGGATTATAATAAAATTAAATGATCTGGAAGGAAAAGGATTTCGACAGCACAGGATGATCGACAATTATTTTTATTATCAACTCAAAAAAGTCTTTCAACTCGGGAAATTTCGAGCCGTTTCAGCGAAAGAACCTCACATGTAACAGTTTGGAAGAGTCTGAAATTAAATAGTAATGCAAAATGTATGAAACTGCTGAAAAAAAAACCGAGGTTAATGAAACATAAAGAAGAAAGACTGAAATGGGCTGAAAATGTTACGTCATGGGACAAGAAATGGAACAAGTGATATTTTCAGATGAAAAAAATTTTAATCTTGACGGTCCAGATGGTTATAAAGACTATTGGTAAGATTTGAGGATGGAACCAAAACAATGCTTCAGTCGACAAATGGAAGGAAGATCAGTAATGGTTTGGGGAGCTTTTAGTCATGGTGGATTATGTGATTTAACCCAAATTTCGGGACGTATGAACTCTGTGCAGTATCAGGCTATGTTATTTGATCATTTGATACCATTTGGACCTTTTTTAGGTGGTGCTAACTGGATGTTTCAGCAGGACAATGCTTCTTGCAATGTGTCAATCCACCCAGCAATGGTTTAAAAAAGAAAAAAATCATGTTTTGTCATGGCCAAGTCGAAGTCCAGACTTGAACCCTATGGAAAATCTTTTTGGCCTATTAGGTTGCAAAGTTTATGCTAATAATAAACAGTTTATCCACCAATGAACTAGAAGTATTGATGAACTAGCTATTGAACTAGCAATGAACTAGCCATTGTAAAAGAATGGCACAATATTTCTGAATCTGTAATTAATCACCATAAGACAAATTTTTGGACCTATTAAGGAAGGCAATACATGGCGTATCAGGACAAATATGGAGATTGAACAGTTATATAACGAGAAAGATAAAGCCAGAAATCGGAAGGTCTGACATGGTATATTGAGGGAAGTCAAGATCCTACTTGGATTGTTGTACCATTGTGTAAATCACCTGGTCACTTCTATGAAAAACAGAGTGTTTAAGGTAATAAGGAAAAATGGAGGACCAATATTGTATTAAGTTACATATTATTTTTGTTTTTAGACAAGTGGTCTTATAATTTGTTTTTCAATCATTGCCTTTATTTTTGTTTACATACTTATTTATTGCATTATTCAAAATTATTGCAAACTGATTTTAATAAATATGTTGTATTTTGATATCTCATGTGTTTAAACTATAATTAGAACCTTTATTTGCTTCATAATTTTCAAAATCAAAGTGGTCTTATAATTTCTTAACGCACCGTAGATTCCTATGATGATACCTGAATGTGTTAGCCATTAGCTCTAAATATTTTACTTTTGGTCGTATTGACTCTAATATTTTCATTTTTGGGTTACCTCAAATTAGGATTTTGATTCTTGTGAATCTGCTTCGGATATGTCATATTTTTCTAAAGAAAAGTCTAGAATATTGTTTCGAATGATAAAACAGTATTTATGAGTGAATGAATATATATATATATTCATTGTTCTGTGAAAAACATAAAAGTGATATTAGAGATTCATTGTAGACTATTTTTCTATAAGTGCTTTAAATTATGGTTTGATTTTTCATTTTATGTTTAGTGTCAGGTTGCTGGCCGACAAAATTTTTTTTCTCAAGTTTGAGTCATCATTACTCGAGCTGTACTAATTTGTAGTAACAACAAGTGGTTTTATAAAAAATGCGGTACAAAATTCGTATAAATAGGAATACCAACTTCCTTGAAAATAATGTGATTATATTATTAGGTGGAAAGCTTCTAATTAATAAATCAGTGATACCTTGGCTTTTTCGAAAAAAGCAGTAATTTAGAAATTAAATGTTTAACATCACCAAGAGTTAGTTTTATGATTGAATGGCTATTAAAATAATCCACTTTAAGATTCTAAGCTGTTTCATACTTTTTCGTTTCACTTACATATTCTTGAAAATTTTGTATTTCAATTTCAGATTTTAACTTTTCTATCTTATCCAGAAGTCTGAGAATCTTGTCTGTGTTCCATCTATATACATAATAATAATTATGCTTTCTTACCAACGACTGAAATACAATGAAAAAAAAAAAAAAAAAAAATGCAGTACTTACAAAGTGTGCAATATTGCTGTAAAAATACTGTTAATTTTTTTTAAGACAGTGGTTAGACTAACTAATTTCACACCATCTCCTTATGGATAATGTTTTTTACACACACATTCATTACAATGAAAAAAAAAAAAAAAACTGCTTAATACATGAACCTGTTAAGACAAACAAGGGCGTGGGGGAAAAAAATTCCCTTTTAGACTGGTTTTAATCGTATGAGGTATCTTTTTATTGTATTGTAGTTTTAGCCAAATGAAAATTATGAATATGAAAATTTTCCGCTAACACATGTTCAGTTTTAACAGGTTTTACTGTAGTGCTTATGTCGTTCCAATTTTGAAGCACTTTTCCTGCTTTTTTCTCCCCGTCTCACTTTTTAGGATACTCAGACCTGCTAACTGCTATGAAAAAATCATAGTTGCTACGACTTGGACCTATAAACTACAATGCTACTAAAATCGGTGTTAAACTAAAATTTTTTTGAAAAAAAAACACAAATGCATTTTTTGTTTCTAGTTGTGATTTTTATCCCGCGCAGCATATTTTTCAGGAGTGATTCTGTTCCAAAATTTCAAAGTATTCATTTCCGAAAGTTTTAAAAAATTGGTCATTAGTCCGAAAATTCAGACATTAAAAAATGCTCATGGGGGAGGGGGGGGGGGGGATTTTAGCTGTAAAACAAACTTCTTAAGGGGGCTGGTCACTCAGCTTCGGAATTCTCCTCCATAATGTTAAGTCTGGACTTTTGATGCATTCGTATAAAATATATTCTTGGGAAATTCATATTTTTAACATCTTTTTTCTGTGTACTCTTCCTAAAGGATGTCTTTTTTTTTTCCCTTAGTTTTCAAATTATTTCTATAATCTATGTTGAATTTAATATTTTATGTGCTAAAAGCAGGCGAACTAAGAGTAAGATAAAAAAAGTAAGACACTTCCTATAAAATTAAGTCTATACTTTACAAATATTTTGAGAAGTAAGAAAAAAAGAGACATCTTTTAGGAAGTGTTCACAAAAAATAGAAGTTAAAAATATTAATTTCCCGAGGAGCTATTTTAAATATGCGAATGCATTCAATGTCCATCGACGTTAATTAGTGAGGGGAAATCGAAAGCTGAGTGACCATCTCCCTCAACATAAAACCCTCTTTATGTTTATCAACCACTAGTGAATCGTGTTTCTGTAAATATTTATACAAGCATTCCCTTCCTTAGAAACAGGGGTGCCATTTTAAGAATTCCTGGAAGTGTGGGGGCGGGGGGGCTTTGAGGGGCAAGGTTTGAAATAGTGTGCAAAATCGCACGATTTACACGCGGAAAAGGAAAGTCCTGCATAATGAAAAATGCTGTGCAGTATTTCCCCTGCAAATTCTTCCACAGACCTATGGTTCTTCTGCGAGTATATTTTGAAATTTCTTGGAAGTTTGCAATTTTTTTTTTTCTTTTATGGAATTTTCCCAAATTAATTCGTGAATCTATCGTGGGAAAAATTGAGAATTTCTTTAAACGATCGTGTAAAAATATAGGGCATTTGGCCAAAGATCTCAGAAACAAATATGATTATCTTCAATTGGTCGCTGAATAAAATCGTTAATTTCACTAAGAGCTAAAAAAGAAATTGCAAATTTTGCAAAAAAGGTTGCGGAAATGAGTAGTGAATTTTGTTAAATGGTCGCGAAAGTATATCGAAAATTTTGCCGATCAGTTGCGATAAATTATCACAAATTTCGACAAATGATCATGTAAAAAAAAAAAAAAATCAATTTCGTCAAAGGATCATGGTAAAAACGTGAATTTTGTCAAAATATCGCAGAATGAAAACTCTAATTTCGTCAAAAGATCAATAAGAAAATGCAAATTCCATCGAAAGATCAGTACAAAAATAAATTTCACTGAAAGATCATGGAAAGAAAAGACTAATTTTGTCGAAGGATCGTGGCAAAAAATGCAAAATTTGTCAAAGTATCGCAGTAAAAAATGTGAATTTCGTCAAAAGTTCGTGGAAAAAAGTGCAGATTTCAACAAAGAATCATGATAGAAAAATGTGAATTACGATTGTGGTAAAAAATTGTGACTATCCTGGAATGATCACGTGAAAAAAAGGGCAAATTTCCTCAAAATTTACTGGGGCTAAAAAATTAGAACCAGGTTCCTTTTACAAATGTAAAAAAACACTGCGAAATGAAAAGAAACTCTAAAAATTTCAGAGGAAAAAAATTATCATATTGAGTTGAAATACTGAAACCTTATTCCTTTTACGAATGTCAAAAGATAGCTGCGAAACACGAAAAACCAACCAACCTCCAGATTAATTTTTATTTTGTGTGCTACGATTTCTCATTTTCAAAGGTTGGCAAGTCTAGATACTTGACCTGGCAACACTAGTTATCAGCAAACTCGCATTAAATTATCAAAGTATTGTATGAAATTACAGACTGTAAACCTTTGCTTTAATGTGCACAATAATAGTGAGTTTTGACATTTAATAACATAACCGAACAACTGTATTTGTTTAAGTGGGGGGGGGGAGATAGTCCATTTTTTAGTCATCATAATGAAACAGAAAAGTAAGCTTTATATTTCTCCAAAAATTAGTTGGAAATTGCATGTTAAAAATATGAAATTCAGTAGAATCAAAAGAAATTGGGAATAAAATAAAGAAATCAAAGATTAAGTAACATAAATGGAACTTGTATATAAAGAGAGAATATTAACAGTGTGAATAATAAAATATTTTAAGATATGATAATTAGTAGTTTAAAAAATTAGTGGATTTTTCTTCCTGACATATATTTGAATATACAAAAGCAAGCCTTATAAGCCATTTTGTAAACAAGATGTCACTTAACCAGTGACAAACAATATTAACTTATATTAGCCTAGCGTTGCTTAAGGGTAACAGCGTATCTACCAATACGTATGTTGTTTGCACACCAGTAATTGTGAAGAGAAATATTAGCTTACTTTGATGACAAAAACACCACGATAAAATAAGACAAATTTCTATTCTGTAAAAGTACTGTGAAATGAAATATTTCCATTGTAAAAAGAAAAATAATTTCGGTTTTTAAGGGTTAAGTTATATGTTAATGATTTTAAAGCCAAGCACTTTTAAAAAATGATTTTTTTTTAGGCTCCCTAACAGAAGTTATCAAAGGGTACCACAACATTTGTTGGTACAGAGTTTGACAATTCTGCTAAAGAACTATCATTCAAATAGAGAACTGAAATTTATTCAAAATGTTAAATAAGCTATGAATAGATAAAATGGTAGCAAAAAGTACCTTTAAGTTGCAGAAAGTAGTTATGAGAGTGATAATTTTATAGGTATTGCTAAACATGTAATCATCTTTAAAATAAAATGTAGACCTACTCTTTGTATACAAAAATCCCAAACCAGACATTCTTAATTTTAGCAGTCATGCATTTTAGAAGTATTTTGCTGCTTCTGAAAATTATTATTATATATCTGAATAAGTAATAGATATTCAAAAGCTTCAAGTTACATTATATTTGTTTTACTACTCAAATTATTGGTTGTTTACAAATGTACTGAATAATTTTGTAGTTCTGTTTTCTATTGTGAAAAGGTTCATTTTTCTAGCTGAATTACAGTTTCCTTATTGTTATTAGTACTTACAATGTTATACATTAATCTTTTATGAGCAGTAATCGTTTTCGCTTGTATGTGGTAAGCAGACAAAAAATATTTTAATAAAGTTAATTGTTTATAAATACATAAGTGAGACTTAGTTGGGAATATTTAACAAAGAGGGACTGCTAACTGAGGTAAGTCCCTATTCGAATAATTTAAATGGAGATATTTTGTGGAACAAATGAAACTTATCTTTAATTAAAAATTAAAAGCTCGTGTAAGAAAATAATCATCTTTTGTAACTTTCCAGTCTTTTTTCCTTCAGTTTAACTGCAGCATGTGTAACTTTTTCCTGTCTTCCCTGTTCATTTTACACTTTATTTCTTGTCATTTATTGTGAGGTGTATATTTTAATCTTCTGTCAGGTATGTATATTTCCTAACCTTTTGCTTTTTAGAATTATCTGTATTGAAATCAGTGGTAAAAATCTGTTTGATATTCATGTGTTTTATTAAAATTTAGAGTATATATTTTTTTAAATGTGTTGAATGTTGAAAAGGGAAAAATATATGAACTGTATGTATTTTGATTGTTGTATTTTAGCTATTAGTGACTCTTAATTTCAGCAGGTACACCTTGGCAACAAAAGCAACATGAATATTGTATTATTTTTATTTCATTCTTTAATTCTTTTCAAATTTGTTGAGTGTCTTTTATTTTAAGTTTTCTTTGCTACATTAGTCAAATTTATGTATACCTCCGTGTAAAAGAATCATCAACAAGTATATGATTTCTCTAATAAAATGAAGTTTTATCTTTATGAAATGCAGTTTAATATGAAACTTTGTCAACAGTAAACTTTTCAGAGCATAAAATAATTTAACTTGTGGAAATGATTTTTTTAAACTAAATTATGATGTACGATAAATATGAAGAAATTTGCCCCTTTCTAAGTTTATGGAGAAAAGTTTACAAGGTAAATCTTTAGCTTCAGTTTTTTAATTCACAAGTATTGCTACAAAAAAAAAGTATATAATAATAATTATAATTTTAAAATGCAGTTAAAATTTGGAGGGGGGGGGGGGTCAAAATAGAGAACTGCAAGAAAATAATCGTAAATAATTCAAAGACTGAGTACCAAGAGAGGATAGTCATGATCTCTCAGTTGTAGTAATTTCTAAAATAATAAATAAATTTGTTGTCAAAGGCTTAAAGAAAACAAAAGTAATATAGTGAAGAATACTTAAAAAAAAATAAATAAATAAGTAAAAAAAAGATGTAAACTGAGTTAAAAAATGTTCTAAATGTAATAGAAAAGATGTTTTTAAAGTATGCATAGTTGATTTTTAATAATTTATTTATCCTTTCATTCTTATTGTCTTTATTTTTTTAATTTTCAGACATTGCAGTTAATTTTGTAACATTTATTTATTACATTAACAAAACTATATGTTGGTAAATCTTTTAGATAAAGTTCTAAAGTTTAGTAGGCTAATTATTGAAAAATAGCGTAAACTGTTTTCTCAATTATCACGTTAGCTGAAACTAATCTGATGAATATATAGAAATAGATCTTGTTTTTGCTACATATGGTTAGTCAAAACACAATACTATAGTTTTAAGAGTAATCAATTAACTCTCATCAGGTAATCAGTAGCAAAGAGCCACCCAACAAGGTTAAAAATCTTGGTAATTAATTGCTCTTGAAAGTAGATTAAGGCAGAAGATATTTTATCTTGTTGGGTTGGTTAACTATTCTGCTGCTGATCACTTGATGATGAAAACTGTTTATTAATTGTTTTTTAAACTAAAGTTTTGGTAAGTTTTTTCTCGCCATCTGAAGGAAAAATCTATCTTCTATATTTTTTTCATCTCCAGCTATTCTATTATGAAATGCTAATGGATTATGTTCTAAATTTAGTAACTAATTAGTGATCTTTTTATTGATCTCATTAATTGTTGTAGCCCTTTGTTGCCTTGGTGTAAATGCTTTCTCAGCAAATGCTGAAAAGATTATAAACGTTCACTCGGTTGTTAAGTTATCAATTAGGTAACAACCATTCTTTGACATTGACAAGCAGTCTTCTTATTTTGTAACTGAAAGACAACAACTGGAGTGAAGAATGCTTTCTCCAAAGAAGAAGCTGTCTTCAAAATGGATTTTCAGAATATTTTGCAAGTTATATTTTAATGCTACTTTTAATTTTTTTATTAAATTTTTGAATTTTCTAAACTTTTGCATAAATAATCTATAACATTGACTTCTGTTAAAAGTAACTATAATAATGAAAAAGTTTAGGAAATTCATTTTGCATTATTTTACTGCTTTTTCTATTATTCATGTTAATCTATAATATTTTGTCTTTACATATGCTATATGAAAGTTACACTAACTGTTAATTATTCCATCTAAGATTGATGCATGTTTTCATGCTTTTGTAAATGCTCTAATTAAAAATAGCTAATAATCTTCATGATTTAAATTCTGATGAGGAAATTCTCTTAATTCTTTTTAAATTATAAGAAAAACAGTGTAAGCAGACTTTTTATTACATTAAGTGCTTTTTTTATGATTGAACTTTATTATTATTATTATTATTTGTAACTTGTTCCACAAGTAAAATCTCACTTTCAATATTTTAAAAGGAATATAAAATGTGCAGTTAATTGGAGCAAAATATTTCTTAGTTCTAATTAGACACTAATAGTTTTATATCCTGTTTTATTGCTATCTCATGAAATATATTTCACAGTGTGTCCTGAGTTATATAAATTCATCTCCACTTGTGGGAAAGAAAAAGTACTACTGTGGCTGTGGTTCATTTGGTAAAATTTTTATTTGCTGCAATAGCCATTTTGAACACACAATTTTTTAAAATCCTTTAAAAAAATTATGTATACCAAGAAATATTTTCTTTTGTGTTCAGAAACCTGTTTTATTTATCTGAACTCTCTTTTATCTGTATCATGCAGAGGGCAGAAGAAGAAAAAGAAAAGGATAAAGATAGAAGACCTCGCAGGCGAGACTACGAATCTCCCGAACCTCGTTCTCGTGACAGAGATCGTGATAGGGATAGAGATAGAGACAGGGACAGGGATCGAGAAAGAGAGAGAGATAAAAGGTGGTCAAAGGAGCGTTCCCTTGGTCGAGAAGAAAGGAGTAGCAGAAGACGGCGTAGCCGAGATCGGGAACATAAATCCCCAAGAGACAGTCCTGTTGTTTCAAGAGAACATCGTGAACGATCTAGGGAAAGACAAATAGAAAGACAAAGATCAGGATCTCGAGACCGTAGTGAGTGGCCTCGTGAAAGAGATAGATCTGATGACAAGTATGTCTTTCCATAAAGCTAAAATATTTGATTGTTTGAACAAACTTTATCTAGCTCTTTTCTTCTAACAAGGAAGGTCTACATACAGGGCATATTCAGAAAAATCTGAAAAAAAATACAGAGTGTTCTTCTCATGTGGATATATATGTTTAAAAAAAAAATTGGCGTAACCTCGATGGAACGTTCTTAAAAAAAAAAAAAAAAAAAAAAAGTGAAAATTTCGTTTATTTGGTGATTTATCATCGGTTGACGATGAAATGAAATTTCAAAAAATACTTTGTCGAATACTCTTTAAGATGAAAATGTTTCATATTGAACTTGTTGAAATAAATTTAACATAAATAACTTTACTTTTGTCATTTTTAGTTTGATTTAACTATAGTTTTGTCATATATATATATTTATTTATAATGAAAGTTAAATATCAAATTTTATGAATTAAAACAAAATTAAAATAAATTATAATTGTTTCAATATTTCAAAATTAAGTCCAATTGAGCACTGTCGATTCAATTCTGTTGCTATGGAAACGAAGAATTCTTTGATATTGAAATGAATAACTGATAAATGAATCTTGCCTTTATTTTGGAATACGCTTAAATGTGACAGTATTTTTTACATATGAAATTGTTTTTAAAGTAATAAAATTAAATAACAAGCAATATATATATGTAATACGAAAAAATGTATTTATTAAACTCTCGCATTATTTGTGTAAATTTATCAAATATTTTTTACACACATTCTAAAAAGCAATTAACAAAGAATTTTCAGATGCATTAAAATCGTTTGCTTTTAGCGAGAAAAAGTACTGCTTGCCAAATTGCATGACGCTTTCGTCTTTTCGCACCAAATACTCGAAAGTATTTTATTTTTTTACAGGCTTTTTACTGTAATTTCGCCGCTAAATTTGATTGATCCTTTATTACATACATAAGTAGTTTAATTGGTATTTTTTTTTTTTTTTTTCAAAATATTCTGAGTATGCCCAGTAAGGAGACCTTCCTTATAAGAGTAGAAATTTTAGCAATTTAAAAATTTTGCTGCATTAATTTCTTATTTATGGACAGGGTTGCAAAAAACTCACCTGAAACTGGGTTTTATTGGATTTTTTGCAATCCATGATATTATTATTTAATATTCAGTAACTTTTATATTAGTTTAACTTTTGTGTTTAAAGAGTTACACTATCCTATTAAAACATATTGTGGGTGTACTGCCAAATGTGACCAAGTCAAAATTGTCAAAATGAATAATGTTCTTGAGTCTTTTTAAAAGCCTGCTAATATAATGAAAAAAATAGTCAAAATCAATATACATAGCTAATCATAACATTTTCGCATATGTCAAAAATGACAAGGTCTTTTATATCAAGATTTAACAATATGCAGCTTTATAATACAAGTTCCCAACTGGTACAAATTTGACTTTTTCACTTTTGTCAGTACACCAAGAATATATAGTCTATCAATGATATATGAAAAATATTTTTATATTTATGGTAAAAAAAGCAACACAACAATTTGAAAAAAAAAAAAAAAAATTATCCATGTGTAAGCCATAATGAATAAAGGAAAACTTTTATGTGTGTAAAATCTGTTTTAATGCATGAAATTTATTTCAAGCATTTATGCATGACAATTTAATCATAGTGTAAAAACAAACACTCCATATTTTGAATTAAAGTATAATAGAACCTCGATTATCCAAAGTAATTGGGACCGACCATCTTTCAGAAAATCGAAATTTTCGGATAATCGAGAATGCTTCAATTTTAAGATTAAGGAGAAAAGATTAAGAATATGCAATATTTCTTATTATGGTAACAAGTGCTTCATAAAAATAAAGCAATAACAAAATAGAAAGAAGAATAAATTACCTGAATTTTAATTTTGAAATTAAGTACCTTTTACATAGATCACAACAGTTTGAAAAAATGTTTCCATTCTCGCAGTTTCGATTGCCTTTGCTTTGAAGCTCTATCACAGAGTTTTTTAATATTAGTTCATCAGTGTCACAGTTTTTCTGCTGCTCCAGCCATGTCAAACCTTTTTCAAAACATTCAAAAGCTTCAGAATTGCTAATTCGTTCGTTTTCTTCGTTCCACTCCGCAGCTTGTGGGAGATCAAGTTAAATTCAACGGAACTCTAAGAAAGGTTATCGAAAACATTTATATGTATTCGTAGTTTGGAAAGAACCGCTTGCACACAAGGAATTTGGTAGTTAGAAAAAAAAATTATGCATTCAAAATGGATATTGCACAAAACAAATACAGATCCAAGGAATCATAAATCGCTAGTCTAAAATGTCTGTGAATTTTAACTAATTTCAATGCCTTTTCTAATCGTAATCGTTTTGACCAAACCAATCCACATGTGGAAAATACTCGCTCTAGTGATGCAGAGCTAGCTGGACATGTTTTTAGTGCTATCATAAAGTGGCAAAACTCTTTCATATCTTCATCACTAGCGTGCATTTTAATTAGTTTTCACCACTGTGCTGCACTGAATTTTTTAATTATATCTGCATTAAACATACTTGGAGGGAAATTATTTTAGAGTCTCTTAATTTGTAGCTTATGAGGGGAATTATCCATTTTGAATGTTCTATTTCTAACCACTCCTCAGCTTTTTGTAACATATTAGTAATTAATCTCTTCCCAGCATATTTATAATTAATCATGTTTGCTAAATAATAAATAGGAAGAAATGCTTGGTTCATCTCCTTATCAATCTGTTTCTTATAAGGACAAAGATTTTCACTTTTGAATATATCAAACCATAGCCCAAAAGCTGTAGATATATTTGTATTTTCCGCTGTATATTATTCAGAACATCTGCCAGCTCTGCTAATTGCTTTTGCATGTATGTACAATGCTGCTTTATATATTGCCACAGTGTCCAAAATTTTAATGATGTTTTGAGGAATTTCCACTAAATCTTGAGTTGATATTTCCACATTTTAGGGTAATGTTTTACATATGTATCAATATAATTATTCTGTAAATTTCAATGTGTTGCATTGGGTACTCACACCTGTGCTACTGATAACCCCCCCCCCCCCCTTTCCTTCTGAATAGTTGAAAAGATGTAAAGTCGTGGGGAAAAAAAAGTAAGCGCCCCCTACTAACATTTCAACAAATTATCGTAGAAGAAAGATACTGATACCGAACAATTGGAAATAGTCTACTTTTAAATTATGTATATAAAATTTGCTTAGGGGACCATCTACATATTAAAACAAACCATAACTTTGTTTTTTTTCCAATAGCAGTACACTATTCTGACAGTATAAATGAACTCTACACCCTTCAATTTGTCTAAAAACAAATTTTTGTGCAATTCGTACCATAAGTTTCCGAGAAATTATTTATTTTAAAACGAGCATATTTTAAGGGCTGTATCCAAATTGAAGTTCGGTACTCGATTGTTAACCGAGAGAGCTCCCTTCGTGATCAAGGCACCTTAAGCAGTCAATTAAGCCGGTTAGATTACAGGATAGCATCAAAATATTTAGTCACTTTTCTATCATAGACAACCCCTTATACCACCATTTTGCCGTTTTTTAAGCATAATTTGAAAACTACTTGGAAGAAAAATGTGAAATTTTGCATTTCCATAAACCAGGGCGTAATAAATCTGAATCCATCAAAAAAATTGTATGTTGCAATTCATAATTTTTTTTAATATTAATTTCATAATTCATATCAGAAAATTATAAAAATTGCAAATTCAATGTATTTATGTTTGGGTATATTACTATTATTGCTACACAAAAAATTAGAACATTAGGATCATAATTTCAGAAGTTATAAATAAAAATATGACAATGTAATTTAACATTAGAAGCACTAAATTTCGAATGTTTATAATTCAAAAACTTATCCTTCAAATGACTTGAAATTTGGTGTCTAGGTATAGTTTGAACCAAAGATTTGAAATATCTCGTTAAAATTGGGTATTGCCATTGAAAAACATAAAGTTTGGATTCGTTTTAATATGTAGATCTCTCTCCCCCCCCCCCCATCAAGCAAATTTTATATACTTCATTTATAAGTAGACTTTATTTCCAATCGTTCGGTACCAGTAACTTTCGTCTACGATAATTTGTTGAGGAGTTAGTATGGGGTGTTTCCTTTTTTTTTTCCCACGACTGTACCTAGCCTAGGTAGGTATGTAGATGCTGAATGGTAGAAAAAGAACACTTTCCCCTCATTCATTATTGAAATCAGGTTGTGTTGTGATGATACTTCTTGACCCTTTGATCACTGTTTACAAAAGTGTAGTCAGTGCCTTTAATTAACTAGCTTTTTATGCAGGAAAAAAATTATTTCAAAAGTTTGTTCTTACTGTGGAATACAGATTAAAAGTAATCTATTAATAAAGTAACTTTTAAATATGTGATATGTGGTTGTTATATTATGAAATCAGAAGTAAAATCTTTTTTTACAGCCTATTACTCTGATTTATTTGTGCTATTTAAATTTAGATTACTTGTATACTAAGTTAATTAATAAAAATATAATATTTCATAATTTAATACATATTTTCTAAAAATAAGAAGCTTCACCTCACCTCTTAAAAAAAAAAAAAATAATAATAATAATAACAATAACACCTGTTGGGTTGTTTATAAATAATCCAGGTTTTTTGCAACCCTGTTTATGAATGGCTTTCTTCATAGTAATTATTTAAAATTTCGTACAAAATTGAGCATTTTGGATTTTTAATAATATTGAAAGTTTAGAACTTAACATAATTCATTTTACACATTTTTAGTTGAAATTAGTTAGGCACATAATCATTTATTCAAAAAACAATCTTATTAAAAGTGATTGTGTATATTTGTTATGCCAGAGTTTGTCCCATACAGTTTCAGGAGGGCACTGCACCCTGCCTGCCCCTTGGGTTTACAAAATAGCATCCTTCTTGCCCCCAGTTAGAAAAAGAATGTCTTTACTCCTTTGTGTATTGAAAAAATTACTTGAATAGTAAAAATTGACTCATTGCTGTCTCTGACTATTCCCTGACTATTAAATATTAAAAGTAGTTTTAAAAATAAGAAAAAGTGCCCTTAAGAATCCAGAATGTTCCCTTTGGAATCAAAAATTACCCTTTTCCCGCAAGCAGCACCCTGCCCTCTTTTAAACCTGAAGGGGGGGGGGGGGGGGAGTTGAACTCTGGTTACCCAGTTATTCTTAATATTATAGTCTAGCATCTAGCTAGTCTGCAATTATATATAGTTTGTTTTTTCATTTTTTTTTTTTTTTTTTTTTACAAACTTAAATATCATTAGAAACATTTAGTGATTATTTTGCTTTATAAAAGAATTCCTTTCCTCTCTTTTTTTAAACTGGTGATTTTTCCAATTTTTTTTTTATTGAAAAGATGTCTAACATGCACAGGCCAAAATTTAATTTTGGCGACAAAAATAAGTTTCCATATATGAATGAAACTAACTTGGCGATAGCTGGCTAATTTGGCGAAATTACCATTTAAATCTATTAATCTTCTATAATCAAGCTCACCCCAATTAAATTTGAACTCTGCACATTTAAGGTTTTTTCAAGACCTATGGGTCAGATTTTAAAGTGTAATATATGAAAATGTAGGTCTTTACATCTTCATCCTGATGTTACTAATCACATAACCACCACTAGATGGCACTGTACTATCAAAGCTTTTAACTGCTTGATGTTTAATGTGTTGTATAATAATACAGAAATTAAATTCTCTATTTTGCACTATCTGCACTGTAGTTTGTACTATATTCAGGGAGGAAGGTAAAAAAAAAAAAAAAAAAAAAAAATAACTATTCAATTTTCTATGAAGCACCTTAAGCCTGAAAAATTAAGAATGAAATAAATGTAAACTAAGACTAAAAAATTAAATAAAATAAATGTCTTTTTACTTTAATTTTTTTTTAATTAAAATTCACAAATGTAGAAGAAAAAATATTTTTTTTTTCCACATTTTTGTGACTTTTTATGAAAGCATGTTTTTTGTGGGGGGGGGGGGGGGTCAAATATCTAATAACAATATGATTATCTCCATTTTTTTGTATTATTTGTTGGGTACTAAATCCCATTTCTAGTAAAAACAACATAAATTTCTTTAATTAAAAAAATACAATAAAATAAATCTGGAGTGACTACTCGACTTGCCTGAACATTGCTATATGTATCTGGAAAATTAAATATATATTTCTGATACAATGGAGTGTAGCAGTTTTTGTTGATTCCTGAAAATTTTTTAGTCTGGAACTTACGTGGTATGTCTGATTCAAATTTAAATACACTTGTGTAATATAAAAAAATAGTTCTTGAACTACTATTATATTCTATAATGTAAATGAGCTGAAGTAAAAAAGTACAAGAGTGACCTGCCTGCATGTGAACAAATTCCAATTTCTGAAAAAATAAATATGTTAGTAATAGTTTTATTATTACTGTCTTAAATATTACTATTTCCCAATTGTTTTTGCTGTCATTTAGACACACTTTAATGGTAGAGAGGATAGTCAAAAATATTACCGACAAGCCTGAACAATTTTCTTATTTGATATACATAGTATTATATATTAGTGTGTATTGCATACCTATAAATTTAAATTATTTAAACAATAAAAGTATAAATTCCCAACTTAAATGATTAAAAGTACTGTAACATAGCGGCCAGCTTTTGCAAATGTTTTGTGAGACTCTTGAATTTTGAGACCCCCATTTGCTTTATTCAACTTATGCTCATAAATAACTGATTCTCAGATATTCATTTGCCGCTATGTTAATGAAATATTCGCTGTTATGCATTTTTTACATAGCATAAAAAACAGTTTCTATTCATTTATTATTAAATTTTTTTTTTTCCTCTCTCTCTCTCTCTCTCCTTCTGCAGTTTGTCACAATTTCCTACTTGGTCTTGTTTTTGCAAAATTTTGTCTACGACAACCTTGTGTTCTTATAATTAAGGAGTCAGCTTTTTTCGAACTATGTAGCTCTTTTGCTCTGTTTTTGCCATTACAAGTAAGATGTTTCTTATTTTATGTTTTTGTATTTAAGAGTACTGTTTTATGTTTCAGGCCAAAAGATAGGGATTATGACAAAGATGATGAGGAAGATGCATATGAGAGAAAGAAACAAGAAAGAAAAATACGTGAAAAAGAAGCTGTTTATCAAGAAGTGTGTATTGTGCCGTTCTTTAAAATACTATATTGATTCATTTTAATACGTACTATAATATTTTTTGTATGTTATACATATTATATTAATCACTTTTAATTTCCCTGCAGCGTTTAAGGAACTGGGTAGTAAGAGAAAGGCGAAGAGCCAAAGATTATGAGAAAGAAAGAATCAAAGCTGAAGAACAAAAAAAAGATGAAGTTAGTATTTTCTTTTATACTTTTTCCTGATATTCATGTGCCTAACAGTTTACTCTAAAATGTACAGCTGGTGGTCAAAACAATAGAAACACTTAGAAATAAAATAAAATCTTTATTAATGATTTTTTAAAGCCACCTCTAGCATGTAATATAGTCTGAATTTGCCTAGGAATTGATCTAAAAAAAAACTATTTTACAATGAATTAAGGTAACCAAAATTGTTCTTTCAGTCTTAAGACTGAACTAAAATTATTTTTCTGCTCTGAAACTGAATTTGAATTCTAAAATATATTTATATATATATATATATATATATATATATATATATGTTTGTTTATATTCACTTTTATAAAATTCCAATTATTAAAAAGATTAATACAGGCTATTGACATCATTACTAACTAATTACACACTAATTAAATTAAATTTTTGTTATAAAGTGTTGTAAAGAAAAACTAGTTGGATGTGCCAATCCCAAAACTTTCTTCTTTCTTATACATGTTACTACTTCTAAATTCTCTAGCCCAGTGTCAAAATTAAATGGCAGTCTATGCCCATAATCAGGATTCTAAAGATATGAAATTCTGTGCATTAGTTCTTGAGATATGACTATCACTAAAATCGTGTAAATCATGCAAAATGCAGCATAGCAGCGCTACCCGTTGGAGGTTTACACCAAAACCTAATCGGCAACAATTTATGTTAACATTTAACTGAATCTGAAGTTTGATTAATATCCGTGCATTAGTTTTTGAGATAGAGCTATTGCAGAAATCATGAAAAATCCAGCATAGCAGCGCCACCTATTGGGCGGTTGGCACAAAAACCTAATCAACAACTTCTTGTGTCAATGTCTAACTTTTATCTGAAATTAGATGAAAATTCGTGCAATAGTTCTTGAGATAGAGCTGTTGTGGAAATCAATGCAGCATAGCAGCGCCACCTGTTGGGCGAGTTACACCAAAACATAATCAGCACCAATATTCATCAAGGTATACCTGAATCTGAAGTTTGATGAAAATCTGTGTATTACTTCTTGAGGTAGAGCTATTGTGGAAATCTTAAAAAGTGGAACATAGCAGCGCCACCTGTTGAGTGATTTACACCAAAACTTAATCAGCATCAATTCATATCAAGGACTAACTGAATCTGAAGTTTTATAAAAATCTGTGCATTAGTTCTTGAGATAGAGCTATTGCGGAAATCGTGAAAAATGCAGCATAGCAGCACCATATGTTGAGCGATATACACCAGAAACTAATCAGCACCAGCTCTTAACTTAATCTAAAGTTTTGTGAAATTCCGTGCATTAGTTCTTGAGATAGTGTCCGCAAAATTTTTATCACAGAGACATTTTCTAAAAACCATCAAATCGTGTTCAGGACTTTCTAAAACGTATAAATCCATCAAAAACCTGAAATTGAAAATTTTCACGAATCCAATACTTTCTTCTTGTAAAAATAGAAGAAAGTAAAAAAAAAAAAAAAAAAAAAAAAGGAAAGGTAGTAAAGGTTTTTTTTATTCTGAAATAGTAGTGATAGTAAATTTTAAAAATAAATTTTTATTATTAAAATTTGACAATCTAAAGTAGAAGAAAAGCAATTTTAAATGTCTACAACAAAATCTAAACTGTCTACAATAGAAAAAGAAAGTAAGGAAGAAGAGGCACCTTTCACTTATCCTTTAATTTTAATTATCTCTACATTAGATTTTAACACTTTGAAAAATGTTTATGAATTTGGTTTGTCTGGCCATCTGCCTGTCCGTTCTCTAACTCACATAAATATACTCTGATTTTCATGCAATTTAATGATGTTTACCATGGCATGTTCCGTATTGAATATGAAATGTTTAGCACTAATAGTTCATTTACAGGGGCACTCAAAAGAATTCCATTACGTTATGGTCAATAAGGGGAGGGGGTTGAAATTGCAGTGTATTTTAATGACATTACGGTCTTCATATCTATTAAAATTGATATAAATCGCTGAATTTCACTACAAGATGATAAGTATAAGAAATAGGTCAGAGTCGGCGAACCTTCTCACATCCGCATGCCAATTTGTTTCCAAAAAATATTTTACATGATCATGACGTGCCAACCAATTTAGTGGTATCAAAGTAGCAAAATTACTAAAAATATTGATTTTAGGATTTAAAATATATGGGTAGCATTTTGTAACATTTAAAAAACCCTATTTCTCTTGTTGCGTCTTAGGTGCGGAATAATTCAGATAAGTTTCGTATTTCATTTTTTCTTTAAAAGAATGCGAGCCGAATTGGAACCACTTGATAACAGGTTTCTACTTGAGTTTTTCATACTTTCCACTTCCGAAAAATAAATAAATAAATATCAGAAAAAAAAATTGAAATAATTTCTTTAAAAAAGTTCTTGTATGGAATTGAATTCGAAATTCCAAGTTATCATAATTTCACCATCGGTAATTTTCTTATGATCGTTATTTTCCGATAATCTCCTAATTCTCTCTTAAACTCAAAATTTAATTCAAAATAGTGCAATTTGTGCATTTTGACTATTATGAAAGGCTAGGGTGTTAAACATGGTAACTCATATTTAAAAAAAAAATTTTTTTGTACAATTGTTTAACTGCTTGCCAACTTTTTAAGTACAGAGATTTTACTTAATGAATTTACAAACTGAAAACTTTCAGTTAAGTTCTATAAAATGAAATCTATCAGGCCAAAAAATGTTGTAGTTTTGTAGGAAACAATCATAACAGTTTGTATTTTTCTTTACAAAACTTGAAAATTGAATGTCTCAAAAATTGCATTTTGTTAATAACCTTATTTTACTCGCGAGCCCTTCAATATTTTAATTTAGAACATGAGTCTATGCTGTGCCGAAAATTATCTCTCATGGCCACCTATGGCACACGTGCCATAGGTGGCACAGTGATTCGCTGCCCCTTGAATAGGTCATCCGTAGCATTTATCGTTCATTTACAGGTTTGGTTGCTGGAAATTGGTTACAGTACTTTCTTTGAGCAATAATTGTTGAAGTGCATTTTAAACTCCGGTATGCACTTTAAATTTCATTTAATTTTGTGCATGTTACTCTTTGTTGGAAAATCCTATGCTTCGTATACAGAGTAGCACAAAAAAAATTCACGTACCATTCTCCTTATATTAGTGGAAATCGCTCAAGGGGTAGTTTTAACTGTGGTATGTATTTCCTTAACTGAACTCAATTTTTGCATGCATGTAGTTTATAGATACAAATCTATATATTCTGGTAATTTTTCGATTGTAGATGGGAATTGCTTATTTTATTTAATATACACATAAAATAAGTATACACCTATGCCTATCCTATAGCTTTCATATCCATTAAATTAAAATTGCACTTTTTTTTTTATCTTCATCACCACACAGTTGAATCATTAATCAAAATATAAACCAATAATTTGCCAGAAAATAGTTAAATGTACAAATTGATATGTTACCTTTTGTATTTCAGAACATTTCTATCCAATGTGTTTATAATTAGACATAGACAATCAATAAAACAGCTTAATGATAACATCCAGTTTCTTTTTATTTGAATAAACTTTTCTTTTTCTGGCAAACCGCATCTTTAATAATAGTCTGTAAAATTTAATATTTTCATAATTTATTTTGGGTATTGACTAGTGATAAAATAATAAAAAATAAGTGATGGATTAATGAATTTGTGAGTGGAAAGAAGTCTATAAGTTTTTTGGGGCAGTTAGATTTAAGAATAAAAATGTAAAACTGAATTAAATATTAAGAATTTAAATTTTAATTAAAGTTTAATAAAAAAGCCAATATGTGCAAAAAAAAGTGTTAAAATTTAAGTATTGGCTGCCAAATACCAAATGTTTGGTATACGCTTCAACCGAATTTTCGATATTCGGCGAAATTCCTGCTTATTTCATTCCCTACTAAACATAATACTATTTTATCTTGCAATAATTCATTTGAAAGAATCTCTGTTTGAAAAATTAACCTACTAGCTGTAAATGTTGTATAACTTCTATACTTGATTGGTATTTAAATTACAAAAGAATAGGGAAAAAATATTTTCTATGCAATGAATTTAATTGGATCAAAATACTATAGAATTTCTTCATTTCTGAGCATTTCTATACTGAAAATAAGTTGTAAAGATTAATTTAAATTTAATATTTTGCTTGTATAATTCATGATATCTATTTTAAAGGCAAAAGAAGCAAGAAGACTCAAAGAATTTCTTGAAGATTATGATGACGAAAAGGACGATCCAAAGTATTTTAAGTAAGTGTTATCATTATCATTTCTATTTGTTTACTTCGTTGCTTTTGATTTCAGGATTTTCTAGTGTGTCCTGATTTCAGGAATTTTTTTTTTTTTTTTTTTTCCCCCAACGACTGTTAAGAGAAAACTATTACATTATATAGACCACGCAGAGCTCCTATTTTTTAGGTCATTTGCCTTTTTTTTCCTATTTTTCGGACATAAAAGAGACTGCTTTAACCCTTAAATGCCTGAGTTCTCAAAAATCATTTAAAAAATGTTTGTTGGCTTCCTTTTTTTACATAAATCATGGGAAAAATACTTAAAAAAATCTTTTTTTTTTTTTTAAGTATGGTTTACGGCTAAAAAAACTGTTTGTTACTAATCGGCAATACTCGTGTTTAATTGAAAAAATAATTTCCCTTGATAAAATTCTATAATATTAAACACACAAGAATTTTGAGAACTATGATAAGAAATAAATTTTACTTGCTCACTGCAGAACAAAATAGGGTATTTCACAAGCTTCCAAACAAAACAAAAAGAGCATGTATCAACAATTGAAAAAATAAATCTATCTTTATTCATAAACAGCACAAGTGTTGCCATCTAAATGTTGAAAATCGATTTAATAATATTTTCAGAATGTATTTTATTGGCAACATTAGGCATCATAGCATCAATATTATTCTAATAATATTTATAAGCCTAAATTGGGTATGTTGCCGAAAGGCAACACCCGGCATTTAAGGGTTAACTTTTACGTCCAACGTTCTGTTGTCATTATTATGTCGCAGGAGTGATTTGGTTCCAAATTTCCCAAAAATTAAGGCATTCGGCTCCAAAAATTTTGAAAAATCGATTATCAGTCCGAAAATTTGGACATAAAAAAATACTGCTAAATTCGATAAATGATTGCTGAAAAAAAAAAAAAAAAAAAAAAAACTCATTTGAGGTTCACAGAAAAAACGTGAATTTCGATAATATACATAAATAAAATGTTTATATGTATATAAATTGATATATAAACCGTAAAAGTTCATCAAGATTATTTTCATTGCTATTTTTATCATTTGGCAACAAATCTCATTCTGAGACTTGAATTGTGCCGAATTTTAAAAAGCTAAGGCCTCTCTACCGAGATAAATCGCTCACCCGCAAGAAAAATGACACATCTCGACAAAAGTAAAGTCACTGGAAAAGCAAAAGAAAATTTGCATAATTTTACTGTAAAATGAAATTATAGCACTTATCTCTGGATGGAGGACTAAAAATGTGCATAAAAGCATAAAACCCTTAAGAATGAAGACGTAGGATGAGTTTTGGAAGAATGTATAATTTTACCTACTCCCACACAATCCACCTCTCTTTTGTGGTCGCAAATGGATATATAGCATAATAAAGTGAATTTCCATATAACTACACTTATGAAACTTTTTGTGCACCTATGACAGACCTATCAGTGTAGTAAAACGCAAAATGATATTTTAGGAGAAGTGTCACTTTTCTTGCGGGTGAGCGATATATTCTAACCACACGCTATGTCTATGAATATAATGTACATATCTATATCATAATGTATATTACACAGTTATATATAAATGCTTTTGCAAAAAATATGGCCATAAGTTTGCAGCCTGATTTTGACACAATATCCAAGAATATTAAACGAGACTAGTAATAGATTTTCCAATCTTCCGTAATCGAGTCTACAGCCAAGGTTAGCATAAAGCCAAAAAGATATTTAAGAATCTTTTGATTTGGTAAAGGATTAAGCAAGTAAATTAATTTATGAATAAAAGTAACATGTTACTATGCTTAGCATGCATTTAAGGGAGACCAAATTGTGGTCGCCAGAGGCAGCTAGTTTAGAATATTTGGATGATAATATTCCAATATATAGATAAGCATTTTCCCAGTAAATGCTTATTTATTTATTCTATAAGGTAAACTTTGAAAATTTTCAAAATTAAATAAATAATCTCAGAACTTCACTTGCAATCCTTAGCCAGACTCATGTGGACTGTGCCTAAAGCTGACTCTGTGCTGTTTTAATAAAAGATGTTCATAATGTCAAAAAATTGAAATGTTTTTGTTGGAATTTTTAATTTTAATTTCTAAACTGTTATTATTCAGTTATGCTTTGTTATATGTTCAATTTAAAGAATATTTTGTAATTAGAATATAGTTAAAAGATTGTTTCTTGTGTTTCTGTTTATTTAGAGGCAGCTACCTGGTTCGCCGAATGAAGGAGCGTGAAAAGGAAATTGAGGAAGATATGCTAGATCGGCAAAGAGAAAAGGAGGAACTAGATGAATTAAGAAAAAAATTAGTGGAAGAAGGGCATCCAGATCCTGAGGCAGAAGTTGAAAGAGTTAGTTACTTTATATGAACATTTCAATATTGAATTTTATGTTTAATTTCAAATTTATGATTGCTAATTTGCTAAAATTATTTCTATATTTAAGAGTTATGACCAGAGAGAAGTGAGAGTAACCAGAATCCTAAGTTTTTCCTGCTGCTCAAATTTCTGGATTTGTCTGTGATTTCCATTCTCTCCCTTCCCACACACATGCAGAATTTTTCAAAAAGTTTGATTCAAACTCGAATACTCTCTGTTTACAATAAATGTTTTAATTGCTTTAACTGTAACATATCTTTGTGTACTATCAACAGCTAGTTTTGTGGAACTATCACTTACACTGCTCTTCCTATTTATAGACTGATATGTCTAGATACTTTGTCAAACCTAGCAAATTCACAAAAAAGGGAAAAAAAAAATTAAGTTTTAAGTATTTCACTTGTGAATTTTCCACTCCTTAGTTTTTCGTGTCTTGGGCAGGCCCAACCTCGCACATTCTACGGTCGGATCTGGGTGTAAAAAAGAAATCTTAGTAAAAAGAAAAATTAGCATTGCATTTTTTAGTTGCCGCCAAAAATTTTTTTTTTTTTGGGGGGGGGGGGGTGAATGCAGGGCCTGGTTTTTAATAGCCATGGTGGCCTGCGTAAGGTTTTTTCCCGCCACAAATGCTATATTCAATAAAAAAGAAAAACTATTAGGTTGTTATTAAGTATTTTATTTTGTGCACCCTTAGTTTTTATTGTCTCTGGCAATCGTCTGACCTTGCCCTCTCTAAGACCAGATATGGATTTAAAAATGTAATTGCAATAAAAGGAATGCAACGAAAAATTTTCAGTTGTTAACTAGGACAACAAATTATGTACAAATGGCAAAAGGACGGTAATAAAAAAAAAAAGAAAGCTTCACGCTGTTCAGCGTGAAAGAAAAAAAAAAAAATAGAGCATGCTTTGTGGAATTTTTTCACCTAAAGAAAAGTGGGAGTATCTCTTGGGAATTATTCTTACTGGACAGTGACATGAGTGGACTCTATTCTTGAAAATATTAATAAGCGATTCTTCCTACACATGAAGTGATTTCTGCGATAGGAGGCATAGGCATAGTATGTTTGGATTGGGAGAATGGAAATAACCGGCTTATTTTTTTTTATTTCCTCACTTGTAAAGGAATCCATTTATTTATTTATCAGTTTTAATGCACTTGGCTAAAATTTTCATTCGGATTTTCTGGCTGGAAAACTTTTACCCAAATTTCATATGTATATATACATATATATATATGTGTGTGTGTGTGTGTGTGTGTGTGTGTATTGTATCAAACGACAAACCAAATCTTTGTGTGGTGCCCGGGGCACATACCCCCTCCCCCTAATTTTAGCCCTGTCTAGCTATCATGTTAATTGAATTCAACAAGATATGATTTCCTTGCAAATTAGCTCTAGACAGTTGTTCAATTCTTTTTAACTGTATATTATGTATAATATATTAAAAATATATTCAAGTGTAAGAAACTAATTTAAAATCTATATTCTAAAATTACTCAGTTGCTAAAAATTTACCTAGTTAGTTTTAGAAGCTTCTGTGTTCAGATTCCCTTTTAAGAATTGCGTGCAATCATAAATGTTTGAATAAAAATAATAGCTATTTCAGAATATTTTTGGTATTTTGTAAGAGATATTATTTCAAAATTAAATTGAAATACGTGGGTGGTCCAATAATTACTGTCCCTAGTGTATATAAAATATTTGTACTGCGATGGTTGATGTGGAATATCGAAGCCTAATGTCTTAAATGCCTATATGCTCAGTTTCAGAACTGTAGCTGCTATATTAACATAGTTTTGGAGGGAGGGGTAAAGTTTTAAAGACCTATTTTTGATGGAGTTTTTAAGGAGGGGGGTGAGGGTGAAATGCTGGTTTGGAGCTACATTTGTGACAGTGGATGAGATGTGGCTACATCACTATGATCCCGTGTCCAAACGACAACATAGTTGTGTCTCATCCACTTGTCACAAATCTAGCCCCATAAACTAAAAATCAGCCTTTCACTTCCCACTCTCGCCCTCTCAGATATGGTTCTGAAATTGAGCATATAGACGTCAACAAACATCACAGTACATATATTTTATATACACTAGGGACAATAATTATTGAACCACCCATGTAGAATTGCATTTTTTGCAATATATTTCCTGATTCCTATCCCCCCCCCCCCCTACTTTCTTTTAACCACCAGTTAAAATTGAACTAAAATGTTGCTTTTTGTGCTCACTATGAAGGCAGCCCCATATTTTTGAAAACAGTTTTAGTGTTGGTCACTTTGGTGTATATAATAAATTAGCTCTAGTGCAGATAATGAAACTGCCTGTCACTTAGTGCACCAGCAGATAATGTTACCATAGCAACATCACACATCCTGATGCAAAATAAAACAAGGGATAGCTTGATTACTGATGATGTCATTCTTGTTGGGATCCGTAATAAGAATATTGTTCATTTTACTTTGCAGCAAACTGTGCAAAATTACTATGGCAACACCTCTTGCTTGTGCACCTGCTGATCAGCAGTTTTGTTATCTAATCTATCATATATACCAAAATGAGAGACACTAAAACTGCTTTTAAAAATGTGAAACTACCTCCCAGATTTAATTTTTTATGATTTTTTTAATTTAACTTCAGTAACTGACATATATATTTTTTTCTGTTTAGCTACTAATGGAAGAAAGCCGTCTGATGGTGGAACCTCCAAGACCAGAAACACCAGAATCAGAGCCAGAATCTGAACATGAACAACCACCTCCAGTAAAAATGCGTCCCATATCAAAAGCTGCATCCCCTAGTGAGGAAAAAGAAGAAAGAAATTCTAAAAGACCTGTTCCCGAAGATGAAGTTTCTCAAAATAGTTTCTCTGGCTTTTCTGATGTTACTCAGCAGGAAGAAGTCAAATTAATGGGTTTTACCAGTTTAAGATTAGGTGATTTATGTTAATATATTATTCAGTTCCACTTATTTTTCTCTACTTCCTTTAATATAAGTTATAAAACTTTCAGCTATCCATCTATCTAATGTGTATTTCAATAAAGTAGCTGTAAAGTAGAATAGTTATAATTCAAATTATCAATGTTTTTGAAATCTTTTTTGCTTTTCTTAAAAGGAACAAAACACTAGTATTGTTTAGAAAACCAAACAGTAATGTGGATAAAACACTGCTAGTTATCGATATTTGAAAGTTGTTTTGCTTTTCTCCGAAGGAAAATTTTTTTTTTTTTATTATTATTTTTTTTACTTAATTAACATTGATCAAGGGAAAACCTATATATTTAATTTGTAAATTCAATATGTTTATATGCATAAAATTTAATGTTTTCTTTAAATAATTCTGTTTTAGGTGCTAGCCCAACGCAACAACATAATGCCAATTCTGCTGTTCCACATACTAACCACTCGTCCAGTAAAAGGAAAGTCACAGTGGATGATGTTTTTAATATAAAAGATGAAGAGGCTGAGGCCAAAAAGAAAAGAAAACTAATACTATTAGATGACAATCAAGAAGAGGGCCCAAGAACTCCAAATTCTGTTTCTCAAATGACTATGGAGGAAAAACGAAAGCATATAAAAAATTTAATAGAAAAAATTCCAACTGATAAAATTGAACTTTTTGCATACAATCTAGATTGGAGTGTTGTAGATAAGGTAAGAACAAAATTGTAAATTTGAACTACTTAAATATTGCAAGTTTTATAGTCCAACTGCAGACGATGGATCTTCACAACCAAATGTACATTCCACATTCTACAACCAATGTAAAGGGATTCCATTAAACCAAATCTCTGCGATTTGAAACCTAGAGCCTTCCAAAAATCTATCAGTTTTTTATATGCAAAAGTGTTTTTTTTTTTTTTCTCCATTTTTGATAAAAAGATAATGCCAATGCAAATCACATCTTACTTAAAGTTACCCCCGCCCCCCTAGCCTGTTCAATAGAAAATTTATTCATCTTAAAGGACTCATCACCGTTTTCATTTTTTTAATGTTTTTTAATCATTTATCTAATTTTTTGCTAATTTACGTGTTGCAACATTGCTAAAGGAAATGGATTAGTCTATTCAGAAAATACAGAATTCTTTACTATATTAAATAAACAATTGCAAAAAATAGTATTGAAAAGAAATCTAATTTTTTGCTTTTTCTGTATTGCTATATTTTCTGTAATGTGTATAAAATTAACCTGACGTTTTATTAACTATAACTCTAAGAACTGTTGGAGAACTTTTATATCTTAGTAAGCTTGTTTTTTTAGAATTATTGGAAATTTAAGTTTCCGTATAATGGAATATCTCATTCTAGTTCAACAAATTAAAATATTCAAGTTCTATAATCTTTTTTGTATCTCAATCAATTTGTGTATATATATATATGGGTTTTAATGTGAATAATGTATTGCTTAATCGAAACTAATGTTCTCCAAACTGTGAATAGGTATAAAAAGGTTTAATATATCACCAAACATACAGCTTAATATTCAAAATAACATCGTACAACTCGCAAGAGCTTCCCTGAGCCTTGCTTTAAAAACCACCAACCGACTCCATTGCTGAATATCTGTAGAACAACAACATCTCGCTCTGCAATTTTGAGTTCACGTTTTACGAGTCTCGCTTGAGATATCGCGTTCATTTAACCATTGAGTCATCTTTTATTCCCACATTTTCAGTCATCCTGACGTTTCTGGCAACCTCGTCAGTTACTTCTTACAAAAATTTAAACAAACAGATAAACATAAAACAAAAACATCTCACATTATGCAGATGCATTACCTTACGGCTTCATATATTCTGTATATTGATCTCTATCTTTAGGATCAGCATACCTATTTTCCCTGTAATTTCTTTCTGTATATTGATCTCTATCATTAGAAGGTGTATACCTACTACCTCTAGAATTATAAAAATTGGAATAAGCATCTCTTCCACTATTAGCTCTTTTAAATCCATGATGAGAACTATTTCTACCGTCGTTATACCTTTGTTTTCCATAGCACCCATTATCATGTCTGTAACTTCCAGACCTATAATCCAATTTGTAATTGTCATGATCATGAGCTCTAAGATCATTTTCATATCTCTTTTCAAATTTGTTAGTCTTCAGTTCGCTTTGCACTATACCTGTGTAATGGTTGGGAATTTCTTTGCTCATTATAGCTACCTCTACCTGATCGTCGGCCATCATAATTATAATTATTTTGACCATGATAATAGCCTCTATTTTTGTACCTAAGAGAAAAATTTGGATTATACTTTGCTTTTAAAGTAGGTGGAGCACTTTCTAGCATTTCAAATGCATCATTAGGTTCAAATATCCAATGAACTATTCATCAAACCTTCACTTTCTGTCATATCTTGAGGCATCAAAGAATCGTTAATCTCAAAATTTTGGGGAATCTCTGATTCATCTTGGTAAGAATTTTCTGAACTCTGTTTCCCATATCTATATTTATTGTAACTTCCATGGTTAAATGACTGTTTTTGGCCATATGTATTATTGCTTCTGTTATTAATTGGTCTATTAAAATTTCTGTTCTTTCCCCTATAATCGAAATTCCTACGGCAATCTTTTACATAGCCTTTTCTATCATGTGCAGGCCTATCAATTTCATCAGATAAAATTTTGCCCATCCGTGATCCTGTACCTTTTGATTTATTTTGTTTGTATTCCTTTACTAATTTATTTCTTTTCTTATTTTCAAATTTCTCACGTGATTAAAATCAATTTCATCATCATCTATGACACTCGCTAAATTAATCAAGAAATTATCCCATGCATTATTATCATTTGCAACTATAATATTTTCATCACGTGAATTATATCCAACGATGACGCTTTCATTTCATTATTACTTCTGCCAGCATTTTTCGATTTTATAATGGAATTCTTCAGAACTTCAATGTAACCTGCTTGAACATTGTTGCGTTCGCCAACGATTTTAATTCCGTTCTCGTCTATCGCCAAATTTAATTTGCTAATCGCATCATATCCCAATAAAATATCATATGCAAGAGATTTTAAAACATACAAATTTGCTGTGATTAGAAATCCATCAATATTAAATTCATAAGGAAAGTATCCTTTAGGATAAACAACTACTTCATCTATGCCTGACAAAGAGATATTATTTGAACATAATTTTGGCAATCCCATCTTAGTATAATATTCATAACTCACCAAACTTATATCACTTCCAGTATCAAAAAAGAAATGTGCCTTTTCCCCGTTAATATCAATATCTATCATGCAATCCGGCTTGGCGCTGTTTTTTCCTTTAATTACTGTGCAATTAACTTCTTTGTGATTGGATAATTGCGGGTTTTGGCTCCGATGATTTTGGCTGCTATTATTTATAAATTGTTGTTTTCTTAAATTATCATAACTTTGAGCTAGTAACCAGGTTTTGAATTATAATTTTCACGCATTTTCGACTTCCTATCTTCAAATTTATATGAATTTTTATTCATGGTTTTAACATTACGTCTTGCTGTTTCATAATCGTCTAATTTATTTATTAATATCTCAGTGTTTTTAATTTTTCGGAAGATCATCAATAAATTGTTCTTTCATTTCTATAGGTAATCTTCGCTTGATTTGATCTACTACTGTTAATTCTTTCAGGGCTTCAAAATTAGATACATCAAGACTGCCAATCCCTTCTTCCAAATAATTTCTTAACTCAAATGCTAGATTGCACCAAGTGGCTGAATATTCTTTCTTATGCGACATTAATTTTTGCCTAAACTCTTCTGGCGTCATTTTGAATCTTTTAAGAAGCAGGTTTTTTACCTAATCGTAGTCATTTGTTAATGTGTCTGGTTCTCTAGCTATAACATTAGCAATTTCTAATGGAATTAAACTTAATAAATGCATTACCCAATTTTCTTTTACTATATTCATCCTAAAAATTTGTCTGTCAAATAAAGATAAATAGATATTAATATCACCCTTCCCGTCAAGATGTGGCATTAATTTGAACAAATCTGGTTGCTTACCTGAACCAGTACTGCCGAATCGTCACTTATACCTGTTGTATTGCCTTGAAGCTTAATTTTTCTTAATTCGTATTCCATTTGCAATTTCTTTACTTCTCTTTCTGACTCTATCGCTAATTTCTTTTCCTCTAATCTTCTTTCTGCTTCTAGCCTTCTTTCTTCCGTTTCTGCCTCTAGCTGTTTCATGTCTTCTCTCTCAGCAGCAATGACTTCAAGTCGAGCTTTACAAAATTTTCTTCATAATCATTTGATCCAGTCACCAACTTTATCAAGTCAATAATTCTTGAACTCTAAGACACAACTATACCTAGGTCATCACACAATGTAAACAAATCTGCTTTTCTAGCTTTATTCAGGACGGACATTATTCAATTTGTTGGCACTGCAACAGAACAAAATATTACACTATCTCATAGGCTTGATTACGGATCATCTCTAATCATTATACATCAGACGAGTAGTTCATTTTTTCTTATTATAAATTTCAGTTCAGAAAAACTTTTCTTTTTTGATTCAAGTACAAAATAGCTTCGTTATTCAAATTCAAATCTTCCAAATTATCCAAATAGTCCAAATCTCGGCCCGAGCTCCCAAAACTGTGGGTTTTAAAGTGAATAATGTATTGCTTAATCGAAACTAATGTTCTCCAAACTGTGAGTAGGTATAAAAAGGTTTAATGTATCACCAAACATACAGCTTAATATTCAAAATAACATCGTACAACTCACAAGAGCTTCCCCGAGCTTTGCTTTAAAAACCACCAACCGGCTCCATTGCTGAATATCTATAGAACGGCAACATCTCGCTCTGCAATTTTGAGTTCACGTTTTACGAGTCTCGCTTGAGATATCACGTTCATTAACCATTGAGTCTTATCTTTTATTCCCGTATATATATATGTATATATAATATATATATGTATATTCTTATATTAAAAAAAAGTTTTGGTGTATGTGTATGTTTTTCCATACATTATACACTAAAAACATAAAAATACCATCATGGAGGGTTGAGGTCGGGAATGCTAAAAAAAGTTAAAAACCTTATATGTTTTTATGTGTGTGAGTGTGTATAAGTGTATGTATATATGCTTATACATTGTATGAACATATAAATAAATAAAAAAAAAAATATGGGGTATCATGCATTTAACATAATAATTTTTCACATATTGCATCATCATTTAAGGATATATTTTACTATCTCAATATTCCTCATTGCTTTTTAAATTTTCACATTTATTTACATAATACAAGGCTAAATTTTACTATCTCAAATATCCCTCATCTTTTTAAATGTTATTTATATTCTCATTTTTTTATATTACAATTTTTTGTCTTTAAAACATTAATTTAATCAGTTGCCCTTTTATTTATTTTTATATAATTCCTTATTTATTTATTTGTATTAATTTATTCCTTTTCTTTATTTTATTTTGTATTCACTCAGTACTTATTAAGTTTATTCCTATTTTTTCATTCTAGTTTAACTAAAAATTAATCTAAGTCTTTTCTTGATTTCTTCAATCATTTTCATTCATTTTATTATTTATTTATTTATTTTTTGAGGGGGGCTTAAGATGGCAAATCTAAACATTATTGTTATTAATCCAGTTCCAATTTACATTTTTCCTTTCTCACACCAGATGGCAGCACAGTTATGAGTCTCACTCAGATTCTCAACTGTTACATACTGTTTTCATATGTTCATTTCTAAATCATCTTTAGAACTTTATCAATTTCTTCATATATTTGTGATTTCAAATTTATTATTATATAAAACCATTAATTAAGCATTACCGAACATCATCAAAAACCCCAATATTGTGAATGAAATGACAATAAAAATGGATACCACAAACCTATAATATAGAACTGTATGTATAAAATAAAGTGCCTTATACATAATTACAAGAATTAATATGGAAGAAAAAAAGAAGAATATGGATACCGAAAAAAATTGAAAAACTTATATATTGAATTACATTTTCAAGAGTACAGAATTCAATGATATAAGCAAATTCATTGTTTTCTGTGAGAAAAGAGCTAAAAGCTGAAATTTTTTTTTTCTCCTGTGCCCAAACAACCAATATGATCCAGAGAATAGTTTCAAGATGAAAACAGAACATTATCAAATGGCATGAAATGGAAAAAACAATACAACCCTTTAAATATTTAATTTATAGCATAAAAAATAGAAATATTACCCAACATACCGAATAAAAACCCATTTGATTTTCAAAATATCCTCCCACACATGGTATCCAAAAGCATGATAAGATTAAGGTGAATAAAACAGTTAACACAGAAATTAAAACCTATGGATTCAGCTAATTCATTTTGAAATATCGTGATAAATTCAATTAATATAATATAAATAGAAAATAATTACATTATTTAAAATACCTAAAAAACATTTTTAAATTGTTTAATTTCAATTTTACAATATTGTCAATATTCAGCATTTTAATACCACCTGGTGTAAAAAATTAAAATTATTACTTTAATAGAAGTTTTAAAAGACAAAATTTTTTAGTGCTGCCATCTATTATGTTATTTTAAAAACTATTATTATTATTCAAATGTCACAAGAAGAACATAATAAAAGCTAATGAAATTAAAATATAACATCTGCATTACCACACAAATCCTAATATATAAATAATACCCTACTATATATCATTATTAAAAAAAATTAAATTAAATGTTAATAAAATGCTTTGAATATATTCTATTACCAAACCCATTTAATCTACACTGAGAAAATAAATAATTTTATTACATTGATAATATATAGAATATAGCTATATGCTATAACATAAAATAAATTATATATAATAAAAATATAAAAAAACTTTAAGAATTACTATTAAATTTAAAAATAAATTAATAAAATGAACAGGGGGGGGGGGATGTTTATAGAAGATTATCAGATTCTAAAATTCCCAGAAGCCTAAAGATTACAAATATAGTGTGTGGATTATCTTCATATTAGCCATAAGAAAGCTAAAAAATATGATTGTGACAATCAAACACAATAAACCGATAATTAATCATGGAATACAAAGTTGAAAATAAAAATGTATTAAAGTATAGAGGAATAATAATAAAAACCAATTATCCAATTTTAATACATACAGTATAACATTAGTTATATCAAATAAACTTATATGCATATTAATCACTATAAAGATGGTATACTATTATTAATTAATATATTGTCCTGAGTAGACTAAAATTTAAAAACAAGCTAATTTTGAATTTGATTAAATAAGCTAAATTTAATATGAATTGAAATAAAAAAAAAGAAAGAAATGTCACCATTTGCATATAAAACATCAAATCAACATCCATATAAAATGTGTAATAGAAATGTAGTTATTACAATAGCCCCATATTTTTTTTTTTTTTTTTTTTTAATTAACCTTTGCGTATTATCCAGAGAACTCCACCCTCCTCCGTACTCTAACATCTACCCACCCAACCATCCTATAGTAATTGTTTATTATTATTTTACAATTTTTAATTTTTTATATAAATATTTTTTTATTTTATAAATTTTTTTGTAATTTTGTTTACGCATGTGTTAATTTGTTTTTTTAAAGATCATGTAATATATATAATATGTTAAGTATGATCGACATATTCTATGGGGACAGCAACATGTTCTATGAGGTTAGAGTGCTGTGTCGGGTCAGGTTGGCACTATATTTTTTTCTTGTGGTTCGGCTCAGGTTGACTTCTACTTTTTTGCTGCTGGTCGGGTCAGTTTCAGGTTGGGTTTTGACTCTTGTGGTTCGGGTTCTGGCTGGCCTGATTTTTCAAAAGAATGTCCAAAATATTTTTTTAGGTTAAAAATATACACTATAATTGCCAAAGATGACCCGTCACTTGTGATTTTAGACTTTTTCTTAAATATCGAGAAAAATACATGAGGAATTATCCTGGAACTCCAGATGTGTAAACAGAACAGTACGGGTCATATATTTCCGTGAAGATTTTTTCCCGAAACCCCACAGGGGACCGTCAGCAAATTGAAAAAGAACGAATATCTTTTGGATAACCCTGTAAAAACTAAAGTACCAAAAGCGTTCAAACTGTAGATTATGATTAAGTGGCTTATTGTAATAAACTGTTCATTTTTATGAGAGTAGCATGTATACTCATAGAGAAATTAAAGTTTTTCTAAAAAGAGACCCAAATTTTGCCAAGTTTTTTGCTTATAATTTGTACTTTTCAGAAAATATGACAAACAACATTGTACACAATACCCTGCAATCAGAATTTAAAAAAAATTATAATTGTATGGAAAATGAGCAGGTTTACTAAATAATGATTCACTACGCATGCCTGAATGTAATCAAAATATAATTTGCGTAATGTGTTAGCTAAATGTATGGAGCAACTTTTGTGAAAATCTCAAAAACATAGTTTGAAAAATCTGAAAATTATTGTTGATAGAATCGGCTCAAAATCTGTTATTCCCAAAAGGAAGCAAAAAGATGAGGGGCTATATCCAAATACAGTAGTACATGCAATATTGTGTATGCTATATTGGCACTAATCAATGGATATATGGATACAGCCCCACATCTTTTTGCTTCATTTTGGGAACAATGGATTTTGAGCTTATTCTATCAACGATAATTTTCAAGCTATGTTTTTGAGACTTTTACAAAAGTTGCTCTATCCATTTAGCTAACACAATATGCGCATTATATTTTGATTGCATTCGGGCTTGCATAGCGAAAAATTATTTAGTAAACACTAGCAGGCTCGCCCGGCGTTGCCTGGGCATATATAATATTCTTAAATAAACCTTAAATTTGAAGAATGCATCTCATTTTATATCTGCTGCGCACATACTGAAATTATGCGATGGCGGGCGAAGCACGCTAGTCTTTGTCATAATAATATCTGTCATGCGGACTAACTGGGATATTTAATCAAAAGTAGTTCCCTCCACTTTCTCCCCATTTACACAAATCTAACAAATACAAACGTTTCTTTATACAGGTAGACCCGTTGTCAAAAAATGTATTTATTTTTAAATAATTTTTAATTCTGCTGGAAGAATTCATCTCATTTTATATCCCGTAGCTGAAATTATGAGATAGCGGGCGAAACGCGCTAGTCTTTGTCATAATATATGTAATGCGGACAAACTGGGATATTTAATCAAAAGTAGTCCTCCCCCCCCCCCCCTTTCCATTTACACAAACCTAACAAATACAAATTATGCAATAGCGGGCGAAGCACGCTTTTCAATTTCACTGAAAGAATGCATCTCATTTTACATCAGCTGTGCACACACTGAAATTATGCGATAGCGGGCGAAGCACACTAGTTTTTGTCAATAATATCTGTAATGCGAACTAACTGGGATATTTATTCAAAAGTAGCCCCCCCCCCCCCCTCCTCCTCCTATCCATTTACACAAACCTAACAAATACAAATTATACGATAGTGGGCGAAGCACGCTACTCTTTGTCACAATGATATCTGTCATGTGGAATGACTGGGATATTTTCAATTGCACTGGAAGAATGCATCTCATTTTATATTAGCTGTGCACACACTGAAATTATGCGATAGCGGATGAAGCACGCTAGTCTTTGTCATAATATCTGTCATAATATCTGTCCCAGACTAACTGGGATATTTAATCAAAAGTAGTTCCCTCCCCCTCCCTACCAATTACACAAATCTAACAAATACAAATTATATTTGACATGTAGACTAACTGGGATATTTAATCAAAAGTAGTTTCCTCCTCCCCCCCCCCCTCTCCTCCCCATTTACACAAATCTAACAAACACAAATGTTTTTTTTTTATACAGGTAGACCCGTTGTCAAAAAAGTTACTTTTTTAAAAAATAATTTTCAATCCCACTGGAAGAATGCATCTCGTTGCCTGCGAAAATGGTACACATGTGGTCTCCTGTCATTGAGAAGTCTATGCTTAAATGATTTATCAAACAGCTGCCAGATAAAAAAAACACTTAAAAAATTTAAATTGTTAATTTATTTATATTCAATAATTGCTGTTGTTTTTCAAAGAATATTTGGATTCATCGTTTAAAATACTCATAGGTGTGTTAATTTCAACTCGATAAAAGCAATAATAAAAAATATATAACGTCCCTTAAAAACTTTAATTCTGCTGCTTGATGAGAGTTAGTTGCGATTGTTAATTAATTACTCAGCTGTTAATTAAAATTCTGAGGACCAGGTGCATTAGGAGAGACCTTTGACTGTCTTCAAAAAATTTTGAACCTCGTACGTGCTGTAGATTTTGCTAGCCATCGCCGACACACACACACACAGAGCGATCTGTTCTTTTATTAGTATAGATGCTCATTTTTCATACAATTTTTGCTATATTTTAATTCTGATTGAAGGGTATTGTGTACAATGTTGTTTGTCATATTTTCTGACAAGAACTTTTTTTTATATTAAGAACTCCTCTGCAAATTATAAGCAAAAAACTTGGCAAAATTTGAGACTGTTTTTATAAAAACCTGAATTTTTCTTCGAGTATACATGCTATCCTCATAAAAATGAACAGAAATGATTACAATAAGCCACTTAATCATAATCTACAGTTTGAATGCTTTTGCTACATTAGTTTTGACAGGGTTATCCGAAAGAGATTCATTCTTTTTCAATTTGGTGGTGGTACCCGTATGGGGTTTCAGGAAAAATTTTTCCCAGAAATATATAACCTGTACTATTCTGCTTACACACCTGGAGTTTCAGGATAATTCCTCATGTATTTTTCTAGATATTTAAAAAAACATCTAAAATCTCAAGTGACCGGTCATCTTTGGCCATATTGTGCATTTTCAATTAGACCTCCACAATGGAGCACTCCCAAAAAGCGGATACCTCTATTTTTAGCGAACATTTTCCCCCTTTCTAACACTTACATATTTATATACATTACCTCTGAATAGTGGGCACCTCCCAATCTATGTAACGTGTATGAGTACATAAACTACCACAAATACGATGCATGTGATTTTGTGTGTATCAAAAATGAAATGTTGTTAATATTTTTCATATTCCAAGAGAAGAAAAAATGTTGCCGTAAAGAAAGAATAATATCACATTTCTTATATATATTTTATTTCTCATACAGTAAATTGAATATATACTCATTCATATTCAAATACTTATTTATATTAAGATGAACAGTAGTTCTGCTCAAACTTTTTGTGAAAATTGTGACAATCCAACTTGCAAAAAACCTAAATGTCCTGCAAGAATTTTCTAGTGTGAATTCGACCCCGACCTGAAAATATAAAATTAGAGTCAACCCGACCCCTGATTCAGTACTCTATTCAGCGATTCCGGAGTGTCTGCTATTCAGAGCTTTTACTGTGGTTTTCAGGCTAATTGCTGAAGCGTGTAGTTGAGTGGAAATTGGGGTAGACTCTTTGCAAACTAAATTGATTAAATATCTAGATTAAATAAAATGCTATGTACAATAGAAATAATACATAATTACTGCATCATCCTGATTAGTGCTTCGCTCAAAAGTCAGACCAAAACTGATTCTACATTTTAATTACACTCAACAAAAAAGTGCTGAGTTTTTACTTTCTCATGCAAAGAGAGATGTCACTTAGGTGTGACATATGAACCACGCTGAGTGATGGGTTAAATTTTTAAAGATAAGTTTTAATTTAGCAGAGGTTGAATAAAAATATGCAATGGAAATGTTGCTGTTAGTCTCTAAGCTTATTAAAGTTTAAAAACAGCAAAGTTAAAATTCTGTAAGTCAAATGTATGAATTCCTGTAAATCAAATAACTAAATAAAGAAGTAAATGTATGGTGGTGATATAAATGCAAGTAAATGTAAAAACAAACTTAATGTTTATTTTAAAAAGGAAATGAAAAAGTTAAAACAAGAAATAAACTTTAACATACTGGAAAAACAATATTTAAACATTTACTTTACTATTTCACAATATACTATTAAATTAAATTCCCATTAAAAACAGGAAATAAAAAGAACTGACTTCATGGCTAATGAAATAAACAAGAAACATTGGGCGACTATGATTATGAAGTTAAAAGACATTATTGAAAGAACTTAAGATGACATCGTAGGCCGTAACTGCATGAGAATCTTAGGCAAACACAATCTAATGACACAAGGGACAAACATAAGGAAATGGCATACGGCACTGAATGCAAGAACTGAAAGATATTTATATGAGCCGGTCATTCAAATAATAACTCATCACGCAATGCAAAGAGCAGCTGCCGATGGTTCTTGAATGAGAAGCCATCGTAACAAAACAGCGTACAGGCGATGTGCAGTGAAACCAAAACAAACAATGCCATCTAATGGCATTCGCGGTAAAACACCATCATATGAAGAATGACGTGCTCCGGATTGCATGAAGATCGTTAATAGTGAAGACTTGAAAATAAACACGTGAAATAAAGAAAGCAAATAAATGAAACAGAAAGCTTTAAAAGGACAGTATGATAGAAATACAAATAAAGTAGGTAAAAATAAAATATTGTTGTAATGTATGACCTGTAATGAGATATATTTTAAATAAAGATAAATAAATGAAAGGTTTTAGAAGGTAAACAAATCTGTTGAATGGAAAAGTAGGCATATTTAATAAAGATAGTAAATAGATTTATTTAATAAAAGATAGATGTAATTAATAAAGCTAAATGAAAGATAGCAAAAGGTATAGAAATGGAGATACAGCCGGAAAGTGATAAGACAGGGTTCGTACTCATCAGGGGATAAATTTTGGTTGTAAAAAATCAGGGGATAAGACAAAAAATTCCCCAAACCTGGGAAAACCTGGCAAAAGGATTGGCTACTCTGGGAAATTGAGGGCAATTGCTGCTGTTCGCGTGCTTTATTTTGAGGAGGTGGTAGTATGAGTTTCGTAATGGGCGATTCCGTGGTGAGTGTCACACACGTAACGCAGGCTTTAATTTGCATTTATTCAATTATTTATTAAATTTTAATGTTAATTCAGATTTTAAGTGGTATGGTAAATAAGTTATTAGCATATTTTTAAATTTAAATGTGTGGCAATAAAACTCACAGAAGTATATCATTTAATTTCATTACTCAAAATGTGCTTTTTTTCTACTTCAGAAAAAAAGCACATTTTGAGTATGAAATTAAATGATATATTTCTGTGAGTTTTACTTACACACATTTAAACTAAAAAAATATGTTAACTTATTTGCCACACCACCTAAAATCAGAATTAACATTAAAATATAATAAATAACTGAATAATTGCAAATTAAAGCCTGCGTTACGTGCGTGACTCTCCGCATGGAATCGCCCTGATACTGGTTTAAAAAATATCGTTAGTTGTTGACAAGGAAAAATTGTACATCCCAGAAAATACATCAGGGAATTTTTTCTTGGAAAATGAGTATGAACCCTGTAAGAACAGGCATGACACTTTTACTGACACTGAGGACAGCTTGTTACCATGGTCTACCTTCGTACCCACATATATTTGAATATTAAAAATGTAGATTTGACCATTTTTCTATATAAAACATAAAAATGATATTAGAGATACAATTGTAGATTACTTTTCATAATTGCAATAAAACATGATTTACTTTCCTTTCATTTCGGACTTGAATCGCCGAAATTTATTTTGTTGGGTTGCGGGTGGAGGAAATTTTTTTTCTCTGTTCCAAGTCGGGTTGCAAGTTGACTTCAAATGGAATTTTCAAGTGCAACCCAACCCGTGCAGAAATGAGGTCCAATATGTTGTTGAGTTATTTATATTGGTTAGTAACTTTAGAATGAATCTCTCTATTCATTAAAAAAAGTAACTAACGCTGTCACTGCTGCTATCGCCGGTTTTGAGTTTTTTGTGACCAGGGGTCTTTCTTCGTTAATATTAAGAAAAATATTGCATACAAAAATATGGAAATCGGTGGTATTATAGAGAAATGTTTGATAAACATGCTGATGCAGACAGTTTTCAAATCGAAGAATTATTTTACGAGATATTTAATGTTAAAGTTGGTCAAAATTGTTCCATTAAAAAAGTTTTATAGGAGCAAAAACTATACATGGGAATTTAATCATTTTATACATTAAAAGTGCCCAGTGTGCAGACTGCATTTATTGTTTTGACTCATTTTTGAGGTGTTATTTCTATTTTAAATTCAATTTTTCAGCATTTCGAGATGCATTTTTTACAACTTTTAGAAAAGGGTATTATTTTAAATTGTTGCCAAATTTAAAAACAGCGCAATGAGTAATATTTCCTTCAAATTAAAAATTGTTTACTATTATAAACAGAATAAAACTTTCAAATGAGAATTAAATGATTACATATTAAAGCAAGAAGATATTTATAATTACATCATAAAAACTATATTTACACGTGAATTTTAAAAGAGAAAGAAAATTGTAAAATAATAAATCCATTAAAATGCGTTAAAAGTGTACCAGGAGGAAATTAAGTCATTTTTAAAATTGCCAATTCATAATATTGTCAAACAGTTTAAATTTTAAAATATATTTGCGCGAGACATTTATTTGATATTTTGGGATAATGTTTTTAAACTGTTGATAATTCTAAGATAGCACAAATAATATTTCCTTTCTAAGAACAAAAGTATTAAAACGAGAAAGAAAACTTTGGTGAAAATTACGTCAGATTTAAAGCGATACATTTAGAATGTCTTATTTAAAAACCTTATAAAAATACTGAGAGACAAAGATTCTGTTTACTTAATTCATTTTATAGTTATTAGCTTATTTTTATATGTTTCACTGATCTGATTTAATTAAAGATGAAAACAACCAATTAGCAGAGAGATCGCCACTGTTATTTTAATTATAATTCATTCTTCCAAAAAATATTTTAAGCCAATCGAATTAGCGTGCTTTTAGAGTTTGCAGTGTCTGAGCGGGGGTTGACGAGCGCAGCTCGTAGGGGGCAGAGTCCCCCTAGTTTTGTATTAAAATTGCAAGGAACACTGAAATATTTGTTCAGGACAACTTGATTTTTTTATTCTTCTTATATTAAAGTTCCTATTATCAACTAGTCTTGTGTAGCAGATGCACATGCTAATTCATTGAAAACTTTAGATTTCAGACATGCTTATATATGGTTTCTAATTTGTCATTTCTCAGCCACAAGATTGTCCGGGCACAGTCAGGTTCACTGCTTACAGGCATGCTGGAAGTTCATCTGCATTCTTTGTTTTCAGATTCAAAAGAATCTTCAGTTTAGAAGAATATATATATTCAAATATCTTATATCAAAATTTCTTCCTATTTCTGGAATTGGTAAAGCTCATTTCCAAAGAAAAAAATTGTTTCAGATAAGTTTCCATCATATCACTTACTAGACATCAGTTTGGGCTTATATTGGTGCACAAGTTCCTCCAACCCTGAGGATTTGAAACCAGAGCCGAAACTAAAGGTGCAGAGTAGAAAACTTTTAATATTTTTAAATTGTTCCAAGATTAATTTTCTTAATAAAAAATCTTTTTGCATAGGATTAACAGACCTGCCAACCTTTGAAAATGAGAAATCGTAGCACAAAAAATTAAAATTAATCTGGAGGTTGGTTGGTTGGTTTTTCGTGTTTTGCAGCCATCTTTTGACATTCGTAAAAGGAATACGGTTTCAGTCTTTCAATTCAATATAGTAAATTTTTTCCTCTGAAAATTTTTATACGATTTATAGTTTTTTCTTGTTTTGAAGCGTTTTTCTTTTTTTTACATTTTCTAAAGGAGCCTGGTTCCGATTTTTTTAGCCCAGTGCAGTAAATTTTGACGAAATTCGCGATTTCTTTCCCGCGATCATTTCAGGATATTCACAATTTTTTTTCCCATAATCTAAATTCCCATTTTTCTATCACGATTCTTTGTTGAAATCTGCACTTTTTACCACGAATTTTTGATGAAATTCGCATTTTTTTACCGCGATCATTTGACGAATTTTGCGTTTTTTACCACGATCCTTTGACGAAATTAGTGTTTTATTTCCGCGATCTTTCGACGAAATTTGCGTTTTCTTACTTATCTTTCGATGAAATTTGCATTTTCTTACTGATCTTTTGACGAAATTCCCGTTTTCTTTCTGCGATATTTTAACAAAATTCACGTTTTTACCCCAATCCTTTGGCGAAATTTATTTTCTTCTGCGACCAATTGACAAAATAGATTTTTTTATACGGTCATTTGTCGAAATTCGTGATAGTTTATTGCAACTGATCGGCAAAATTTTCAATATCTCTTCGCGACCAATTGACAAAATTCATTACTCGTTCCCGCGAACTTTTGAGGAAATTTGCAATTTCTTTCCGAACTCTTAACAAAATTAGCGATTTTATTCAGTGACCAATTGAAGATAATCACTATTTGTTTCTGAGATCTTTGACGAAATACCGATATTTTTACACGATCATTTGAAGAAATTCTGAATTTCCTCCGCGATCGACTCACGAATTAATTTGGGGAAATTCTTTAAAAGAAAAAAAATCCGTGAACTTCCAAGAAATTTCTAAATATACTCGCAAAAGAATCATAGGTCTGTGGAAGAATTTGCAGGGGGAAATACTACACAGCATTTTTCATTATGCAGGATTTTCCTTTTCCGTGTGCAAATCGTGCGAGCTGGTACACTATTTCAAACCTTGCCCTTCAAAGAACTACCTCCCCCAGTGCAGAAATTCATAAAATGGCAACCCTGTTTCTAAGGAAGGGAATTTCTGTATAAATATTTACAGAAGCACGATTCACTCGTGGTTAATATACATGAAGAGGATTTTATGTATAGAAGTTTGTTTTGCAGACCAGATTTTTTTTTCCCCATGAGCTTTTTTTAATGTCCGAATTTTTGGACTAATGACCAATTTTTTAAAACTTTCGGAAATGAATATTTTGACATTTTTAAAATTTCGGAACAGAATCACTCCTGAAAAATAGGGTGCGCGGAATAAAAATCTCATCTAGAAACAAAATATGCGTTTGTATCTTTTGCAAAAAATCGTAGTTTAAGACCGATTTTCGTAGCATTGTAGTTTATAGGTCCAAATCGTAGCAGTTGGCAGGTCTGGATTAACAATTAATCCTAAATACTCTCCCGTGACAATCTTATACTATAATGCGAGCAAAAATTGTGTGTGTGTGTGTGTATGTGTATGTAAATTTTATCTTGAGAACGGCTCTAATGATTTTAATTAAATTTTGCACCCTACCGTTTTCGAGCACGTAAAGATCATTGGGATGGGTCTCTTGTTCGAGAAAATTCGATTAGTGGGTTATTTTGGGTCATAATCGGTCAGGGTCTAGCTAATTATATCTAAAGAACGGCTCAATCGATTTTGACCAAATTTTGTATACAACCATTTTCGGGCACGAGAAGACTATTGGGCTAGGTCACGTGTTCGAGAAATTTCGATTTGTGGGTCATTTTTGGGTCAGTGTGGGTCTAGCTATTTTTTATCTAAAAAACGGCTCTTAACGATTTTCACTAAACTCTATATTCTACAGTTTTGGATTACGAGAAGACCATTGGGCTAAGTCACATGTTCGAGAAAATTTGATTAGGGGGTCACCGTGGGTCAAGCTAAGTTTATCTAGATAACGGCTCTAACGATTTTGACGAAATTTTGCACCCTACTGTTTTCGGACACGAAAAGACCATTGGGGTGCGTCTCGTGTTCGAGAGAAAATTAGATTAGTGGGTCATTTTGGGTCATAATGGGTCAGGGTCAAGCTAATTATATCTAGAGAACGGCTCAATCGATTTTGACTAAACTTTGTATCTAACCATTTTCGGGCACGAAAAGACCATTGGGATGGCTCTCGTGTTCGAGAAAATTCGATTAGTGGGTCATAATGGGTCAGGGTCAAGCTAATTATATCTAAAGAATGGCTCAATTGATTTTGACCAAATTTTGTATCCAACCATTTTCGGGCACGAAAGGACCATTGGGATGGGTCACGTGTTCGAGAAATTTCGATTTGTGGGTCATTTTTTGGGTCACTTTGGGTCTAGCTATTTTTATCTAAAAAACGGCTCTAACGATTTTTACTAAACTCTATATTCTACAGTTTTGGATTACGAGAAGACCATTAGGCTAAGTCACATGTTCAAGAAAATTCGATTAGTGGGTCATTTTTGTATCACCGTGGGTCAATCTATCTAGATTACAGCTCTAACGATTTTGACGAAATTTTGCACCCTACTGTTTTCGGGCACGAAAAGACCATTGGGATGGGTCTCGTGTTCAAGAAAATTCGATTAGTGGGTCATAATGAGTCAGGGTCAAGCTAATTATATCTAAAGAACGGTTCAATCGATTTTGACTAAATTTTGTATCTAATCATTTTCGGGCGCGCAAAGACCACTGGGATGGGTCACGTGTTCGAGAAAATTCGATTAGTGGGTCACTGTGGGTCAATTATTTTTATCTAAAAAACGGCTCTAACTGTTTTCACTAAACTCTATAGTCTACAGTTTTGGATTACGAGAAGACCATTGGGCTAAGTCACATGTTCGATAAAATTCGATTAGTGGGTGATTTTTGGGTCACTGTGGGTCAATCTAAGTTATCTAGATAATGGCTCTAACGATTTTGACGAAATTTTGCACCCTGCTGTTTTCGGGCACGAAAAGACCATTGGGATGAGTCTCGTGTTCGAGAGAAAATTAGATTAGTGGGTCATTTTGGGTCATAATGGGTCAGGGTCAAGCTAATTATATCTAGAGAATGGCTCAATCGATTTTGACTAAATTTTGTATCTAACAATTTTCGGGCACGGAAAGACCATTGGGATGGATAACGTGTTCAAGAAAATTCGATTAGTGTGTCATTTTTGGGTCACCGTGGGTCCAGCTAAGTTTATCTAGATAACGACTCTACTATTTTGATGAAATTCTGTAAGCTATTGTTTTCGGGCACAAAAAGACCATCGGGATGGGTCACGTGTTTGAGAAAATTCGATTAGTGGGTCATTATGAGTCAGGGTCAAGCTAATTACATCTAAAAACGGCTCAAGACATTTTCACATTTTTTTTTAATATACGGCCGTTTCTGGTCATGAGATGACATTTGGGCTAAGTCACATGTTCAAGAAAATTCAATTAGTGGGTCATTTTGGGTCACAATGGGCCAGAGTCAAGCTAATTGAATCTAAAAACATGCTCAAAACATTTTGACCAAATTTTATATTATACCATTTCTGGGCATGAGAAGAGAATTGGGGTAAGTCACATGTTCGAGAAAATTCGATTAGTGGGTCATTTTGGGTCACAATGGGTCAGGGTCCAGCTAATTTTATCTAAAAAATGGCTTAAACAATTTTGACTAAATTTTGTATTCTATCATTTTCGGGCTCGAGAAGACCATTAGGCTAGGTCGCGTGTTCAAGAAAATTCGATTAGTGGGTCATTTTGGCTCACAATGGGTCAGGGTCAAGCTAATTGTATTTAAAAAGCGCTTCAAAACATTTTGTATAATACCGTTTCCGAGCATAAGACCATTGGGCAGGGTCGCATGTACGAGAAAATTCAATAAATGGGTCATTTTGGGTCTTAATGGATCAGGATCAAGCTAACTTTATCTAAAAACGGCTCAAAAGATTGTGACAAAACTGTGTACTACACCGTTTCTGGACAATATAAAACCAGTGGGCTGGGTCGCATGCTCAAGAAAATTCTATTAGTGAGTCATTTTGGTGATAATGGGTTGGGGTCATGGCATCCATCTCAAAAATGTTCAAACAATTTTGACAATTTTTTTTTGCTATACCGTTTCACAGAACAAAAATACCATTAAAATAGCTCACACTTTCGATAAATTTCGGTTAGTGGTTTTTTGAATCAACGTGGGTCAAGCTTATTTTATCTAGAATATGACTAACGATTTTCACTAAATTTTCTATTCCATCGTTTTCAGGCTTGAGAAGAGCATTGTATTAGGTCGCATGTTCAAAAAAATTCGATTAGTGCGTTATTTTGGGTCAGTATGTCTCAGGGTCAAGCTAATTGTATCTAAAACAGCAAGAATGATGTAGTGGGAATAATATATCGAGATAAACACAAAGCTCATTTTGACCGAGCTTAACTCGGTCATTCCTGCTAGTGTTTCATAATTTTCATGTTCCTAAAAATATATGAATTATTTATAGAAAACAACTGGCAGAAATCTGTGAGAATAACAGTTGTTTTTCTTTTAAAATATCATACACTTACGGCAGCGAGACATGAGTTCTGTTTTTCACTAATTCTGAAAAAGGACTTTAAATAGAAAAGTTCTCAAAGGATTGATATCACACGTCTTCTGTGTTACTGTCACTGACCGCACCAAGGCTTCAGAATCAGAATATTTCTCTTTATATCCTATTGGCTAACCTGCCTGGCATTGCCCGAGCCCATAATAATAAATTTAAATATACCTAAAATCAATGTTGAATGACTTTGTATATTTAAACTAAAGTCTTTCTAAGCGATCTTGATGCTTTATGCTTTTGTCTGCACCACTGGGCATGCTATATTCCTTTCGATCTGTTTTGATTTTATGTTTTTAAAAGGAAGACTGGTGTAGCCCGGTTCCTTGATGTTCCTAAACCTCGGTGATAGCCTTAAATGTTCCTAAAATCTGTGTTGAAGGAATTTATGTATTTAAATGAAAATCTTTCTAAAGGAATCTAATAATGGGGTCCCCATTTGCCTTTGCCAACTAAAAAGTGTTTTCTTCTCCCCCCTCCTTTTTTTTTTTTTTTTTTTTTTCCCCCCCACATCGGGTCATTTACTATTTAAAAAATATATATTGACCAAATGCTCTGAAATTTTAGATATATATTATCAAAGCCTGTGAATAATTTCTGTTCTAAAATATCAATATTTATTTGTAAAAAAATGTTTTTTTTCCCCCCCTTTTTACACTTGTAAATCCTGTAGGAAAATTTTATTTTCAGACTAATTATTTTACCCATAATTGTTATTATATCTAAACCAAAATTTTACTAGAACAACAGCTATAAAGTTTCTTTTAGATTAAAATTTTAGAGCAACAGTGTGAAAATATGTTTATGTTATAAGTATAAATAAGCGTACATTATGTTAGTGTTGACTCTAAGCCGCTTTAGCAGGGCGCAGCGCCCGGCAGCCCTTTTTTTTTCGCCCGGAGGCTTTTTAAACCCTTCTGATGCACCTGGCGGCCCTTTTTATTTCTTTTGTGTGCCCGGTGGCTCCTTTAAACCTTTCCGTTTAAACCTACCTGTGCCTGGCTGTCCTTTTTAACACTTCCTATGCGCCCTGTGGCAATTCAGTTGATCCCGGGAAAATATCACAAATTCTAGGGACTTTAAACAAACCAGTTCAAAATATTATTTGTGAACAAGGTACAAGTGTGGCCCTTTTTTTAGAATAGTGTTTCCTTTGTAAAAAACCATACCCTTTTTTAGAATGGTGCTCCCTTTGAAAAATTCCCACCCGGCGGCCCTGTTTTTCTAGAGTCACTACTACGTTATGTTAACCCTATGGGTTTTTTTTTCAAACAGATTAAACAGATCAAACCAGTTGTATAAAAAAAGTGTTTTTTACTTTCTTCTATCTTGACAAGAAGAAAGTATTGGTTTCATGAAAATTTTCGAATTCCAGTTTTCGACGGATTTACACGTTTTATGGGTCAGAGATTCCAAAAAACATATTTTTACAAAATGTCTGTCTGTGAGTCTGTCTGTCTGTCTGTCTGTATGTGACACAAATTTTGTGGGCGCTCTATCTCAAGAACTAATGCACGGAATTTAATAATTTATATTCAGGTAGTCCCTGATGTAGATTGGTGCTGATTAGTTTTTGGTGTAAATCGCCCTGCAGGTGGCGCTGCTATGTAGCATTTTGCAGGATTTCCGCAAAAGCTCTATCTCAAGAACTAATGCACAGATTTTTATAAAACTTCAGATTCCGTTAATCCTTGATATGAATTGGTGCTGGTAACGTTTTGGTGCAAATCGCCCAACAGATGGTGCTGCTATGCTGCATTTTGCAGCATTTACACGATTTTCGTAAGCTCAATCTCAAGAAATAATGCACGGATTTTCATCAAACTTCAGATTCAGTTAGTGCTTGACATGAATTGACGTTTTGTCCCTTGTGGTGTAAATCGCTCAACAGGTGGCGCTGCTATGCTCCATTTTTTGAGATTTCCGCAATAGCTCTATTTCAAGAACTAATGCTTGGGATTTCAACAAACTTCAGATTCAGGTATACCTGGATATGAATTAGTGCTGTTTATGTTTTGGTGTAAATCGCTCAACAGGTGGCGCTGCTATGCAGCATTTTTCACGATTTCTACAATAGCTCAATGTCCAGAACTAATGCATGGATTTTCATGAAACTTCAGATTCAGTTAGTCCTTGGCATGAATTGATGTTTTGTACCTTTTCGTGTAAATCGCTCAACAGGTGGCGCTGCTGTGCTGCATTTTTTGTGATTTCCACAATAGCTCTATCTCCAGAACTAATGCACCGATTTTCATCAAACTTCAGATTCCGGTATACCTTAATATGAATTAGTGCTGTTTGTGTTTTGGTGCAAATCGCTCAACAGTGGCGCTGCTATGCTGCATTTTTCAGAATTTCTCCTACAGCTCTATCTCAATAAGTAATGCACGAATTTTCAACAAACTTCAAATTCAGGTATACTTTGATACAAATTGGTTCTAAATTGATGTAATTTCTTTTACTAATTAAATGATTTAATTGACGTGATTTATATAGAAGAAAGTTTTGTGATGGCCACAACATATAGTTAATGCGTGCAATGTGTATCTTATGGGCAAATGCACACAAAAAAAAGGGCAAAAGTAACTTTTGGAAATGATTTTTTTTTTGAAAGGGTAAATTTTTTAAATCAAAGGCACCTTATGCTTGTTAGACGTGTATGATTAGTTTTTTCATATTTTGGTTAAAAATTCTGGGGAGAACATTAATCATTGCAAAAAATATGGAATTTACAAAAGTGACATACGGAAACTGGTGTTTTTGAAAGATGAAATATCGATATTTTTTATAATCCGAAGGCAGCGTTGTAAAGAAAAATTAATGTAAATATGGTTTGGTACCTTTGGTTTGTTCGTATTTTGGTTTCCCAATCCAATGTCTATTTTTAAACATGGCACTGAAAAGAATAAAATTTGTGTAAGTGACTTTTGGAAACTAATTTTTTTCAAAGGGTTAATATTAATATATTTTTTAACTGATTGCAGATTTTGAAATGGGAATGAATGTAAATATGGTCTAGTATTTTTAGCTTTTTCGTAACTTTATTTGAAACATAGATTCAGAATTTTAAAATTGCAGAAATCATGAAAGTAAATTATGGAAACGAACATTTTGAAAGGGTTAATATTGTTTTTTCGAATAGAAGGCTTCGTCGTAAACAAAAATGAATGTAAATGTGGTTAGGTGTCTTTGTATTTTATTTCTCAAGCTGATGCACAATTTTTTTTTTTTTTAAATCGCAGGAAAAAGGAATTCATAAAAGAGGGTGTTGCCAAAAAAAATAATAATAATAATAATGATTAATACAGTAGATACCCTCAAATCCGCACAGCTTGGGACCAGAGGTTGTGCAGATTTTAGAATTTGGCAGATTTCTGGTCATTGCTTTGTTTACATTTTTTAAGCAGTAATTTGAATGCAATCAAAACAATGATATACAATCAAAATTTTAATGAGTGCTTGAAATATAGTAAAATAATTAATTAAAGTAATAAACTAAAATGATAAAAAGTAAGGTAATTTTAAAAATGATTAAATTATTTTAAAAAAAAGTCAAATAAATAATTAACAATGTATAATTAAATTACAGTGAAACCTCCCTGTGCGACCACCTCCCTAAATGACCATTTTTTCATGGAACGAAATTTATTCCCATAGGCCCAATACTAATTTTACCTCCGTTCAGAGACCATCCTAGATGAACTCCCTCCATGAGCGACCAATTTTTTTGAAGAAAATTCCGTTTTTTCCCGGTCGCTAGAAGAAGGTTTTATTAGAAAAATAATTCTGGATTCATCAAACTTGTAAACTAAGTTTAGATTTTTTTTTTTATCCCGCTAACTTTTAAGTATTTAAGTCCCTTTATGTCTTTTTAGGCAATGAATTTAATTCTGATGAGAAAATTAAGAATGACAGTCAATAAACTCCCCTGCCCTATTCTGTCAGGAAACTCTCAAAGAAATAGATAAATTAATGAAATCGTCATTATTTGTTCCCGTCAAAAAAAAAAAAAAAAAAAAAAATGCATTTATTTACTGAACTTCAAAAGAACTGGGAAATAAAAGTTTTAAAACATAAAACTGTAAAATCAAAGCAAACGTCAATGTATTCATTTTTTAAATTCTGCAGTAATTAACTTATGTAATTTAGCTTTGTTTTGATACTTAAATCTTTATTTTTTCCTAATGGGAAAAATAAATTTTACTAACATTAATTGTTACCTTTTTTTCAACAATTAAAATCTAGATTTAAACATGACCTCCATTAAGAGACCACCTCTCGGAACTGTCAATTTTTGTTGGAATAGAACGTTGTTGCTTTAGGGAGATTTTACTGTATGCATAATAAATATGATATACATTTTCCTAGAATTATTCAATGAAACTTTCCTCTTAAAGGTACCCTATTAATTCACATAAAAATCATAAAGTAAGAAAGTCCAAAAAAGCTTGATTAATACATAAATATATTACGTAAAAGATTGTGATTACCAGTGATATATTAGCAATATCTTGATTTTTCTTTCAGAAATAAATTTATCCTTCCTTCATGAAAAACCATGAGCTGAGTCATATTATTGAGAATTACATATTAAAATGCATACAGAATGATATAAAAATAAAAAATTCTGTAATTTTACCCCTACATCTGTGCTGAAAGTTTCATTGTTTACATCTGCAATGATGTGTGGATTTTAGGCGTTTGCGGATTTCAGGGAGTCTACTGTATTTGTATTTTTCAAAACAGTTTGCAGATTTCAAAATGGGAATGAATGTATATATGGTCTGTTATTTTTAGTTTTTTGTAGCTTGATCAGAAGCAATGAAACAAATTTTTAAAAATTGTAGAAATCGCAAAATGACATGGAATTTTTTTTTTTTTTTTTTTTTTTTTTTTTTCAGTTAATATTTTCTTAAACCAAAAGCGGCATTTTAAAGATGAAAGTGCAGTTTGTAATTTGGTGTTATCTATTTTTTCCATATTTCACTTAGTTTGACAGATGCGAGGTTTGTATAACAGGCAATTAAATAAAGCATGAATTTGAGGTTTCATAATTACTTTTTATTGGAAGGGTTAACATAATTTTTTTTTTTTCCCAAATGGATTGCAGCATTTAAAACATAAAATCATGAAATTTAAGAATGTCATCTGTTTTCCCGTATTTTTAATGGTTTTGGCCTTAGTGAGTTAAAAGAAAATTATCTTGCACCTACCTTTTTTCTGCTTGTTGACTTCGGAAAGCTCTGGAACTGAGCATGCACGCACACACTTGCTAGTTTTCTGAAAAAAGAATGCATTTCCGATGAGTTTTAATTAATATCGTGGCTAATTATCAAAAAATGAAAAATGCCTCAGGTGCATCAAGACCTGCCTTGAACTATCCTTATATAAATTTTCAGACCTGCATGTGGTAGATTTTCTTAGCCATTGCAGGCAGACACACGCAGAGCAAAACTTTTTATTACTGTACAGAGGCTGTTCGCATATTTTTTAGACGGGTTTGTTTTGGTGTAAAAAAAATCATCTGCAAAGAGAAATTATTTTTCACAGCTAATATGTTTTTCAAAGTATAAATTCTTGTCTGAAATTTTTGTTCATATGCAAAATGGTGCTTTTAACAAATCAATGGATGGAAGGCTTTATTTCTATACTTTCCAAAGAGAATTATTCGTATCTGGTTATTGAAAAATGCTGTAGAAGGCATATCTATTCAATATCTAAATCGATAATAGTTGATATTGTCAAAATGACAGAGAAAAAAATTGAATGGCTGGCTTCAAGAGAAAAAAAAAAAATTCTGTACTGTGTGCACATAATTATTTACTTGCATAAAAAATATATATGTACTATAAACTAGCTATTTTGTATTATTTTGCACAAATATGAAATAGTAAAACCACTTTTCTTTCAGCTTGAATAATTTGTCAGTCAATAACCACAATATTTTTCTGCCAACTCTTGATTTGCATTTTTAATTAACTTGCAAAAACATCTAGAAAGAAAGAGAGAGGAATATACATGTCTTCTTACACATATTTTGCTTCTTAGAAAATATTAAATATAATTTCATTTGTGTAAATAAATATCTTTATTCTTTTTCAGATCTTGATGGAGAAGAGGATAAGACCTTGGATCAACAAAAAAATAGTTGAATACATTGGTGAAGAAGAACCAACTTTAGTTGAATTTATTTGTTCTAAAATAATGGCTGGTAGTGCTGCTCAGAGCATATTAGATGACGTTTCTATGGTGAGAATTTATATACATTTATATTTATGCAATTTTTGTTAAACATTCTAGTTTTATAAGAAATTAAGCTTACGAGAAAATTCTTAAGTGAAAACTTCCATTTTGCTCCAAAAATTTCACTTCAATAAGTTTTTATTTTACATCCAATTAGTATTTTTTTTTTTTTTTTTTTTTTAATCTATTCTACACTTTACATTTAGTAAACATAGTTTTATTGGGACACAATCAAGGTTCACATGGTCCTTAAAAGTCCCTAATTTTGTTTCTATTTTTTTTTTTTCTTCTTAAATTAGAGAGGAAAATCTTCTGCATTTTAGCAAATTTCTGCTTTAGGAAAAAAAAAAAAAAAAAAATTATTTTGCTTTCCCTTTTTGACACTCCACCCACCTTCCTTGCACATTATACAGAATTAAACTTTATCTGATGTATTTGTTGCTTTATTATATCTAAATTCTTTCCCCATATCTGAAATTGCTGCAATATTTTTTTCTGTTCTATTTGTAAGTATTTAGTAAGAGTAAACAAATAATCAAATTACTAACTTTTTCTCCACTCCTCAAAAAAAATTCTACTTCTCCTTCTCTCCCCACATTTTCTGCCTTTGCTATTATGTAGCAACAATAAATAAATAGTATATCAATACAATTGCTCACCCCTCTAAATTTCCATTGATCTCAGAAGAAACAGAGAAAGAATTTCTAGTCATGAGACGTGGGGCGATAGATCACCCCCCCAAAAAAAAAAAAAAAAAAAATCCTCTCCTTTTGAATGCCTATGAGTAAGTTGTATTTGAATGCCTATGGGTAAGTTGTATTTACAAAAATAAAACCTTGCATTCAAATATGCACTTTACAATTCATTAGTTTATTCAATTTGTATGTCCTTATTGTTTTTCTGTTTCAGTCCTACAAATTTCTTCATTTTTATTTAAAGAAATGTGTACATACTAGGGATGCACCGAATATTGAATATTCGGCCAACAGGTAAGCCGAATAACGAATAGTGACCATCAAGCCGAATACGTGAAATTTTGAAGGAATTGTAAGAAAAATTTTATAGTCATATACTGTTTTGTCATGAAGGGACTAAAATCATCATTATTGGTTAATTTTCTTACATGATACTTTTCAAATAAAAAATGTAAAAGCACTCTCTTTTATTTAAAGATAATTCTATGTCTAATTATTCTAAATATCTTTATTAGTTGACTGTTAAAAATAGTTGTTTTACGATTGTTAAAAGTATTTTTTAAAAAGGTCTTTTAAATATTTGGCCAAATCGAATATTCAGCATACCGAATAGCTCCAATCTGAATATTCGGCATACCAAATAGTTTGATATTCGGTAGTATAGCTGGATACCGAATAGGTATGGGATATTCAGTGCATACCTAGTACATGCAAACCCTTCTTTGATTTTATTCCTTATTTTTTGTTCTGGGGGAAAAGTTGGTGCCTCTATAAGCTAAATTCAAACTTAATCTAAGTTATAATATACTTGTTTTTGAAATACCATGGTGTGGAAAAAATTTTGAAGCTTTCACGATATCAGCACCAAATGTTTTAGTACAACTAAAAAATAAGCAGGTATTGTATCCGATTGCTATGTTTGTGCAATACCTTTCCTTTTAAAGGTGAAAATTAATAAATAAATGATTTGTAAACCAGTAGGAACAAGTAAATTCTAATTTTTTTTTAATCACTATTTTCTAAAGATTGGTTGCTACTTTTTTTTGACATATTTTCAAATATGTGTTAATCATGCCATCCTGTGTCATTGGTTCAAATTGGATGAAAGTATTTATTGTGGTAATTTTATACTCAATAACTTGTGTTTATAATTAAGAAATAATTGTAAAAACAGTAAGTATGAAGTTTGAAAAGCAGAGTGAAATGGCGCTTTGTTAAATGCTATGAAGTAAAAATAAGCAAAATGGAAGTTTCTAAAATATAGAGACAAGATATTTTGAGAATATCTAGATTTACTCCCCACTATTAAATTTTATGTCTTTATTGGACATATCTTAAATATAACACATATATATGGATGGATACTTGAAAATATTTTGTTCTATTGAAACAGACGTTATATTGCAGCAAATTAGTATCACTTTGTTGTAGTAACACTGCATCTGTTACTAAATGTAAAGTAGACAAGTCCTAATTATTATTATTTTTATTATTATTAAGCAAAAATCCTAGTAGAAGCCATAAAATACTTCCTTTTTATAGGTGTTTTGTTGCTTTTTAAAATCACAGTTTAGATTAAGAAAGTAAGATTTGTTGCCAAATGATATAAACATTTATTAAAACAAAACTAGTGAACTATTATGCTTGTTTATGTGTGTATAGAAAATTGCTTCTGATTACACATTTCAAATAAATTGCTTTTGTCTGTGTAAATTAATAGATGGTGACCTATGTATGTAAATATATATATATATTAAATAAATTGTGTAAATATTGAACAAATTTATTTGTATGAAATAGTGAATAAACTGCCAAAAAGCATTTGTAAAATTTTTCTTTTGCCAAAGACATCTAAAAGTAATTGTATAAGTAAATGTTCATGACCTATCAGCTCTCAAATGCATGACTTTTATTTCCCCCTTCTCCTCTCTCCCAAAAAATATGTAATAACTGTATATTGAACCAGAAAAAGAAAAAAAAAATCACGTCAACTTTTATCCATAATTTAGGAGAAAACTAAAGTGTGCGAAATGGCTACACTATGCATTGTTGGTTTAATAGATTACTAAGTTATGGCAATTAGAATGTTTAAAAGAAGATTGATATTTTGGAATTATATTGTTTTGTTTAGAATGGAATAAAAAAAATTTCAGTACTGCAACATTATTTTGGTCTGTTTTTAACAAATGTTGTATTAGCAATTTCAATTGTTTTTTCATTACATGGGTTATTTTAATTTTACTTATAGGTTTTCACTTTTAATGAATATTTTTGCTTTACATTTTGGCCACAATAATTGCATTTTGAAGCTGTATAATGTTTAAAGTAAAGCAACTAATTGAAAGTGGAGCTTAAGCATATTTGTTTAAACTAGCAAATCTGTTGAAAGATACAGAAGTGTAGAAATTTTTAACCTCTGCTACCAGACAAAAAGTTGGTCTAATCATATTTATAAGAGCAAGCAATCAAATATCTTTGTGACTAAATAATCTTCGTGAATAAAATCTTTGTGACTGGATTTGACATACATGTCCTTAGCCAAGTTAATGCTGCATAGCATATTTACCAAAACATGTTTTTAAGAAGAATGAATAAAGTTATGGCCAAGTAACTTCTGTTACCGAATTGTATATTTTATACTTGAAACTTCTTTAAGAAATTTTTAAAGGGATTATTATGCCAAAAAATGACTTTTAGGGATTGTTTGGTATATCAATTAATTGATATATTAATAATAATCAACATACAAAATTTTCAGAAATTAATTACTTCTTCATGACAGAGATTACACAAGAAAACAGAAGTTACCAACACCGGCTTAACTGAGTGATTTTGTTCTTCCTATAGTATAGGCTAGAAATTATGTTTATAATTTACTACACCAAAGCATTTCCTAATTAAATTAATAGCTAATTTTGAAGAATAAGATATGTAAATTTTGTTACTAACTTTCTGTAATTGCTGTTACCTGGTAACAGAGGTTACATCCAGAAAGAAATATTATGAAAACAAATTCCTTTTGGTTTACCCAACAGTCAAATACCAAATCTGAACTGATTTTATTTGTAACTATTCTAAAGTCACAACATAATGGTGATGAATAATTGATAACAGAAGTTATAGAGAAACAAAACACTCTCTTGAGAAATTTCATTGTATCTGATATTCATAACAAATATTCCAAAATCACTATTGCATGAAGCTTCATCTTAATATTTATTAATCCTCACTATTGTGACATTTTGCTTACTTATAAACTTCATTTGTGTCATGTGATGTACTCTTTTGACAAGAACAGAAAAGAATTCTATCTAGTAACAGAGGTTACGTGAACCAGGACTCTCATAGTTTTTTTGCAAACAGTTATGCTACAGTTTTTTTGCAAGTAGTTATGCTGCAATTGTTGCATCATTTATGCAAAAAATTGGAGAAAAGAGTAAAAATGTAATGGATCCTTGGATGAATAATTAATTTTCTCACTGAAAGGAATGGAAATTTTTGAAATTAATTATATGGAAGATATATTTTCTATTAATATGTTTAAACCACTGGTTCCCAACGTGGGACGTACGCCCCACCGGAGGGCAATTTGACCTTCTAGGGGGGACAATTCCAAATTTATTACTTACTCATTCACTATAAGTTTCTTTTGTCTTTTTGGGGATAAGTAGTGTAGTAGGCTAAAAGTAAATGGGATACAAGCAAAACTTAATAAATTAGATTTTTTATTGAATTTTTAAAATGTTCTGTATCGAAATTTTAAAATAGATTTAACACCAGAATAATTATGCGAATAATTTTTGAAAATATTTTGATATCTTTTAAAGTATTAAAACTCACTATAATTTTTCAGATGGTGAATTTTAAAATTTTTTGTAACGTTTTCCATTATTAATTAACCTTTTATCTATGGCATTATGATCTACTGCAATTTTTTTCATGTAATTTTTTTTTTTTTTTTTCAGAATGAAAATTAAAGGATAAACATAAAAAAATACTCACCCATGAGAAATTTAATTATTTAGAGGTAATTAACTAAAGTGGTACTTTAAAGTACCGTCTATGTAAAGTACGTAGTGTAAAGTACCACTATGACTAAATTATCGTAACAGAAAACACACAAGTTATTTCAACTGGCACCAGAAAATATTTTTGACTTAATAAGTATATGAAATATAGGCTTTTTCTTATTTACAAATAAATCGTTTGTCAAATTCCGGTGCCAATCATTTATTTCAACACTTTAGAATTGAAAATGCTTTGCTCCTGAAAGGGTTTTAAAAAACTATTTTTTTTTTTTTTTTTAGGTTTCGATCTTGTTAGCAGTCCTTTAGTTTTGCGACGTCAATATTCCAGGGACAACATGCTCTCTCGCATCTCCACATATGCAATATATGAATTTACATATGCCATTTCTAGCATAGCAAAAACCAGCCGGTGCCACAACTTTTTTGATTTCCTATAAAAAATAACAATGAAACAGAAAAGAAATATCAGGGAAATCACTACTGCTCTACATTTTAGTAATTGCATTTTAAATCTGATGAAAATGATGGATAACTACACAGACGAAAAGTAAACAAGAAGTTTTTCTCCAGCACCCATTGTACTGACGGTACTTATAAGTACCACCGAGTAATTCAACTGTTAAATCAAATACATACACCGTTCAACTAAAATAGCTAGTCAAATTGTATTCTAAGACCATAATGAGCACACAAAAAATATCCAACACTTATCTTATATCCTTTACTGTGTTTGCAGCAATGAAAAGACGAGCAGGGCAATCTGTACTAAAAGTCGGCACAAAAGAAATCGACTGCTTCAAAGATAATCTCATTCCTCTCTAAAATAACAAACCTAGAACTACCGCTGCCATGTATTCGGATAAAGTGGAGTTAAAAGAGCGATTTTTGCAAAGTACCATTATAATATTAGTAATATTCACTATGGTATAAAAGTTTAAAGTGAGTGGTACTTATAAGTACCATCAGTAGATAAAGGGTTAAATGAGTTTTTTACTTCTATTCGCTAATACAATTATCGATATTGGAAAAGGGAAAACAGAGAAACAGAAAGAATGTGTTATGCAAAATAATGGCTACTTAATTTGATAAAGATGCGAATATTAAAATACTTCTTGTGTATTGTGTTATCCGTATAAAAAAAAAAAAAAAAAAAGTCAGAGTCCAAAGCTTTTCCGCCAACTTTTAATAAGTTACAAGAATGCATCATAAAATGAATGAATTTATCAGCTTTAAAATTAAATGTATGTGTTTATTTAAGTTACTTGGGAAGATAAAAATGCAGACCGTATAACACTTTTCTTTAACATTGAGTTAAATTGGAAAAGTACAACATAACTCGTTTTGGCATGTAGGCAAAGATGTATAATCTCATTGCATTTATAAAATTATGTTAAAAACACATTTGTGGTAGAAGATTCACCTCTTTGATAAGTTAAAAATATGAAATGAATAGATTTTATTAAGGCTCTATTACACTTCCACCATGTGAATGGAGTTCATTTTTAAAAAATGAGACATAATTTACATATTAGGGTTGGGGGGGACATAGTGATTTTACGGATGTTTTGGTGGGGCGTGGCCAATAGAAGGTTGGGAACCACTGGTTTAAACTGACATTACTAAAAAGAGCACCCATTATGGGTAGCATAAATCTGAAATGGAAGTCAGGAGTTTTGTTTGAAATTGCAAGATAATTGAAAATAATGCTGAACAATGACATTTACAGCAATAAAAACTACTGCTATAAACTCGGTATTGACTCTGTACAACCACCCCAATTTTTGACAGTAATCTCTGTAGCAAACATTTAATTGTGAATATTAAAAATAATTTGTAATATTTCATATTATTTATAACATGCTTATATATATATATATTAATCAATTCCATCTCAATAAAAAATATTTATTTTTTATAGGTTTTAGATGATGAGGCTGAAGTATTTGTTGTTAAAATGTGGAGGTTACTAATATATGAAATAGAAGCTAAAAAGTTAGGATTGGTGTGTAAACCTGATGGTTCTTCACAGGTAAATATGAATCTCATTTGACTTTGTAGAAATTTAATCTTTTGATTTTTTAAAATTTAAACTGTTCTATTTCTACTTTCTCGAAATTTCCTCAACAGAGTTTAAAATCTGAACTCTTGTATATAACAATATTTATGTATAAGTAAGTATCATGAATGAAAACTAATGAAATTACTTATTTGCAGTTTTTATTAATTCTGTCATTACTTACTGTTTCTTCTAGGCTATTTTTTAGGGCGCCACAACCTGCTCCTTTTGAAATTGGCAAAATGCACCCTGCCTTTTTAAAAAATAATGAAATTTACCTGTAGTAGATAGGGATCTCTTGTAAAAAAACTTCCAAATTCCACAGTATTTCTTAATCTATGTGCCCAAGACCTTGCAAAAATGATCTATATATTTAAAACACTAAGCGTTTCCTTTCGATAGTCTGTGAGAAGAAACTACTGCATCAAATTGCACCAATCTTTTTTTTAAATGAAAGATATTTGGCCACAGATTTGTTATCGTACATTCGTTTGTTCAAATATTTTATTAATTATCCATAATTTTAAATTAAAATTCTACAATTGTGCATGCGCAGTATGTAAGTACAAGTCTGCCTTGAAGTACATGAAGTACACTGTACATGCGCAAAAATGCTCGCTCAGTTGAACTATCACATCACAGGTCGAAGTTTAAAGTTCGTCTGCTATTTGATCTTACTGTAAACAAGCTTTTCTTTCTTTCATAAAGTTAATATTATTTGGCTCTTTCAGCATTATTAACAATTAAAAAATTCATTGTGTCTATATTAAGAGCTAGATACAGTTTATTTTGGGGGTGTCATATTGTTTTGGTCATATTACATGTAGAAGATAAACACAGTGATTTGAGGCTAAAAGTTATGCCTGGTGATCCGTCTTATGAATTGCCAATAACACTCCAGCAATTATTACTCAAAGACACAGGTTTCATACTCATCAGGGGAATATGGGATTCATGGGAAAATCAGGGGATAAATTTTGGTTTGTTTATCAGGGGATAATACAAAAAATTCCCAAAACCTGGCAAAATCACTGGTTAGTCTGGGAAATTAAGGGCAATTGCTGCTATTTGAGTGCATTATGATATCACATCTGTCTTGTCTACATCCATTCATTCACTAGATTCACCTTCTAACATTGTAAGGTTTGATAACAATTCAAGAGGGACTTAAAAAAAAAACTAAAGGACTTTAAAATTGATATTGACAATTGCAGCCTTCATATTATTCATTCATAATTCTTTTGAAGAAGTAATAAAATCGTGAAATGGAAATTAAATTCTTGCAGCCAAGCTGCCAAGTTTTTAAGGACAGCCCCACAAGGCATACAGACTTCATCTATTTTACACAAATTAATGTTTTTCCTTTATAGTTCTTTTCATATTGTTTATATAGGTGATATATAAACTTTATTTTTGAGATAATCTTGTTTTTATTTTATGTCTAAAAGGTGAGTGTCATGATACTGGTTTAAAAAATGACATTAATTGTTGACATGGAAAAATTGTACCTCCCGAAAAATACATCAGGGGATTCTCTAGGGATTTGTTCTTGGAAAATGAGTACGAACCCTGAGACAGTACTGTACTGTAACCGGTTTCTTTTGTGTGTCCCTGTAAATAAATAAAAAATGCTATGAATACCCTGTTCTAACGTGACCGTAGTGAAATTCAGTGATTTATATCAGTTTTAATACATTTGAAATAGCGTAATGTCATTAAAATACTCTGCAAACGATTTTTCCACATATACCATAATGTAATGGAGTATTTTTGAGTGCCCCTGTAAATGAATGATTAATCCTACATACTTCATATACAATACCAAACATGCTTTGGTAGCCCTAAATAACCTTTATCAATTTCATGAAAATCCAAGTAATTTACTGGAGTTAGAGCGTGGACAGATGGACTGACGCCCAGACAAACCGAATGCATAAACACTTTTCAACTTTGTTGGAAAGTGTTAATAAAAATGTAAAATAAAATTCAAGTAATAAAAAATATATATTATAAATCGTTAGCTGCATCAAGTTTCAAATTTAGGTTTTTAGAGAATGAGACAGATAAAAATAAAATTCATGGCAGCTTTTAATTGCTGTGTAGTTTTAATAAATAAATAAATGAAAATAGATATTGTTATTTTTAAAAAATGAAGTCGTAGTAAGTAAAAATAAATTCTCTATCCAGTGTTTTTAGGTAAATTTCTGATAAAAAGCAAGCATAATTAGTTGTAAATTATAAACTTAAAATTCTTTCACTGCATTGAATAGTTTAGACTGGCAGCACCTTCTTTCGTCTTAAAGAAATAAGAATCACTTATGCAATATAGAAAATCGTCATTCAATAATTAATTTAAAAGCAACTAATTAAAAATTCAAGAATTTTTCTAATGAAACATTCAAGTTATTTACCGTCAAACCTTGACGGGCACTAACTAGTAGAACTTTATTTCATTAGGAAAAAATTAAAACATGTTGATATTTAATTATATTTTTCAATTTGTAACTCATATAATTATTAAAATTAAGGACACTTTATTTATTTATCATACTGAGAAACTAAAACCTTTTATATATATATATATATAATTACCAACCCCATTACTAATATATTTATTTCCTCGTAAAATAGTGTCCTTTTTTGGAGCTAGCATCCTCAAATTTTTCTTTCTAGAATAAACACTAAACTATTAGCAATCGTTTTAGTAATTAATGCATGAAAATGTAATTGTGTTCTTAATTACAGAGTTAATTGTTTAATAATTATTAATTTTAAGTAGTGTTAACTAGTTTAATATTAAATGCAGTTATTAATAATTTTAATAAATGTAAATATCACTAGTATTTAACGTAGTTTTCGGTTTGGTTTGCATAATTATTATGAAATATTAATGTATATAACATTATTGTATGCTACTAATTTGCAGTTTTTATTAATTAAAGTGTAACAACGTAGGTTATGTTAGCAATTAGAGGATTAATTGTTTTGGAAATCATAAAAATACGATTTAAATTTTTAAAAAATCAGATTTTTTTATTTAAAAAAAATCAATTTATTTTACACCCTATTAAAAATATATGCAAATCTGGTTGTACCATAAAATTTGGAAAAAATATTTAAAGAAATAATTTATTTTCTAAATACTAGTTGTTGGTTAAACATGTTTTAACTAATGTTTGCGCTTGGACCAAAAAAAAACCACACACACACATATATATATATATATATATATATATACATATATATATAAATTAAAGAAATATATATGTATATATTATGAACATATGAGTTTCTATCTTAAATTATTTTTTAAGTTTTTGTTAACTAAAAGTTCTAATTTTCTTTTATGTTTTAGTCATGAGGCTTTCTCCCTAAATACTGCCATTTTTATGTGTTTTATTTTGAGTGAGTGGAGATTGAGTAACATAGATTAACTATTGTTTTTTCATGTAATTTTTTTCCTCCTTTTCTGTAGGATTCTATGGGAAAGCCTTGATTTTTACATCTATTTAATATCATCCTTCATTTTGGAAAACAGATTGCCATGGCTCTTTTGGCAGCAGTAATTCTGCATTGTAATTATTCATCACATTAAATGATTACAGAGAGCACCCTCTGTACATTTACCACTTGTTGTATATGTGAATAAAAATGTGAAAAAGAAATTTTTAGTCATTTCTTCTCATGCTTCTAAAAAAAAACTTCGGGTGGAACTTTAAATAAGACATGCATCTTATATTTATAGTAAATATTGTGTTCTAAGCATTATTTTATTCTACTTTTTTTCATTTTTTGTTTCACTGAATCGTTTTGGCAGCTATATATGGTTTTATTATATATGGCTTTAGCATTTATAATAATGAATTAATCTTTGAATAAAAAGCATATAAATGTCTTAATTACAATCAGAATTTATTTGTTAGGCACAAAATGGTTGTTATTATTTTGCAATCTCTTGTAGAATTTTTATTATTATCATTGATTGAAAATATGAAAAATTTGCCTTATCTGCATATTTTACCGATATATCAGAGGGGGCAAAATATATTTTTTAAATAAAAACAATGTTATGTGTAAATTAGATTTGGCTATAAGCCCTTTTTACCATTTTTTAATTTTGTTTTTTCAATCTTAGAACAAAAAAACTAATGTTTTATTTATTTTTTTTATCAAGAGTATGTTGCATTTAAAAACCACTAGGGGACTTTATTCCTCTATGAGCTATGCTTTCCAACACCCCCGTCCTTACCTTGCAGGCTCTAAAAATGCACTAATTTGCTCTGCTTTAAAAAGATTACCTGATTGGAGACGATTCAATATGACTAGTGGCAATCTTTTATGTTCGGTTTGCCATTCGTTTCCCTTTGACTGGGAGATTTTCTGGTTCCCAAGGACGCATCCAGCACTATTGTGACAGCTGACTGTTGTGTTCGTGTTTAAGTAATATCAATTACACATTTGAAAATCAGCTTGTGTAAAATTACAGTCAACTCTGTGAAATTCGCCAATAATGTCTATTATCCTGCACGTTGGAATGTAAACAATGAAGATTGTCATCTACAAACTCATAAGGTTAAATTTGGCATATATTTTTTTCAGTTATCAATTTTCCGGTGAATAAATATTTAAATATAAATTGGATATAAAAGTTTAAATTTCCTTAAGTAACAAATTTTTATCTCGGAGCAAGAAGTAATGAGTATTTACAGAAAAAAAAAAATATTGACAACACACCAAAACTGAAACTTCCAGTGTGTTTATCAATATTTAAAATAATGAATAGTCAGTAACATTTGTATTGTATATAATTTAATTTTTCTTTAAATTAACTGAGCTATTAAATATATTAAACCAATGTTGCATGTTGCATTATGTTTTTCTTTTCCATTGTAATTGTAACTTTAGTGCAGTTGTTCCTAATTTATAGTGAGACTTTAAAAAATAAAATGTAAACAAAGGGATCATCTATAGTCCACAAAACCCTCGGTCCCTAAGTGTGCGGATTTCACAGAGTTGACTGTATATCAAACCATAAGTTGAATCTGTATTCAAGATAACGATATTTTGAAGTTAAAAAAGAAACTTAAACAAATTTGAAAGAGGCTCAGATGCTGTACACTAGTCATGTGTATGCCTGCAAAAGATAGTTAAATTACTATGCATGGTTTTTGATCCTATAAAACTTGTGTAACTGAATTATATTGGCTGATTTCAATATTAGCTCTTAAAATAATTCTTTAATTTAAAAACTTTACTGCTTCACCATATTTATCATATATTTCCTTATAAAAATTACCAGTTTTCATGGTTTTTATATGCAATACTTTTTACTGGATAAGTAGAGATTTATATTATAAAAATTTTTTTTAATAAAAATATGGTAAATCAACTCACTTAACTCATCGAATTGAATAACTGAAATTACACATTTCAGTACTATTTTTCAATACATTTTTAATCAATAACATTTTTCTAACATTTCTTACTGTTGTTTAACTTACTAACGTTTCTTACTGTCTTAATTTTACTGTTGAATTTAAATCAGCATTTAAATATCAATTTCAAGCATCGTGGCTTTATTGGTAGTCTCACCGTCCTTAAGGTTTATTCTTGGACCTTTCGAGGTAAATTTAAAAAAAATTAATTTAATCCAATGTTAACAACTGTTTCTAAAAATCAATGAACATTGTGGCTATCAAGTCTTAACGTGCTTTTCCTAAAAATAGGTGGTAAAATTCCTTACCGTCCCTTTTTTTACCAGTTCGTCCCTTTTTCCAATACCATCCCTTTTTTTTACCTTACCGTCCCTTCTTTAACACCCCTTTAAGACAATGTTATACAAAAATTCTGTATTAAAAGTACTACATTGTTATTATTTCTTATTTGAATGTCCTGTGGGTACTATGCAAATTCATTATAAGTAAAAATTTAGAAGAAAATAAAAAGTTATAGGGATAAAATGGTAAGGAAAATTAAACTCGCAAGTTTAACTTAAACCTCGGTTAAATAAAAAAATTTTCACTGCTGACCATTTTTTCTTTATTTTAAATTATTAAGGCATTCGTCTATCAGATTAAAATGTTATTTTAGCAAGTTTAATTTTGTCAGATTTTTTTCCCCAAAAGTCAAAAGATTGTGAGAATGCCCCATATATTTTAAAAGTACTCAAAATTTTAATATCTCCATTTAATTGTCTCCATCCCTATAATTTGTATCAAACAAAAATATATTAAAAGAAATATGATCACTAAGTGATCTTACAAAAACAGAATTCATAATCGCATTAATAATCAGTAACATTTTTTAATATTCCTCGAACTTCGGGATTTTGATAACGAATTTTTAGCGTTTATTTTTAAAACTTGATAAATTTAGCACCCTTCAACTAATATGGATATTTTTATGAATATTCAAATTTAGAACAGATCTCCTATATATTGTCCAAAATATAAAAAACTATGAACATATGCCATTTAACAATGTATCTCTTCAATGGTGGTCTCTTTTTTGGAATTGTGATCTCCCAAAAATGCCAATCTCTTTGGCTCATTCACGAAATCTTTTTTACGCGGAAATGCATGAAATTTTTAGATATTACTATTCAAGTGCCAAACAATGGCACTGCGTTTTCCATTTTCCTAAAAATTTGACATACCTTCAATTACAATCAATTAGTCGACTATGACGAACTTTACATGATGGTAGTGCCTTACAAATTGGCAAAATGTGCAATTCTTATTGCCATTTTAGGAGAAGACTTTTTTATCTATTGGCAAAAAATCATTAGAAGGGTTATCTCCCTTGCTAAATGCAGTTAAATCAAAGTACAGATGGAACCAAAAAACAGTTGTGTTAACATCTTCGCCATATAAAGTAAACCTTGAAATGAAAAAAAAAAAAACGACAAAAAGGAAGCTATTACAGTACAAAAGCAATTGGAACATCAAGTTTTAAAAAATAGGCATAATGCAATTAGCAAGAAAATGATGTAAGGGAATAACTATAAACATAATGTAAAGAAAACCTCTGTTGCAAAAAAAAAGTCTAATAATTCAGAATCTAGAAAGAGAAATCTAGACAGTGATGATTGGTTTTGCCTAATTTGTAAGAAAAATAAAATAGCAGAAATGTTTCAGTGTTCAGATTGCCAAATACAGTTCCATGTTGTGTGCGCTGGAGAAAAAATCAATAAACGAAATTCACGTGTAAGCTTTGCATACCTCCTTACATGATATTCAAGTAACTGACAATTAGACCCATAATTTCTATTCTTAATTACTGATAACTTCGATTTATGTTTTGAAGACATTTTGATTTAAAACAATTACTCTTATTTTCAGATATTTGATTTCATTATATTTCATTGCTGTTATTTTGCTTGATTGTTTCATTATTCGCAAACGTTGCTTTTAATAAAATTAGTTATATTCCCTAGTCATTAAAACAACCTGATATTATTTGGTCCAATTTAGGAGACTGGGGGTCCAACTTAGGCGACCAGTTGCTGAATTTGGACCACTTTTGACAAATTCTTCAAATTAAAATAAAATTTAAGATTTTCAAAAATACATTGATCTACAGATTTATTTAGTTAGTAGATGAATAGATTGACCCTGTGTAGTGATGTTTTGCAGATATTCCAAAAATTAAGTGAGTTACACCTGAAAACAAGTGAAGTGGTCCAAATTCGGCTACTCTCCCCTATTACATTTTTAATTATAATGGATCTCTCCACAATGACGACTGATGGCAACATTCATTTAATTTTTTTTAACTCCTTTTTTTTTTCTCTCTCTCTCTCTATTTGGTATTGTGCAGTAAGAAGAATAAAAAATGATCTTCTAAATTAACACTTCACATAAATTTCCTCCCTAATCTCCTTTGATATCCCTCCCCCATTATATAAAATTAAGTTTGTTAAAATTTCCAACTTAATACATACGTACCATCCTCCCAAAATTGTTTTGAATTTATATGCGTATTTGATGTATGAAGTATTATTCTTAATTTAATAAAAATTTATACTGTATTAAGTTATTTTAAGTAATTAGATATTTTTATCTTATTAAAATTACGACAAAATATTTTAAATGTAATTTTATTCGATGTTATTGCATTAAAATATATTTTCTTTTTAATTATTAAAATATAGCCCTTGGGTGATATTAAATATTAAAACTTAGTTTCATTAAGAAGAACCGATCTAAAAAATTACAATATTTTATTAACTGATAATAAATTATTAAAAATAAATATATAGATAAATTAAATATTAAAACTTAGTTTTATTGACAAGAATCGATTTAAAAAAATCAGAGTAACTGGTAACAAATCAATAAAGAAAGAAACAAAATTTTAAAAGTCAAAACAAGGATGATCGAACCCGCCACCTTGGCTTTACTAATCTTGGGGCAAATCTTAGTTGTCAATGGAGATTATACTAGAGAGGAGTGTAAGTCCGCGACAATAAATAGTTCTGTACAGAATCTGAAAGAAATGGCATATTAAATATCTTTTTTTCCACATTTTTATATGAAAAATGATTGACTCATTAATCAAAATCGATTGAGCATAACATATTCATTTTTATGTTAAATATCTAATAATAATCAAGGAAATGTATTTATTCGCAAGGATGGATTCTGGGGAGAATTTGGCGCGGTGCAAGCAAATGGCTAGTAACCTTAGACCCCCAACAGAGATCTGCAGGGTGATGGTCAATAGATAAAGCATCCTCTTATTATTAGAGATAGATTTTTGATGTCCAATCAAAAGTTTCTTTTTTTAAACTATTAAATATAGAGAAAAATTTTCGGTGGATTCGAATTTTGGGAAAATTTCACCCCAAGTACATACCCAATATATGGCTGAGACATTTAAAATAACAAAGAAATTTTTTTTTTTTTGTAAATTAAAATGAATAAAAGAAGCTCTTTATTTTAAGACTTATCATAAAACTATTTTCCCCCGCCCAAGAACCGGAAATTTTCTATTTTAGGGCTTGTTTTTAAACGTAAAAATAGGATACTTGCAGGCATAATATTTGAAGGGATTGAAATTGAACAGTTTTTCTTAGTTTCCGGTAAATTAAATTACAAGCAATTGTTATCTAAGAATGTATTTTTATTTCTTTAATTTACTGGACAATCGCGTTGGATAGAAAATTGTAGATTAGAAAAAATAGTGGATTAGACAATTTCATCTCAAGTAAATATGAAGCACCTGGAAAGAATATGTAAAATAACAAGAATTTTCTTTTTTGTGCAAATTAAAACTAATCTTTTTTTTTCTTTTTTTTTTTTTTTTTCCATGCGGCTTTTCTTAAGTACATTCACGATATAATTTCTATCTTTCCGCAAACAGAAGTTTAAACTATTCTTATTTTACTTAGAAAGAATTGATCAGCAGTTAAATTAATTTGTCTTTTAAACGATAGTATAAATTCAATATTTTAACAGTATTTTAGACACAAAAAACAAGAAAAAATTCACCAGTTATTCATAATGCATGCTACAGTTTTATGCATAAATGTAAGTTAATTTGATTTGATAAGCAAAATTATAATTTAACTTGACATAAATCAATCGGGGCCCCTACGAAATGGGGGGAGCAAAGGGGGGCAGTCGTCCCAGGCGCGGAGATTGAGGAGCGCGACTACCAACACAAACATCTTATTTTGATTGTTACAAGAAATTATAGATATACATATCGAGAATGTTTTTTCAAAATGAAAATACATACATTTTTCGTTTCAAAGTTTCACCGTTCTTCAACCCATACCCGAATACAAATTTCTGATTAAGGACTTCTTCCTTTTAAAAACTTGTTTTGACATTTTAATTAATTAATTAATTATTATTATATTTTTTTTTTTTTTTTTTTTTTTGCATTGGATAGCTGAGGTTTATCTCTACATCTCTCTTTTTTTTTTACTTTTTCGATTTTGTTTGCAGATATTTTTTTAGAATGACACTTTCATTTTCGGAACCGGTTTCGAAAGTGACAGTAACTTAATAAAAACTATCTGCAACCAAAATTGAAAAAAAAAAAAAAAAAAAAAAGCGATGTAGATATCGACCTCAGCTATCCAATGCAAAAAAATATTTAAAAATTCCGAGGTGCAAACGAGATATTAGAAAATAAACTCCCCATAGGGTTAGCATTAGTTCGCGAGTGTCTTCGTCTGTAGGGACAGGAGCCTTGCATGTGAGTTAATGTTAAACCAATGGGAAGGTTCTTTTCTAATATCTCGTTTCCATTTACACATTTTTAATTTTTTTTTTTTTTTTTTGTTGGATGGCTGAGGTCCATGGTCTACATTCGCCCGCTGCAGAATGTAAGTATGAAATAAGCTAAATTTAAAAAAAAAAATGACAGAATTCTCCATTTAAGATAATTTTTAAACATACTCAGAAGCAATAAAATAATACAACAATTAAGAAATATTAACTATTCAAAAATAGATTTCTACCAACATTTAACAAAATTGACAATTCAAAAAAAAAAAAAAAAAAATCCCGCCACAGGGTCTCTGATCCCTTATGGATAAATTAAAAACAGGTGAATGTAAAAAGAAATTTAAAGAAAAAGAATTAAAAATTCTTTGCCACGGTAGGGGTTGAGGAAGGCAAGGCAGTTTTTTATCTTTCATTTTTAACAATCAGAAATGAAGAAAGTTTCGTTTAAAATTAATTTTCAAAATCCATAGAGAGGTGGTGGCCCTTCCTGGCCCCTCCCCAGCCAGCGTCCGTAAAGGGGATTTTTCGTTTTTTTTTTTTTTAATAATTTTATTCTAAATGTATTTTGGCTATCATCAACCGGAATTCTTTCAAGAATATAAAAAAAATCTGCGTGGAACGGGAGAAAAAATATTAATTGGTAAGTTCAACTCGCACACGTTTATTCCTCCAAACAACGATAAACAGCCTGGCGATCCAAGAATATACTTCAGCAGTAAACAAATAATATAAATTAAATCCAAAAAAGGATTTTCTGCGCGCCAAACTCATCGCTATATCTCCCAGTATGGAAATCCTACAACGCCAGAGTCGGTAAAAAGGCTCGCTCAGTATAATCACCATTGACAACTAAGGTTTGCCCGAAGATTAGACATGTACTTCAACCATTACACCATATCATCTATGGGAATTCTACGAAACGACTCTATTACTAAGATAAGTTCGTAGGAGGATTTTGCGCTTGGCGATTTTTCCTTACTTGTGATTCGATTCCACTAAAACAAAGCAAGGATATAATATATATACATTTTAGTCACAGAAATAAAAATAATCCAAATTACACAATATATATATATATATTAAAATATAACCAGAAAAAGAAAGAATAATGCTCGTGCTGACAGAAAGAAAACGAAACTTAGGCAGAAAAAAAAATTTTTTTTCAAGAAAATTGCGAAATTCTTAGTCAAAATTGTGCTTATATCCATAACATAAACATTTCTGAGCCTGAAAATTGGTGTTAAAAATTTAAACAAGCGTGAAAATATTATGAACTACATTAATTTAAAAGCTCTCTATTTTCGTCCTGTGTAAAGTCTATGGTAGCACTGTAGTTGATCGCCCGCGGCGGTTGAAAACAGCTTTGGACCAATCAGAGTTTATTGCCATTAGGGCTGGATTATTTATCAATATATCGACAAATATTGATATTTTTTAAATGTTGCAATAACAATATCTAAACCTTGACTCCATTGATATATCAAAATAAAATAACAATGTTTTGAGCTCACTGGAATTTTGAACATGAGCCTCGAAAAAAGAGCGTAGAATATCTCAAAACCAAATAAAATAATGTTTTGCGCACACCGCCACAGCCCCGAAAAGCATAACCCAATATTCCATTACAATGCTTTCTCCCTCTATCCTCTCCAAAACAGAAAATCTACCTCGATTATCTTTCTTTACGTTGATTATCTCTAGACCTATTCCAATTATTCCAATCTTCCCTCAGTGAACTGCCTGTCTGCGTAATACTGAATAACACATATCGTACTTCTCTTCTCTCGCCGTTATGACTGATCCACACACATTGATATAAACTACAGCTATTGATATGTCATGAATAACCAAACGAGCTCTGATTATTGCTGAGTTCCAGTTGATACAGAATAGCTGGTTATCATTGAGTACTTAGCCGAATAGCTTGGATGATCCGCTTGCGAGCGACCAATTAGAGTCTGCTAATTGTAAACTTTACTTTTTTTCTCTAGTCAAGTTGGGGGAAAAGTCAAGGACAAAGCAGTCGTTCACTGTGATGATTCGTTGCTTTTAAAAAGAGCTTCCCAGACTCTAATGTCTACTCTGCTACTGAATTCAATGCTTATTCATATTGTGTATTGATATTCTTTCTTTAGTGTCGTTTGTTGTATTTTCATTAGGGCGAAGTTTTCTCTCATGAATTTAACATATCCTGTCTTGCATTTTAGCTTAAAAGGCATATTTATCAAAAAAAAAATTTAAATTAGTATAAAACTATTCCAAAATTTGATTTGAATACTTATATTTTAAAAAAAAGGTTTCGATGTTGTTTTCTTGTAGTAAATAGGTAAGAAAATATGAATACAGTGAATGTTTTCGATTAAGAATCCATTCATTCCTTAGAGAAAGATTGAAAAGCAACATGTCTGCTGTATTTATCATCCCCTGAAACCTACTTAATTACAAGCATATTAGCATGATATGTGGCATTAAATTAATTTTAGTTTTTCCCCTGCTTTTACTTATTTTAATTATATTAAAATCGTCACTCCCTAAATTTAAGAATATTTTATTTTAATTTTTTTTTTACAATATTCTCAGTTATACGCAGTATAACTCAGTTATAACTTATTAAATAGTTAAAATGTTATTAATAAATAATCCATAAAGTAGGAAGAGAAGAAAACATACTATTTTTAAAGAAAAATATAATGCAACAAATGGTATAAGTGCAAACAAATATCAAACATTGGTTTCTTCCCCTAAAATATTTCTATTTTGCATAGATAAGTATACATATTTTAATGATGCTGTGTGAACATATATAGGTATAAAACATTGATTCGTAGCTTTCTATATCTGTTGGTACTTAAATTGCTGCTACTGTACCATTTTTGTTTTCGAAATTAGCAATATTTCTATTCTTACACAGTTTAAGGTAGTTTAGAGTAACGCAGTTTAAGGTAGCACAGGCCGACATTTCCAGGCCCGGGCCAGGTCCGACTCATAAAAAAAATTTGGCCCAGCCAGACCCGATACAAAAATTAAAAGTTCGGCCCGAGCCCGCCCCGGCCCGAAAAAAAATTTGTCTCATACGAGGAGTTCTGACTAAAAATGTTTATCTTAAGGTTTTTTTCGTGTTTATAATCTTCATTTTTAGAGAAGTACCGCAGGGTGGATATTTATTTTTTAATGAATCTCTATTTCGTGTATGCAAATGTGTTAGTTATCATTAATATTGTTAATCCATATTCCATGTATTGAAGTGTTAAAAATCTGAAAAATACTATACAGTAAAATCTTCTAAGACGGAATTGCATAGAAAAAAAATGCGCTATAGACAAGTTCCCTTCTTAGCAAGAGTAAATGTTTTATACATTCTTTTCTACGTATTAGTATATTAATTTTGCATGGATAAACACGTTTTTCAGTTTAAAACAGGGTTTCATCATAGGCAGATTCTTATTCACACGTTTTACTATATTTTAATTCAGCTATATTTTAATAAGCAAAGAAATCTACTATTCTTTAAAAAGAATAAATTTTAATGTTTAAGTGTAAAATAATGGCGATTTAAAAGTGTATACATTTTTTGCAAAAAGTTTTGGGCCAGGCCTAATTTTACTGACCTTTGAATGGACCAGACCACACTAAGACGATGATTTTCATACGGGCCGGGTCAAAACTAGAAATGGAAATTTCGGGCCGTGAAGATTAGGAATGAAATCAGTCCCGGCTCTGTACAGAAAAAAAGTTAGGCCCGGCCCGTCCCGAGCTTTTATAAATAGATATGGCCCGGGCCCGGCCCTGCCGAAAAAGAGTGGAGGGAGACCAGGCCCGAGCCTTCAGAGAGAAGTATGGCCCGAGCCCGGCCCAAGTGCCATAAACGAAAATAGGCCCGGTCCACGGGCAGTGCCGGCTTCGGGCCACGGGCTGGACCATTCAGATCTCTACAGTAGTTATCGCGATATATCAGTAATATCGATATTAACTCGTTGATATATTGCGATATTAAATTTCCGATATCGTCCAGCCCTAATTGCCATCATGTCGTTTCTCTTATCCATTGTAGGTTCTCTAGTTTGCGATAGAGAACCTAAGGCTACTAAATAGATGAGCTGGCTCGTCAGGCATTTTCATCTCTGACGGACTGCTTCGCGTAATGTATCTCAATAGCGTTGAATTAGTTTCTGTCTATTTTTAGCTTTAAAAGCTTAATTATCGGTAGTTTTTCTGATATTAATTATTGAAATCATTCAATAAAGGATTACTGCATGCTTCAATTTCCCTATAAACATAAAAAATGACCAAATTTTAATATTAATTTTAGATTATATTCTTCGTGAATTTTTTTCTTCGCCAATTTTGGCGATAAGGACATATTTTAAAAGTACAGCGCCATCTAGTTCATTTTCGGGAAAACAATTGATTTTGATGCGATTTGCGATTTTTTTATATTATCGGACGAAAATAGAGTGAAATTATATGGGAAGCTACTTTAATTTTTTTGGATAATTAATAACGATACCTCAAAATATTAACATGTGATGGAATTTATGAGATTTTTGAAAAAAAAAAAAAAAAATAGCTGAAGAACTAATGTGAAATAGAATTTTTCAGGGAAATTTTACAATATAATTTTTTTTTTTTTTTTTTTTAAATATTCATTTTCACAAAAAAATGGATTCTATTTTAAGTTTTTGAAAAAAATTCTCCAAATTTGCTTAAGATGATTTTATTGTTAATATTTCATCATAAGACAGTAATATTTAAAAATATATAAATAAATATTTTTAACAATTTTCGTAAGTCAGTATTACCAAGAAATAAAGCTTATCTTTACTGCATAGATGCCAACTTGTACGGATTTTTGCTACCACTAAAATTTAATAGAAAATTTTGCCTCATTCAATCGCCGAATTGCAGTGAATTTTGATAATTAACTAAGGCAGAAATTTCTCTCTATTCTAAAAAAAAGTAACTACCGCTGTCACCGCCGCCGCCGCCGCCGGTTTTGATTTTTTTGTGACCGGAGGCCTTTCTTCGTTAATATTAACAAAAATAATGCATACAAAAATATGAAAACCGGTGGTTTTATACAGAAATGTTTGATAAACATGCTGATGCAGACAGTTTTCAAATCAAAGAATTATTTTAAGAGTTATTTAATGCTAAAGTTGGACAAAATCGTTCCACTAAAAAAGTTTTATAGCAGCAAAAACTATACTAGGCAGTGTAATCATTTTTAGATCATTTTATGCGTTAGAATTTGCCGGAGTGCAGATTGCATTAATTTTTTTATTTTGACTAATTTTTTCAGGTTTTATTTCTATTTTAAATTCAAATTTTCAGCATTTCTAGAGATATTTTTTACAGATTTCAGAAAATTGTACTAATTGAAACTGTTGCCAACTGTATAAAAAGCGCAAGCAATAATGTTTGCTTCAAATTAAAAATTTATTTACACGTGACTATTATAAACAGGAAAAATCTTTCAAATTAGAATTAAATAATTACGCATAAAAAGCAGGAACTCATTAAAAATTACGTCTTAAAAAGTATACATGTGAATTTTAAAAGAGAAAGGATATTGTAAAATAATAAATTCATTAACATGCGTTAGAAGTCTTAGGAGAAATTACGTCATATTTACGTCACATTATAGTTATTACATAAAATGAACACAAAATAATATTGCAAAAAACTTTAAATTTAGAAATTGCGCTAGACATTTATTTGATATTTTGAGAAATAATTTAAAATGTCTCATTTAAAAGAACTTTCTTTTCGCTTTGTTAAAAAATACCAGGAGACAATGACTCTCTTTACTTAATTCCTTTTATATTCGCTTATTTTGAAATGTTGTTACACGTGTATACGTCATCAAGTTATTTTTATTTCGACGTTTTATTTGTGTTTTTATTAATGTTGTACGAATTTATTTGTTCTTTCGTTATTTAAAATAAAAATTATATCAATTTGTATAATTTGGCGAGTGGTTTGGCGATTTATATAATTTGGCGAAATGGGTCGACAGGATAATCAAGTTGTACCGCAGCGGATTTGGCGTTAAAATTCCCCAATCAAAGAGAAATGGGAACAGATGTCATATTCGCCCCATATTGGCGCGATTTTTTTCTCTCGCCAATATCATATAGGCAACAGGTACTTAACTTGCGCCAAAGTGTCGTTATTTTGCTTGATGTGGTAACCCGGATTATGTTGTTTATGCTGTTGATGTTTTCGCCAAATTGGCAACCGAAAAAAATCGCGCCAATATGGGGCGAATATGACATCTGTACCGAGAAATGAATAGAAATTCGTTTATAGGGAGATCGCCACTGTTTTTTAAATTATAATTCAATCTTTTGAAATCTTTTTAAAGCCGATCAAATTAGCGTGCATTTAGATTCTCGGGTTTTCTGTACGGGGGTTGGCGAGCGTAGCTCGTAGGGGGCCGAGCCTCCTAGTCTGTTAAATTTTAGTGGTAGCAAAAATCCGTACAAGTTGACAGCTATGTTACTGTAACTTTCAGATATAAAATTGTTTTAAAAAATATCAAAGGATACTTCCATACTGTGAAATCTCAGAGGTCGACGCAGGTTTATTTCCTGGTGCCCATTTTGTGAAAAGTAAAAGTTTTTTTTTTTTTTTTTTTTTTTGTGAATTTTATTATAATTTTGTGAAAAATAATATTTTGTAATGAAAGTTGAAATCGAGTTACTCAAATTCGAACTAAGCATTTATTAACAAAAAATTCTTTAAACCATTTTGCTAAAATTTTTGTTTCTGGTGAACTGGTTTTATTTACAAATCACAGATTTTAAAACCTAACAAAATAACAATTATAAATAGAAGTAAGTTTTTATGGAAAGGGATTTTGTCAAAGGGCCTATTTTATTAAAAAAGAATTTTGTGAAGGGACCTATTTCATTTAAAGGAGTCTTGTGAAGGGGCCCTATTTTATTAAATTTATTTTTATAAAGGGGTCCATTTTGTTAAATTCATCTTTGTGAGGGGACCTGTTTTATTAAATAGATTTTTGTGAAGGGACCCTAAATAGGCCTCAAATTTTGCTGGTTCGACCCCTGAGTCTCATTACATTTTCCTCTTAGAAAAGAACAGTTTCATATTATTAAAGTAATGAAAACTTGCTACCCATGAAAACTTTTTTTAAACAATTTTACTTTATAGAAGTTTTTAAAAACTATAACAAAGTAAAAAAAAAAAGAAAGAAAGAAAAAAAAAATATTTTTTTTTAATAGTATTTTTTGTTCATTGTTAGCATCAGAAATTAATTATAATAGTTTCGATTATTTTTTCGGGAGGGATTTCTGAAGCTTTGCGGCCTCTGAAATTCCGAGGAGGGGTGCCCTTCTAGACTATAATTAAAGATCAAATTCGTAATCTTCCAGCGGGTTGGGGTAGGGATGTCAGACTGTAAATTCAGCACTGGATCCACTAGCAAAATGAATATTAATAAATAATAATTTTAATAAATGAAATATTAATTAAAGATGTATGGCAATTTCTCTTTCAGGACATAGAAAAAAAAGGAAGGGGTTCAATTCGTCCGCATTCAGTTATTATTATTATTATTTTAACGGTACATGAGCTATTCAAAAGAATTCGGATTAGGGTAGATGTTTAGTAACCACTGATGCAGTTTCCTTTTTCTGCTACTTTTTTTTTTTATATCAAATACTCCCTTACACCCCCCCCCCCCCCCCCCTCTGTTTCGATTTAACAATCGTAATTTTCTGGAAATTACTATTGAAAACCTTTATACATACAATCTTACAAATTCCGAATATATATATATATATATATATATATATATTGATTTTATGACTTGATTAATAAATAGTTAAAGCAATTATTTTTTATAGACATTTTATTATTTATTGATAATCCTAAAATATAAATTTAATTGAAATTGAGTTCTTTAGTCCCCCCCCCCCCCCCCCTCGCCATACACACATCCTTTTCAACAAAGTACTTACAAACATCAGATTTCATTTATGTATTCTCTAAAAGTAAATTATTACTAATTTTAAAATTTGAAATTTATTCGAAGCTTTCATTCAATAGCGTACTATTTGATAAATTCAGGGAAGCAACGAAGACAGCGATAAATGTGCCAAATAGGTCAATCTGGCGCCAACATGTTCCCACCTGGGAATGCTATGGCAAACGGACGAGCCAGCCTGTGTATTTAGAAGCTCTAAGAGAACCTACAATGGATAATTACCTAGTTGGAGTTTCTCTAGTTTGCGATGGTTTCCTTAAATCTTAAGACCATACCTAAGACTGTGCCAAATTTCAAAGACTTGGCACAAAGTGCACGGTTCTCATAAATTCCCCCCACGCTATCTTGGTCGTCATTAAAGTAAGAAGTTAAACTGCAAATCGCACGATGATAATAAATGAAAAAAAAAAATCAATAATTTTGTTTCAACTTCGTTTGTTAATTACGCTGTAATAATTTAAAGATAACATTTTCTGACTATGTAACTTTCAACTTCAGGTACCTAACAAAAATACACTAACATTTAATTTGTTTTGAATATGATTTTTATATATAAAGTGACGCTTATAATATATAGTAGTGAAATTTATAAAAAAATTTCACAGTGTCTTCAAACATTGAAGGCTTTAGTTATGAATTAAAGCAAATTAAGTGTCAACTATAATTTTTACTTTCTTCTATCTTTACAAGAAGAAAGTATTGGATTCGGGAAAAATTTCGGATTTATACGTTTTAGAATGCCCAGAACACGATTTGATGGTTTTTAGAAAATGTGAGTCTGTCTGTCACTCAGTGAGTCTCTATGTGACAAAAATTTTGTGGGCGCTCTATCTCAAGAACTAATGCACGGAATTTCACAAAACTTTATATTTAGTTAGACCTTGATATAAACTGGACCTGATTAGTTTTTGGTGAAAATCGCCCAACAGGTGGCGCTGCTATGCGGCATTTTTCACGATTTCTACAATAGCTATATCTCAAGAACTACTGCACGGATTTTCATAAAACTTCAGATTTTGTTAGACCAGGATATAGTTTGGTACTGATTACTTTTTTGTGAAAATCGCCCTGCAGGTGGCGCTGCTATGCTGCATTAACATGATTATCGCAATAGCTCTAACTCAAGAAAAAATGTACGAATTTTCATCAAACTTCAGATTCAGTTAGTCCCTGATATAAATTGGTGCTGTTTAATTGTTGATGTAAATCGCCCAACAGGTGGCGCTGCTGTGCTGCATTTTTCACAATTTCCTCAAGAGCTGTATCTCAAGAACTATTGCACGGATTTTCATCAAACTTCAGATTTAGTTAGTCCTTGATATGAATTGACGTATAAATTAGTGCTGTTTAATTTTTGGTGCAAATCGCTCAACAGGTGGCGCTGCTATGCTGTATTTTTTGAGATTTCTGCAGTAGTTTTATCTCAAGAACTAATGCTTGGCTTTTCAACAAACTTCAGATTCAGGTATACCTTGATATCATTTAGTGCTGTTTATTTTTGGTGGAAATCGCTCAACAGGTGGCGCTGCTATGCTACATTTTCAGAATTTCCGCTATAGCTCTATCTCAAGAACTAATGCACGAATTTTCATCCAACTTCAAATTCAGATATACTTTGATATGAATTGGTGCTAAATCGTTGTTATTTCTCGTACTATTTAAATGATTTAATTGACGTGATTTATATAGAAGAAAGTTTTGTGATGGCCACAACATACTAGTTTCAACTAGGTGTGAGTTTTCGGATGGTAAATATTTCAGAAAATTTTGCTCCTTTTTACTTTCTTCTATCTTTACAAGAAGAAAGTATTGGACTCGTGAAAATTTTCGACTTCCGGTTTTCGACGGATTTATACGTTTTATAATGTCCTGAACACGATTTGATGGGTTTTAGAAAATGTCTGTCTGTCATTCTGTGAGTCTGTATGTGACAAAAATTTTGTAGGCGCTCTATCTCGAGAACTAATGCACGGTATTTCACAAAACTTCAGATTCAGTTAGACCTTGATATAAACTAGTCCTGTTTAGTTTTTGGTGTAAATCGCTCAACAGGTGGGGCTGCTATGACGCATTTTTCATGATTTCCGCAATAGCTCAATCTCCAGAACTAATGCACGGATTTTCACCAAACTTCAGATTCAGTTATTCCTTGACATGAATTGAAGTTTTATACATTTTGGTGTAAATCGCTCAACAGTTGGCGCTGCTATACTGCATTATTTACGATTTCCGCAATAGCTTTATCTCAAGAACTAATGCTTTGATTTTCAACAAACTTCAGATTCAGGTATACCTTGATATGAATTAGTGCTGTTTATGTTTTGGTGCAAATCGTTCAACAGGTGGCGCTGCTATACTGCCTTTTTAGAATTCCCCCTATAGATGTATCTCAAGAACTAATGCACGGATTTTCATCAAACTTCAGAATCAGTTAGTCCTTGACATGAATTGACATTTTATAGATTTTGGTGTAAATTGCTCAACAGGTGGCGCTGCTATACTGCATTTTTCAGAATTTCCACTATAGCTGTATCTCAAGTTACTAATGCTCGAATTTTCATCAAACTTCAGAACCAGTTAGTCCTTGACATGATTTGACATTTAATACATTTTGGTGTAAATCTTTCACCAGGTGGCGCTGCTATGCTGTTTTTTTTGGCGATTTCCGCAATAGCTCTATCTCAAGAACTAGTGCTTGGATTTTCAACGAACTTCAGATTCAGGTATACCTTGATATAAATTAGTGCTGTTTATGTTTTTGTGCAAATTGCTCAACAGGTGGCGCTGCTATGCTGCATTTTTAAGCCTTTCCGCTATAGCTTTATCTCAAGAACTAATGCACGAATTTTCTTCAAACTTCAAATTGAGAAATACTTTGATATGAATTGGTGCTAAATGGATGTAATTTCTTGTACAATTTAAATGATTTAATTGACGCGGTTTATATAGAAGAAAGTTTTGTGATGGCCACAGCCTACTAGTTTAATTATATGGTCATTTTTATAGTTGATCATCCTCAATTTTTTGTTAGTATACACACAGTCAAGGACAAAAAAGGTAAACATCTCCTACTATCTCTGAAACAAATTATTGTAATAGAAAGTTACTACCTCCAAACGACAGGACCTAAAGTCTACTTTTAAATGATGTATATAAAATTTGCTAAGGGGAGCATCTACATATCAAAATGAACCCAAACTTTGCTTTCTTCAATGTCAATACCCAAGTTTCACACCATAAATAGATTCCGCACCCATCAATTTGCTTAAATCCAAATTATCATGAAATTCTTATGATTAGTTTTCGAGAAATGATTTATTTTAAAATAAGACTATTTTAGGGGCTGCATCCCAATTGAAGCTGGGTACTCGATTGTTGAAATACTACAGAATGACTATGTCAGTTTTATTAATGTATTATTTCTTGCCAATATAAACATGTCATTCGCTTAACATGTTTCGACTATCGCCAGAATGTTTCCAAATGTTTCATTAAAATGAGTAAAATATATATTTTTTTTCAAATTTTGCTTTTCTGGACATCTTACGGTCTCATAAACCGTCATTTTGACTTTTTTTACTCAGAATTCGAAAATTACTTGAAAGAAAACATTGAAATTGAGAATTTCCATAAAGCAGGACAGAAGAAAAATAAATCTATCAAAAAACTGCAGGTTGCAATTCATATTTCTTTCGATTATTAATTTCATAATCCATATAATAAAATTTTTAAAATTACAAATTCAATGTATTTATGTTTGGATTTTTAGTATTATAATTAAACAGAAAAATTATCACATTAGGATTATAATTTCAGGAGATATTAATAAAAATATGAAAATGTAATTTAACGTTAGAAGCTCTAAATTTTAAATGTTTATAATTCGAAAACTTATCATCCAAATGACTTGAAATTTCATTTCTAGGCATAGTTTGAACCGAAGATTTAAGATATATTGCCGGAATTGGGTGTTGCCATTGAAAATTTGAAAGTTTGGTCGGGTTTTGATTTGTAGATGGCCCCTAAGCACTTTTTACTTATAAGTCCGGATCCAGTGAGCACTAGCAAACAAATGAAAAGATGGAAAAAGTTAGAACATCTGCCACGAGAAGCCCTACATTTGTTATAAACTCTATTTCTCAATGTATCTGGTGATCAGAATAGTGACAATGATGATGACACAGATGATAGTATCGATTAAATATTCTAAAATTTTTAAAACACATTATAAAATTAATACTAGCGACGTGTTTCGAAGGAATGAACGCTTCTTCCTCAGGCAAAAAGTGTGTGCTACTACTAAGACATCAGAAACAGTTTTGCTTCTACTGTCTTGATAGTAGTACATACATTTTGCCTGAGAAAGGGAGGATTCATTCCTTCAAAACGGGTCGCTGATTTTCACTTTAAGATGTGCTTCAGAATCATTAAAGTTATTAACTGAGTTTTCAAAACCAGTTTTTTTGCATTTTAATGCGATATTATGGATGATTTATAAATACTTAATTTGCATAAAACTATCTTAATTTCTTGTTTTTAACTTAGTTTTGTATAGAAAATATTTGAAAAAGCTTTGTAAATTAAATAATAAATAACTCTATAGCTTATGTAAAAGTTTTAAGTTTTACTACATAAAGTCTATAAAAGAATGCATGGTGTTTTTTTTTTTGTTTTTTTTTTTGTTCAAAGTAAATTTTATTTATTGCCAACTTTGGAGGCTTCATGCCCCACTGTGGGACACAAGGGAAAAAAAGGGGGTGGTATAGGAAAAGGGGACGGTAAGGAAAATTACCCCTATTTTTAGACAAACCATGTTCAGACTGTGATAGCCACAATGTTCATTGATTTTTAGAAACAGTTATTTACATTGGATTAAATTTAAAAAAAAAATTAACTTCGAGAAGTGCACAAATAAACCTTGGGGACGGTAAGACTACCAATAAAGCCACGATGCTTGAAATTGATATTTAAATGCTGATTTAAATTCTGCAGAAATTTCTTGTCAAAGAATTTTAGTCGTTCTTTCTCTAGCATACTTCTGCATGAGAAAAATTTGAAAAATTCTGTGGCTGCATCTGAAGTGATTTTCTGTATAATTTTAGCAAGAGGGACTGTAATGAGTCTAAAACCCAGGGACAGTGTTTAAAAAAATAATAACCGTAAAAATATGTGTAGGTTAATTTTTTGCTACATATTTATATAAAACAATAGTCCTAGTTTCGGAAAAATATTACATCGAATTACTTTTATTGAAACAATTTTATACAGACAGCTCCAAACTTAAAAAGCAGCATTAGGGACACGGGACGGTATAGGAATTTCGTGATATATTTGGACCCCCAACATCGTCCAAAACTTATTTATCTCTTTAATATTGTTATGCAATCATGCAATGGGATGTTCTCCAGTATATGAAATAAAAAAAAAACACACACACTCACAAGAATATGTATTAAAATAAAAATTATTATTCAGGGACTTAAAAGTCAAAAGATTGTGAGAATGCCTCAGATATTAACACCATCTCTGTAAAATTATCTAACACGGCAACTTCCATCAAAATCCGTCCAGTAGAGCCTTTTGAAAAGGCTAATCGTTCTTAATTTGGTTCATCTGATTAAAGAACCTTCCCACATAATTCCATAAGTGAGAAACCTAGAGCGATATGTTATGTACTAAAACCTTTCCTGAGAAAATTATCTAACAAAGAAGGTCTCCATACGGGCATATTCAGAAAAATCTGAAAAAAATTACAGAGTGTTCTTCTCATGTGGATATATATGTTTATAAAAATTTTTTGGCGGAACCTCGATAGAATGTTCGTAAAAAAATAATGAACATTTCGTTTATTTGACGATTTATCACCGGTTGGCGATGATATGAAATTTCGAAAAATACTTTTTTATGTCGAATACTCTTTAAGATAAAAATGTTTCATATTGAACTGTTTAAATACATGTAATGTAAATAACTTTAGTTTTGTCTGCTTTAGTTTGATTTAACTACAGTTTTGTCATATATATATTTATACTGAAAGATAAATATCAAATTTTATGAATTAAAACAAAATTTAAATAAATTAAAATTGTTTCAATATCTCAAAATTAAATCCAGTTCAGTTGAGCACTGCCGATTCAATTTCGTTGCTATGGAAACGATGAATTCTTTGATATTGAAATTGAAATGAATAACTGCTAAATGAATCTTGCCTTTATTTTGGAATACGCTTAAATATATGAAAGTATTTTTTGTATACGAAATTGTTTTTAAAGTAATAAAATTAAATAACAAGCAACATAAATATGTAATGCGAAAAAATGTATATATTAAACTCTCTCATTGTTTATGTTTAAATTCATTAAATACTTTTTACACGCATTCTAAAAATCAATTAACAAACAATTTTCAGGTGCATTAAAATCGTTTGCTTTTGGCGAGAAAAAGTACTGCTCGCCAAATCGCGTGACGCTTTCGTCTTTTCGCGCCAAATACTCGAAAGTATTTTATTTCTTTACAGACTTTCTACTGTAATTCAGCCGCTAAATTTGACTGATCCTTTATTACATACATAAGTAGTTTAATTAGTATTTTTTTTTTCAAAATATTCTGAGTATGCCAAGTAAGGAGACCTTCCTTGTAAGAAACAGTGTATGTCTCAACAAAATCAATTTAACAAAACTCAAGTTATAAGCAGCCGGAATGAAATTCTCATTTGAATTTTATATATATTGGTTGCGTGGCAACCCGATGTGTTGATTTTGAACTTTCATAAGAACATTTGATTCTTTTGAGGAAAATAAAATCTAACTTTATTGTAATTTTTTAAGGTAATTATAGTATTAATTTTATTAAATACAATATTTGAAATAGTAAATTATATCTACAATTTAAGCTAAGCTTTCCCAATAAAAATGCTCATATTCCAGCGGTTCCTAACCTTTATTGGGACGCGACCCACCCTTAAGTAAAAAAATTTTTTGCGACCTAATATGAATATGTGCCTAATATCAGTATGGAAATTTTGTAATACCTCTATAAACTATCGGCTAACCTGTCCTATGAAAAAGATAAATTTTCGTACGAAGGATGCATTGTCAACAAAAACAAGAATTGGTAATTCCAATGTGTGTAGGTTGAATAATAATTAAAACAACAAATACAATGAAAGTACGTTTAATTATTATCAAAACGCAACTTTATAATCAGTGAGATTTCTGGCACTGGTGTTTACTGATGAGCAGTGGCGCAGCCAGAATTCGGTTCTAGGGGGGTTTTTGAGTTTTTTGATAAAGGTGTTCGCCGGTTATTTGAATCACCGGTTAATATAATCTGTCTTTTTAATTAATCAAATCATAATGCTTTTTACTCGCAGTTACATTGCTTGTGTTTCATTTAAACAGCGTTTACAGTATTAGAGTTAAAAAACATAAAATGCACCAATGAAATAACCCCAAACTAGATTAGATTTATAAAAAGTGTTTAAAGATGATGAGCCAAACTTTTAAGAGTTGTAAGTGTACAGTCCAGCAAATAATTTTTGCATAGAAAATAACGGAATTCCAATCCACTTGTTCAACCAAAAATACACAGGATTCCATTCCAAAACAATCTCGAATTCTTGTTTTTAACTTTAATAATAATGAAGCTATTTTAACAAAATTTTCAATATACTTACCGTGCTTCTGTCAAATGTAACAACATCACTAAAATTGGTGGAATTTATCATCATTTACGTCCAATTAGTGCTCAGTTAGGTAATCCATATTTTGGAATGTAGTTGATATTAAACATGGTATTTTATTGTTTTGTTTTTATTGTGCACTTCCAGTACTTTACATGACATCGAATTTGCCATTAAGTAACGTAAATCTGTTGAAAATTTCGTTAAAACAAATTTATTATTGTTAAAGTTCTCTAAAAATATCCGGGTTCAAACTGAAGTCATACCTGTACTAATATTATAAAGAAGTAACCTTTTTTTTGTAGGGGTTACTTTTGGAACTACCAAACGGATTTAAAAAGACAATCGGTCGTGTGCGAACGTAACTCGCTTACAAAGGGTTCCATACAAAATATCAGAACTGTTCAAAGATAATATTTACTTGCGTACATATAACAATACCACATGCCATAATTTAATTCTACTGGAATGAAAACCGATGAATATTTCTCCCTCTAAAACACAGACTTTGTACAAAGTTTAAACTTGGTAGAGAACCAACCACGCTTCGGAAAGAGGTCGCAGAGATTCTCGCGAAAAGTCACTTGTAAATCATATTTCATGTAATAGTGGACAATTTTAAAGGAATAAAAAAAAGTACGCTTAATAACGTGAAACTTTTCTATTCATTTTTAAAAATAAAAGCATATTCAGACATAATTATTGAAAGGATTTCTAATCGAAAAGTTTTTTCCTTATAAATGAATTATTTATTGAATTATAAGCAATTTTTGTCTCAAAATTACTGACTTTTAATGTCTTGGAATTATTATATGAATTATCTTTTTAATATTTGCCTTCAATAATTGAATTCAATTGGAATAAAAAGTGCTTATCACTATGTTTAACCTTACCTAAAACAAAGATCTTAAGTTTAAACTTGGCACTGTGCCAAGCACGCTTCGAAAGGAGGTCACAAAGTAGCAACACTGTTTTGATCGGTACCGTTGTTTTCTACATGGGTTTTTAATTAATATCTCGGCAAATTACAGACTCATTTTTTCGAAAATCATTACCGACAATCCTTAGAAGATTCTACGTCACTTAGGTACACCGAGTGCACTCAACTCCCCGCTGACCGCCAGAAAAATAAGACGCACGAATGATCTTATAATAATTCCGATTTTACTTTTTAAGCGTAGAGTGGAACCTTAATAATAATGGCAAAATGATGGTGACTATCTCCGTTTCAACATAAGCTATATTTTACATTGGTAAAACAACGGCTAGAAACATGGAATTTGGCATGGTTGTTAATTTAGCGACTTAAATGCATGCCCTGAACGGTTTTTGTAAAAATTCGAAATTTTAAAGGGTGCAAGAGCAAAAAAAAAAAAAAAAAAAAAAACTTTCTAAAATTGCGATTTGTGTGATACATTTTGTATAGAAGGCTAGAATCTGGCATGGTGATAACTTTTGGGATGTATAAATACTCAAGTTCGGTTCCTAAAAAAAAATTCAATTTAAAAAGGATGAAATGAGCAGAAAACGGTATGAAAACGATCTAAGGCTAATGTCAGACGGACGTCTTTTTGCACACTTTTTTACTTATGTATTACCCTTACACAATGCTAGCAGCATTATATAGCCTTAATTATGATTTATTAGGAATTGTTAGAGCTAGATACATTAAGTTTGGCATGGCTGTTACTCTAGAAACGTAAATGATCACCAAGAACAGTTTTCCAAAAATTCGAAATTAAAAGGATGCAAGAGCAAAAGACGTTCTAAGACTGCGGTTTGTGCGATATACACTATATGGCCAAAGGTGATCGGTCACTTGCGATTTTAGATGTTTTGTTAAATATCTAGAAAAATGCATGAGGAATTAACCTGAAACTGCAGGTGTGTAAACAGTATAGTATAGGTCATATATTTCCGCGAAGATTTTTTTCCCGAAACCCCATAGGGGACCGTCAACAAATTGAAAAGGAACTAATATCTTTTGGATAACCCTGTAAAAACTAATGTAGCAAAAACCTTCAAACTCGAGATTATTAATAAATGGCTTATTGCAATATACTGTGGTCATTTTTATGAGGATAGCATGTATACTCGTAGAGAAATTAAGGTTTTTATGAAAGCAGTCCCATATTTCGCCAAGTTTTTTGCTTATAATTTGCAGAATTATTAATATAAAAAAACGTTCTTTTCAGAAAATATGACAAACAACATTGTACATAATACTCTGTAATCAGAATTGAAAAATAATAAAAATTGGATGAAAAATGAGGAGGTTTATTAAAAAATGTTTCACTGCGCATGCGCGAAAGCAATCAAAATATAATGTGCATAATGTATTAGCTAATTATATAGATCAAGTTTTGTGATAGTCTCAAAATCATAGAATGAAAATTCTGAAAATTATCGTCGATAGAATAAACTCTCAATCGATTGTTCCCAAAAAGAAGCAAAAAGATGAGGGGTTGTATCAAATATCTGTTGATTAGTGCCAAGATAGCGTACACAATATTGCACGTACTACTATATTTGGATACAACCCCTCATCTTTTTGCTTCCTTTTGGGAACAACGGATTTCGAACTTATTCTATTGACGATAATTTTCAGAATTTTCAAGCTATGATTTTGAGACTTTCACAAAATTTGCTCTATACAATTAGCTAATACATTATGCACATTATATTTTGATTGCATTCGCGCATGCGCAGTGAAACATTTTTTAGTAAACCTACTCAGTTTTCATTCAATTTTAATTTTTTTTTAGTTCTGATTGCAGGGTATTATGTACAGTCGTGGAAAAAAAAAAGTAAACACCCCCTACTAACTTCTCAACAAATTATCGTAGACGAAAGTTACTGGTACCGGACGATTGGAAATAAAGTCTACTTTTAAATGGTGTGTATAAAATTTGCTTAGGGGGCCATCTACATATTAAAACGAATCCAAACTTCATTTTTTTCAATGGCAGTACCCAAATTTAACGAGATATTTCAAATCTTCGGTTCAAAATATGCCTAGAAACCAAATTTCAAGTCATTCGAATAATAAGTTTTTGAATTATAGACATTCAAAATTTAGTGCTTCTAATGTTAAATTACATTTTCATATTTTTATTTATATCTCCTGAAATTATGCTCCCAATGAGCTAATTTTTTGTGCAGCAATAATACTAATATACCCAAACATAAATACGTCGAATTTGCAATTTTTTATAATTTTATGATATGAATTATGAAATTAATACTCGAAAAAATTATAAATTGCAACCTACAATTTTTTGATGGATTTAGATTTATTAAGTCCTGCTTTATGGAAATCCAAAATTTCACATTTTTCTTCGAAGTAGTTTTCAAATTATGCTTAAAAAACGGCAAAATGATGGTTTAAGGGGCCATCTATGATAGAAGTGAGTAAATTTTTGAAATTTATTCTGCTATCCCGTAATTAAACAGGTTTCATTGACGCTCAAACGTGCCTTGATCAAGAAGGCGGCTCTCTCGGTTAACAATCGAGTTCCGAACTTAAATTTGGATACAGCCCTTAAAATACACTTGTTTTAAAATAATTAGTTTCTCGGAAACTTGTGGCACGAATTGCATAAAAATTTGTTTATAGGCTAATTGAAAGGTGTAGAGTTCATTTATGCTGCAAAAATTGTGTACTGCTATTGAAAAAAACAAAATTATGGTTCGTTTTAATATGTAGATGGCCCCTAAGCAAATTTTATATACATCATTTAAAAATAGACTTTATTTCCAATCGTTCGATACCAGTAACTTTCTTCTACGATAATTTGTTGAGAAGTTAGTAGGGGGTGTTTACTTTTTTTTCCACGACTGTACAATGTTGTTTGTCATATTTTCTGAAAAGAACTTTTTTTATAATAAGAACTCTGCAAATTATAAGCAAAAAACTTGGTGAAATTTGGGACTGTTTTTATAAAAACCATAATTTCTCTACGAGTATACATGCTATCCTCAAAAAAATGAACACAGTATATTACAATAAGCAACTTATTAATAATCTCGAGTTTGAACATTTTTGCTAGATTAGTTTTTACAGGGTTATCCAAAACATATTCGTTTTTTTTTTTTTTCAATTTGTTGACGGTCCCCTATGGGGTTTCGGGGAAAAAAATCTTCGCGGAAATATATGACTTATACTATACTATTTACGCACCTGCAGTTTCAGGTTAATTCCTCATGTATTTTTCTAGATATTTAACAAAGCGTCTAAAATTACAAGTGACCGGTGACCTTCGGCCATATAGTGTAGTTGGTATAAAAACTTGGTTTTTGACATGGTGGTTACTTTTAAGGTATAATGAGAATGAGAATAATAAAAAATAATGAGAATATTCCATAATATATTCAAGTAACCGTTTTCTATAACAGCAAGTGACTACAAAGCTAAAACTGCAGATTTTTAACAATGTGCTTATTAATTTAAATTAATGCATGGTTAGCATAAAACTGTGTATAATTATATTTTTAAACAGTCTAAGAAAATGTTTTACATTTAACCCCTCTCTTTTCAAAATCCATACTCACAGACATATTATCTATAACGCAATGAAATTACAATAAATGTTTCTTTCCTACGTGACACGGGTGGCAATGCTTCTCCGAGAGCAAGCACCATTACTCGTTGCTACATTACTAACTAATGGAATACATTCTTTAAATTTATGTACAGATCTCCTAAGGAACAAATAGTTCGAAAGACACACTGATTGCGATAATTTGTTCAATCACAATAAAAAACAGCTTTTTACAACTTTATAGTTACTACTTTTTTAATTCTCATTTTACAAAGATTTTTACTTGGGTACGCAAAAAGCTTGGTCTTAGATATAATTGGGAGCAAAAAGCGTAAAACAGGGCGTTTGAAACTGAGAGAGATCTGCAAAGTGTATGTTTCACGTTTTTTCTGAAATTCGATGGTCTATTATTGTTTCGAACATGGAACAAAGACAGAAGTGCAATTAAGAAATGGCCCATTGTATAATACTTAAACTCAAAACGTCTGTGTGACAAGAAATGACCATTCTTTTAGCATAAGACGTCTCGAAAAAGTGACTTAGTCCAAATAATCAATTTTCACAAAACCAATGCACGTAATATGCGCTTTCACAGTTTTAAGTAGAATTTTCGCCGTTTAATTGAATCACTTTGTTGAATAGAGTTTGATTTCTCAAAGCGGCGGATTTCGAAAAACGCCAAAACGTTTAAATATGAATTTTTGTTTTGATTCATATAAGAGGCAATTATAGTAATTTTTCTTAGCTCTGGGGGGTGTTTTAACCCCCAAACCCCTCCCGTGGCTACGCCACTTCCGATGAGGGCATTTATTTCGGACTTAAAGCTGGTTAATTTTAATCTTAAGTCCCTTTCTACACGCAGTTTGTTTCTGGTCTTGTTTTTAAAAAAAACAGCAAGTAGAAAAAGCACGTTCACACAAATATATCGTGTTGAACTCCCATCAACGACCTCAAAGTTGATTTCGATATTTCTGGATATTCTGCTCCTATGATCATCCAGAAGGAAATTGAGGATATTTCCAGAATTGCCATAGCGACTGTGCTACTTCTGACATATCTCATAACAAGGTCATATAACATAATACCGACTGACTGTTTAAGAAAACGAAGTTTTAGTTTAAGCTAATAGCTTTCATGATTATTGAGGTTGTAAAATATTGTGTTTATTACATTTTTTAAAACAGGTGAAAATAAAAGATATATTTTTGTGACAAATCTCGATTGTACCGCGACCCACCAAAACAACCGCCGCGACCCATAGGTTAGGAACCGCTGACCATATTCTACAACTTTATTTCCGAAAAGCTCTTCGTTCTTCCAAGATTTGTCTTCTAATTTCGGAGCTGAAATAAGGAAGTTAAAAATAAGGTCATTTGGGTGAACTTGTACAAAAATGACTTTGTTTTGGCGATTTTATTTAAAAGCATTTTATATTTATGAATTAAAATAAATGCTTAACGAAATAATGGATAAATATTAATTTTTCTCGCTAAGACATTTTGTTTTTAACGTCCTTGTGAAAAGTTTTAATGGCCATCTTGAGGAAATAGTTGAAAATCTTTTTTCTTCTCTAATTTAATTAATAAAGCTAAAGCTACGATGGAATTTTTTTTTTTTTTTTTACGTCAATGGAATTTATGTTCCAGTTAACAGACCATTTTTTAAAAAAACTGATACCTGAAGCTTACAATGTGGGAAAATAAGTTTTCATTTCTTGAAGTTAGATTGATTTTTGTTAAGAATTATATCATATTATTTTGGAAATTTAAAAAATACATTTTTGTGCAATAATGCATTTATTTGATAGACAAATTGAACAAATTGTAAAAAATAAAAATAAAAAAAATCCTGTGGGACAAAAATTTCTTTATTAAGGATTACACTTTTTACAACTAATATCAGTTATTTTCAAATGAAAGTTTTTTAACATTCTAGATCAGCCATACTCAACATTTTTTTATTTATTTTATTTTATTTTATTTATTTATTTATTTATTTATTTTTTTTTTTTTTGCAACGTTAGGAGCGCCGCAAAACACTTAAAAAAGGGTAATTTAAATACCAAGTTAACAAGTATAACAAAAACTAAATTAAGTAGTATAACAAAACAATATAATAAAGTTAATGTTATCAATACGGTTGAACTTTTGTCACGGAAGGCTGTTACTAAGCATTTTTAACACCACTATGTCCAAACAATAAACTTCAAAGTAGATTTCTATTTCAAATGTTGTAGAAATAGGCTACGAAGTTTGTTGTTTAGAAGTAATAATATAAAAAGTTATTTATGCCAATTATTTCCTAGGCAAACTTTCTACCCTAAAAAGAAGTATTAGCTATATAATAAGCATAAAACGAAATAATATAACAATGCAGAATTTACAAGTTCTAAAGTGAAGAAGTCGGGAAATTTGCTCAAATAAATCAGTCTTTTGCTCAATCCAAAAACTATATTTTTTTAATATTAAAAATGTATGGTGCAAATTTAATTAATTTGGAATAATATTTGATTTGTGTTGAAGATTAGGAAATGTATACACCACTGCACCACAAATAGGATTACATGTAGAAAGAACTTTAGACTAAGAAAAGGGCATTTACCATGTATTAACATAATTTTAAATTAATTAGAAATGACAGGAAAGATTTCGCCTTCTCATAAAAATATATAAAACAACAGTGAATGTCATAAATTCCTTTTAAGCACATCTCAATTAATTCCATAAATATGGATTAATGGTTATGTGTCTCGGGCTGCGCACAAAAGGTCGCCCTGCAGCAGGTTGAGCATGACTTTTCTAGATGCTTCCAATCATTTAAATGTAATCTTATTCAGTTCCTTGAGTTACTTTTAAAGAATTTGCTTTCTTTCTTTCTTTTTCTTTCTTTCTTTCTTTCTTTTTTTTTCTTTGAATTAATAATTATGTCACTCTTCAATCTCCTGAATGAGTGCCACTTCGGTATGTCTACTTTTATTTGTAGATGACCTTTGGATAAAAAGAGGCTCAGGATCAAGGAGCAGCGTACTACTTTCCTGAAAAGCAAGGGGTATAACTTTAGAAATTTTAAAGTAACTTCCATAAAAAATGACATTGCATAACATTAGTAAAGCTAAACTGGAAAATAAAGTTTAATTTTAGTAAGGGGTTAAATTTCCTTAAAGGATGCTGTCTGTTGTCCGTCACAGGGCCCGATCGCGTAAGTCGGCCTAATCATCCGGAATTTTCCGTGGTTTTCTTCGAACTTTTGATTTCCTTGCGTAAATACGGATTAGGTTCCCTTAGAAAGATCCCCCACGGAGGGCAGCCCCCCCCCCCCTTCGGGTTCATATCCCTTGTGTAGATAATTGGCCGTCATAAACGACACCAACACCTTCCGTCATAGGCTCGTACTTGGAAACTATTTAAGATACATACTTCAATTTTTATTTTTTTATTTTCTTTTTTTACATAGAGCTGAATAACCTTTTGAAAAAGTCTTATATTAAGGTACCTGTACCCAATATGGACACCCTAAGGAAAATTGATTTTTTTCACCCCAGTGTACACGTCATAGGACTCCAAAAATATATGACCACTATCCCTGGACTGTTGACTACCATTATTAAAATTAACGACCTTGTAATTATTCTGGTTTAATTTTAATGATAAAAACAAAAAATGTTTACAAGTGTCCATATAAGGAACCACCTGTCCCTATTATGGACATGCATGTCTATATTAGGGACAGGTGGCTCCTTATTGACCTACTACACAGGGTGTATGGAAGAGCCACTCTTCCAAGGGAATTTAGAGGAGAGGGGATAAAAGAAATATATCTTAAAGTATTGCGGGGGAGGGGGGCACAGTAAATATCTTCAGAACATGCACTTTAGAAGGGGGTTCATTTTCGGTTGTGGCTCTTTGAAGACCCATACAAAGCACCTCAGATGCTACAAAATATTGTGAAATAATATAGTTGGTTTTGCTTAGCTTTATTGCATCTGTCTGCAGAATTTACGTCTGTTAATACTCAGTCCTCAAAGATGAACAAATAAAAACCTCTTCATCATGGGCGATAAGTCCCACACAGTCCTCATGGACATATCTGCCGCATGTCTACAACAGCATCAGTACTGCATAAGAAGCAGTACCAGCTCTCCTTTGTTGAGGAAGTCATACCGCTGGTACCTGCGATTTCACCAACAGATACCCTACTGAGGGGAGGCTTCTTTTGATTTTTCTGCAAGGGCTTTTTGGAGGATTTTTGAAGTGAAAACTTCTTTAGGCGCGTTGAGCTTTTTTTGAGATGGAGAAAAACCACTGATTTGGAGACACTGTTACGTAACCAACATGCTAGCATTTTGGCACATAGACACTAGCGCGCCAATCGATGAATAACAGGAACTTTTCCCTCTTCAGCTCAATCCACAAAAGAAGAACGAAGCTAAAACTCACTTTTTCTCCCGGCGTTCACACAGGAACACACACATAATTTACATTTTCGTTGCAGTACGCTGTTATGTTTATTGTTAAAGACAAATACTTGATACTTTCATCATTGAAGTGAAAGCTTCTTTGAGCGCGTTTGGCATTTTTTGAGATGGGAAAAACCATTGAACTCGTGATACTGTTATTGTAACCGACATCTCTGTATATAAGTATGTACATGTATTGTGCATAGTTTGGTATGAGGAGGGCGGGCAATTAATTGTTATTGATTGCTTAATCAATAACAACAATTTACAGGCAAGCGCGTCGCATGCTTGCCTGTGCGCTATTGGTTCCCGAAATACACGTACAAGAGTTAGAAAAAGGAAATCTCATCAAAAACATCTCATGTAAAAATTAGCCAAGTCTCGTGACTCTTGCTAAAATAAAACTACCTTGCTCTAGCAAAATAAAATTATCTTTATTCAACAGTTGTTATTTATGTCAATAGTTGGCGGCAAAAGTGAACTATTCGATCAAATATCGGGTAAGTTTAGCAGAAAAACTCTCTTGTTTTTAAAATTCGTGTTATTTTTGCGTTATGGTGTATGTCATAGCATCAAACTATAGCGATATTTCTAATAATATGGTAGTGGTTTTAAATATAGCAAAAGCATAAGCGCAATTATTTATCAAGAAATGTTAACATACTTGCAGAATTATTTGACTTGCAGAAATATTTAAATTCACCAAAACAACATTTGGTAAAATAAATTATTATTTTGTTTTTCGTCAGTTAAAATGAATTATACCGTATTCGTGACCTACCTATTTCGTGTAACTAAAAACGGATAACGCTGTATTTTATCGTGTTGGTGGTCTGGTCAATGACCAACAGTATTGGCGGGAATTTCGATTACGGAAGATAAAATACGGGGCACAGATGTCAGATACGCACTTGGGTACCTAATTGACACCAAAATGGCGTTACTTTATTTTACAAGGTAACCCGGCTACTGTTGCTTATTTATTAATAAATTGTTCATTTACTTTTATTTTATTTTTTTAAATTGTACAATTGTTTTGTTCTATAGTTATTAATGAAATTATCGTTTATTTATTGTTGTTTACTTTTTAAAACAATAGAAAATAATTTAAAAATATATATTGTAACTGGTATTGGAAAACGGGCTTTTGCCAAATTGACGTTAAAAAATCGCGCCAAACCTGGTTTGTATATCACATCTGTGTCAAATTCTCGGTTTTTTGATTTTTCGACTTTTTATCCAAATTTTCCGGATTTTTTAAATTTTTCCTTTCATTGTATCCCAAACACTACCTTCATACCAAATTTCAAGATTCTAGGGATACAGGATGTACCTCCGAGTTTTGATGATCGGAATTAATTAACTTTCATATTTCATGTTTTTGTAAATTTACGTTTTAAGCAATAGATTGCAATTTTTGTATGTAAAATTATATGCATTATTTTTCATGTACAATGGCGCATTAAATGAAAATTGTAATATAATTTTGGTAGTAATAGTTTATAATAATGAATAAAAAAAACACTACATTTAAAAGTATTTCCTACACAATAAAACATTTCCTGACGATTAAAAAAACACACACGCAATTGTTGAAGTTTTCACTTCTATTGGCACTCCCGGAGTGCCACTGGTTTTTTTGCTCCTGCAACCCTCTAGGGATTGTGGCACAGACATAAAATATAGCTTATGTTTGAGCAGGTTCTATAACCATCAATTTGCAACCATTATGTTTGAAATCGGTTTCGTATTTCATACGATTGCATAAAAATCGTAATTTAGAAGGTTTTTTAGAACGTTTTTCGTCCATTTTCACCCCTTTTTAATTTTAAATTATTTAGGAAATGTTCTTAGAGATCATTTATATCTTATAAGTAACTACTATGCCTAGTTTCAAGTTGCTATCTCCTGCAGTATTACATAAAACGCAATTTAGATCGTTTTTTTCTTGGAGGAGGTGACTTGGAGGATTTGAGGATTCAGCGAGTGAATCTGAAGATTCACTTGCTGTATTTCCAATGTGGACATAAGGTGTCCATATTGGGAATCGGGCATAGTTTTACTAAATCTTGTAATAAATAAACAAAGAAAACATTTTTAAGCAATATATGCAATAGCAATCGAAAATATGTTTTATCAGCTTTCTAAAATACTCCACTTTTCAATATTTAAAGTAATTTTACCATATCTAATAAGAATTTAAACTTACCTGTAATTACGATCAGCACACCACGAAACAACAAGTTTCTTCCAAATGGCGAACAGCGCGCTTTTTTGTACTTTCAATGCTTAACCATTTCCGGCACAGTTTGCCCGGGTCGGGATACCTAATTTTAATTCCAAACTTACGAACGGCACCAAGAACATTTTAGTAAAATTTTGCTTTTATAATGAATAGTTAAAATAACAGGTTTTTAATTTCTAAAAAAGTCGCTTTAAAATTCCGGTGTCAGTCAATCATTTCATCATTTTGCAACAAAAATTACCCGTGCCGGAAAAGGTTAATTATCTTTTCAACTGCTTTTCTTCATGGGTATGTAGTGAAATCACTCGATCAAAATTGTTACTTTTAAAGATATTAGGGGTGTCCATATTGAGAGCATTATCCATATTGGGTACAAATACCTTATTAGAGTTTTTATGAATTCGACCATTTCTGCGACATTACATAATCTTAATTTCAGCTAATTCATACTTAGAAGTTGTAACCCTTTTAGTAAGGTCAATGGTTTGTGAGAAGGTTGTGATTTCAAATCCCGCCGATTTAAGTTGAAAAATTTCAAACTTAGATTTGTAATTTTTTTGCGAAATTTCTTTTTAAAAGTAAATTTGCGAAGTATTATGTGTTCCGACGCCCCCCCCCCCCAAAAAAAAAAAAAATAAATAAAAATAAATAAATAAATAAAAATAAAAAAATAAAGGATAAACATTTTAAAAACGGAATTGCATTGAACTTTTTTTACTTAAATTTGTAATTATTTTAGCTGAATTTCTTTTTAAAAATAAATTTGCGAAGTATTGTGTGCCCCCCCCCCCCCCAAAAAAACAACAACAACAACAACTTAAGAAGGAAAAACCCTAAATAAAAAAGAATTTTTTAAAAACTGATAAAAAAACTTTTAAAAACTGATAAAAAACTTTTAAAAACTGATTAATGTCAGAGGAATAAATATTGGATTCCGTTGATTTTTTGTTTGGTGTTGCCATCTACTGGCAATTTTTTGAAATAATACACTTCTTATGGACATTTTTTTCAAGTTAAGTATACTGAAAAGTATTATTGAGGAATTAAAATGTGTACTTTTCCTTTTTATTTCGAATTTTAATATATGTTAACGTTCTTTTTGGCTCCATCGAGTGAGTTTTTGAAAAGCGAAAGGATTAATATGGATTTTTACTGAATTATTTCAGCATTTTAAATATGTTTTAAACAATTTTTTGTTTTTTAAAAGTATATTATTTTTTATTTATACCTCCGCTGAATTTTTGAAATTGATGAATTTAAAAATATTCAGGTTTTTAAATTTTATTTAAATAAAGTTACTTGAATATTTTTTATTTGATTAAAATATATTTTTTAAATTATTTTAAAATTAAATATAATGGTGCTGCGATTTATGTAACGTTTTAATAATTATAAATTAATAGTTTCGATTTATTAATTTAAGGATAAAGTGTTTTAAAAGACATATTAAACGAAACCCCTGTGCGATCCGCGATCACACTTATCCACTTATGTCTGTGTACTCTTCTTAAAGGAAGTCTCTTTTTTCCTTAGTTGTCAAAATTTTTCTAAAATGTATACTTAATTTTGTGTGAGGTGTTAAAATCTCTCTCACAGTTCGTCAGTTTTTAAAACGTAAAATATTAAATTAAGCCTTTATTTTAGAAATATTTTGAGAAATAATAAAAAAATAAACATCTTTTAAGAAGAGTACAAAGCAGAAAAAAAAAGTTAAAAATATTGATTTTCCGAGGAGATATTTTAAACATCTGAATGCATCCTGCGCCCATAGACTTAACATTAGGGAGGGTAATTCGGAAATTGACTGACTAGCATCCTTAACTAGGTATAACATAAAAATAAAAAATATATTAACTAAAAGACAGTTTATTCACATCTGCAATAAACGGAAAATTATTTATTTCTCATAAATATTTTCAATTTTCTAGTACAAAATTGTAAAGTATGCGAAATTACCTTTGTAAAAAACCTACTTTTGGACATTTCCATACTTTTTACCCGACTGAAAAGAAGGGTTATATGTGTTTCACGCGTATCTGTGTATGCGGATTTCTTTATACCCTCGAAACATCCCAACGGCTGGATGGATTTTAATGAATGAGGTCTCTATCAATTCGTCTTAACGGCCTGATGGTTATAGGCTAGGTTTTGTTTTTATAAATTTAAAATGGCAGCCGTAAAATACAAAATGGCGGTAGAGACGGAAAAAAAATTACGCACCCTATTGAGTGACATATCATTGGATAGGTCTTTTAAAATGAAGACGATGTTTCATTGACTATTTTACAGTCAGAAGCTCCATTAAAATATTATACAACCTGGAAGATGTGTATGTAGGATCTCTAGCTTTACTGCAACTCTAATCATCATAGACATCTATAGACCTCATCAACACAGTGTTTATAGATAAGAACTTACAATTAAACACAACTTAAAAGTCATCAATACAAGTAAATAAAAAAAAATAGGTAAGTAATATAAACAAGTAATATAATTTAAAAAAAATTAAGTCAATTCCTACTTAGGTCAATAAGAGAATTTTTTTCTCCCATTCTTCTTTCATCTTGAGTGGAGCTTAAAATGCCTTGATCAAGAAGAGGGCTCTCTCGGTCTTAAAATACCTTGATCAAGAAGAGGGCTCTCTCGATTATTGAAAATTAATTAATTTAATTTAATTAATGAATTAATATTTGAAAAACTGGATTAACACAAGTGTCACCCACTACAAGTTAAAAAAAATATTTGAGCTTGATTGGATGAATAATAAGTATTTTATTAACGATTGAAAATTTGAACAAGATATATATAGCGAAAGTGTGAGCTAATAGTAGGAATTGAAAAAATAGTTTCACATTGATGAGAAATAATTAATTAGTTCGCTTTTTACGCAGTCGGGTTTTTTGATTTTTTAAATTTAATTGTTTATTAATCTTATAAAGTTTAAGAAGCTTATTTTAGCAATAACGATGCAAAACTGATCAAATGGTAAATAAAACTTTGGCATGTCAAATTAACTCAGCATTGCCGTCTGTGGAGAATTCTATGAACAGTTTATATTAACTGTTGTGTTGGAAGATAGCAGCAATCAATAAAATCGTCTTTTAAATCCCACTGTATAAGTAACATTGACTTTTAGGTTTGTTGCAGATATGCTACGCAGTGATACCAAGAGTTAATTTAGCTTTATATATATTTTTTAATTCTTATTTAAGTAAAAGTTTTAATAACAATAATAACAAATTATTGTGATTTTGACACTAAAAGCAAAATCTTCACATTGATATCAATGTTTGACCAGATTTACTTCTTGCTCGGGACAGTTCTTTCGTTTTGAAGTTAGTAATCAATAGAATGTCGAGCTGAATCTAGTCAAAAACTTTTAAACCTCTAACCGACACACACAACGAGAGCATGGTTGTATGCGTAAAAAAAACAGACGGTGTACGCTGAAGTCATGAAAACCATGCCTAGAGTATACGCTGTATAATAGCTTTATTTGAGAAATAGAGGGTATATGGATTTTCATTAAAAAATCCAGAATTCCAGAGACATTCTCAAAATCTTTTGACTTTCAGGAATAAAAATCTGGAGAAATTAAATTTACTAAAATAACATTTTAAACTTATAGACGAATGCCTTAATGATTCAAAATAAAGAAAAAATGGTCAGCAGCGATATATTTTTTTTTTATTTAACTGAGGCTTAAGTTAAACTTGCGAATTTAATTTTCCTTACCATTTTACCCCTAGAACTTTTTATTTTCTTCTAAATTTTTACTTATAATGAATTTGCATAGTACCCACAGAACATTCAAATAAGAAATAATAGTAATAATGTAGTATTTCTAGTACAAAATTTTGGTATAACATTGTCTTAAAGGGGTGTTAAAGAAGGGACGGCAAGTAAAAAGAAGGGGGCGGTATATGATAAAAGGGACGGTAAGGAAAAAAAGGGGGGGTGGGGGTGGGACGGTAAGGGAAATTGCCACCTATTTTTAGGCAAATCATGTTAAGACTAAGTGATAGCCACAATGTTCATTAATTTTTAGAAACAATTATTTACATTGGATTAAATTTAAAAAAAAAATTAATTTACTTCGAAAAGTGCAGGAATAAACCTTGGGGACGGTCCAATAAAAATACGATGCTTTTCTTTCTCTAGTATACTTCTGCATGAGAAAAAAGTAGAATAATTCTGTGGCTGCATCTGAAATGATTTTCTGTATAATTTTAGCAAGAGGGACGGTAAGGAATCTAAAACCCAGGGACAGAGTTAAAAAAAATAATAACAACGTAAAAAAAGTGTGCAGGTTAATTTTTTGCTACATATTTATATAAAACAATAATCCTAGTTTCGGAAGAAAATTACATCGAATTACTTTTATTGAAACAATTTTATACAGACAGCTCCAAACTTAAAAAATCCCTGCCGGCTCGGCCTACAGGCAGAGGTAGATTTCGAAGTCAAATATACTAATTTCACAAACAAAAACTAAATCATGATTAGAGATAAATCCACTTTAACAATTTTATCTGGCCGCTTTTGACGAGTTTTTATTTCATTTTTTATATAATAGCTGGTTTTATCAGAATCATGTTAGGGCGGTATTCAAAAAAATACTTTTCCATGCTCAACAACTCGAAATTTTCTGGCATAATTCCAGATTCATTTTTAATAAAAAAAAAAAATACGAAACTTGCTGACATGATTTTTGAAGAGATTTATAAGCGACCTGTGTTTTTATTTTTTGTTCAATTAATTAAAACTTGATATATAAACAATTATTTTCTCAGAAGGACAATATTTTTCGTTTCTAACACAATCGCTTCGGGAAATTCCGTTCAAAATGCCCAATTTGACATCATTTTTTGAAATATATTCTGCCTCTATCAAAAAATCGATCATTACGGTATATTATATAGTTTCTGAATAAGCGAATCTACCAATTAAATGCGTTTGAAAGCAAAAATGAATTTAAAAATGAGTCAGAAAATAAGCAGTTTGGATTTGAGCGCATCCTTAATACAATGATTTTTCCAACACAATCCGCTTCGGTAAATTCAATTCAAAATGCCCTTTTTAACAGCATTTTTAAAAATATATTCTGCCTCTATCAAAAAATCGACCATTACGGTACATTATATAGTTTCTGAGTAAGAAAACGCACCAACTGGAAGCCTTTGAGAGCAAAAATGAATTGTAAAATGAGTCAGAAAATAAGCAGTTTGGATTTGAATACACTCTTACTAAGATGTTTTTTTCTTCAACCGCTATGTATTTTCAATTTGTTTTTGCTGTAAGAATTGGTCCTAGCCAAAACTTGTCTATGTAGATATTGTAGACAATATTAAGAAGATATATGATAAGTTCATGGGGACTTTATATCTTTTGAATTGACGGAGTTATGGATTTTTTTTCTTCTTCAAACCCCCTTTTTGTTTTCGTTTTTTTTTTTTTTTTTTTGTACGAATTGGTCTTATCAAAAACTTGTGAATATAAAAGTTGTAGATAATGTTAAGGAGATTTATAATAAAATTAATTGGATTTGATATCTTGAGAATTGACGAAGTGATGAATTTTTTTCTCCCAAAAACCTTATTTTTTGCGCTCCTTGAGCCCATTTTTAACTTTATCAAAAATCTGTGATGCATAAATTTTTTGCCCTATTTTTAAAAGTAATAATAACTTTAAACTGATTTGATATGTACAAAAAATTGGTTTTCTGTTTTCACAAAACCCCTCCCTATTTCCATCCCCTTGGTCCGATTTTGCACATTAACGAACTTGACCGAGATTTTATGCCCATTGATTTTATGTATCAGTTTGGAAGAGATTGGTGCAGAATTACGAAAGTTATCGTGTCCAGAAGAAAGTGATATATATATATATATATATATATATAGATAGATAGATAGATAGATAGATATAGATAGATAGATATAGATAGATAGATAAAGTTTTTTACTGAGGGTGGTTTTGGGTTCTAGGGGTTATGATCGGTGTAGATCTGCAAAATTTTTTCAGAAATTCCAACATAGGAACGATCCCAATAGATAGTATAAGTTAGCGAAGTTCACTAAAAACTCGTTTTTTTTTTGTTTTTTGTTTTTTTTGTTTTTTTAATATATTAGAATTTTATTGTTCAAATTTACAAAATTTTGTAAACTAATCTTTTGGCTATTCGATGTAAGGATCTTCATGGGCCCGGCCCAGTTTTCCTTCCTCGACAGTCTCTTTTTCATGTCTGTATTGTTCATTTTAAATAAAAGTGCCACAGACTGCATGGTACAGGGACCCTTCGTTCCAAAATATACTGTTTCTACTATATTTCTTTCTATATATCCTATTGTAAACTATATTGATTTTTTAATGAATCTGTATTTGTATGTAAATATCTTAATTATTATTAATGCCATTTACACGGCTTGGAGACTTAAAAATCTCGAAAATTTCTATATCGAAAAACCTTCTAAGACGGAAGCACATAAGAGAGAAAAAAATCGTTATAGTTAAGTTCCTTTTTTGCCAAGTCTGTCGTCTCTTGCAAATGTATTATATATTTTAAAACGAATTTATCAATCCATTTTGCACCGATCAAGAAAATGTTCCGTTTAAAACAGGTTTTCGCCATACACAGATTCTTATAACAGATTTTACTGTACTGTATATCTCCCCCCACCCTAGAAATGTATATGTACTATTCTTTAAAGAGCATTTTAACTGTAGAATAATGGTAATTAAAAAAAATATTTTTTGGGGGCAAAAATTGTTGACCCAAGGAGGTTGTACCTTAAACAGATTTCTGCACGAGTCAGAAGGGGCGGGCCAATGATTTTCATACAAGGGTATGAAATATGAGGGTTGTGATCGGGCCAGAAAGTTTCGGTCGGTGCAGACTGCTAGGAAGAAGAAAGCACAGGTCCGGTTCGGCCCGGTCCGAGCCTCAAGAGAAAGCAAGACCCGGGCACGACCCATAAAAACTGATGATCAGACTCGACCCGTCCTGAGTCCGCGTAGGCCTCTAAATGGCATTTTAATGGGATAAACGTGTTATATATATATATATATATATATATATATATATATATATATATATATATATATATATAACCATTAATTAAACATAACCTACCACCATCAAATATTATGAATTAAAGCTGTAAGTATAAAAAAAAATAATAATAATTTATTATAAGAATTATTATGGAAGAAAAAGAAAAAAGTGGACACCGACAAGAAATGGAAAAGCTTATATATTGAATTACGTTGTCAAGGGCACAGAATTCAATGATATAAGCAAAATGGTGTTTTCTGTGAGAAAAATAAGCTAAAGCTAAAAATTATTTTCCCCTGTGCCCAAACAACCATTAAAATCAAGTGAATTGATTAAAAATGAAAACAGAATCGAAACAAATAATATGAAATGGAAGAATCAATAAAACCTATTTAAATATTTATAGGATATAAAATATAAATAATAAACACCATACCGATTAATATTTCAGTATTTTACAAATATCCACGCGCACATGGCTACCAGAATATCATAAAGATTAAGGTGAATAAAACAGTTAAGAAATCACAGTAATTGATACCAAAGGATGCAGTTAATACATCTTGAAATAAATTTTGAAATACCATGTTAAATACATTTAATATAATATAAAATAAATAGAAGTAATTACATTATTTAAAATGCACTATTAAATTAATTAATAACTGTTTAACAATATCGTCAAAATTTAGCTAAAAATACCCCCTGGTGTAGTAAATTATAACTGAAATGGAGCTAGAAAAATTAAAAGTTAGAGCTATCTTCAAAAGACAAATTTTGGTGCTGCCACCTAGTATTACTTTTATTATTCAACTGTCACAAGATAAACATTTGTAAGCATTTGAATGTAAATAATATTTTTAACAGTATATATATATATATATATATATATACATTAACTCTATTTTTAGTAATAGGAAAAAGATGATGAATTGTAATTATATAATGGTTATATATATATATATATATATATATATATATATATATATATATATAACCATTATATAATTACAAATCATCATCTATTTACAATTACTAAAATTAAATTAATAAATTTAGCTACAATTCATAACACTGACATTATACAAAATAAAGATGGAACCTTTAACTAGTAATACAGAATCAAGCACAATACCACGAATTCACAACACATTGCGGACGACTAATCCATATAAAACATATGAAAAACCACCAAATTTTGATAAAATATCCTATTAAAGACAAAAGATACAAATAACCAGCTAAATAATGTTGAACCATTAAAAGACGTATCGTAAACAAACAATAGATCAAATGGATAGATGAAGCCGGAAGCTTATATAGCATTTCACTTTTTCAAGGGCACATAAATACATATATAAGTCGATTCCTGTTACACCAAAAAGTATAAATCCACCATGCCAAAAAAATTGAATTAAAAATTTATTAATCAATACAATATCCGCAACAATGAACAACATGGAAAAAAATGTAACAATTTAAATGAAAGACACACCCAGCAAGAGAACAACCATGACCATATTGCAACTCAAACATTTAACCAATTTTAGCACAGCAAAAATCCTGCCCAAATAACTGGCACAGTCAAAAGCGAATCCCCACGGTTGCCGCAGAAAATATTCACATTCTTAAAATATAACAATTATAATTAACATATAGTCCATATAATAAAAATTATTACATGCTATTTCAATGATCCTGGAATAAATTATTACAAAAAGTACATAAAGAAGTATATGTTTAAAATTAAACAATTAATAATTAAGAGACATAATCTAATATAATAGAGGATGGCAACATTATTGTATTAGAACTGAATAAATAATTATTTAATGCTGCCATCTAGCGGAACTTCATAAAATTAAAAAATTATATATATATATATATATATATATCATAATTGAGCTTTAATGTAATTTTCAAGGCCTGTCAGTCCAGGAATGGTCATCAGCAGCGAGCAAACCACAAGGGGTATTTTCTTTTTCAATCTCTGATGAATAACAATGTAAAATGATGTAATATAAAATGACAAATGATGTAAAATAAAGACAATTGGGAATAACAAGATGATTTTATAACCATTAGTCAAGTACAATCAAAGTTACTTTTCGACATAGTCACTGTAAAGATTCAGACATTTGTCATATCGGTGGACGAGTTTTCCAATGCCCTCTTCCTAGAAGATTGCCACCAGCGTGTTGAGATAGGGCTCTACGGCGTCTTGAAGATTTTCGTTGGGATGGAAGCGCTGTCCTCCCAGACTTGTCTTCAGGTTTCGAAAAAGATGACAGTTACTCGGTGCCAGGACGAACTGATGGCCCAACAACTTCTTTCACAATTCCGATGGGAAGTGTTCGATCACTCGGCGTACAGCCCACATCTGGCACCAACTGACTTTCATCTTCTTCGAGAGCTGAAGACAGGTCTGGGAGGACAGCACTTCCATACCAACGAAAATCTTCAAGAAGCCTTGGAGACTTATCTCAACACGCTGCCAGCAACCTTCTGTGAAGAGGGTATTATTGCAAAACTGGTCCACCGGCCTGACAAATGTCCCAATCTTCACAGTGACTATGTCGAAACGTAATTTTGATAGTACTTGACTCCTGGTTATAAAACCGTTTTGTTATTCACACTTGCCTTTATTTTACGCCCCATCGGATGTTGAAAAAAATACCCCTCGTTGCCTCGTACTTTATTACCTACTCAAGATTTAAATATTCCTTGGAAAATAAAAATGCTTTACGATTCCATGGCACTTCAGTAATAATGTTTAAAAAATTAATGCGTTAATGTAAAAAAAAAGGGTACTTTTCGGTTAGCCGGGCGCCAGTGTTATACATACATATATATTTACAAACATATGTGTATATGTTCATATATTTATATATACATATATTGTATACATACACACATATATATATATGTATATTTATATGTATATGTATATACATGTATATATACATAGGCATGTATATATAACACTGGCGCCCGGCTAACCGAAAAGTACCAAAAAAAGTCTTCCTGAACGTGTCAAAGAGGTTCATGATGTTGCATAGAGAAAAACCTTTTTGGTACTTAAATTTAATTGCAACTTCTAGTTAATTTGCTAAAAAGAAGAAAAAAATCACCTCTGTGCACAGTTCCGAACCTTCATGAGCCGCATGTTTTAATCCTAAAAAAAAAAAAAATGAGAGAAATATAAATAATAAAAACAATGTGATGTTAACAACTTTAATCTGACGGGGAATAAGTCTTACCTAAATCGAGCATTTTTGGCAGAGGTTTTTGACTAACTGATTGTTGGCTATGCCCAAAAATTCTAAAAAAGTAAAGAGTTAATGAGATAAAGAAATGAAAAAGAAAAAAAAATGAAAATCAATATACAAAGATAAAAATTCTCAAGTTCAAGGGTCACAGACAATTTTCCCTTAAAACCTAAAAACGAATCATAACTTCACATAATGCTATTTTAAGGTGATCGGGTGCACGAAATTTTATTACTGTTATCATTATTTATTTTTTTACAAATTTTGGTTCACCAAATGTATATACTCGTATATATATATTTGTAAAATATTAATTTTTTTAATAAAAAAATTATTTTATTATGTTTGAAATTTGATGTTTTCTCTAATATATATAGTATTAACACCAAAAATATTTTTACGAAAACAACGTTAAAAATTGAGATTAATAACCGAAAATTATTAAATTATCATAAGTTATTGAAACTTAAATGTAAAAAAAATTATCCATATCTTGTTATCATTCCAAAATTTCATAAAACCCAATAAATTTCCGCACTGTTACTATTGGTTGTAATGCATACAATAATTTTGCTAGTAATTTATTGCTGAATATTCTTACTCAGATATACAATATAACAATTAAAAGTGACAATCAGCATTGCTTAAAAAACAGTTTTCAGCTTATTAATAAAATACAAAACATTAATACTGTAAAACACATAAAACATTAGATTCCAATGATTTATTTAATAACATAGACATAAAAAATCTACATAAAACTATGTACTTACTTTTTAAAATATACCAGACTCAATTAAATTTGAAAGATTATATTTCTGTTAGATTCTTTAAAACATTATTGAACTTTACCTTGCATCATAATTATATTATCTATAATAATACTATTTATAAACAATGTAAAGGTATACCACAAGATGGTACGGCTTCAAATATGCTTTCAAATCTCTATCTATATAACTATGAAAAACATTCAATAGGCAATAACGTTGATTATGTTTACTATCGTTATATTGATAATATAATTATTTTTTATTTCAATGACTCTAATATATCATCGTTACCTACTAAATATCCCACACAACTTACATTAAGTCAAAATGATATGTTAAATAATATAATTAACTTTCTTGACCTAAACATAACATTTAATAATAATCATAAAATGATATTTATATGATAAGAGATCTGATTTTCCATTTAAGGTAAATATTTTTACACATTATTATTCATGCTTACATAAATCCTTCTATATATATAAAAAAAAAAGTAACGATTTGGAAATGGACCAATGAAAATCTCCGTAGCTACCGCGAAACGCATCTCATTGGTCAGAGCTTTCTGACGCTATAAGGGGGGTTACCAAGCGGGCAGCTCTGTCGCAAACTTGGCGATATATCGCCAAATTTCCATAGACTCCCATTGAAATCCAATAGGGTTAATTGCTTGCAGAAAATCAACAAACTGAGATATTTCAATGCAACAAAAACTAATATTAGCTTATGAATAGAGCTTAATTGAACTATTTTCATTATTTTTAAGCACAGACACTAACTATTTATAATATTCGTAACACTGTACATATAATTTTACACATATATATTGGCGGAGAAAAGGCGGCGAAGTGAAAATTTCAGAGGAGAGGAGATTTATATGATAAGATTATTACAATTTAATTATAAATTTATTTAATTTGTAATTATTCAAATAAATTATAAATTTTACCTCTTTTAAATGATTTTATATTTAATAACTAGGGGGATTCCGCCTCCCTGTTAACTACGCTCACCCATCCCCCGCGTAATCGCTGCGAGATTCCATTTGGTATCGGGAGGCAATCCCTACTTTCTAGCCAACCCCAGACGTGTCTGTAAATCTTGGTTTGGGATTCTTCATTAATCAAACCTACAGCCAATTGACTTATTACAATAAGTGTAGTTTGACGCAAAACTAATTTTATTTTTAAACCGTATAAATGATACCACATTGTTCCAGCATCGCACTGTTTACAGCTAACTTTGGCTGTGGAACAGATTACATAAAATTTGTTAATACTACATTATATAATAAAAAATCGGTACTTTTCAATCCTTGGCGAGAGAACGAAATTTGGCAACGTAATTTCTGGAAACCTATTCACTGTTTCATATAAAGAAGCAATATTTTGGAATATTTATACAGTTTGTTTAATATAAAAAAGCAATTTATCTATTTTTATATACAAATAAGTAAATTGTTTATAAAAAACAATAATAATATCTATAAATTAAATTTAAAAATGTAAATTCTTATAAAATAAGCTAACAGTTCATAAATTTTTGTTTTCGTAACTGTTTGTATCATTTGGCAACAAAACTCACTTTTTTAAGCCCAAATTGCGCCAAGATAAAAAAATGAAAAAAAAAAAAAAAAAAAAAAAAACGCAAAGGCCTCTTTACTGCCAATAAATCTTGCATTTAAATCTTCATTTTCAACATTTTTAGAAGCCAGAAAATAATTGTGCGAAATAATTTGACTTTACGTATTTACTTTAGTAGAATTCAAAAAATATTTTTTAATGTCAATAACACAATATTTTCCATTTTTCACTATACATTTGTTTACGCAGTATTACCAGTAGTATGCACCAGATGGCGTAACTTTCGGGACAATGTCCGTTAATAAGTTGGCAATTATCGCGGACAATTTCACCTATAGATTTTCACAGGATTGTCAAGTCTGATATACGATAATGGAGTCTTGTATAGAAGGATTCTAATGATTATGTGCTCGGCGATAAGGAAATAAAATTGTCAGGAGTTGGGGAGGAGCTCGTTTTTACCAAGTGAAATCTGAAAATTGAATGTTTAGAAAATAAGGGATCACCAAGCGATCCAGAATGGAAACGCGAAACAATTACGTCTGAGGTTGGCTAGAAAATAGGGATTGCTTCGCGATACCGAATGGAGTCGCGAAGGGATTACGCGGGGGGTTGATGAGCGTAGCCAGCAGGGGGGCAGAGCCCCCCTAGTCTGTATATAAAAATATTTTACTAAATTATCTACACAGAATATTTAATGATGAGTGGCCGGAAACTTTCGCACAAGCGTATTTCGAATTCCTCCCTTTGCATCAAATATCTTCAGTATTCAATCAAAATGATCACGTGGTCATAGGTTATTTGCTTATCCCTAACTTTTGGAGCAATCGTGCTTCTTCTTAGCTGAAACGTTCTGGCAAACAAATCAAAGAAACTAACTGGCCGGAAACTTTTGACCGCCACTGTATATAGAGGAGAAGGTCCAAATACCGGCTACCACTTTTGTTCTCAATCTAGATCCTACAGTTTTAAAATTAGTAAATTGAAAAGAGACAGCAGGCTACCTTGACATGTTTTGCACCTATTTAGAAAGAAAAAAATACGTTTGGAAGGCGTTTTCTGTTTATTAAAAGCAAAATTCCAAAGTCTGCAGATTTTGAGTTTTGAAAATGGGGTCTAAATACCGGCTTTCGAAGTTTTTCCAAAAGAATCACACAAATAGCCCTAATGCCAATTATTAAGCAATAAGAACATTATTTTAATAAATTGTATTGATTAATAACATTTCTTATGCACAGAAAAAATACGTAATTTTTAATAAACACGCATTTTTGTCAAATTTATAAAAATCTTAACGTCTGTCTCTGACAGCCTTCTTTCCTTTGCGTTTCTAATTTCGTTTTTTAACGTGAAAAAAGAAAACTTGCTGCTTGAAATGATAATTGTTTTATCTGAAAAATCATAAACATAACAATCACTCTCTGCAGTCGCTATGGGCCCACATATCGCATTCTTAACATTGAACCCAGAGTCCTCTCCCTCATTCTTGTCCGCAGAGAAAGCACCCGCGCAGAAGACACAAATTGCATCATTTCACTGTTTTAAAATCCAATTTCTGGCCCTTTCGATTGTTTTTCTTCATGTTTATCTCCGTCATTTTTCTTCTTTCTCTTCCTATTGCAGGCAATTTTGGTGTGTCCATCAGTGCTTTTTTCTGAAGTGATCCGGCAACTAGTGTCGCTCCTGAAGACTTGCAGCCACGGTTGCTTTTTTTCATACTGTGAAATGGGACTGGAACTATTTCTGAACCATTTAAATTAATTTATTAAATATGGAACTACAGTAAACTTCCGACTATCCGGCCTAATGTGGCGGAAGGTTAGTCCGGATAACAAAAAAGCCGGATAGGCCGGAGTTCTACAAATATTTACTAACTTCGTGCCCTCCCTACCCCATGATATTAAAAACACATGTTACACACATATTAAGATAAATTTTACACATACAGTACATACAGTTTCAAAATAAGCAAAACATTAACATAAAACGCAATCCTAATTCTTAAAAAAAAGAAAGAGTAAATCTTATTTTACTGTTTATTAATAAATGATTGCACAAATATGAAAAGTTATGCATAAGATAAGAGTCAAAACTTACAGTTTTTAGTTTTTGAAAAAGTCCTTAATAGAGGACTGCTTCTCCCTGTTGGCCCTCTTCCGCGACGCAATGTCACTTCATTTAGGCAAGTAGATGATATCAGTTGGTGTCGATTCCTGCTGACTAATGTACTACAGTGCTGCCCCAATCGTCTTAAACCCTTACGAATGTGGGATGAGATTTTTCCTACAATCCTTTTAATCTTTTTCTTCTGATATTTATCCCTCTACATATTTATCTTCTGCTTTGACATCATCAGAGCCCGGTATATTTTTCAGCAATGGAATAAGCTTATCTTTCTGATTTCCCATTGCAGTTTCCCACACGGGTTTATGTCTAAATTTTTGGTGCAAAAGAATGTTCCAAGACCTTAAAATTACTATGTTAGGAATTTTTCCCATGCTTTTGACACCCACCTGGACGTGAACCTGCCTGACTTAGCCGCTTGCAACATTCTTCATTTTTTTTAAATAGGCCAAATAGTACGGATGGCCGGATAGTCGGGAGTTTACTGTATTTAAATTAATTTATTTTCCTCTTCAAGCAGAGCAAACACAGATACCGGCTAGCAGGTGCTTGGACTACTCTAGACTCTAGATAGCTGGTATTGAAACTTGTCTGTGACTGCTACGTTACGTTTAAGTTAAAACCGGTACTACTGATTCATATGGTAAAATATCAATAACTTGCGTTCGGCGATTGAGAGCTAGATATGTCTAGAAAATAACTTGATCATCTATTCAAGCCAATATACGATCAGTATCTTTTGAAAAAAATGAAAAACACATATCTGAAAAACTTTTGATGTCCCAGAATACGTCGTTTCGACACTTTTGCATTTGCTGTTTGTAAATGAGACAGACTTCAGCGACATATTTTTCTTAACTTTCTTCTCTGAATTAAAGTTTCAAACTCTGCCTATATCCGCTAGGCTGCACTGCGCTTAGTTCTCAGAACACCTAGTAGCCGATATTTGGACCCTAGTCGGAATTTGAACCTTCTCCTCTCTCTCTCTCTATACAGGGTGTTTCTAAACTCATCGTACAAACTTTAAGGGAACGTAGAGCACACAGTAACAATCATTTATTGTATAGGAATGTATGGGACCAAGTGATGCATTAAGGTAAAAACACCATGGGGCAATTAGGCCCCTTTTTTAATTTTCAAAATTTCTCATTCATACCAGAAACTTTTTATGTTATCCTTTTCTTGACATTTCATAATTACTTAACAATAAAATTCTTCTTTGAAAATTTTGGTATGAAATCGAAATTTTTGAATTAAAAAAAAGCGCAAAAATGGCAAACTTATCAAACGAAATACATGAATAAAAAAGATAAAATGTTTATTTACAATGTAGTTTACAAGTAAATAATAATGCATACAATAATATTACAAAAAGTGTTCAAAATTGAGCCCACCAACTGTGATACATGGTTCGCAGCGTCTGTGGAACGATCGGCGTACACTTCGAAAGATGTCAGGCATTTCCCGCACACGTGCAGCAGCTTCGGATATGCGAGGTACTAGATTTTCATCTGAGCCAACTGGGGTCTCATAAACAAGACTCTTCAGATGTCCCCATAAAAAGAAATCAAGGTTCTATAAATCAGGAGATCGTGGTGGCCAAAGGAACTGGTCCACCACGCCCAATTCATCGTGTCCCAAATGTGGCATTCAAGTAACTGCGCACATCGGTGGTGAAGTGCGCGGGCACTCCATCATGTTAAAACCACATCAGATTACGAATGGCGATCGGAACATCTTGCAGCAGTTCTGGTAAAACCTGCTGCAAAAAAATTAGGTAACAGTGATCATCCAGTCTCAGTGGTAGTAGGTATGGGTCAATCAAATAATTATTAACAATACCCGCCCACAAATTCACAGAAAATTGGTATGCGGCCGCGTTGCATGTGGATTATTGGTTGCCCGAAGATGGAAATTGTGCGCATTAAATACACCCTCGCGTGTAAATACTGCCTCATCTGTAAATGGAATATGAGCAGTAAAGTCTGTCTGCAATACATGTTGCTGCAAAACGCAGTGGCAAAAGTTCAACCGCAGAAGATAGTCTTCCGGATTCAAAGTTTGTACACGTTGAAATCGGAAGGGATGAAATCGATTTTCATTTAACACTCTCCAAACGGTCAGAGGATTCACACCTAAGTTCTGTGCAACAGCTCTTGTACTTGATTCGGGCCTTTCACTCACAAAATTCAAAATAATTTCTTCCATGCTTGCACTGCGTACAGCTCTTTCTCGCCCAGTTTTCTGTCTGGTGACGTGGAAAGAACCTGTTTTGAAACATTCTATGATCAGGCATTCTTCTGCGAGGAAACTGCTCCTGATACATTCGTAGGGCAGCTCTGGCGTTGCCATTTGCACGACGATACATGAAATGCATGTCGGCGTTTTCGGCATATGTAAAGTCTTCCATGACGAACGATAGCACAATAAAAAAAAAGGCGATTTCTTCTACTTGAATGCATGGTATTGAACGGCGACCAGTCACTTATTGCCCTCTACCGCCAGTGGAATCAACCAAAAACTCCATTTCTATTTCAAAAAATTTCTATTTCTATTTCTATTTTCAATTAAAAAAAATTCGATTTCATACCAAAATTTTCAAAGAAGAATTTTATTATTAAGTAATTATGAATTGTCGAGAAAATGATAGCATAAAAATTTTGTGGTATGAATGAGAAATTTTGAAAATTAAAAAAGGGGCCTAATTGCCCCCCTGGTGTTTTTACCTTAATGCGTCACTTGGTCCCATACCTTCCTATACAATAAATGATTGTTACTGTGTGCTCTACCTACCCTTAAAGTTTGTACCATGAGTTTAGAAACACCCTGTATATATGTGTATATATATATAATTAAACTTTCTGTACAATTATACCATTGGAACAAATGAAATTGACCAATAATTATGAAATCAATATTAAACACATCAGAAATCACATAATAGTTAAATTGTATAGTCCAATAAAATACCTTATCAAAATTAAAAGTGATAGAAAAAAAAAACGAATATGGATACAAAAGAATGCTTATATAGTAAATTACGTTTTCAAGGGCACAGAATTTACAGATACAGTGGAACCTGCCTAAAGTGACCACCCTCGGTACCATCTAAAATGGTAACTATATAGAGGTGGTCACTTTATGAAGTGTCTTTAAAAATGGCATGTTATTTTTTTATGATCTCAAAAGATAAAACAAATTAAAATATACATATTGAAAAATGCACTATATTAAGTAATGAATTGATTAATCAACAATTAAAATAACTGAATTACTAATTTAAAAATACTACATAGAAGATAATTAACTTTAAACTCCCCTTATTTCTTTTGAGTTCAGTTGAAGAATCTCTGTAGTGATTGATTTAAATAACATATAACGACAAGGTACACTGTAATAAATACACGTTTTTATTTTGATTGTAATTGTATAATGATAACGTTTATATAACTGGCAGTAATAAACTATTTATTAAAAAATTATACAAACTTTTTTGAAGTTTCATTTACAGCAAAAAAGTCAGAAGTTTTTCGTCGCTTAAAAGACTTCTTTTCAACAATTATAAGTTTTCAGTCATGCCTTTAAGTTTTCTTAATAAATCTAGCATTGGTGGTCAGCTATTTAGGGCATACGTTTTCATTTTTTTTTGCACATCTTTAAAATTTCTGCGTCAGAAATTTCATCCTTTTTTTCAATTTGAACTTCATTTTAACTAACAATCTTCTTCATTTTCTTTTTCAATTATAAGCATATCGCAAATTTCTTGCTTCAAACTTTCTTGATCAACAGAAGCATTGCATGTTGGGATATCGCTGTCAAAATTAACTAGTAAATCTGCAGATCAGGAGCCTCAACGTCAGATCTGCAATTCATTGTTTTTAGACACACTCTAGTAATATTCAATTTCCTGCAAACCGCAATTTAAAGTTTTCAAATTACGTAATTATTTATAAGAATTAAAAATACGAAGTTTTCAGACATTAGAAGCGTTAAATTAAAAACGTTGTTATGGAAGGATATTTTGAATTTTCATGAGCTACTAATTCTGGTATTTTTTGTAAATAATAAAGTATTCAGGGGGGCTCCTCCACCCCACTGAACCCCCCGTGGTCTCATTAATTTACATATGTAACTTTTTATTGATTGCGCTAATGATTATGGTAAATCTTTTTACATTTCCGAGCCTTATTCTTCAATTCTGGTGGGCATAAAAGGATTTACATTGACGCAATTATATTAAAAGTTTAGGTTTTACGAACGGAAATGTAATTTCCTTTTAAAGATAAAAAAAATTTTCATTCATATTTTCTGAAATGAAGCGGCATTAAGAACTAACACTCGTCAAAAAATATTTTTTCAGGCAATCTAGTTAATGTTTGTTTTTAAGAATGAAAATATTTATTTCCCGATACAATGACGTCCTTTTCGACAGCGATAATTTTGCGGTGCATAATTTTGACATTTACTATCAATTTGCTTTTCCAAAGTTTTTTTTTTCTCATTGAAATTTTAGATTAAAAATTAAATATTTCTGTTAGCTGCGTCCAGACGATAAACCGTGAGATATTAGTAACTTTTTTTTAATAATAAGAATTAATATCATAACACAAGCCCCTTTTATTTCAACCTCAAAGCGTATTTGTTTTATGTTTGATATATGAGATCATTCACCTTTCCGTTGGTAGGAAACAGTCAAAAGAAAATTAAGACAATGAAATATGTGATTGAAAAAAAGTAAATTAAAAAAAGAAAATATTTTATATTATTGGAACACATATATAAAATCCCTCCATAAGATATACACCGAATTTAAAAACTCTGACAAATGTATACACAAAATTTCAAACTAATATGAATAATGCATGGTTCTAATTAGGAAATTCCATCATCCATAATTTATCATTTAAATCTTTCAATCATATGAGCCATTTCCTTTCAACAAATAAAAATGGAAAAATCGTCTGAATTGCTATAGGAAAATAAAATGTACTATATATTCCGAACGAATGAACCAAATTTAACCAAAAACTATACAGCTAAATCCGGTGACCTCACCAATATGCATCCTTAATTTCAAGCTAATCGGACGCTTTTTTACGGCAGTTATCGCCGGACAGACAGACTAACAAACAGACAGACGGAAACCAAAACTTTTCGGTTCTCCACAGTAAGCCTTCACTGACGTTTCGGCAACTAGTAAATCTGCAGATCAGGAGCCTCAACGTCAACTCTGCAAGTCATTGTTTTTAGACACACTTTGGTAATATTCAGTTTCCTGCAAACCGCAATTTAAAGTTTTCAAATTATGTAATTATTTATAAGAATAAAAAATACGAAGTTTTCAGACATTAGAAGCATTAAATTAAAAACGTTATGGAAGGATATTTCGAAATTTTCATGAGCTGTTAATTCTGGTATATTTTTTAAAGAATAAAGTAGATTTCTTCAGGGGGGGCTCCGCCCCCCTGAACCCCCCGTGGTATTATTAATTTACATACGTAACTTTTTATTGATTGCGCTAATGGTTAGCGCAAATCTTAGATTTCTTTTTACACTTCCGAGCCTTATTTTTCAATACTGGTAACACAGAAAATGATTTACATTGACGCAATTATATTAAACGTTTAGGTTTTATGAATGAAAATGTAATTTCCTTTAAAAATAAAATAATTTTAATTCCCATTTTCTGAAATGAGGCGGCATTAAGAAGTAACACCCGTCAAAAAACATTTTTTCAGGCAATCTAGTTAATGCTTGGTTTTTAAGGATGAAAATATTTATTTCCCGATACAATGACGTCATTTTCGCCAGCGATAATTTTGCGGTGCATAATTTTAATATTTACTATATATTTGCTTTTCAAAAGTTTTTTTTTTTTTTCTCATTGGAATTTTTGATTAAGAATTAACATTTCTGTTAGCTGTGTGCAGACGATAAACCATGACAACAGATATTAGTAACATTTTTTTTTATATAATAAGAATTAATATCATAACACAAGCCCCTTTTATTTCAACCTAAAAGATTATTCGTTTTATTTTTGATATAGGAGATCAAATTCACCTTCTTTTCGTATTTTCACTTTATTTCTAATATGAAGGCGTATTCATGTCTATTTTTTATTTCATTTTCCTCTCGCACATAAAAATCTTTCAAATCAAAATTAACTGTTTAGGATAAATTTTTATTCCGGGATTAAATTTTCGTGGCAACGGAAAAAAAAATGATTGTTAAATTTCATAGCAAAATGTCGATTAATTCCTTATGAAAAAAATGAACTTTTTAATTTAAAAGAAAAATATTTGAACAAAATAAATAGAACATAGTCTTTCTTTATTTCTGTGGTAAATTCCATCTATATGTAAAGACACAAAGGCATTAATTCGTCCCTTTTGTCTTTGATTTAACTTCAAACAATTACACATACTTTCACATTTACGATATTTTTAGGTGTAGTTCGCTGCTAGGTAACAGTTAAAAGAAAATAAAAACAATTAAATATGTGCTTAAAAAGATAATTTATATAAAAAAAAATATTTTATATTATTGAAACACATATATAAAATCCCTCCATAAAAGTTATACACCGAATTTAAAAACTCTGACAAATGTATACACAAAATTTCAAACTAATATGAATAATGTATGGTTTTAATTAGGAAATTTGATCATCCTTAATTTAGCATTTAAATCCTTCAATCATATGAGCCATTTTTTTTTCAACAAATAAAAATGGAAAAATCGTCTGAATTGCTATAGGAAAGCATTAAGTCGCAAAATAAAATGTTCTATATATTCCGAACGAATGAACCAAATTTAACCAAAAACTATACAGCTAAATCCGGGGATTTCACCAACATGCATCCTTAATTTTAAGATAATCGGATGCTTTTTACGGCAGTTATCGCGGAACAGACAGACAGACTAACAGAAACCAAAACTTTTCGTGTCTCCACAGTAAGCCTTCACTGACGTTTCGGCAATGAATAATTCAGCATTCGCTGGTTCATCTTCAAAAGGTAATTGATTTATAAGATTTTGAATATTCGAAGGGCTATTATCATCATTTACAGACTGTGAATTACTGATATCTTCAAAAAGTTGGTGCGAAAAGCCAGATTTTTCAAAACATCATACGTAGTATAGGGTAAATCTTGTAATTGTTTTAAAAATCGAAAAAAAAAATTTCCGTCCGTCTGGGTGTGTAAGCGTGTGTGTGTCTGTAAACGTTCTATCTCCCGAACAAATTGAGATAGAGACTTGAAATTCGGTGTGTATATAGGAAGTAATAATGGTAAGAAGCCTATTAAATATCAGTAACCTCGATTATCCGGAACTATTTTTTTCGGACTCTCGAAATATTCGTTCTGATAAAAGGTATACAAAATTTTCGAAATTGTTTATTTGGAGGAGTAAGTATAAAAGACAATAAAAAAACATGAATTTTGCATCATGAATGAACTCGATCGGATACTTAGTTGCCGAGATATTTGTAATCCTATTTTTCACACTCTTCGATTTTTCATGATCCTGTACTTCATTCAAATTTCAATTCAAAGATATATTTTAATTGGAAATGAGACGCTTAATCCGACGCAGTAAACTGTTAGTTAATATGATTATAATTTTTCGAGTTATAAGAATGTTTCTTTTACGCAATTCGGTACTACTCGATTATCCCGCAGACCCAAAAACTATCGCCAAACTATAAGATTAAATGCCAATAATGGCTTATCGTAAATGTCAAGCATTTAACGCATCTCCATACCTTTAAGGGGGTTACTATAGGGGGGACCCTGTTTTGTCGCCAAATGCCGCCAACTTGGCGATATATTGCCAAATTTGGCGATCAAAATTAGTCGCCGAAATTTATGCCAAATTGACGGTATCTCTAATATTTCGCCAAATTCCCATAGACTTCCATTCTAAACCGATAGTGTTTACTTGCTTACAGAAAATCAACAAATTGCGATATTTTAATGCAACAAAAAGTAATATTAGCTTAAGGGATTATATTAATTATATTCAAGGGAGTCCAGGTAAATTAAATTATGAATAAAAGTAACATAATACAAGGCTTAGCATGTATCGCATGTTTTATTTTCATATTTTATATTATGTATATTCATGATGGGTAAGTATTACGGTGCCCCCCAACGACTAGTTTAAATTGTACTTTGACGTACCAAATTCCATTACCAATAACACACATTATGGCATCGAGAGAGCGTTTATCCATGAAGCAATTTCATTTCCTGATTTATATCCTTCTGCTCTGGAAATTATAGCCTTTAGCAAGAACTTTCTATAATGTAGCTTGAAAGTTTGAATTATTCCTTAATCCAGCAGCTGTAAATGCGATGTGGTATTAGGTGGTAGAAACTTAACTTTCACATTTGAAAATGACAAATCACACGGATGGGCTAGACAGTTATCTTTAAACAATAAAATCTTTCTTTCGTTGCTTCATCTGCTTGTTTAATTGTGTAAGCCACTCAGTAAAAATAAAAGGATGTCATCCATGAATTTTTATTTCCATACCACGAGTCTGATAAATTTTTTATGTTGACGTTTTTGAAACAGCTTGGTTTTTTGGCTTTTCCTATCACAAGAGGTTTTAGCTTCTCTCCTGTTGAACTGCAAAAAAGCAAAATGATAATTCTCTCTTTAGAAATCTTTCCATCTTTAAATTTATCTCCAGCCATTGCTAACGTTTTGTTTCACATTGCTGATAAAACAAACCACATTCATCAGCGTTGAATAGTCTTTGTTACTTGTAATTCTTCAACAAATCAGAAATCAGTCTTTTAAAGGAATCTACTGTTTCTATATTAATGTCTTGAGATTCTCCTGACAAAATTTTCTGAGAAATGTTATTTCTTTTCTTGAAAGATTCTAACCAGCCGTTAGAAGCAATAAATTTTTCCATCAATGGTTCAGAAAGCATTCAGTATGTAATCACTATAGGAGATAAATTCCTGTATTGTTTTATGGATGAAAGTAAAATTTCAGAAAATAGTCACTTTAGTCTTTTAGTTTGAAAATTTTCGGCATGCAGAAAAATGAATGGTCTCATTTTACAGGTTCAGATAACATTGACAATGACAGGCTATCTGGTCACTTTACACTATAGACAGGTGGTCACATTACTGGACAATTCTCATATTATTTTATATGAGCACAAGTAAAATTTTGCAAAAGTGGTCACTTTAGCCAGGTGGCCACTTTACCAAGGTGGTCACTTTAGCAGGTTCCACTGTATTTTTTATTCTATTACTTCATTTAATATTACATATATGATAAAAAGTAATAAAATACCGCTTATCGTATAAAATTACACACTTTTTTCACGATTGAATAATAGGGTGGGCCGAAAAAAACTTTTTTTCGATTTTCGATGATGGGTAGTGCGGAAAAGTTGCCACTGGTGGAACTAAGTTCACACAAAAAAATTGAGATTTTTTTGGACAATTCTTTGATTTGCCGCAAATGGCTTGAAGTTTTGCTCAAATGCCGATTTTTGAACTTTTTTAGCAAAAATATTTTAAATGTTAAATTAAATTTATTTTAGTGGAATTTACTTTGAAATGTCATATTTAGTGTACCAAATGTTTAAATACGCTCTGATGTGGATTATTTAATAGCTTTGTGTACTTTTAATTACGCGATTTTCATAGCCATTTCGCGTATAAGTGGGCAAAAGTTGTAAGTATCGTTTGAATTGTTCGTCGGCGTTTTTATGTTCCTTGCTCCTTTTCTTTCGATGCACTGATGGTCGGTTAAACATTAAATAGATGCCTCGACAGCAAATCTGGAAGGAGAGGAGGAGTGGGTTGGAAACCAATGCAAACACAATGAATCTTTATGAGGATGAGAGAGGAAGTAGTAGAAGAAAGAATCTGCGAGATGGGATGTAATTTTCGGCACTAAAATACAGATATTGTCAGAAGATTCAAGTAGTGGGAACTTGGAAGCAGGCAGTTCGACTGAATCATAATTTGAAGCACGGCCTTCAAAAGCAGGCATTCCCAAACCAATATCCCTTTCTCACACAGCTTTTCTATGCATTAAGAACCTGTATATCATATACCGGGTGTCCCAAAAAGGACTGACTGATTTTAAAATTCAATAACTTCCAAACGGTGACAGATATTAAAAAAATTCTTGCAGGAGGGTTATGCATAAAGTCAAAAGTTTTATTACAGTGATTTTCGATTTTAGTTCGAATTACAAACAATAGATGGCGCTGTAAGCAATAGTCGCTAAATACAGGCTCGATTTTTGGTCCTTTCTGTTGCTCCATGCAGAAAAAGGAGATGGAAATGTATTATCCGGGCCACGAAGTACCAAAAATCGAGTCTGAATTTAGCCTCTATTGATCGCAGCGCCATCTATTGTTTGTAATTCGAACTAAAATCGAAAATCACTGTAAAAAAACTTTTGATTTTATGCATAACCCTCCTGCAAGAATTTTTTTAATATCTGTCACCGTTTGGAAGTTATTGAATTTTAAAATCAGTCAGTCCTTTTTGGGACACCCGGTAGGTAGTGCTTCAGGATGCAGGAATTGCGACAACAGAGAATAAGGATCTCGTCATCGATAAAGACAAGGTCAGGAGACAGAAAAAGAAACTTGAAAGAAGATACAGGAGGAGTTAGATCTTGGAGGAAGAAAAATTACACGCACATTGTTTGGTGGTAGAAAAAATAGAAAGATCTTCATAGAAACAAGTAATATAAAAATTTTGTTTTTAAAGTCAATTCCTACTTAGGTCACCAAAGAAAAATTTAATATAATCCCTTAAGCTAATATTAGTTTTTGTTGCATTAAAATAGCTCAATTTGTTGATTTTCTATAAGCAAGTAGGTTTACAATGGAATTCTATGGGAATTTGGCGAAATATTAGAAATATCGCCAAGTTGGCGTCACTTTTGGCGACTTATTTTGGACGCCAAATTTGGCGATATATCGCCAAGTTGACGACAAACTTGGTGGTATTTGGCGACAGAACAGGGCCCCCCCTATGGTAACCCCTTATTGAAAATACTTTCATTGACCTTCGATAACCAATGGCCACCATTTTGTTTCCCATGCAAAACTAAAATTAATTAGTAAATAAATAAATAGAAATGCTTAATTCATCTTTAAAAGTTAAAGTTAAACTTACACTAAGTGCAAAATTATTTAAAAGATGACACAGTATTTAAAATGTTAAATTATTTTAATATCTTAGTATACTTTGAACTATAAAACATAGTCTTCTTCGGAGGAATACAAGAAATACAACAGCTATTGATTGAACGCCTAATTTTCAAAATCCCGCCACTTCCCTATATCCATGTTTTATTTTATTTTATTTTCCCAATGTTTCCGGATCTATAAATTAACTTCCACTTTCACTCCTTTCGTCACCATCTACGTGGAGCCACTTCCCTATATCCATGTTTTATTTTATTTTATTTTCCCAATGTTTCCGGATCTATAAATTAACTTCCACTTTCACTCCTTTCGTCACCATCTACGTGGATTTTGAAAATTAGGCGTTCAATCAATAACTGTTGTATTTCTTATATTCCTCCGAAGAAGACTATGTTTTATAGTTGAAAGTATACTAAGATATTAAAATAATTTAACATTTTAAATACTGTGTCATCTTTTAAGTAATTTTGCACTTAGTGTAAGTTTAACTTTAAAATTAATTAATTAAAATTTAATTAATTAATTAATATTTCAAAAAACTGTATTAACATCAATTGTCATCCAGTACAAATTCAAAAAAAATTATTTCAACTTGATAGGATGAATAATGAGTATTTTATTACCGATTGAAAATTTGAACAAGATAAATATATAAATAAATAAATATATAAATAAACAAATATAGGGAGAGTGCGAACTAATAGTAGGAATTGAAAAAGGGAACAAGCGGCACCGCCCAGAGAAAGATGAAACACATATCACCATATTGTCTGAACGAGATTTCGGAATATTTGGGTCACTTGACACCTCCTTCCGGTCACTGCAGAGAAATAGCAAAATCTTTATATAATTTTCTAAGCCAAAATGAAGCCTGCTTTGGAAAAAAAATTACGAAGAGAACTGCAACATTTGATATGTATTCTTCATACGAACCAGCTTCCACTCCGACACCGACATCATTGTCTAAAGTAGATGGTGGAACCACAGGACCTAAGACCTTTACCAACCCAATCAGAGCTATACTAATAGAGTACTCAAATCTTCAGCCTTTTGCATTTCTGATGTCCATGAAACAGGAATAGTCTCATAGAAAACGACAAGTAGATTTTCGCACGCCATTAGTGATATGTGTTTCGTCTTTCTCTCGACGGTGCCGCTTGTCCCCTTTTTTACGAAGATCGTTTTATCTTTTCTACTATCAAAGAATATGGTTGTAATTTTTCATCCTCCAATATATTCCTTCTATTGTATCTTCTTTCAAAGTTTCTTTTTCTGTCACCTAACCTTGTCTATGCCGATGACGAAATTTTTCTTCTCTGCTGTCACAATTCCTGCATCTTGAAATACGGATAAAGCTCTTAACGCAATTTCCCTATCTGATATACCAGTTCTAAATGCAGCGAACGCTGTGTGAGAAAGGTATATCCATTTGGGAGTGTCTGCTTTTGAAGGCCCTGGTTCAAATTATGATTAAGATGAACTGCCTGCTTCAAAGCTCCAATTATTTGAATCTTCTGACAATATCTGTATTTTAGAGCAGAAAAATAATTAACATCCCATCTCGCAGTTTCTCCCATCTTCTATTTCCTCCCTCATCCTCATGATTACTGATTGATTGCGTTTTCATTGGCTTGTGCTCCACATTCTCCTCTCCTTCCAGAATTGCTGTCGACACATGCCGTGGTCTGTCATCCAAACATGTGACTCTGATAAAAAAAAAAAACAGAAGGAAGAGCGAGGAACATAATAAAGACAAAAGAGAGAAACCGACGAACGAATCAAACAATACTTACAACTTTTGTTCACTTATACGCGAAAAGGCTATAAAAATCGCCTAATTCAAAGTACACATAACTATTAAATAATACATAATCAGAGCTTATTTAAACATTTGGTACACTAAACTTGACATTTCAAGTAAATTCAACTAAAATAAACTTAATTTAACATTAAAAAATAATTTTGCTAAAAAAGTTCAAAAATCAGCATTAGAGCAAAACTTCAAGCCATTTGGGGCAAATCAAGGAATTGTCCGAAAAATCTCAATTTTTTTGCGTGAACTTAGTGACAGTGGCAACTTTTCCGCACTACCCATCATCGAAAATCGAAAAAAAGTTTTTTTTGGCCCACCCTATTGAATAAGATTAAATTTAACCGTTAAGTAATTATATTTTAAAATATATATTATAACCATCGGTTGCAGTTAAAAAAGATATAGACTCCTTGAGTATTACATTTAATTAATCAAAAGAAAATGAAAAAAAAGGGGAATTTACCATAATATAATTTAAAATACCATTTAACTCTTATAAAGTTAATAAATCTAAATTAAATAATATTCAAAATCACTTAATTTACAATAATAAGGCTAAAATATTTGTTATTACTGCCATCTAGTGATAAAAATAAAAAAAGGAATTTTTACTAAAATATATAGTAAGTCCTGACTGCATTACTAAATTCTTTGATGCTGCCATCTATCGAATAATATTATAAACAAAATACTACAAATTATCATATACAGTAATGCTGCCATCTATTAATGAAAATTTAAACTAGTGTGATTTATTACAAGTTCTCAATTAAAATTCTTTTTTAGTATCATACCTCATATGTTCAAATATCTGCTACTGTGAATAAGTTTAAATGTAAGCGTTAAATAATTCTTATATATATATATATATGCATACTTTTCCATTTTTTAGTTTGAAAAAAGAATGAATCCTATCAAAATATTTTGTTTTAGCAAATTTAATAATTTTGGGGAAAACTGTCTTATGACCAGGGCTCGACAAATGCGATCGCCACTGGCGACCAAATTATTTTATCTGACGAGTTTGTTTTGGTGCAGTCCCATCCCATCAATTTATTTTCTTATATTTTCTTTTCCCTTAAATAATATTTTAGTGCAGAAATGAGTGCAACCGTTTTTTTCTCCTCCATGTGCAGCAAGCAGCAATCTTCATCTTCTCTCATACTGAACCGGAAGAACCGATGTCATTTTCCCTCATGCGGAGGAAAACACTGCATCGGTCTTCCTTTCTCCACTTCAGCCAGCCGGAATTGGAATCAGTCACGTGCTTAGAATGTGTAGAATGTATGTGTTGCGTGTGTATGTCGTATGAGTGTGGTGGGGCGCAGGGCCGGCGCAATGTACCGCAGGGCTTTGACAAATCTTGTAGCGGGGACCAACATCTTTGACTGCAATATTCGGCTAATAAAAATCATTTTAAAAAACTGCATATATCGCCGATACCATGTCAAACTATCCAATATGAAAATAGTCACTTTTCAGGAGGGCAAAATAAAAAACTGTTTTAATTGTGAATTCAAAATCAGCGACAGGCAGAAGTAGACAATTATTATAGTTTTCCGGTGCTGTTTTATATCCTATTTAAGCATGCTATCGAGATAAACCATTTGAATAATTTTACTCGCCAAAAATTCATTGGATAGTTTGATATGGAATATTTATTTGTACTTTTCTGAGCGTTCATAGCATTCGTTATTTCAAAGTAGCAAATATGCCATATTAGATAGTTTGACTTGTAAAAATGTTGTGCTTTTCCCAGGTTTGCTGTTTTATATAATAGTAGCGAATGTGTCATATTCGAAAGTTTGATTTGCAAATATTTTGGTACTTACATATTCAATATAACACGCTTAAGAATTTTCTTTAATAATTTTATTAACTAATATACAGTAAATTAATAAAAAAACTTATTTTAAAACTTATTTTTATTTAAAAAACTCATTTTAAACGTTCTGTAAATTTTATAAACTATAAGGAAACAAAAAAATAACCCTCAAACAAAGGGGTTGGGTAATAAAGGGACACTTTGTACCCGTAATTAATGAATAGTAATTTTCGCGCTATTTAATCTAAGAAACTCATAGGCCGCTTTCTACCACTATTTTCGAACAGAAATACTATTGCACTAATTACAAAGCTTTAGATTTTTAATAAATATATTTACCTCTGACAAGATTCATCTTCCATTCGTAAGAAGGGTGATTCAAAAATATCCGGTTGATTTTCAATCTCGCTTCTAACCAAACTAACAGATTTTTCAATGTAAATTTTCAAAGGATCTCTTAAAGAGTTTGGACATGGACATTCTGAAATACCCCTTGAAAGTTCTTCTATTTCAATTTCGTCAGTCAAGTCATCTACGCATTCTTTTGATGGTGTAGCCTGGTTAACTTCTTCAAAAATACTTTCGACTGAACTATCTGATACTTCTTCATCGTATAAAATTTTATTTCTACTAATCAGATGTTTTTCATCATCAGTAAGACACGTTGTCAGAATTTCTTCTTCCTCTAAAGAATATCTTTCATCATTCGCACATAGTCTGAAATTTAGTAAAGTGTCGTCAAAATTGTCTTCAACAGATGAAACATCTGAGAAATCGAATTCGTCTTTCGTAGTTTGTTTTTTCTGCTGTTCTAAAGATGACTGAAATTCAGAAATTTCAAATCTTTTCTCTGGAGTAACCTGTTCTCTCTCTTCATGGGTGTGCTCTTCTGCTTCTTCCATCAAAATTTCCTCCATCGTCGAAGCACATTCATCTGTTCGTAGGCTCTGAATCACACTCGGATGACTGGCATATTTTTTATCATATTCATTGGAGTTAGAAGAGGAATTTGTACAGATTAAAGATTTTAGCACGGAATTTTCATTATCTTTTAGGATATATTCGCTGTCATTTGACTCGAGAAGGTTGGATTCGCTCATTTTTGCTGAGTGATTTTCCTCAATTTGATTAGTCATTTCAGAAAACCTAGAATCATAATTTGTGCATCTCATAGAGTCTTCATTTTCGTGAGCAATCGAAGTCGTAAGATCTGCTTCCGATTTAGTATGTTTATGATTCTGATAAGTGTTCATCGCCGTCAATCCACATGTATTTGCAAAGAAATTTTCGGTAGTATCCATGTTGATTTCATTACCTTTGTTAGAGCAGGAAACACGATCGGCCACAGTTCTAAAAGTAGATATTCTTAAACTCGTGTGGTCATCAAGTTGTTGCGCTGTCTGTGGTTCAGTGTCTTCTTCAAAGGGTGCTAACGCATCTGTTTCTGTTTCTCTGGATAAACTGGAAGGTGCAGAAATTTTATGTTTCTCAGAACTGACATTTTCTAGCAAAGTCAAAGATTTCGATTTTCCATTTGATTTTAAAGAATTTGAATTTATTATCAATGCAGCACTTTCGTCATATACTTCATTCTGTTGAAGAGTTTGCTTGAAAGGAGCATAAATGTTTGATTCGTTAGATGTTTCACTTTTATCATGCTTTCCACTGACTAAATCATTCGAAGACGACCCAGCCTTATTCGAAATACTTGTACCTTGGAAAGTATCTTCTTCATAAGGAATTTGTTTTAAATCAGAGGAATCTTCGTTCGTAATTTTTGTGATTTGATCATCATTATGTTCTTTCAATACCTTTTCTTTTCTTTCTGGGCTCGTACAATCGCATTTAAATTCTTTTTCTGTTATGGAAATTTTATTTTCTGTGCCGAATTCTTTTTCAGTTTTTATTGCTAGTTTGTCAGTTGTTACTTTATTGAGATTATCTACATTCAATGCATCCATGTTTGCATTTAATTCTACGTATGGCATGGGACGAATTTCCTCAATGTTCATAACATTTCCTTTTGTTACACGTACTTCAGTTACAAAAGCAGTATTTTCAAAAGTTTCTCTTATTAAATCTTTATCTTTTTCTTTTTCAAACCAATCAAGATGACTGATACGACAAGATTTTTCTATTTCATCAACAATATCTCGGTTTCCAGATTGACATGCGATATTCTTTACCTCTTTATCTGATGCTTTCTTTTCTGCCATTGAAATAGATTTGTCAAATTCATTTTTATCCATGTCATCTTGCTTTTGAATAACACTTGATTCTACAGCCATTTGTAAAGTTTCTTCATCAAACAAAATCATATTCCCCTGGTTTATGCACACATTTTTAATAGTTTCTGCTTTTTCGTTCCTCTTTGGCTTCATTTCTTGCGTACTATTAGCATCTGATAAGTCATAATCCTCATTGCATATGATGTTTATAATTTTTCCGTTTTCAATACCAATTTCTGTTACTGAGATGTCTCTTTCTGTTGATTCGATGATCGACGATTTTGTCATACCAAAATCTCCATCATTTTCTAACTTAACTTTTGTTTTTAGAAGCATGGTTTTAGCTTCTTCATCATTATGATCTTGATCGATGCGAGCGTTTTCGGAAACTATATTTGTCGAATGTTGTTCAGGGAATGTTTCTAACTTCTCTTCATTCTTATTTGTCACATTTTCATATTTTGATGTATAGGCGAGAGCACTATTACCATTGCCGATGCTTTGCATCACTTGATGGACATTTTTATGCATTTTGGGACAACTGTCCCGTTTTGTAAAAAATTCTCCAATCGTATTATGACCATTTGCGTCTTCCTGATTCAGATTTTCGCTAGAAGTAGATGATGCATTTTCAGTACAAGATTTCGAATATTTTGCATAGCTGTCCATTACAAAATTTAGTTCTTCAAATGGAGTATGCTGTTTAATATTCTTTTCAGAAACTGAACTGTTTTGAAAGTGAAGATTTTCTTCGGAAATGAAAATGGAAGACTCTTCATCTTCTGCAGTTTCTTCATCAACGAGATAATTTTTTTCTCGAACTATGTGATCTGAGTTATCAACCTCCGTTTCAACATAGGGTTGTATAATTTCACTCTGCAATAAATTTTTCGTTGATAAGTCAGTTTGAATATTATTTGTAATCCGTTCTGCTTCTTTTTTGAAGTTTTCTTCATTATCCTTCGATCTACTATTAAGAAGTGTCTTCAGTGATGGCATATTTCGATTTTCTCGATTCAATATATCTATATCTTCTGGATATTTAGTTTTCGTGTCTTTATCCACATCACAGTTATTGTTTTCAATTTGTTCGTTTCCTGAATCATCAGCTTTATTTTCGATATGTGGCTGTATTATTTCTCTTTTCAATAAATTCTTCGATTGTATATCAACTTGAGTGTTATTTGAAACCCTTTTCACATCTTTTTTGAAGATTTCTTCATTGCCTTTGAAGCTACTGTTAAGAAGTGTCACAGATGATATTTTTTGCTCCCCTCGATTCAACGTAACTTCTGGGTTTGTATTTTTATCCACATCATAGTTGTTGTTTTCAATTAGTTCGTCTCGTGATTGTGAATTCGATAAGTTGAGTTTATTCCTTTCTTCCTCCTCTTCGAGTAACTGCATATTAGTCTTTCTTTTTTTCAGAGCCAGTATAGCTGCAAAGAAATCGAGCAAAAGAATTGTATTATTAATAAATATTTAAATGTATCCTTATTTTTTTCTACTGTATTTCATTAAGTTTTGTTATACAATAAATCTCAATTTTTTTATAATCATATCAATGTTCACAAGCAGTATCAGGAAAAACCAAACTAGTCTCAACAACATGTGTTGACAAAGAAATTAATCAATAAAACGAAAACGTTTCAAAAAGTGCTCAGGTAGTTCAATGAAGGATAACGATAATCTCACCGATATGGGTATTAAATGAAAGATCTTTTTGAGATCATTACAGATATAAATAATCTGTATTTTTGATTTTAAATAAAACACAGAAAGGCAGGATGAAGACTGGAATTTTTAAAATCCACGTTATTCAACCTATGGCACCATGAAATGATCAATTTGACGTTTAATAACAATGTATAGTAATTATAATTAACAAAAAAACATCATGATAGTTAAAAAATAACTCGATGTGGTGACTTAGATCAAGCTACTATTTGTAAATTCTAGGACATATTTACATTTTTCTGTAGTCGAGTTTTGTTTTCTAGAAACTATTCTGACTTAAGTAATCTGACAATTTTAAAATGTATACCATAAGTCTCCGTTTATTTTAGTTTTTTTTTTTTTTTTTTTTTTTTTTTTTTTTTTTTTTTGATAGACAAACAAAAACAGAAATAATGATACAATTTGAAAATAATCTCAGTGGAGAACCACCAAAAGATCGCTATTACTGAAAATGATCTGAGGTTCTCACCATCAACACTCCGCTGTATTTTCTCTTCTTCCATCTCTTTCCATCGCAAACGTTCCTTTCTTTCAGCTTCTATCCCGCCGTCGAACCTGAATCAATAAAAAGAAAGTAATCAGTCTTTTACTTTAATGAATTTGAAATAGAAGGCTATCTCACAAAAAGTACCAACAAAACTGGTATCAATGTAAGGAGAAACATGAGCTTTGTTTAAGATTTACAAATTAAAGTAAGGATGGATATAGTGATGGGCGATTCTGGAAAATTCAGGAATCGATTAAAATCGACATCGTATAAAACTGAATCGATCACAATAAGAATCGATTCCCAAATTCTAGAATCGATACTTGAATCGATATTTCGATAGTCACAGATTCGCACAGATAAGCTCAAAAATATTAATTTCAAAACTTAGCGAATCAGCAGAACCGTAGCGACCACCTCCCATACCTCACATTTAGAGGGTAGACAAAGTCAGGGGCCCAGTCGTAAGCTATTACAGACCTTTGAGTCAAATAATAAAGTTTTTAACTTTTAAATTATTAGTTTTAAGATGTAATTTTACTAATATTGTAATTTAGATTTTATTTAAATTTATTTTTTAAGAAAGGTCTCGGTTAAATACAAGTTAGAAATTGCGCGTCAAACGTGGCAAATGTGGTGCGCTCGTACTATAACAGTGCACTTCATAAGTGCATATCAATTTCATTCTGTTCGAAACTCTGTAACATCCTTAAAATGCACTTGAAATAATTTTTTCCATTGGCCGTAATGTAACGGAAAACTTTTGACTGTCCCTGTAATTAAATCATTGCGATTTTCTTCCAGCCTGAATTAAAATTAAAATTTTCAGGGACATAATTCACGTTGCCATAAGAACCGATTTAGTATTCTTACAATTTGAGTTTAATAATGTAACTAGCAAAGTTTATTAAAGTTCTTTTATTAAAAAAAAAAAAAAAAAAATCGTCGCTGCAAGACGTGAAAATTTTGTTTTCTCAGAAGAAATAAAAATCAATTAATTTTACTGTCTTAGAAGAATAGTGGACGCACATGTATATTGCTTGGAAATCTTTAACATTATAGCTAGTAACTAGCGGGTTCCGCCTAATATGAAATCTCGAAGCGAACGAACCGCGAACCGGGTTCCCGCTGCCTACAGCATCGTATAGGTGTACCCCCCCCCCCCACTTTGCCCACCGGGTCGGAAAAACGCGCTCACCTCCCCCCCCCCCACCACCAATTTTTGACATTCATCATTTAAAAATTTTTTATTATGTGTTATAAACTATCTTAAAATTTCAAACAAATCGCCCTGTTATATTTTCTAATTTTGTTCTGCCCCTCTCCTCTATCCCCCCCCCTAAATGTGACGCGCCATTCTTTTTTATAATTTTTTATCATGTATTATAAACAATCTTAAAGCTTAAAACAGATCGCATTGTTAGATTTCCTAATTTTAACAAAATCGCGTTATGTTGGTTCCAGATTCCACCACCAGGGTGTACACTCTATTCCTAACAAAACTGTGAACGAAACTCCGTTAAACAACCTATCAGTAGATATATTACTCAGGAGTGTGGCAATCTTGATCAAAAATTTAAGCTATTTGCCGAAATTACTATTCGGAAATAGTGGTAACTAAACTTTTGACTTTTTTATATTTAATAAGTAGCATTTATCTCAGGACTCCGTCAAAAAACCCCACCTAAAACGGTAAGGAACGCTAAGGTTTAAAAAAAATTCTAGCGGCCTCCCCCCCCCCCCCCCTCCTCCCGAAATTTTCGCACCATTCTTTTTTAAACTTTTTCTTATGTGTTATAAACTATCTTTAAAGTTTCGAACAGATCGCCTTGTTAGATTTTCTACTTTAAATGAAATCGCGGTCTGTTAGTTCTATATTCCACCACCAGGGAGCGCAGTCTATTCAAAACAAAAGTGTATCTAAACGAAACTCCTTTATACAACCTATCCGAAGATGCATTAGTCTAGGGGGTGGTAGTCTTAAGCAAGAATTCAAGATATTTGTGAAATTACTATTCGAAAATAGTGGTATGAACACTTATAAAATTTTTGATATTGAAAAAGTAGTAATTATCTCAGCCCGCCATCAAAGAACCGCACGCTAAACGGTAGAAATCGTTAATGCTGCTATAAAAAATCACGCGACTGCCTTAAAAAAAAAGCATTTAATAGAAATAAACCAATTAGTGAAATAATAATTAATATCTCAGCTTGTAATTAAGATAATATTTTTTCGAATTTCTGAAAGGAGAATTTTTTTTTTTTTTTCATCGCCCTGTCCAAGTTTCGAATTTTTACGCCCCTTACATTCTAAGATGTGGTCCCCTTTTAAAACAGTACAAAATTCTCGGGAATCACTTTGTTTAAATTGTTAAATATATTATTTGAAAAAAAAAGGTTTTAAAGCATTTTAGCACGTATTTTCATACCTACACCCTTGAAAAAAATTAATAACATACAGGGGATCCTTTAGTTTCGGAAAGCTCCGAAATTTCATAAAATTCAAAGTATCATAAATCAGTAAGTTTGGTTGTAAACGACTGAATTTTTTATAATACAACTTACACAAACACTTTGACAAACTTACGGGTGAAAATACGGCTTAACTAACGAGAACCTTGAGTCACGTGGCTTTAAACCAAGAATGATAAGTTTAAAATGGAAAAGAGACGAAATTTGTTATTACCATTCATAAATAGTGCTCACCAAGAGCTGCAGATATAATATCAGTGTTTAGTTGGTAAACAAATGACTCGGGAAGAATGTCAAAAAAGGTCCCATTGAAATTGGACCATAATTAAGAAAATTGGGATCGGGGGGGGGGGGGGATGTATAGGTGACGAACTGAAAAAGTACAGCTTAATAAACTAGTAACCCAAATAACTTGGCTCCTAAACTAAAATTATTACAATTTAACCTAGAAAGAAAAAGGCTCTTATGCGAAATTTGACAGCAGTTCTGCCTTTAAAACAGTAAATCCGAAAGAATAAATATATATTCCTTTGAAATTACTGTCAAAAATATCAATACAAAAGTTGGAGCACGATTGACCCTTACCAAAAAGAAGGAAGGCTAGCGACAGAAAATAAAAGATCACATTAAAAGCTTTCCAACGATATGTTATACGATATGGTTTGGAAGAAACAGGAGTTTGGAGAGATTAGAAGGGACGAGAGATTAGAAGGGAAAAGTTTGGAGAGATTAGTGTGAAATTTCGCAAACCTCTTCTTTTCTCGACCAGACTGATTAGGCGCCAGTGATCCCAGGTCACGTGGTCTGACTAGAGAATTAATATTAAAAAACATTTTTTCTTTCTTGTTCCTTTTTTTTTTTAGTTGGTTTTGTGAATGTGAATCTTGAACGCAGCAGATAAATATGCTGCGTATAGGTTTTTTATCGTGGTCTTCTATTAGAAGAAATGATGTTTAAGTTTAATTAAAAAAAAAAAAGGAAATTTATTTCCGAATATTAAATAATGCCATTTTCGTGGCTTCTTTTATAGAAGAATATAATTGGTGAAATTTTAATATGATCATCTTGAATTCCCAGTGTGGAATATTTACATGTTTTTAAAGAAATATTATCCAAATGTTTTTCATTGTAAATACTGTAAATATTTATAAGTGTAAATAGAATTAACAAAGTTTTTAATCATCCTGTGCTTGACTTGGACTTATACTGAACAACACCAGCGCCATTTTCAGTTGTGAAATATGTTTGTTTACATTAATATTATTTAAAAACAGATCGTGAATTCTTGAACTTAGCTCTCCCAAATAAAAATATCTTGAATCGTGAAGTCTATAATTAAGCTCTCCCAACTTTGGATTTAAATTGTCATAACGTGAAATTTCGTGGAACATATGAAGATTATTCTTCAAGTTTTGGTGCCTCAAGACCCGGAAAAAAGGTAAGAAATACCTTTATTATTCTGCATGACTGTTGATTTCTTGAAAATATACATTTTTCATGATAATTTATTTTGAAAACTGAATTTAATTTTAAACATGGATAAGACAGATAAACTTAAAAGTAAAAGAGCTACTGTTCGTGCAGCCATTACGAAATTAATCACAAAATGTGATACATTATTATCTGTTGATATTGATAAGACTGATTGCGATTCTTTAATGGAATCGTTAGAGCTCGTAAATGAAAAGGAAGATCAACTAAAGGAGTTAGATTCCGAAATGGATGAGCTAATTCAGGAAAAAACTGAATATGAAAAAGAACTAAAATCGGTAGAAGAATATTCTGAAAAAATATCAAGTTTGAAATTTAAAATTAAGATGAGGCTTAAAAAATGTAAAATCGAAACTGAACCAAAAGTTTTACTAGAGTCAAGTAACGGCTCAAAAATCGGTAGTAAACCAGTTTCGGCAGTGAAACTTCCTAAACTTAACATAGAAAAATTTTCTGGTGATGCAAGCCAGTTCTTAGAATTTTTTAATTTATTTACTAGTGCGATAGATTCAAACGAATCGTTATCAAAAATCGAAAAATTCCAATACCTGAAATCTTTGTTGTCTGGACCTGCATATAATATTGTAGCTGGTTTTGAACTGACAGATCAAAATTATTCAACGTGTTTGAAGTTGTTAGAAGAGAGGTATGGTAAGCGGGAAAATATCATAAACTGTTACATGAACAAAATTCTGAATCTTGAACCAGTGAAATCCTCTAACAATGTTATTTCTTTAAGAAAGTTGTATGATAATATTGAAACGTGTATGAGAAATCTTGATGCGTTAGGAGTAACATCAGGCTCTTACGGCCATTTATTACTACCAATATTATTAAGACTGTTACCCGAAAATTTGATACTAGATTTCCATCAAAAACGTGACCCCGATAAGGACTGTGAAGTCACCGATTTAATAAATTTTATTAAAACGGAATTAAGATGTCGTGAAGCTACTAATTTAGTAAATAATTCCCAAAGCAAGACTTATGAAAATTCTAAAACTAAATATGAAAATCCTTCAAGTAAATATCAAAATTTTCCTCAAAAGAAAAATATACCTTCAGCTGCTGCTTTCAATACATCTACAAAGCAGTTTTGCATATTTTGCAAGTCTTCTGATCATGTAGGACTAAATTGTTCGAAATTCACTGATGAACAGAAACGATATAAATTAAAGAAAGAAGGTCGCTGTTACAAATGCTTTTTTAAGTCGCATTTATCAATTAACTGTAGAACAAAAATTAACCCTTGTTCCAAATGTGGTAACACTACCCATAGTCCTTTGTTTTGTTTTAAAGAAACAGCAAAAGAAAATCCTGAAAAAGAAATGAAAGGTGCAACTGTATCTATGATGTCTGAACAAAAATATAAACAAAATAAATCTACATTATTGCAGACTTGTACAGTTTCTGTGTCTGCTGGTAAGGAATGCTTGTTGGCTCGCGTTTTATGTGATAGTGGTTCAGAAAAATGCTTCGTGAAGAGATCGCTAGTACAAAAATTAAAATTGAAGCCATTGCGAAGAGAAAATTTATTAGTTTATCCTTTTGGGCGGAGACGCCCTTATGAATCTTGTTATGAAGTTGTTGCTCTAGAATTATCCAGTGTTGTGCAACCTATTAACTCGATAAATATCGAAGCACTAGTGGTTGATAATATAACTGGAGCTTCTGTGAAAACACTTGAACCAGAACTTCTAGACATAATGAGAACAAGAGGCTTTAAGCCTGCTGATACAGGTCTTGAACAGGAAATAAATATTTTGCTAGGGTCTGACTTTTTGTGGAAAATATTAAAGGGAATCGAGGGAAAATTGACAAAAGAATTATACGTTGCAGAAACTATTTTCGGTCATACGGTGCAAGGGCAAATAGAGTCTAATAAAAAAGAAGTAGCTTGTTTGCGTGTTTCAGTTGAAAATATAAATACCCAACTGAAAGCATTTTGGGATCTTGAATCAATTGGCATTGCTGAAAGCAATGAAAAGAACATTACCGATCATGAGGTAATAAAAGAATTTAAAGAAAATCTAAAATTCGTAAATGGGCGTTATGAAGCAAAATTATTGTGGAAAGATTCTCGCGAATTACTTAGAAATAATCTTGAAGTAGCAAAGAAGCGGTTTTCTAGTTTAGAAAATAAATTCTTGAAAAACGATTCTTTATTTAAAGAATATAACTCCATTTTGCTAGAGCAGCTTAATGAGGGTGTAATAGAATTGTGCACCGAGAAACATTCTAATAATTCCTATTACATGCCACACAGACCTGTTATCCGTGACGACAAAACTACAACAAAAATGCGCATAGTCTATGATGCTTCTTCCAAATGTGGTGATTCTCTATCATTAAACGAATGTTTGAATCACGGCCCTAACTTAAATCCTAATGTTTTAGACATAATTTTGAAATTCCGTTTACATAAAATTGCCTTTTCGGCTGATATTGAAAAAGCTTTTCTGCAAATATCTGTAGCCGAGGAAGATCGCGATTATCTTAGATTCTTATATTATGAAGATTTTGATAAGAATAAAAACATAGTACCCTATAGAATGACCAGAGCTACTTTTGGTGTCACCTGCAGTCCCTTTATCCTTGCTTGTACTATTAAGCACCATATTAATAAATATAAAAGCTCTCATAATAAAACATTTGAAATCCTAAATTCTTCTTTTTATGTTGATGATTTGTTTTCAGAAGAAAACGAAGTTCTAAAAGCCTTTAATTTAACTAAAGAAGCTGTTGATATTTTGAAAGAAGGGGGGATGAAGTTAAGAAAATTTGAAAGCAATTCTCGGGAACTTAGGAAAAAATGGGTTGACGAAAACATTCCTGTTTCTAGTCCCGAACCTCCAAATACTTCCTTGAAAATTTTAGGATTGATCTGGAACAATACAGAAGATAAATTAGGACTAGAATTACGACCATTGTTAGAAAATTTAAGCAATGATTCTTGTACAAAACGGAACGTTTTGAAAATTGCAGCTACGTTGTTTGATCCAGCCGGATTTATTGCCCCTTTTGTTATTCGTGTCAAATGCCTTTTGCAGCAATTGTGGATAAAGGGAATATCATGGGATGAAAGTTTTTGTGGTGAACTAGAAAATAATTGGCAAAATTGGCTTTCAGAAATCCCTGATCTCACACACTTGAAAATTCCCCGACACTATTTCAACAACCTGATCATGGAAAAGGAGCATCTCCAACTGCATATTTTCACTGATGCTAACCCTAATGCGTATGGTGCAGTGGCATACTTACGGTATCCAATTTCTAAAGATAAATTTAAAACTAGTTTTTTAATGTCTAAGTCTAGGGTTGCTCCCTTGAAGAAGTTAACTCTTCCTCGTCTTGAACTCATGAAAGCACTTATTGGTGCCAGATTGGCAAAGTTTATCACGAACGTTATCCAAGTAAATAATACTATTTTCTGGTCGGACTCAGAAATTGTTCTTCATTGGCTTAAAGGGCCAAAAGAAAAATGGAAACCATTTGTTAGTAATAGAATAGCTGAGATTCATAATTTGTCTGATCCTAGTTTATGGAGACATTGTGATGGCAAACTTAATCCCGCAGATTTAATAACGGGAGGTTGTTCTGTGAAGCATTTAATAAATTCTCAAAAATGGTGGTATGGTCCTGAATTTCTTTCCCTTCCCGAAAATCAGTGGCCTAGGGTTAAAATTGCTGCATCTCGATTACCTGATGTTTCTGAAGAGAAGTCTAAAAAAGCAGCCACCATTTCTTGCGTTGTTCAAACAAATAAATCTGATGAAATTCCCATTTTTATTCTTGAAAAGTATAGCTCCCTAAAGAAATTGTATCGAGTAACTGCATGGATATTTAGATTTATTTCTAATGTAAAATTAAAGGTAGAAAAAAGAAAATTTTCAGAATTATCAGCTGAGGAAATGTTACATGCTGAAAATTTTTGGTTAAAGCTAGTGCAGGAAGAAAGTTTCCCTGAAGTTATTAAAAGCTTGAAATGTAACAAGAGTATCCCTAAAGAATCGAATCTTCTACAGTTAAATCCTATCTTGTCAGATGAAGGTTTGCTGTTGGTACGAGGACGGTTACAAAAGTCTAACTCCTCATTTTATGAAAAACATCCCGTAGTGATTCCTGCAAAACATAAATTGACTGAATTAATCGTGAAAGATGCACATGAAAAAGTTTTTCATTCAGGAGTGTCCAGTACATTGGTACAAACGCGTGAAAAGTTTTGGATTTTAAGATCAAGGCAGTGCATTAAATCAGTCCTGAACAAATGTACAATCTGTAAGAAATTTAACGTACGCCCTGGTCAACAAGTTATAGCCCCTCTTCCAGGTGACCGTATTAACGAAGCTCCACCGTTTTCAGTAACAGGTCTTGATTATGCGGGACCCCTATATGTGAAGGGGAATGAAAATAAATATTATATTTTATTATTTACATGTGCTATCACAAGAGCACTTCATTTAGAACTAGTAAAAGACATGTCAACAACAGAATTCCTGTTAGCATTTCGCAGGTTTATCTCACGAAGAGGACTCTGTGCTGTAATTTATTCAGACAACGCCAAAACTTTCAAAAGAGCTGATCTTGAACTAAAAGAAATGTGGAAAGTAATCCACCATCCTGATGTTAAAAAAATTTTTCGCCAATCACAGCATATCCTGGAAGTATATTGTACAGCGTGCAGCCTGGTGGGGTGGCTTCTATGAGCGAATGGTTCGCTCAGTGAAAACTACCTTGCGTAAAGTTATTGGAAGATCTTCCTTAACATTGAGTGAATTAGAAACGCTTCTAATTGAAGTAGAAGCTGTAATTAACTCTCGTCCGCTGACTTACACGTATTCCGAGTTAGAAGAACCATCTCCTCTTACTCCTGCACATTTTTTAATTGGAAAACGTATCTTGTGTCTACCTACCATAAAAGTGAACGATTTAATTTTACCAACAACGAAAGAATCTTTAGTGAAACGCTTTCGTTTACGTGAGACTCTTCTAAATCATTTTTGGAAGCGTTGGAAAAATGAGTATCTTCTCAATTTAAAATCTGCTCACTACACGGACCAGAATAAAACCTCAGACTTTAAAGTGGATGATGTGGTGCTTGTACATGACACTTACCCCGAAGTTTGTGGAAGTTAGGAAAAGTTACTAAAACCTTTATGGGCAGAGACGGCAAGATAAGATCTTGTGAACTCAAAACAAATAATTCATTTATTAAGAGACCTATAAATCTATTGTACAATCTTGAACTCACAAACTAAAAAAAACTCTGAACTTTTTTATTAATAGAACTGAAAAAAAAAAAAACTCTGATATTATTAGAGACTCAAGAACTCTCTTGTTTATTGACTTAAAAAAAAAAAAAAAAATTATTTTTTTTCACTTAAAAAAAAAAAAGTTTCTTGTTTGATAATATTTCTAATTTTTAGTTTATTTTTATTTTTTATTTTTTTTTGTATTGAATATTCCAGAAAAGGTTGTATAGATTTAAATTGTTCTTTCTATTTTTAGTAGCAGAAACCTGTTGACAAATTTTTTAAACTGTTTATTATTTTATTGAAGTCCAGTATGTAAGTATATATTTTGATTTGTATTGTATTTATGTAAAGTGTAACTGATAATTTTTTAGAATAATTTTATTTCTACTTTAATTATTTTGAATCCCCATTTTGATGAACCCTTGTTCATCGGGGGGGGGGGGGGGGGGGAGTTTGTGAAATTTCGCAAACCTCTTCTTTTCTCGACCAGACTGATTAGGCGCCAGTGATCCCAGGTCACGTGGTCTGACTAGAGAATTAATATTAAAAAACATTTTTTCTTTCTTGTTCCTTTTTTTTTTAGTTGGTTTTGTGAATGTGAATCTTGAACGCAGCAGATAAATATGCTGCGTATAGGTTTTTTATCGTGGTCTTCTATTAGAAGAAATGATGTTTAAGTTTAATTAAAAAAAAAAAAAGGAAATTTATTTCCGAATATTAAATAATGCCATTTTCGTGGCTTCTTTTATAGAAGAATATAATTGGTGAAATTTTAATATGATCATCTTGAATTCCCAGTGTGGAATATTTACATGTTTTTAAAGAAATATTATCCAAATGTTTTTCATTGTAAATACTGTAAATATTTATAAGTGTAAATAGAATTAACAAAGTCTTTAATCATCCTGTGCTTGACTTGGACTTATACTGAACACCACCAGCGCCATTTTCAGTTGAAATATGTTTGTTTACATTAATATTATTTAAAAACAGATCGTGAATTCTTGAACTTAGCTCTCCCAAATAAAAATATCTTGAATCGTGAAGTCTATAATTAAGCTCTCCCAACCTTGGATTTAAATTGTGATAACGTGAAATTTCGTGGAACATATGAAGATTATTCTTCAATTAGAAGGGACGAACTTGAAAAATACAATATAATAAACTAGTAATCTGAATAACTAGGCTTCTAAACAAAAGTATAACGATTTAACCTAGTGTTGAATTCAGGGAGTAGCCCGAGAGGACATCCCTCCCGGGACATTGAAATGTCCCTCCCGTAAGTTTTGAGATTTTATGCTTTTTAATGGACAAATGTGACCCCCCCCCCATTACGGAACTCTGAAATACCCCCCTCCCCCCCAATCCCGACCGGAGTCGCATAAATCCCTCCCTGAGAAAAATACCTGCATTCAACACTGATTTAACCTAGAAAGTAAAAAAAGGCTGTTATACAAAATTTTACAGCAATTCTGGCACTAAAACAGCAAAATTGGAAGAATTGATTCAACCCGAATCGTGGACAGACCGCGATGCGCTTTGAATTGAAGTAAATCAAAGCATAACGATTCGACATTGCATCTAAAGAATTGAAAGTAAATCAAAATATAACGATTCGACATTGCATCTAAAGAATTGAAGTAAATCAAAAAAGTAACGATTCTGAAGATCGCATCTGAAGATCGACATCGGCATCGAATCTGAACTGAATCGATTCACCGTTTCTGATCCAAGGGCAGAATCGATGCGTTCATCTTTTCTTGCTTTCTTTTGTCTTTAGAAAAATAAAGTGTTGTTTTCGTGAAAATTTTCGACTCCCGGTTTCTAAGAATTTATAGTGTTAGAACTTCTTGTCTGTAATATGATTTGACTATTTTTATAAATTTTTTGTCTGTCAGTCTGTCTATTTGTTTGTCTCTGACAAAAAAATTGTGAGCGGTCTATTTCAAGAACTAATGCATGGAATCTGTTGAAACTTTAGATTCAGTTAGACCTTCATATAAATTGGTGCTGATTACTTTTTGGTGAAAATCGCTCAACAGGTGGCGCTGCTATGCTGCATTTTTCATGATTTCCGCAAGATTGCTATCACAAGAACTAATGCACGAATATTCACCAAACTTCAGATTCAGTTTGACGTTGACATAAGTTGTTGAGGATTAGGTTTTGACGTAAATCTACCGGCAGGTGGCGCTGCTATGCTGCATTTTTCCCGAGTTTCGCAATAGCTCTATCTCAAGAACTAATACACGGATTTTCATAAAACCACATTCAGTTAGACGTTGGCATAAATTGCTGCTTATTAGGTTTCGGTATAAATCGCCCAACAGGGGGCGTTGCTATGCTATTTTATCAGCAGAGTTGAATTCAGACATTTTTCTCCGGGAGGGACAGTTCAGAGGGGGAGGGGATTGGACTTTTGTACATTTTAATGTACAAAAAGCATAAAATCTCAAACTTTCTGGGGGGCATTTGAATGTTGCGGGGGGGGGGGGGAAATGCTACCCTCCCGGGCCATCCCCTGAATTCAACACGTTTTTCAGGATTTAAATAATTTTAGGGATAATATCTCAAGAACTAATGAACGAAATTTCATCAATTTTTAATGTACAAAAACGTATTGAACTCAGGGGGTGGACCGGGGGGGTGGCATTCTCCTCCCCCCGAAACACTCAAATGCCCCCAGAAAGTTTGAGATTTTATGCTTTGTTGCGGGGGGAGGAATGTCATCCCCCCGGGCGACCCCCTGAATTCAACACGTTTTTCAGGATTTAAACAATTTTAGCGATAATACCTCAAAAACTAATGAACGAAATTTCATCAAACTTAATATTCTGTTAGACAATGCCATAAGTTATCCATGATTAGGTTTTTGTATAAATGATATAACAAATTGTGCTGCCATGCTGCTTTTATCAACAGTGTTGAATTCAGACATTTTTCTCCGGGGGGGATTTCTATGGTTCTGGTGAGGAACATTCTAGAGTTACGAGGGGGGAAGGATTGGACTTTCGTCCATTAAACATAAAATCTCAAATCTCCCTAGGGGACATTTCAATGTTCCGGGGGGGCGGGGTCCACCCGTACCAGCCCCTGAATTCAACACTGTTTTTCAGGGTTTACACAATGTTTGCGATAACATCTCAAGAAGTAATGAACGGAATTTCATCAAACTTAATATTCTGTTAGTCATTGACGTAAGTTGTTTTTTCTGAGTCTTTCGTGTTAATCATGTAATAGGCTGCGTTGCTATACTGCTTTTTTCATGATATTCATGATAGCCATATCTCAAAACTAATGCACGGAATTTAATCAAACTTCATATTCTGTTACACTGTCGTATAAATAGATCCTTATTAGGCTTGGGTGTCTACTACCCAGCAGGTGTCGCTTTTATGCCCTTTGAACTGGGATTTTCCGTTGCGGACATCTAAGAGGGTGTGGGCCGAAATTCAATGATTTGTTAGGAAAATGGGATTCTTATATATATTTTTTAAATACACATATTTCAACGAACCTATACTTTTGGATCCTCATGATGGGTATAGGTTATTTAAATTTAACACTGTGATAGCGAATTTTGAAGTTTTAACATTTATGAGACAGAAGAAAGTTTTGGGATTGGACATGCAACTACTTGACCTTAAATTTTTGAAGGAAAATGAAAATGATATGACCTTTAGAGACATCGATTAAAAAATTTATAGTATCGATTATATCGAGTTGGCCATAGTATCGATTAAATCGATTAAAAAAATCGAAATCGCCCATCACTAGATGGATATTTTAACCAAAAAATTAGCCTCTTCAATGTCATCCTTAGTTTCAAAAATTATCCCAAAGGAACTGTGCCCACAACTAGCACACGGCACTGGTAGTGTTCCTACTACCTGAGCCGTTGCATTATTAGAATTTGGTAACCTACATGTACATAAAAGTTACCAAATGGTCTCATCTAAAGGCATCGACTGATAATGAAACACTGTATTGCAATGTCCCACCTTATTAAAATAAAATGCGTGTGAAAATAAGTAAATAAATGGTTAGACACTCACCATGCTTGTACGCAAGCTCTTTCTTTATCCGTAACAGGACGATCGTCCAAGTGACATAAATTTTTCTGGAGAAAAAAAAAAGAAGCATTAAGCAATAATTAAAGAAAACTAAGTTCAATTTTTTAAAAAAGGACACAAATCAATATGCACAGTGAAATCATGCCTAGCGAAAAATAAACTAATATCAACACATTTTTCTAAAAAATTCTATTCGGCAAATCGTTTAAAATTACAATGTACATAAATTGAATGAAAAAGTTAGTTGCAGCTGGGAAGAACTTTCTGTTTATTGAGCACATTCCAATAAAACGTGGTGGCAACACAACATTGATAAATCTTCAATATATTGCAATTGTTTATTCACGGATGATGTATAGCATCAGTTGGATGTTGTGTCCAAATTGAAACTCCACACAATAACTCAAAACAGAAAGTTGTAACTCTAATGAAATTAAATGCCTTACAAGAAATTTACTATGAGGAAGCATTATTGATATCAGCAATGACGGATAACAGCACTGACAACGTTATAAACTTGATTAGTGCAAATAGGTGAATTACAGCAACCGATATCAATTTGATTTGCATATTTCAAATGAAAACATATTACTATACGAAGTCCCATATAGATATATACTCAACTAATGCGACGTTTTTGATGATTCAAAACAGACTTACAACAGCAGAAACTTGTAAAAATGTAATCCTTATTAAAAAGAAAGTTTCACCAATGTCTCCTGCAAGTTTCGCCTACGAATGCTTCGTAAACACAAAGCTATCATCAATTGTAACTAACTTTTCGATTCACCTACACCAAGCATGTCAAACTCGTCTACCGCCGCGGGCCAAATGAAGCATTGCATACTAAAACGCGGGCCACATTAAACAAAGTAGATAATATTATTAGAATTGTACAGAGAAATATTTGTACGTACGAAACATAGCCATATTAAACAAATATTCAAGTAAAGTTCCAAAGTTATTATTATAATTCATAGTTTCTTTAATCTTATTTTTCGAAAAAATACTTGACATTACTTTTTGTCAACCAAATCTACAAAGTTTAATTCGATTTTCTAAATTGTTTTATCTTAAAAAAATTATTTTACTCAAGCTCTGTTAATCTAGAAAAGGTATAACTTTTAATCTTCCGGATTTTTTTTCAAGTAAAAACTTTAAAAAAAAATTATTTAATAAATTGTGCTTGTATCTATACGCTACGTGTTTCATTTCATTTATGAAACACATTTTCTCGTTCAAATTATGTTGCTTGTAACAGAAAATTTTGCTGCTACTGAACATTGTTAATATATGCCTAATTGCTCACTTTGCCTCATTGCCAACTTTTTTACTCAGTTGGAAAATTGCAACTCGTAACTGAATTAATCAAAGGTAAAATGCCAAAGGATTGGCGGGCCACAGAGAAGGTGTCGGCGGGCCAGTTGTGGCCCGCGGGCCGCGTGTTTGACATGCCTGACCTACACTGTTAAAAATTTTGTGTTTAGTTGAACCAAACTTTAGTGCTGCCGTAGCAGCAACTATAAGGTAGTGAAATCTCGTTCCATCATTTGGAGCTCTTAATGTTGGAACAACGAGATTTCATCATTTTACGATTTCAGCTAATGCAGCAGCAGCAGCAGCAAAAGTTGATTCAACACAGTACAGAGTGTTTAAGAGTGTACGTTAAATGCATGCGTGTAAAAGCATGATTTTTTAACTACAAAACTGAATCTTTTCAACAAATCGACAATATACGTAATTTGTCGCTACTCTTTGACTCGTTAGCCTTCGATTTTTTTTTTTTCATTTCGGTTTTTTTATAATGCCTTTTAGACATTTTTAGTTTTATAAAGGAAAAATGATTTAATCAAGAAAAAATGTAATTATTATGATAAAGTTTAAAAAGTTGAGAATTTTCTTTGAAAAAATTAAATACATTTTAAAACTCTAGAACCCCTACAATGTTGAAACTTTTATTCAGCATACTTTTCTTAGAAATGTGTTCTATAACTCTTTCCGATTCTTTCGGATTTCCAAAAAGTTAATTAGTTTGAGGGGGGGGGGGGGGGGGGGGAATCTGGAGTGACTCCGCCTGACTTTCAGAATACTTTACAGAATACTACGCATTCAAATAAGTAGATATAATCATATCAAATAAAAATAAATAAAAACTTTGATCCTAATTTTACAAAGCTGAAGCACTTGTGAAAATGACCGCATATTCTAAAAAAGCCGGCACTTTCATTCATAAAGCACAAACTTTTTCTAAAATTATGATGCAATTTTCAATGAATTTTCATTCCATCCGTGCTGAAATTAAAACCAATTAATTTAAAATAGATACTAATGAGAATTTTAAGTTCTTTTAAATATAGATATTTCGCATTACATTCCTCAATAACATATATTTAAATTTCTCTATTATTTTATGAGATTATCCCCATTCTTTTATCAGGTTAATAAAACTTGCTCTATGCTTTCTTTGTTTTTTAAGAAAAAAAAATTTCGAACGACTCCACTCGACTTTCCGAACACTTTGCATTCAGATACCAGGTAATCCAAAAGCAACTGAAAAAAATATGTGACTCAACATATACAATTTTTTTTACTAAAATATTCCAAATATAAAGTCAGTTTTTTATAATTGGATTCGTAATCAAAGTTGGCGTCAAACATGACCAATTCTGGCAACAAATAGTTTTTTAAAGTGCGTGAGAATTAAAACACATTTTCTCTAAAAAGGGGTTAGTATACTTTAGCATATTTTTCAAAAATATTTCGTTTGATTTTTGTGTGTTGTGGAATGACAAATATGTAACGCACCGTATGCAATGTGTTTTATTAAAATATTTTAAATATAAAGCTAATCTTTCGTAATTGGATTCACAGCCAAAGTTGGCGTCAAACATGAGAAATCCTGCCAACAATTAGTTCCAAGTATATAACAATTACAATCCTTTTTTCAGCAAAAAAGGGACCATTTTAGTATACTTTAGCATATTTTGCAAAAGTATTTCGCTTTTTTTTAATGTATATATTTTTTCTTTCTTCTTCAACAAAATTAATACATAAATTTCCATATTTATGTTCCGGTGGAGCATAGTTGTTGAATCAACATAAGATGAACACGAGCAATAATTTTTTTTAATTGAGATATAAGAGGAAATGTTTATCCAGTTATCGTCATAGAATTGCTGAAAAAAAGGTTTAGATATCCGATTTGTACCAAAATGAATACGGTTCTTGCGACAGTGGTCTATAACATATTCACCAAATGGGATCTCAATCGAAAGTATAGTTTGGGCGCTATCGTGTTCACTCACATACATAATAGCGACTCGCGACATCATCGAAAAAAACCCAAAAAGGAGCTCTGGAAACCTAGAAACCTGAGGAAATTCTAATATACCAGGCATACACACACATACAAACGCAATTTGTTTAAAAACAGTGAAAACGGATTTAGGAAACCTCAACATGTAAAAAATATACCAATTGCGTCTGAGACATGTGTACCTCGGATTTTTATCATTATTACAATACACTCTATTGTATGGAAGCGTTGCGCTATATTGCATGGAAAGTAATAAATAAAATGCGAAAAATATAGTAAAAGTAACTATTTAAATTTATATTTTTTAAGATTAAACTATTTATGTAACTGAAAATCCGATACCTAATTTTATGAAATACATCTTAAGAATTGCCAAAACAATGTATAACAAGTCACTTGAAAAGTGTATGGTGAAGTTTTAGCATTTTGATCATATATATTGATATACCGGTTGTCCCAAAAAGGACTGACTGATTTTAAAATTCAATAACTTGCAAACGGTGACAAATATTTAAAAAATTCTTGCAGGAGGGTTATGCATAAGGTCAAAAGTTTTTTTACAATGATTTTCAATTTTAGTTCGAATTACAAACAATAGATGGCGCTGCGATCAATAGATGCTGAATTCAGGCTCGATTTTTGGTACTTCGTGGCCCGGATAATACATTTCCATCTCCTTTTTCAGCATGGAACAAGAGAAAGGACCAGAAATCGAGCCTGTATTTAGCGACTATTGCTTACAGCACCATCTATTGTTTGTAATTCGAACTAAAATCGAAAATCACTGTAATAAAACTTTTGACCTTATGCATAACCCTCCTGCAAGAATTTTTTAAATATTTGTCACCGTTTGCAAGTTATTGAATTTTAAAATCAGTCAGTCCTTTTTGGGACACCCGGTACATACTGATACACCATTTATATCATCCCTCGTGAATTCGCATTTATTTACATTACTGGTGAAGAACTTTAACACGTTCACGCCGACGCGGTGGGTCACACTCGACTGTCTCAGAGTTGTCAAGTCTCCGGATTTTTGCACACCACTATTATTTTAGAGAAAATGTTGTTCCTTTAAATCGCCCAATTGTTCTAATTAAATAAAACAACATTTTCTGTATTAAAATACTGGTATCCAAAAAACCGGAGACTTGACAGCTCTGAGACAGTCGAGTGTGACCCACCGCGCCGGCGTGAACGTGTTAAACAAATTCGAAACGTTCAGTGTTTTATATTTATTTTTTTTTTTAAGATTTTTATGTCCTTTTAAAGCGTTTAATTAAATTGTCTGTATTTATGTATTTGTTTTCAATTAATTCTGACCTTGTTTGTTTCTTTGTAAATTTTTCACGTCAAAATCTAATTGTATTCTTTTCGCAACTGTTAAAGAAAGAAAACCACTTACGATACCAATGATGAAATTCTTTCTGTAGTTCTTCATATTCTTCAGTACTGGATTGCCCATCATATTCAAGACTCGCTGCAACAGTGAAACAAAATACGTGTATAATGATAAAGTTCTTTAAAAAAAGTGGGACAATTTTTAAGTATCTTGAAATATTGTGTTACTAACGGTTGCTGACAAGTATATTCAATACCGCACTTAGGTATAAGAATTCAACAAAGGTGTTGTTTTATTTTTATGCATGTGTGTGTAAGAAAGAGATATTTAAGTGAGTTTTCCCAAATAGAAAATTGAAGTAAGTGAATAAATAAATCTAAGAAGAGAATTTTTATGATAAATTTCCTACATTGAACATCAGAGGTAGGTGAGTTTACTTTTTGCCTACGCTATTCCTAATCAGTAATCTTCATCCTTTTTCTCTTGCCAATATTGTAGAAATCTACCACGAAGATTATTGTTTGGAAATAGTAGTAGCCAAAAAGTAACCACGCCAAACCTTGCAAAATTGAAAAAAAAAAAAAATTTGTTTTGGTGCTGTTTCTTTCTAAAATTTTGGAAAGAAATCATAAATAATCAATTTGACACTTAATTTACCATAGGATTATTATCAAAATTGTATAATATTGATATTAATGACACTGAACGTTTGTACTTGTAACTGCTTAATGACTGTGATCTATAAGGGGGAAAAAAAAGACAACAAAAATTGTCTTTTTTGACATTGTACTGGCCTAACGCGTACCGTGAGCGAAGTGCTATGCATTCAGCTGGCTTAGGCCGTTCCTAGCTGTTTCCAATTTCCTATGCAATTAGGGCATCTTACCCTTAGGCCAAAATTTTTCTTAATGATTATTACACTGTGGCAAAATTCTACAAAAGAAGAAAAAAAATTCCAAAAAGTTAGAAAAAATAAAAATTGTTAGCTACTTAATACTTAAATACTTTACAAAATGGAAAAAATTCGGTAGCCAACAAAAGTTTCTGGTTGCCACTAAAAAAGAATTGACCCCATCCCCGTCGTTGTCAATTTTTGCGCCCAATTTTTAGGTGCGTTCGTAATTATATAAATACGTAGCACCTATAATCGTCGTTCGGTCCGTCTGTCTGTACGCATGTAACAGAGCAAAAACTACCCAACCGAATGGTCTGAAATTTTAAGTATACAATTGTGGCAAAATTTTGTCGTGTCGTTTCAAATTTTATGAAAATTGGATGCATAGTTTAATTACAGGACAGTCAAAAGTTTTCCGTTACATTACGGCCAATGGGAAAAAAATATTGCAAGTGCATGTTAATAATGTTACAGCCTTTCGAACAGAATGAAATTGATATGCCCTTATGAAGTGCACTAAAATATACATTCAGTACAATATACGGTGCAAAAAATATTTATAAAACTAGTTATAGTACGAACGCACCTCATTTGCCACGTTTGACGAGCAATGTCCAACTTATTTATTTAATCATGGATTTTTCACAAACCACTAAAATTATTTTATGAATTGATTGAAAAAATATAATCATGAACATAGTAATAATACATCTTGAATTTCCTTAACTCTTCACTTCAATTAATAAATAAATGTAGAAAGTTAATATAAAGTAAATTTCTTGAAAAAAAAATTATAAAAATTATAAATCTTTAAAAAAAGGAAATATAGGTACATTATAAAATTTTACAAAACAAAGCATGTAACATCATAAGAAAAATATTTGTTTTTTACTAAAATCATTACATTTTTTTACCAGGTCACTATTTTTGAAGAAATTACTTAGGCGAATGATACCACTGACCAATATCTTTAAAGTGCCAGTTTTAGAGTATTTTACCTTACATAAGAGTTTTAGAAACACTTTTTTTTGTTATGGTTTTTTAAAATCTGCATTTTTAAAATTTCTGCTTTTTAACTAATGGCATGTGTCCTTGTACACTGTTAAAAACAAAGGTTCACCTTTTCGCCAAGATTTATTGCTTAAAATAATTAATCAATTTACCTTCGAGAGAATGAACCACTTTCTCGGTTCTGTTAAAATGACTGCGATCAACGTCATTCTACTATCACGTAAAACTCGGCTCCACCTTTGTTATTGTAGAGTGGCAACGACTACCTCTAAGACAGACCTCTAAAGACATACGTCTCTCTCTATATAGTATATTTTTTAAACCAAAATACCATCTATCTATAGCTTTCTCTGGTTTATGTTTGTTAAGTAAATCGTACATGTGAATGTGAATCATCATTAGATCTTTCAACGTTGATTATTATAGACGCCAGTTAAAATATTTTGATCGCCAATGGCGGTCTAGAGACCGTATTTGTTAAGCCCTGTTAATAATTATCTAAGGCAACAAATTAGAAATCTGTGATCTACATTTTATTCAAAATATCTTTATGTATAAATAACGAACGTATGCGTTTTCACATATGTTCAAGATGTTTTCAAGATGTTTTAATACTTTTAGGTAGATTTCGTATGAAATATACCTATTGGCGTCGTTCCTATGTTGGAATTTCTGAAAAAGTTTTGCAGATCTACACCGATCATGACCCCTAGAACCCAAAACCACCCTCAGTAAAAAACTTTATCTATCTATCTATCTATCTATGTATATATCTATCTATGTATATCACTTTCTTCTGGACACGATAACTTCCACAATTCTGCACCAATCTTTTCCAAACTGATACATAAAATCAAGGGGCATAAAATCTCGGTCAAGTTCGTTAATGGACAAAATCGGACCAAGGGGATGGAAATAGGGAGGGGTTTTGTGAAAACCGAAAAAACCCCATAACTTCTTAAATTTTGTACATATCGAATCAGTTTAAAGTTTTTATTACTTCTAAAAATAGGGCCAAAAATTTATGTATAACAGATTTTTGATAAAGTTAAAAATGGGCTCAAGGGGCGCAAAAATAGGGTTTTTGGGAGAAAAAAATTCATAACTTCGTCAATTCTCAAGATATCAAATCCAATTAATTTTATCATCAATCTCCTTAACATTATCTACAACTTTTATATTCACAAGTTTTTGATAGGACCAATTCGTACCACAAAAAAATTAAAAACGAAAACAAAAAGGGCGTTTGAAGAAGAAAAAAATCCATAACTCCGTCAATTCAAAAGATATAAAATCCTCATGAATTTATCATATACCTTCTTAATATTGTCTACAATATCTATATAGACAAGTTTTGATAGGACCAATTCTTACAGCAAAAACAAATTAAAAATACATAGCGGTTGAAGAAAAAAATCATCTTAGTAAGGGTGTATTCAAATCCAAACTGCTTATTTTTTGACTCATTTTACAATTCATTTTTACTCTCAAAGGCTTCCAATTGGTACCTTTTCTTACTCAGAAACTATATAATGTACCGTAATGGTCAATTTTTTGATAGAAGCAGAATATATTTTAAAACATGCTGTCAAAGTGGGCCATTTGAACCGAATTTCCCGAAGCGGATTGTGTTGGAAAAATCATCGTATTAAGGGAGTATTCAAATCCAAACTGCTTATTTTCTGACTCATTTTTAAATTCATTTTTACTCTCAAACGCATCCAATTGGTAGATTCTCTTATTCAGAAACTATATAATGTACCGTATTGATCGATTTTTTGACAGAGGCAGAATATATTTCAAAAAATGATGTCAAAGTGGGTATTTTGAACGGAATTTCCCGAAGCGATTGTGTTAGAAACGAAAAATATTGTCTTACTGAGAAAATAATTGTTTATATATCAAGTTTTAATTAATTGAAAGAAAAATAAAAACACAGGTCGCTTATAAATCTTTTTAAAAATTACGTCAGCAAGTTTCGTATTTTTTCTATTAAAAATTAATCTGAAAATGTGCCAGAAAATTTCGATTTGTTGAGCATGGAAAAGTATTTTTTTTAATACTGCCCTAACATGATTCTGATAAAACCAGTTATTATATAAAAATGAAATAAAAACTCGTCAAAAGCGACCAGATAAAATTGTTAAAGTGGGTTTATCTCTAATCATGATTTGATTTTTGTTTGTGAAATTAGTATACTTAACTTCGAAATCTACCTCCGCCTGTAGCCCGGGCCGGCAGGGATTTTTTTATATCTGTATGGTATCATGCATAGAATGGCCAGCCGCGTTTGCAAGTACATAAGTATAAATCGACTGAATAAAGAACAATATATTTCTGCAAAGATAAGGAAGTAAGGGACGTATGCACAGAAAAAACTTTTGTTGAAACAATTAAATTTTGGTTAATACAGCTCCAACCAAATATTTTGGTTAGAATTATCAAATTTTGGTTAGATTAACCAAATGATTTTGTTAATTCAAGAAATCAATTGGTGATTCCAACCAAAATATTTGGTTGGAGCTATATTAACCAAAATTTAGTTGTTTCAACAAAACAGTTATATATATTATTCGAAACACATATATTATTCGAGATTTTTGAATGCATTTTAAATCTGTATCATGCATATATAGCTTTCTCTGGTTTATAGGAATAAAAACAACAACAACAAATGGCTCAACAAATACGGTCGCCAAGCCCTACCAAAATTTTCTAACTGGCGATTCTAGTCATCAACATTGAAAGTTTTAATGGTGATAATGACTACTATTTACTGGTACGTATAAATTGTGCTTCAGGGGCACATTTAAATATTAAAAATTGCACCCACTTTCAGTTTTCAAAAAAGAAATCGAAAAGAACTTCAGGTGTAATTTTAAATTTTCTTCAATTAAAAGAGGATTATGGAGCAAAAAAGTCTCTGGGACGTCCACCACAGCTGTCCAAAATGGAAAAACGAGCCATTATAAAAAGCATGAGCGATGGGAAAACAACTTTACACGAACTTTCAAGAGATCCACTGATATCTGTGTCAAAAAGCACCTTGCCCAGAGTAGTCTAGAGCTCTAAGATGATGATGTACAAGAAAAGAAAGCCCGAACCACGTATGACTAAAATGCATCAGCAGAATCGCCTTGATTGGGCAAAAAATTACATGTCCTTTAAGTTAGAATATGAAAGAGTAATATTTTCCGATTAAAAAGAATCAATTTGGATGGTCCGGACGGTTTTGCTTATTATTGGCACGATCTGCGCAAGAAACCAGAAATCTTTTCAAAACGGCAGCAGGGTGAGGTTTACTCCTGGTTTGGGCTGCTTTTGGATTTCATGGTAAGATGAAAGTTGTGTTTCCCTCTGGCAGAACGAGTGCATTAACCTACCACCCACACAGCACACTTGGTTACAGCAATGTCTCGGAGACATCGCAACGTCCCTTTATTGTCACGTCTCAGTGCGATGTAACTAGAGCGTCTCCGAGATGACAAGAAAGACTGTCGCTGAGATCATTCCTTGCGATATAATGGAGACACAAGCTGCCGTTTTCACCCATGCGCAAATACCTCCAAGTTACTGGCGCATGCGTGAACTTAATGGCGTCAAAGATAATTTGTAGAGAAGGATGTGCGCGTGCCATGTGATTGCTCCGTGTTTAGATTTGATATTGTGTATTGTTTTTACTATTTCTAAAGTGGTGCTTTTATCATTTTAGACAATATCCTGCCACTCAGAGAATCCCCCTCTCAAAGCTCCAAAGTGGTGCTTCTTCAGTTTGGAAATTTTTAATTAACTATCCGGAAGAAGTATAGTGTTTTGTTGTTTGTTTGTGTTTGTGTGTGTGTGTAGATAATAAAATTATAAGAGCCTCCTGACATTTATATTTTTACAATAAAGCTTATGAATATATTATTTATCTGTGTCATAAATACTGATTTTTATGAAGGGCAATTATAAGAATACACTTAGAATAAAAACTAATACATCATTTCGTCTCATACTATTATATAAATAGTATTGCTCATAAAACATGTATTGTAATTTTTTTTTCTGTTATTTGATTGAATTGATATAATAGAAATATTTATCCAACAATAGTTATTAAAGTTTATCATTTACTGCTTTAAAAGTATATATTTGATTTTTTTTTTTTTTTTTTTTTTTTTTTTTTTATGAAGGGCAATTATAAGAATACACTTAGAATAAAAACTAATACATCATTTCGTCTCATAGGGTCAGGTGGGGTAAAGTGGTCAGGCGGGGTAAAGTGGTCATAATTCATAAAAAGGGCTAAAATCCTGACTAATGTAGAAATTTGAATAATTTTCTTTTAATTTTAGATTTATTAAGCATTGATCAAAGTTTCTCACTCAAAAAAACAGTTTTAGTAACGTGTTTGAGCCACTGAGCACTCATTTTGTCCGTCTTTGTTACACCTTGTTCTTTTAACTCTTTAATTAACTTTTCTGCTGCATTTTGTTTATCCCAAATTTTGTTAAATTGACAGTTCAGAAAGCTTTTCACATATCTCAAGAACATATTTTCATTTATAGCTAAGTTATATTTGTCACAGATTTTATTTTATAATAGTTTTAGTTGCATGGGGTAAAGTGGTCATAGGGTTAGGCTTAACTTATAGATATTTGATCCGAGTTAAATTATTCATTATATACAATACCAGTTTATTAAATACTAATAATTATTAAAAACTAACTGCAAATAGTTATTATTTAATAATAGTTTATAATATGGGGGTTAAAAAAGGTTAGGCTTAATTTTTAATAGGTTCAGAATAGTGAATGAATTAACTAAGTGTAAACCCGAATTGCTTGCAAAGGTTACATCAACTAATTTAACAACCAACACATTAACTACTTTTTCTAATACCTATACTTGTATTATATAAGAAAATGGTCCACAAGAAACTCCTGAAAGAATTTTTAATGTTGATGAGGCTGGAATGGATATGGATATCTAAAATAGTTCAGTTTAAAAAATTTTACGCAATGCAGTATATAAAATTCAGAAACCAAAGGAAAGATAATGTTTAGTGTTCCTTTTGGTATATCAGCTAGTGGTTATTACATTCTTCCATTCGCAGTTTATGAGTGAGTATATATGAATTATGGATAAAGGGTGGTCGTGCAGGAGCATTGTATGAATCATGGAATCTGGCTAGATGCAGGATTCTGTACTTGAATCTTGGATGTATCATTTTATTAAGTAGATAGTACACCGAAAGCTTACAAAAGCCTGCCCTTTTATTTATGATTGTGATGGACATAAATGAATTATGACGCTGTGAAAAATAGCTATCGACAATCACATTATAATACTCTGCCTGCTACCTCATACTAGTCATAGTCTACAACCATTAGATCTAGGTGTATTTTCCCCATTAAAAAAGGCCTGGAAAGGAATTTTAATGAAACAGTATCAAGAAAGCCGACTGCAAAATATGTAAAAAAAAAATTAAAATAAGCTACATTGGCAACATTATCTACACTCATTTCAGATGTGAATAGAATTGTTAGACATAGTTTTAAAGGAAAAGGAAATGTGTCCAGTCCAAGATCGGGGTAGTATTGACAGAAAAAAAACACTTGCATTATATCTGCAAATATAACAAGAAGAATGGGATACTTAAAAGTTGCTTAAATTTCCAAGAGGAAAAAAACAATATCCCTAGTCAACATTCTCTTTTGAATCCGTTTATAATCGCTAAAGATGACATCTCAAACCATATCTATAGGACCTTGAGTGTTGCTAAGATATGAAATGAAGAAATCAATAAAGCAATTTATTGGGAAAAAACATGATTATTTTTCTTAAAGTATGTTAAAAAAAATCCAAATTTGGCAATCATTATACTTTTCCAGAATCAGATGTGATCAAAATCCTTGAAGAACCAAATTTTAACAACAAACAATTTTAACATTACAAATTTACACTTTAATAAAATAAAATGGCAGATAACTTATTATAAAGGTTGTTTAAAATGTTTGTAAGTAATAAAATGTCACTTTTTATTCATTAGTTTATTTTTTTATTACACTTTTTCAATGTGACCACTTTACCCCATGCACTACTCACTTTACCCCACCCCCTGGGGTAAAGTGGTCATAAAAACATGCCTGGAAAAATATGTTATAAAAAGGTGTTATTCTCCAAAAATATTTCTGAAATGGATATGGATGTACTCTAGAGTAATGTAATGTAAAATAACACCCAAAATTTTAGAAAACATCACAGAAATTCTGATGTTTATATCCTCTGAAAGTTTGAAAAGCCTGTTTTTATGACCACTTTCCCCCACCTGACCCTACTATTATATAAATAGTATTGCTCATAAAACATGTATTGTAATTTTTTTTTTCTGTTATTTGATTGAATTGAAATATTTATCCAACAATAGTTATTAAAGTTTATCATTTACTGCTTTAAAAGTATATATTTGATTTTTTTTTTTTTTTTTTTTTTTGACTAAAGGATATATTTAAATTTTTAGAGGGGGCGGGGTATATATAGCTTAATAAGTTCTCTAAAAAACACTAAAGAAATTATAATGTGTACATTTCGATTGCAAAAATAAGCTTGCAAATATTGTAATCTATAAAAATTAGCATTTTATGGAGATCTACTTTTAAATGATTAACAATGGATCTTCATCAAGTATAAAATGCTTGCATTCATAAATATGAGTTTTTTAATTGAGTTTGAATCAATACAATTCATAGAGTGAAAAATGAAATATATATGATGTAAAACAAGCAACTCAAGAGCAATTGATTGAAAAAAAAAAGTTGTTTTATAGTTTGTTTAAAATGGATGAGAAAAAAATGTAAACAAGCTTAGAATAAACACTAATACATCTCTTCGTCTCATACTATTATATAAATAGTATTGTATGAGTTTTCTTTTTGCTGTTATTTGGTTGAATTGATATAACAGAAATATTTATTAAAGAATAGTTATTAAAGTTTATCATTTGCTGCTTTAAGAGTATATATTTGATTTTTTTTTTTTTTTTTTTTTTTAAGCTAAAGGATATATTTAAATTTTTATTTGTTTATTTTTTGAAAATCTACCCCTATACAGATTAAAGAAAACACACAATGCAAAAAAGCTGACTGAAATTACTACATAATTTGAGAGTACATCATATTGAAACTTATTTAGTTTAGTATTGTTGTTTATGTGTGGATGGGATAATAGAATTATAAGTGTCTCCTGACATTTATATTTTTGCAATAAAGTTTACATTTTTTCCCCTGTATCTGGGCCAAAAATATTGAATTTTTTTGTTTTTATGAAGAGTAATTATCAAATTTATTATTAAATGTAATTAAATACGAGGGTTGGGGGGGGGGGGGGGGGTATGGCTTTTACAGAACTCTATTTTTTGAATAGGTAAACTGCTATTTGCTAAGATAATAAAATTGTATTAGTCATTGATATTTTTGCATAATAAGTAGTACTTATGAAAATATTGTGATTATATACATATGTCGGGCTTTATTTATCATTTAAAAAGTCTGTGTATAAAATAAGCAGGAATATTTTAATTTCAACCTGCTGGTATAATAAGGTTTGTTTTTGTTTATATTCAAAAGCTTATGTTTAATTTATGAAAAAATAAATTACAAAAAAATATATATATTAAAAGTTACAAAATATTTAGCATCTGCATGAGGAATAATAAATGAATAATTATTTGCTAGAAACATATTGTTTTTTCTATCTGATAAATTTCTTTAATTCTAATACAGCGTTTCTTTAATTCGTTGATTTATAATTACTGAAGATAATTGTTAAACTTTGCAAATTCGAAGTAGATAAAAAAAAAATTCCATTGTAATTAACATCAGGTTATTTGTAAATAATTGCAATAAAAATAGTTATTACAAATAATTAAATTATTATTATTATTATATCTATATTAGAGTATGTAAAACTTGTGTATATATGCAAAAAGATTTATCAATATCATGTTTATGACTGAGCTAAACAAATTTTGAAACTTATTTAGCTGAATTATTTTAATCTGTAGATAATTGGAGTTTTATCATTAATCAAGTATTTATTTATTTTTAACATAATATCATAGTACAACAAACTGCAAAATTTAACCCTTTTCACTTCAAAGACTCTGTTGGAAAAAAAAAAAGGAGGGGCAATAAATTGCTTAATAAGTTTCCTTAATAATACTTAAGAAATTAATGTGTAAATTTGGATTATAAAAGTAAGCTTGCAAATATTGTAACGTATAAAAATTAGTATTTTATGGCGATCTACTTTTAATGATGTTTAATAATGTATCTCCATCAGATATAAAATGCTTGCATTCAGAAATATTATTCTTTTAAATAATTAAGTTTGAATCAATGCAATTCATAGATTGAAATATGTGTGATGTAAAACAAGCAGCTCGGAAGCATTTGATAGAAAAAAAAATTCTGTTTAAAATTGATGAGCAGAATTGTAAACAAACATAGAATTAACACAAAACACCTCTTCATTTGATGCTATTATTTAATAGTATTGCTCATCATAAATCATGTATTATATAAGTTTTCTTTTCTTTTTTTCTGTTTGGTTGAATTGATATAATAGAAATATTTATTCAACAATAGTTATTAAAGTTTATCATTTGCTGCTTTAAAAAAAATTCATTTTTTTTTTTTTTACCTAAAGAATATATTTAAATAAAATCATAAGACGAAATGCAATATTTCACCTTGATTCTGTCACAAAATATACAATATGAACTTTAAAGTTTTACTTAAAAGGCAGCAAAAAATAAAATAAAATAAAATAAAATAATAATAATAATAATAATAATATAGATGTTACAATTTAACAAATTACAAATGTACAGATTTTACAAATTTAAAATAAATTATACATTTTTTAACTTGTAACATCCACATTATTATTATTTTTGTTAGCCATTTAAGTAAAACAGTGAACTTTGTAAAGTTTATATTGTATATTTTGGTATATATTTAAATTTTTACCTGTTTATATTTTGTAAATCTGCACGTATAGAGAATAAGGAAAACTCATACTACAAAAAAAAAAAAAGCTCTATGAAATTCTGCATAATCTGAGAGACATCATACTGAAACTTATTTCTGTGTGGAGGAGATAACAGAATTATAAGTGTCTCCAGACATTTATTACAAGGGAATTTATATTTTCTGTAAACAAACACAGAATAAACACCAATTCGTTTCATACTACTGTATGAATATATATCATATTATTAATATAACATATTATACAATAGTATAGCTCATCATACAGGTTTCTTAAGAAAGTTATCACAATCATAATACAATAAAATAATTGAATTTCTGTGCAAGAATAAGTGGATTTCGTTGCAAGATTTTATTAAATACAAGAAAATTTAAAAATCAGCTAAAAAATATTTAACATTTACTTGGGCTAGCTTCAGTTAAGTGCAGCCCTAAAGGAAAAACAACAACAACAACAACTGTAGAGCAAAATACAGCAACAAAAGGGTGATGGGGGGGGGGGGGGCGGTGAGCCTGCATGTCAGTAGACCAATTTTCACCACTATTTCTGTTTAGTGATCTCCTTGTTTAATGAAAGAAATTCTGTTATTAAATAAGGTATGTTAGGAGAAAGAAAGGCAGTATCACATCCAGATTGCTATTCAGGAATAGTGGCAGTAATTAGCATGTGAGTTTGCCAATATTGTGTACCATCATTGTCTGAGAGTCAGGGAGGAGTAGACTCAAACTGTATGTATTAGAAAAGATTCGGGAAACATTTAGTAGCATATTACCTATACAATATTTTTTTTAAACTATCAGGGTTTGTTGATATATATCAATGGATATATATCTCGATGCATTTTGATATATATTTATTTTTTAAATATCAAGATTTTTGGTATTTTCGTAAACTTGATGTTTATTTTCAAAATATCAAGATATTTGATGTTTTGTATATTTGATATTTATTTTCAATATATCACTGAGCAAGATAATTTTGACATTTTCAATTAAAAGAAGTGTAAATGAAATTTTCAATTGTTATTAACTGTATCATTCTGCAGATAAAATCTTTGTTTCTGGCTCTGGCAGTGACTTTTTTATTCAAAGGAAACAAATATTTTAACCAAGTTTTATGTTTGAAGCTTTTATTTTTAAATGTATAACTAATAATTAGGCGAGATAATTAATTCAAAACAGCCATTGAAAGATATGCTGTCTAATTTAGATAATCCATTATATAGCTTCATTAGAAAATAATCTTTTCCTATATTGGTTCAGTTTAGTATAAACTATAGGTAATACATGTTAGGAAATAAAAAATAAGACAAGCTTACATTTATATTAAAATTCTTTAATTTAAAAACTATTTTGTTTTAAAAATTTCTGATTTCTTGATATTTGACACTGAATACTATAATATATATATATTAATAACTGCATAAATAAAATTATATCTGTTTTCAGTTAGGTAATCTTCAGTTTTGTTCTAAGTAGAAAAACGAAAGAAGGAAAAGAAAAGCAATGCATTTTTAGAATATTGTTTAAGTAAATTTTCATGTTAAGTGCAATATGTTTTAGTTTCTAATTTATATTATGCTTGAAAATATTTATTGTCAGCTAACTATTAAATAATTTGTCATTTAACTATTAAATAATTTATCAGCAAACTAGTTAATTATTTTGAAAATATCGGATATTTTTGATATTTTCGAAAATACCATGATATTTACGAGCCCTGGAACTGATCATATCAATTATAAATTTTACTTTTTGAACACTATTATAATAATTTAAGTACTACTCAGAATACTGATGATAAAAGCCCATGAAAACTGATTTTCAGAATAGACAAAGATTTAGGATGGTAGAGTCTTGCAATTAAATACGATAGTAAAGCCACTTAGACTGTGGATTATATTTAGAAAGAATATGGTACTGCATTAAATACTTTTTCAGCAAATATTCAGCCTTAGATCACATTTTTCTGGATGCCTCAGATTTTATAGAAATCGCACAAACTTCCAATACCATAAAAAATATTGTATTCCTGTAAATGCAAGAAAATTTAGGAATCAGAGAAAAAAAAATTGACATTTACTTGAGCTAGCTTGAGTTAAATGAGGTCCTGAATGTTTAAAACCAAGTATATTTTTTTACGTAAAGTACAGCAACTAAAGTGTCATAGAGCAAGGGTTGCGAGTCTGGATGCCAGTAGGTAGATTGTTACCACTATTTCTGTATAATATTCTTTGTCATAAATTCTGTTTTTAAAAAGATAAAGATTGTTATTCGCAAGCAGTGGTGACAATTGGTGTTTGAGTTTGCCAATATCGTGTGTCACCACATTTAGAAGGCCTCTAATTCAACTGAATTGTTATCCTGGGCTCACACATATGGATGATCTGCCTGAATACCATAACCCATACTCTTTGTCTGATACTTTTATATAATTATAAATTTCTTCATGAATTATTTAGTAGCGATGTATTCTACTTATACAATTTTTTTTTTTTTTTTTTTTTTTTTTTTAAGTGACTATCTATTAAAAATTTTAAGATTCAAACACAATTCCAATAATTTGAATACCTGGAATATAAAGTGGTACAAGTCCATAAAAACTGATTTTTAGAAATTTAGAGTAGGATAAAATATTTGCGATAAAGTAGAGGAAAAATACAGTACTCCATTAAGAAGCTACTCCGTCCGGCGAAAACAGCCGTTCGCTAATGTTAATCCAATGAAAGAAATTTTGTAAGATATCTCGTCTGAATTTCAGTATTATTAAATCTCTTTTTTTTTTTTTTTTTTTTTTTTTTTTTTTGCATTGGAAAGCTGAGATCGATCTCTACATCTGCCTTTTCTTACTTTTTTTATTTTATTTTCAGGTATTTTTAATTGGGACACTTTCACTTTCGAAACCGGTTTCGAAAGGGCAAGCATACTCATAAAAGAAATTTTTGAACAAAATCGAAAAAGTAAAAAAACGGCCTTTGTACAAACCGACCTCAACTATCCAATGCAAAAAAAAAAATCATTTAAAAAAGCTGAAATGCAAACAAGATATCTTTAAAAATTTCTTCCATAGGATTAGAATTAGCAAGTGGGTCTTTTCGCGCGACTGAAGTAGCCCCACAAGCATTTTTTTAAGAGTTCTATCACGTGTATTATGCGTGCTAAAAAATCATGTATACTAAATTTGCATTTCTATTTTATTAGAGGATACAAGAAGATTTAAGATTCGAAAAGAAAATTTTTGATGTACTACATAAATGTCATTAGTACTATATTTCTATTATTTTCTAATTCAAAATATCCTGAATGAAAAATAATAGAAATATGAAATTGAGTTATTCTGTGATGCATTTGAAGGGCACACTGGGGCAGCCACAGATTAGGCCCCCACTTGTAAGTGGGGACGTGAACGATAATTTGTTTTAATTAAAGCAAAATAATAGTAACAGAAATGTCATAGGGTGAACCTGCATGTCAGCAGGCCAATTATCACCAGTGTTTCCGAATAGTAATATTTGCCTTATTTAATGACAGAAATTTATCAAATTAGGTGAATTTTGCTATTCAGATGTAGTGGAGACAATTGGCATCTAGGTATTCTTACTATAGTCCACTCATTACAGAACAGTATTAGCAGAGAAAGATCGCATAGTTGTCACAATGTGATATCTCATAGATGTGTTGTGCGATGCACTGAAGACGTTACAACGCAGCGTCACATAGATGTCACAATGAGCTATCTCGTAGATGCTACAGTGCGACGTCGCATAGATGTTGCAGTGCGATGTACTATAGACGTTACAACGCGACGTCGCTGGTCACGGACATTTTGCGGTTGCCAGAACATCTGTGAGACGATCAGTGCGACATCGCAATGTCGCAGTGCGACGCACCTGCGACGTTTCAGAGATGTAAGTGTGCTGTGTGGGCAAGATCTACTTGAAGAAAACTTGCTGCCATTTCTTGAGGAAATTGGCGGACCTTTCTGGAGGCAAACAGCACTTGGTAATGGTTTCTTAATAATGGTGTACATACAATTCTATGACCACCTGTTTCTCCCGATTTAAATCCAATGGAAAATGTATGGAACCTACTGGTTAGAGCTGTTTATGCAAATGGAAAACAATATGCCACAATTTCAGAGTTAAAAGCTGCTATCATCTTCCACTGGAATAAAATCGATCAAAGTATATTAAAAAGCTTGGTCCACTTCGTGCCTGATCGTGTTCTTACATAAATTAAAATATTTAGTGATATACTTGAAGAAAACTTGCTGCCGTTTCCTGAGGAAATTGGCGGACCTTTCTGGATGTTCCAACAAGACAATGCATCCATCCACATGGCAAACAGCAAATTATTTGAAACATGCAAATTATTTGAAACATGCAAATTATTTGAAAATAGTCCAATATTATATCTTATTAAGACATATTACACATTGTAAAAGTTTATAACATCACTATTAAACTATTTTTTTACCTCTATCATTTTTTCGTTTAGCTTTTCTTTTCTGAATTAAAATGGAATTTGCATAATACAAGTAAAATACCTTACAAAAAGAAGTTATATCTCATCAAAAATATTAATTAATTATTAATATTTATAATTATATTAATATTATAAATATAATAAATTTATTAATATTAATTATTAATAAATCGATTTTATCCTAATAACTTTTGGAAAAATCTCTTTAGATTTTCAAAAGTCATATCAATTTATACAAAATATGTAAAGATTTAAAAACAGACTAAATAATGGGCATTTGTTTTATTAAAGGGCGTGCTTGAAGGAATTTCTTTTTAAAAAAATTAGTTTTTTTTATTTCAGGAAATCCAACATCCCTCCGATCAGCGCGGCAGAATGAAATCCATCTATATTTTTGGCCAATGTTCATATCATTATGAAACACCTCAAAATGGAAAAATGCAGTTTATTTTATGTATAAATCACTGTTTCAATTATATTTTGTCATAAAATAAAACGATTTGTTCAATTTCTAACACTGATTAGCTTTTAGTTCGTTTTGTAACATTTTCTTCTTTTTTATGCTTGAAAAACTGGGTGTTCACATCATTATGAAACCCAGTGTATATATACGCCTGCAGGTCGTCGAGCAGTTTTCACATACTGTACCTCACTTAGAGTCCTTTGGAAACATTATGAGTAGTGATAGACTTTTACACGGCACTCGGAGTATACACTTTTATCGCTTCTTTTTACGTCATATGACTGTCATTTTAGATTTACTGCTTGGCGGGATCATTTACAACGAGTTGTTTTTGATGAGATATCACTCCTTTTTGTAAGGTATTTTATTTGTATTATACAAATTCCATTTTAATTCAGAAAAGAAAAGCTAAACGAAAAAATGATAAAGGTAAAAAAATAATTTAATAGTGATGTTATGAACTTTTACAATGTGTAATATGTCTAATAAGATATAATATTGGACTATTTTCAAATAATTCAAAATCTTTTTATCGATTCTTACAAACCTCAGAAGGAATCCCTTTTTTTTTTTTTATAGAAATGATAAAATGTGACAAATAAAACAGATATATTTTTTGCTAATGTTCTATAAGCTATAAGGTGATTTATTAATTAACTCAGAAAGGATTTTATCCTAATAACTTTTGGAAAAATGTCTTTAGATTTTCAAAAGTCATATCAATTTATACAAAATATGTAAAGATTTAAAAACAGATTAAATAATGGGCATTTGTTTTATTAGCGGGCGTGCTTGAAGCAATTTCTTTTTATAAAAAAATAATTTTTTTTTATTTCAGGAAATCCAACATCCCTCCGATCAGCGCGGCAAAAAACGATGATTATCTGATTAAGTTTTTTTTTTATGTTTTAATAAACTCAACACTTGTTCGATTTTTTGAATTTTCAATGAATATATTTTCTAAATTCCTAATAGTTTTTAACGTGACTGACAGGACATACTGAGTTGAATCCCTTCCAAAATATTTTCTCATTTATTTCGGATAATTCATCCGATAAATTATAATTCATTTCAATAAAAGTCCGGAATTCCATAGTTCATCGTCATGAAATGATTTTCCCTAATTTCGATCATATTTGTAAATTTTTAAGTAGCACTATAATATGATTAAAAATGAACTAAAAGCTATTTATGGCATTTTGATAACATTTTAACTTACAAACCTAAAATAACAGAATCGATTAGTTTTATAAATCCCCTTATTAAACTTTTTAAATGAAAAATTAACAAAAAATTCCAATAAAGCTGCCAACAATTTATTTGATTTAAAAGGATTGTAGTAAGTAATGAATCAAAAGTTGTGTAATAAAGTACCTTGCTGACTATATTGCCTTTGCAAAATGGCTTAAATTGAATAAATTGCAAAGTATGAAATGTTAAAAAAATATTTAAGTATATGTGCAGTGTAGATATAGAAAGACAAACAGAATAAAATACACGTAAATCCTGTATGAAAGCTTAAAAAATTTTAGTCACCTGACTATAAGCATTCGGTGATGATTCACTAAAGTGCTTACACTATCTTTCTGAGTATCTGAGTATGTTCTGTGGTTTCTCTTTAGTCGGTGTTTGCTTAGAATATTTCCATAGTCGATGTCCACTGGCACGTTTCTGTAATATAGTTTCTCCTCGAATATCACCAGGCCATTCCGCGAGGAATATTGTGCCTCCGTCATAAATCTTTGCGATTTCGTGCAAAATAAAATTTCATTTAATTGTTATCTAAATTTTGTATAAAAAATCTCCATTGTACTGGACTATTAAAAGGGTGCGTGCTGAAAGCTAGAAGCATCTTTAATAAAAGGGATAATAGAAACATCTTTCATAAAGTAGAAACCTGGATCATTGAGATTTCAGATGAACAAACTGAATTCATATTCGTTTTTAAAGTAACACAATAAAATTTTATAGAGATTTAAATAGTATAAATTCATCAAAATACATGTCACCCTGTAAATATCCATCGGCTGTAGTGTAATTAAGATCTTTTAAGTGATCCTGTAAACGTACCGCAAATGCTTCTGTGCCGCCTTACAATAGAGAGTTTAACTGGGTCGAATGCAGTAACATATCTGAATATGATGTGTATATAACCAATTTGGCAAATATTAGGCTATTTAGTATTGTTTTTTCTCTATGTTAGGAATCCAATACTTTAAACTGATGTAAATCAAAAACTAATCGATATTTTTATACGAAATTTTAACGGTTTGAACTACTTATAAAAACAAATAAAATACAGCAAACGACGTAAAAGTCCGATAATTACAGGTCTCTGTAGCCCTATCAGAAATCTTTTGGGTGAGCCTATAAACGGAACATAAACGCTACAATTCTGTTTTAAAATAGAAAGCTTACTTAGGTCCACTGTAGTAACATATTTTAATATCATGTGTATACGACCATTTTGACAAGAGTTATGCAATTTAATATATTTTTGCTCTGTGTTAAGTACAGGAATTAATTACTTCAAACTCATATGAATAAAAAAACTACTTAATATTTTTACACGAAACTTTAAAGATTTGAACTATTCATAAAACAACAAATGCAGCAAATCGATTAAAAATCGGGTACTTACACAATTTTAACTAATAATTAAACAACTTGCTTATAAAAACAAATAAAATACAGTAAACAGCGTAAAACTCTGATAATTACATATCTCTGTAGCCCAGTGGTGGGATTCAAATAATTTAACAACTGGTTCGCTGGTTGAATGTTTTTTTATGTATAAACATGAAAGGAAAGTGAAGCTCCACACATAGAAATTTGAAACACTTTCTAATATTATAAGAACATTGATAAAAAAAAAAAAAAAAACTTTGATCTTTTAGTACAGTGAAACAACAAAATTCCTGAAATATGTTTTCCTATAAAAGGATGTAATTTATTTAATAAATATTAGGCAATAATGAAACCCTGATTCAAATTTCTATCTGAAAATGCATCAAAACAGTATAACACAATAAGGATATTACAAAAAATAGTAGAAATGTAAGCTTAAGATCTAAAGTTAAGATCAGTTAGATATTACAAGCACTAACTATAAGGAAGAGCTCAGATATTGCTGAAGTCTCTAATCTCGTGAGAATACGAGTACTAACTCACTGAATGTCAATTAATTTTCATTTGGTGTTAAATACTTGTAATTTATTCAAAGTCTCTATAAATCGGCTCTTGTAAATGGTAGGTACTTGATTTCTGGATTTTTTTAATGAGTGTTTTATGTTACGTTTTGCACCAAAGTTGTAAATTTCACCGAGATATTCGTCGATGTCGTCTTCTATAATTATATCCAAGTGACTCTAAGATTATTTTTGTAGTAATAATAATGCGCACGCGAAGAAGTTATATCTGGAAATTTTGTAGCAATAATAATACACTGCTCAAAACAATTAAAGGATATTTGAAGTTTTATATAAAATAAAGATATAAACGAATTTTTTTTTGCCGAAAATAGAAGAAGAGAATCACAAATGCAAATTTTTCTGGTTTTCAAACTGTGGAGTATGCAAATTTTGAGTTCGACGTCAAAAACGTCGCTTCAGCGACAGCGAATGAAATTTGACTTTCAACTGGATAAAAGAGAATGAAGACAAGGATGATCGGCATTCAGTGATTGATTTGTTTCGATGAGTACGATGTCTCAGCGAAGTCATTTGACAGATTCAGAAGCTTTGAGAATTGTTGGTAGCTTAGAAGGGGGCCAAACTCAAGCCGAAGTAGCGCAAGCCATTGGAGTGTCACAAAGTGTCATTTCCAGGATCTGGAACCGTTTTTTGGAGAGTGGATGTGCAGGCCGAAGACCAGGGCAAGGTCGTAGACGGGCAACAACGCCCAATGAAAATCGGTATTTAGCGTTAACAGCTCGGAGACACCGAACCATGAACGCTACTCTTCTCCAACAACACCTTCGCTCGGCTACAGACACCACGATTTCAACTCAGACTGTCCGAAACCGGCTCCATGCTGTAGGTCTGTATGCTCGCCGACCGATGGTATGTGTTAGATTAACATCAAGGCATCGTCGCGACCGCAGGGAGTGGGCAATCGAGCATGTCAACTGGAGGAGAAATGAATGGAGCAATATTCTGTTTTCTGACGAGTCCCGTTTTTCTGTGCATCCGGATAATAGGCGTATTTTCATCTGGAGGGACCGTGGCAGTAGGAATAATCCTGCGTTCATGCACGAAAGTGTCAGATTTGGCGGTGGAGGAGTGTTGGTGTATGGTGGCATCTCCATTGATGAGCGCACTGACCTCTACATCATTCGAGATGGAGCTCTGACTGGTCGCCGATATAGGGATGAGATCCTCAGACCTATTGTAGTCCCTTACGCTGCAGCAATCGGAGATAACTTCATTTTAACGAACGATAACTGCAGGCCACATCGTGCAAACCTGGTGGAGGATTTCCTTTTCGAGGAAGAAATCGTTCGAATGGAATGGCCAGCGTGTTCTCCAGACATGAATCCAATCGAGCACGTTTGGGACGCTCTAGGAAGACGAGTTTCTAGCCGCTAACAACCCCCACAAACTCTCCAAGAACTGGAAAGAGCTCTTCTGGAAGAGTGGGGCAGAATACCCCAACTCGTCATTAATAGCCTCATTGAGTCCATGCCTCTAAGGTGTTCAACGTTGCTGGCCGCCCGTGGAAACCATACCCCCTACTGAAAATGATTTTCTTTGAAGAAAACACCTTTTCTTATTCTTTTTTTCTCATATGCACAAATTGTGTTTTTTTCCTTTAGTACACAAATGCGCAATAAAATGCATTTTTTTCTGCCAAACATGTGTAATTTATTCTCATATAACCTACTATGTCTGTCGACCATGTATCAATCAGCTAAACAGTTTACCAGATACAAAATCCACCTAAAACTGCAATATCCTATAATTGTTTTGAGCAGTGTATTTAGCTCACAGTTTAAAAACATGTAACATCTTTTAAAAACCTTTCGTGCAGTAACTGCGATGGATAACAATTGCTGATGAAATGTATCATACATTTTACCAGCAAAAATAAATTCCAATTATTTTGGGTATCATGATGCACTGAAAATAACTTTATGATGTTGAAAATTTTAAAAAGGTACTCAAAAAAGTAGTATATTATTTAACATAGTTAATACTTAAATAAAACAGTAATGGATATAGGAAAAACTAGATTATAGTATAGAAAAGTGTTTTAAAACGTTAAATAACTTGTGTTATATGAGATATTTACATATAGCATCTTGATAAGCGTCCTCACTTTCAAGTTTTTCTTTCTTTCTTTTTTTTTTTTTTTTTTTTTTTTTTTTTTGTAGTCTTTACTCGAACATTATCGGATGTGTGCTTCTTCCTTAACATACATTTGCTATAAAAGTAAGAAATCATTTTTTAGAGGTTTTTAGGCCAATTAAAGTAATCGTCATTATGTTTGATACATTAGAAATAGTTAATAGTCTTTTTTTTTTTTTACCATATTATGATTATCTTTGAAAATCCCTTTTCCATTTCTCATGAACTAGCAGCAGTTGTTATCTGGCAATATTTTCACCCTTTTGAATACTTTTAAAAATTCCATAGTTTTAGAAGAATATTTAAAATATAGTAAAAAGAACCCCTCAATAATCATTAATATTAATTATAAGTATCATTAAATATAAATAATAGTTCTTCAGTTGCTTTCCATAGAAATATTACTTCTCCAATATTCCAGAAATCTAACGGAGAAAAAACTATAGTTTACTCCTATATTCAAATTGACTACAACTTGCTTTTAAATGTTCAGAATTCACAAGCCAATCGTTTTTTTTTTATTCCTTAGGTTGTTTTTAAAATCATTTCCTGAGTTCACTAAAACAATTATGATCTTCTAAAAATTTGGTATATTTTCTAGTTTCTGAAATAATAAAACCTTCATCGTCCTTCTTTTGTATGTGCTTTTTTCTTCGGAATCATAATAATATTTCAAATGTTGTTTTAAATTCCTAAGAACCTGTTTTACTTTAGAAAAAAGTTACAAAAGTTAAATTTTTATGCGGTCCTTTGGGTCCTATAACTAATGCACAAAACATTGTCCATGCTATAGCAAGTGAGTCAAATTTTTGCACGACAAAAGCTTCTGGAGTTATGATATTTAGAATTTTAGGAATTTATATCATTTCTTGGTGCAAAAAATGTGCCAGACAACGCTAGAAATTCGTAAAATACAAAGCTTCATGACACGGCAAGTTTAAACCATACGAAGTTTTTTTCATTTGTAAGAGCATGGAAAATATTTTTCTAAATATAAGTTATGGTACTCTTATAAAAATTTAGATTTTGTTACATTTATGAAAATAACTACTTTGATTTAAATGACATCTAAGGTATGAAGGTATTTAAAAAATAAACGCAGTTGGAAGTATACCACTAAATCCAACGATTTAACTATCAGGGATGGGATAACATGGAACATTCCGTGCCAAAACAAAGTACCTTTTTTCGAATATAAGTAGTTATTTTAATGTCGAATAAGTATGCCATATAACTAGAGTTAGCGTAGGCTGCCAATTTGAATCCCAAAATTCTTCAAATCTTCAAAATTTCATTGTTTTTTAAAAGTTGAATTTGCTTTTTACAGGACTAATGAAGAAAAAATGTATTATTTTTGCTAATGAAACATCATTTTATTAAATGAAATAAATCAGTATACATGTCACAGTTTTATGTTTAGAAAACGTTGTTGTACCGATAAACATTTAAAGAAAGTAATTTAATAATGGATTTTCGCTTTTGAAGTATAATTTTAACAACCGGTTCGCCGAACTCAACACAAATTAACAACCGGTTCTACCGAACCTGTGCGAACCGGCTGCATCCCACCATTGCTGTAGCCCTATCAAAAATCTTTTGAGTGACCCTGTAAACAAAATGTAAATACTACAATTCTGTTTCACAATAGGAAGCTTACTTGGGTCGACTGTAGTAACATATCTTAATATCATGTGTATACGACCATTTTGAGAAGTGTTATGCCATTTATTTTTGCGCTATATGTTAAGTATAGGAATCAGTTATTTCAAACTCATATAAATAAAAAACGAATTAATATTTTTACACGAAACTTTAAAAATTTGAACTACTCATAAATCAATTCAAATGCAGCAAATCGATTAAAAATCGGATAGTTACACATTTCTTTAGCCCTATCTAAAGGTCTTTTGAGTGACCCTGTAAACGAACCGTAAGTGCTACAATTCTGTTTTACAATGGTAAGCTTACTTGGGTCGACTGTAGTAAGATATTTCAATATCATTTTTATACGATCATTTCGACAAGAGTTAGAGCATTTAATATTTTTTTTTGCTCTATGTTAAGTATAGAAATCAATTATTTGAAACTCATGTAAATCAAAAACTAATCGATAGTTTTACACGAAACTTTCAAAGGTTTGAACTACTCATAAAAACAATTCAAATGCAGCAAACTGCGTAAAAATCCAATAATTACACATCGCTGTAGCCCTGTCAACAGTTTTTGGTCTGAACAAGAATCTAAAAAGTGCAAAAAACAGCTCTTTTAAAATTGCATTTACTAAAAACCTATTCGTCGGATTCCATTTTACTTTGGTTTCCTGAATCACGTGGCACGCCCCATTGCATAGAAACAAGAATTTTGTTTCTACGATAAATTGAACTCGAGATATAGAGGTGTCAAAATCCTGTTTTGGTCAGTCCGCAAAATATAAACTCTAGACAGAGTACCTACTTAAAAATTTTTGTAAAACGTTTGGCATCAATAGGCAGAAATTCCTTTCATTTACGGTTCATTGCATTGTCGTTTCTTTTGCTTGGCGAGAAACTCTGTGGAGTTTCTATGATATAGTTTATGATCTTTTTCTTAAATTTTCCAGTTATAAATGAAAATGTGTTAGGGGTTATCGATAAATTTAAGAAAATAAAATTAAGATCTTACAGGGAAAAATACCGGGAATATTGAATTAGTAATCTGAAAAAAAATTACAAAAATTCTAAATATAAAATAAACTAAAGATATATAAAAGAAAATTCTGTAGGCTTTTTAAAAGTGATTATCTAAGATTTTATTTTCTGTGATGTGAGCCGTATGGGGATGCAGTACCCTTAGCACGTTGAAAAATAAAATTGTTTTTATCTCGAAAACTAATTATGGAAATGAGCTGTAAAAGCAAGTAGTTGTGTGTTCGATGACGCCGATTCTTTTTATGTTAAAAATAATATAGGTCATAATTCATATTTTATTTTTTTATATCTAGAATTATCTATTATATTATATTATTATCATAATTAAAAATATGTTGTTGAGTAAAGAAAAATGCGTAGATTATGTTTGTATCTATTCATTGTATCTTACTAAAAAAGAAACAATTTAATCAGGTGATTTTTTGAGGGGTGAGTTTAAATTAAATTTTCTGATGTGGACCTGACATTATTGCTCTCAAATTTCGAACCTTGTATCTTTATGAAGATTTAAGGGGGAAATAATGCATAAACTATATATTTTCTGGGCTGATTTGATCAAAGGAACTCTTATAAAGTGTCGAAAGTGGGAGTTACTGTTTTAAAAAAAAATGTTGGTGCAATTCTTAATATGTAGACGGCGCTAAAAGGATACTTTATTTATACAATTAAATAGTAGAGATAATTTATACCAGGTCTGTCCAACGCGGCTCCCTTTTGGTTTCCTGTTAAAAGCATTTAAAAAAAATAAATAAAATTCCCTTTTAAAGGATGTTTTATTTAAAATCCTTGATATTTGCTTGAGAGCGATTTTTAAAACCTTTGCAAGTGTATTTCACGCATCAAAAATTAAAACATACTTTAAAATAAAATAATCATGATGTGTTATTGCGCTTCTTCACTAATTTATAATTATTTCTTATAAAATATTTTGTGTACATTATGATGATGGAAATGGGTAAAAGTTGGCAATAACTTTTTTAATATGTTAAGAAGTAAATCGTAAAAAAAGAAAAATAAGTGACCCCCACCTTTCCTTCGTGCATGAAAGTTCAGCTTTTTTGTTATTGTTATTGATCTTGTTTCACTGGCCAATTGGCTGTTTTATAAGACGGAAAAAGGGCTGTAATTTTCGCCTTCAAAACTTTGAAATGTTAGGTAAGTTTAATCTTTTTTTTTTTTTTTTTTTTTTTTTTTCTAATTTGTAAGATCGTGCGAAATTATTTCCATCAATGAAAGTTCTTCCAGACTCTCTGTTTGGAACCACCTATGGATTGGTGACTATATCATACCTGTCTCTGTTTCTGTGTTTTTTATAACGGCAAATTTGCACCTCGAAAATAAATCAGGAAGTATTTTTGCATCCCCCCCCCCAAAAAAAAAAAACCTAACAATATCGCTGATTACGATTTTATTTTAACAATAGGCGAGATTTAATTTCCTTGGCTCCTTCGATTAAAAAAAAGTGAGATTGCCCCTCGAAGAAAAATGTATAATTCGAAATTTACAATGATTTACAGTTATTTTGATGTTTTTTTTTTCTTACATGGAGTTTCAGATCCATAGGGGCCTTATGTCTTCTACATCGAAATGCATTTGCATATATTTATTACTACTAATACTGTGAGATAACTTTGTTGCATGTTTTGAGCCATGTTAATAATGGCGCCCTTCTTTGTTTTCCAAGTGCTGAGCTGCGCCCCTGCTTAGTGAAAGGTTGGACAGGCCTGATTTATACTCTCCATTGGGACTTACATATTTTTCACACGATTATTTACTACAGAATTATCGGGAAGTGATAACTCCTTCCCCTTCCCCCCTTCCCCCAGAACCAATACGTACAGTTTGTTTGTACACAACCTTTTGTTACACCTTGTATAGTCTGGAATGAATCAGTATATGAGGTTACTTCAAAACAATATGCCCATCCATGAAATGAGAAATGATTTTACCAGAGAGGGCATAGCTGCAAAAACATCTAATACGGCCGGATCTTCAATCTGATTATGGGACAGATCGACCACAGAGAGAGACAGACACGTCTTCAGATGCCCGACGTCCGACACCATAGTTAACTTGTTGTGTGTTATTTGTAGGGTTTTCAAAGATGGAAGACAGCCTGTCAGAATAGAAACAAATTACTGAATAAGATTGATAGATAACACAAATTAATCACATTACTTTTGAAATGCTTTCAAATTAATATCTGTCAGTGAATGGACAGACGCAGAACGAAATTGCAGGAGGCAGGGCAAGATTTTCGGACAGATATGTCTGTCGTTCGCAACCTAGGCCTTTTTTAAAATGAATAATATAAGATTTAAAGAAGCTAAACTAAGAATGTTTTATAAACACCGCCTTGCAAGGCAATTTTTAAACGTATCAAATTTAAAAAGCAATAAGAAGAATGAATAAAAATACAAAAGTAAACTTCAACAGGCTTTTTTTAAAAAGGGAGAACTGAACAATTTTATCTTTTTTTGTTGGGAGGGGGGGGGGGGGGCACCGAACACTCCGTTTAAGTTAAATTAGAAACACAAGAACATAAAAGGAAAACAGAACTGAATATTGTCTTCTACGGTATGTTAATGGGAGCGTGGGAGGGGTGGGGGTAGATTTCCATTGACGAAAAATTCTTTATTCTTTTTTCTCTTAGTGAATAATTATTTTAAGTCAATTTGCACAAATAAATTTATCTCTCTCTTTTAGTTTTTTTATTTTTAACAAAATCATTAGGGGAAATGAAAATTTTCTTTATCAAATTTCAAAATTCAGTGTGTGTGTGTGGGGGGGGGGGGGTAATGGTTCTTCCCTCTCCCCACCCCTTTTCTGGCATCCACGTATCCATATTTACTTTTATGAAGAGACAGCTAAGAAAATGTATTGTTCCTGTGATTTCAATTTCCATTAGATTTTGTTACGTTGTGTTAGAAATTCTAGACACAAGTATTATTGTTAATGGACAAATCATATATAGTAGTATCATATATAGTAGGTTTATAGTAGTCCTTCCGAACTTATTCGATGTACGTATTAAATAAAATGTCAGTGAAAACTGGGCCATTTCAACGCAATCGTAGTAAAATATTTCTTTTATTTACAAATACAAATACACGCCTTCCTTCAAAAGTGACGTCATTTTTCACCGGTGGAAGTTTCTCATAAATTTCCAAATTAAACTCCTGTTTTATAAATGTTGAAGTAAAATATTATAAATAAATCCATGATATAAGATACAGTGCAATCATGTAACCCATCCCCACACACACACTTAAAAAAAAAAATAAACTTATTTAATTTTTTAGCGATAACAGATAGGAAAATAATCTTTGTTAATAAACTTTTTTTTAAAGTTTTATTCATACAACTACTTTTTGGCTTAAGTATTGCCACTGAAATGTAGCTAAGATTCTGTTTTTATTCTTTATGAGGCATTTAATGAATAATTGCATTTTAAAAAACTATTCTTTCGTATGGCTAGAAATACACTAACGGAATAAAACGTATAAAATCGACTTTCAAAACCTCTGGTTCTAGGTACAATGATGCCTTGGACCAAAATTTTGAAGATATAAATCCTCTTAGGTATAGCTTATCTCTTTAATCATTTACGCTATTATTAATGGTAAATAAATTGTGCATTACTTTTAATGGCAAATAAATTGTATAAACATGCATGTGTGCATAGCAACTTATTAAAGTTGCTGTATCTCCCAGTTTTTTAGCAATTAATAAAAAATAAATTTCATTTAAAAAAGACCTAGGTACTAGGTCTACCACATTATGGCTTAAGAAACGGAGTTTTTCTCTGCCTTAAAAAAAAGAAAGAAAAATTGATTGGACTTACTTAGATTTTCAATCTTGGTTATGCAATTCTTGTTGACATTTATGGTATCTAGCAGCTGCAGCGACTCCAAATTTTCGAGTTTGTCTAGTAGATTTTGTTGCAAGTACAAGCACCGAAGCTCCAACAAATGCCCTAAGTTCTCGATCTTGCGGATTCCGTTACTCTCCAACCACAAGCTCCGGAGTCCCGTGTAGTCTTCTAAGTTCTCAATTTTTGTCAGACCTTAATATATAATAAAATGAAAATACTCTAAAAAGAAATTACTAAAGAAAGAGGAAAACTCTAGAAAGAAATATTAGAAAGAAATGCTCTAGAAAACGCTAAAAAGAAAGGTACTTTTCGGTTAGCCGGGCGCCAGTGTTATATATACACACATATATGTATAAGTATACATATATATACACACACACATATAGATATACATATATATATATAGGTATGCACATATATATGTGTATAAATATGTATGTATATACATATATATATATACATGTATGTGTGTATATATAACACTGGCGCCCGGCTAACCGAAAAGTACCAAAAGAAATATTCTAGAAAGTGCTTAATGCCATGCAAGATAAAATTCTTTTGCTTCTTCAAAAATCTTATCAGATCTCATTCAGGTTCTCAAATGCGACCAAGATCAAAATGCTGGAATTTGTAAATAGTAACAGAATAGCTCTTTCTCAGCGGACACATTTTTAAATATGTTCTAACTAGCCGCCCTTGGCGACCAGTTTGGTCTCCCTTAAAATTTATGTTTGGGAAAGCATGCTAAGCATTGAATCATGTTACTTTTACTCATAATTTAATTTACTTGAATTCCCTTAAATATAATTAATATAATCCCTTAGGCTAATATTAGTTTTTGTTACATTAAAATATATCAATTTGTTGATTTTCTGTAAGCAAGTAAACTCTATTGGTTTACAATGGAAGTATATGGAAATTTGGTTAAATATTAAAGATATCGCCAAATTTGCGTCACTTTTGGCGACTAATTTTGGTCGCCAAATTTGGCGATAAACTTGGCGCATTTGGCGACAGAACAGGGTTCCCCCCTATGATAAAGTATGGAGATGCATTAAATGCTGTTCAATAACCAATAACATGAGTTTCATTCAGGCGTTGCCATTAAACAATTAACAAGTAATCGCGATTTCTGTGCCACGTACGATAGCGTAATATATATATATATATATATAGATTTTGATTTATGCTGAATTTTATGAGTTTCCTAACATGCATTCGAGAAAGAAAATGATATATATATATATATAAAACCCCATAAAAATATGAAAAGATAAGTTCATTAATACTGGAGAAAGATATCGCACATTTTTTCACACAAATGACTCTTAAGTAACAGCTTACTGCTATTGACTTTCAATTTCTTTAATTTTTCTAATGATTGTTTGTCGAAATAGGTTTTAATTGCATAATAGTAATGTTATCACTCCTAAAAAACAGGACTAATTTACTAATTTTACAACAATAAAAATGCATAAGGTCAGATTGACATGAGCTATTTTATCTAAAAGGTACTCGAGTGATTCTTATAAATCATGAGAATTACATACCTTTGTATCCTTTTTATAACACTTTCTAACATAATTTAAAAGTGTTTTAAAAGTGTTTTGTCACACCGTCTGTCTGTCCGTACTCTAGCTGTCGTAACTAGACTCGGATTGCATAAGTAATTGATAGATGTTACTGAGGTTTACCATGGCATGTTCGGTAGTGAAAATGAAGTTTGTCGCATTTATAGTTCGTTTACATTAGGAACACTCAAAAGGATTCTGTTACCTTAGTGTCTATGAGAAAAAATACTTCGCAATATACTTTAACTAGAAGCTAGCCCGTCAGAATGACGTGTTTGCATTTTTAAAACAATGATACAGCATTGCATTATAAAAATTATTATGAAGTAATAAATTTTATCTTATTGCATTTAAAAAAATCTATAACGTTCAATTTCTTATAAGTAATAATAAAAAAAAATGCAAGACTTCAATTCCCAGTAAATTTGTTAGCTAATAGTAAAAAAGAACGCACATTATAAGATTGAAAAATCAAATCTAAACAGTAAACATTCACTCGTGATGCCATGAAAGAACATAGAACGTGATGAAAGAACATAGTTTTTAGGAATAACAATGGAGTCATTCTCAAGAGTCATTCACGGCTGTGAAACAAAAAATTAAAACAGCCCGAATAAAAAAATTCTAACATTACTGCATTTAATACACACCTTAGCTTTCTTTAAATTGGCATTTTAAAAGAAAGTTTTAATGCATGGAGTTCGTTCAGATCGCTATATTGCCAATGAGCTCCATGGTCTATATTTTAATCGGAAACATTCATAATTAAACATTGTTTTTGAAATCGTGAAATGATTGCAAAAAGCAGTAAATTTTTTTTAGTTTTGTATATTTTATATTGCCATTGAGCAAAATTATTGTATCCATGGTCTGTATTTGAATCAATCTCAAATAAATGAATCGCATATTGTTTACCATCGCTGATTGCTGGGTGATACGATTTTCAACGTAAGATATATGGGAAAACATGCATATTTCGATGTAGCTCATCACTCAAGTTGTTTTTGTTTTTCACACTAGGGGACGCTGCCCCCTACGAGCTACGCTCGTCAACCCCTGTTCAGACACCGCAGACTCTAAAAGCACGCTAATTTCATCGGCTTAAAAAAATATTTCGGAAGATTGAATTATAAGTTTAAAAACAGTGGCGATCTCCCTATAAACGGGTTTCTATTCATTTCTCTTTGATTGGGGAATTTTAAAGCCAAATCAGCGTCTGTTAAATAATACAATGGCTGTTTCCGTCTTTGATTAAATAAAATCAGTTGACATTTCAAAATAAGCTAATATAAAATGAATTAAATAAACAGAGTCTTTGCCCCCCGGTATTTTTTAGCAAAGCGAAAAGAAAGTTTTTTTTTAATGACACTTTCAATGTATCGTTTTTAATCTGACGTAATTTTCACTAAACTTTTCTTTCTCCTTTTACTATTCACGTGAAAATAATTTTGTTAGAAATGAAATATTATTTGCGCTATCCTAATAAAAAGAGTTGAAAATATCATCTTAAAATATTACATAAATGACTCGCGCAATTTTTAAATTTAAACTGTTTTGCAATATTATTTTTTGTTCATTTTACGTAATAAGTGTAATGTGACGTAAATTCTCCTATTTAAGACTTCTAACGCATGTTAATGAATTTATTATTTTACAACACTCTTTCACTTTTAAAATTCACGTGTAATATGGTTTTTATGATAATTTTCAATGAGTTCCTGCTTTTTATATTTTCTTGTTTATAATAGTCACGTGTAAAATAAATTTTTAATTTGAAGCAAACATTATTGTTTGCCTTTTTTATACAGTTGGCAACAGGTTAAATTAGTACAATTTTCTAAAATAAGTAAAAAATATCTCTCGAAATGCTGAAAATTTGAATTTAAAATAGAAATAAAACCTCAAAAAATGAGTCAAATTAGTAAACTGAGTGCAGTCTGCACACCGGGAAATTCTGACACATAAAATTATCTAAAAATGATTAAATTCCGATGTACAGATTTTGCTCCTATAAAACTTTTTTAATGGAACGATTTTGTCCAACTTTAGCATTAAATATCTCTTTAAATATTTCTTCGATTTGAAAACTGTCTGCATCAGCGTGTTTATCAAACATTTCTCTATAATTCCACCGATTTTCATATTTTTGTATGCAATATTTTGCTTAATATTAACGAAGAAAGGCCTCCGGTCACAAAAATTCAAAACCGGCGGCGGCGGCGGTGACAGCGGTAGTTACTTTTTTTTAGAATAGAGAGAATCTTCCTAAAAAGGTTAATTTTATGTAGCTTTATTGAAAAATTAAATCTTAGAAAATTAAAATAAAATTGCTCATTTTAACGAAATATTGTCGGGATCCGGATGAGTTCACTCCGGAAGTGTTATACACTTAGCGCTATTGTATATAGAAATAGAATGATGAAACATATTGAAACTGATGTACAGAACTGAGATACACTACAAGATGCTTACTGTAGAAGTTATTGTGTGCACATCGTCCATTTACAGGGATACACAAAAGAATTCAGTTACAGTACTGTCTATGAGCGATAATGCGTTTCAGTTGTGGTATGCGTTTTTAAATTAAACATTTTTTCATATTATTTGGTGTGTATAAATTCTATATATCATATATAGAGTTGCACAAAAGAATTCAAGTACATTTCCTTCTATTAACAAAAATTGCTGAAGGGGAATTTTCAATTGTGTTTCCTAACTGAACTAACTTTTAGCATACTATGTAGAATATATACAATTCTGTAGATCAGATATAGGGTTTCACAGAAGAATTTGACAACTTTTCTACTAAAGGCGATTGCTGAAATTGGATTTCCAAATGTATTAGGCGTTTTCCAAATTATTTTCTTAGATATCATCTTATGACCTTATTACAATGTGAAGTTTTGTTACTCTATTCTGAATGTGCTGGAAAATGTTTCATAATCTATGACGCATTATTTTTATTTCTTTTTTTAAATTGATATGATTGATGAAAAATTTGTATGCACAAAGCATAAATATGTCTATATGAGAAGAAACATATACGCGCAATATTACATTTACTTGCAGAAAACACATGATAGTATCACTTTAAAAAGTAAAAAAAAAAAAAAAAAATCTTTTTCTTGGCATATCAGAGATTCATTTTCCTGGCATATCAGAGGAAGGTTTGGTAATGTAATAACTTTTAAAATGCACCACAATGTACATTTTTTGCTTTCAAAAATAAGTGTTTTCTGTTATATGTATGAATTGAAAATGGAACCTCTGTGTACATATTTTTTAGTCACTGGGCGTCTAATGGCATTTTCCTGGCCAGGAACACATTGTTTTGTATTATGGCAACAACTAGAAATATCGAATAACAAAGCTCTCACTAAAATAGTAAACAGAAACAGAATTTTTGAAAATGCGGTTTCAAAAGCAACATTTAGAAATTACTTGAATCTCTAACTACATCAACTGAAACCTAAGTATGTAGTACAGAGTTTTATGATGTGGTTTTCTGGCTTTATTGTATTATGAATTATACACCATTTTAATTCAATAATATATTGTTACACATAGAAAAAGTGTTCCATTATACTACAATGCTAAACATGAAAACAAAGAATAAATGAAGAAAATATGAAACTTACTAAAAATATTAAAACGTCATTTTCCTGGCATGTGCGTGCATGCCAGGATAATGGCTCAAATGCTAAAGTAATGATATTTTAGAATGACAATTTTTATTTTGATAATAAATAATTACCAAACAGTTCGAAATAAATTCAAGCAAACGTAAAATAGAATCAGTTACACAAACCTTTTCTTTCAGTTCCTTTCAGTTCGAGTCTGCCCGATAGAAATCGGTTTCAACAGCCGCAAACGTTCAGTAGCTTTTAAACTTTTTTTATTATTATTATTTTTTTTTTTTTTAACGCTTCTAGGGGACTAGCCGGGGCCATCGCGAAACAACTTTTATCTCTTATAACTTTCTCCATATTAATTCTTCCATTTTTCAAAAACTCACTAGATGGCGCCAAAAAATTAAGTTAACATATATTAAAATTCGAAATAAAAAAGAAAAATACCTTTTAATTGCTCAGGAATGCATACAGATAACTTGAAAAAAATTGCCCATAAGAAATGTATTATTTTAAAAAAAATGCCAGTAGATGGCAGCATCAAACAAAAAAAAATCATGGGAATTCAATATTTATTCCTCTGACATCAATCAGTTTTTAAAAGTTTAATTATTTTTACTTAGGATTTTTCGTTCTTTTTTTTTGGGGGGGGGGGGGGGGGATACACAATACTTCGCAAATTTATTTTGAAAAAGAAATTCAGCTAAAATAATTACAAATTTAAGTTTTAAAAAATGTCAATGCAATTCCGTTTTTAAAATTATTCTTTACTTCGCAAATTTACTTTGAAAGAGAAATTCCGAAAAAAAAATATCAAATTTAAGTTTGAAAATTTTCAACTTAAATTGGCGGGATTTGAACTCACAACCTTGCACATAGGAACCCATTGACCTAACCAACTGGGCTATACGCAGGGCCCTCGCTAAGGAGGGAGTCGGGGGGGGGGGGGGGGTATCCTCCCCCCAAAAAAACTTTCGCGAATACTGTTACACTTGGCAAGTTTGCAAACTTGTTTAAAACTTTAATAAAACTATAATACACTACACTTTCTATTTCTGATAGATTTGGCCAACTTTATAAATCTAATTGGGAATATTATAAAACTTTTCACAAATAAGAACTATATCACATTTTCTAATTGTGGTAACTTGGCAAAATTATAAAACTAATTGGCAGATACTGAAATTTGACTTGGCAACTTAAGGTCCTCTCCCCCCCCCCCCCCCCCCCCAATAAAAAGTCTTAGCGATGGCCCTGATTCTACGAATGAATTAGCTGAATTAGCTGAAATTAAGATTATGTAATGTCGCAGAAATGGTCGAATTCACAAAAACTCTAATAATGTAAGATTTTTTTCAAAATTTTATGATTTTGGGAAGGTCAGGGAATATTCAGCTCTATGTATAAAAAAATCTAACAAGTCTGTATAACTTAAATAGTTTCCGAGTGCGAGCCTGTGACGGATGGGCAGACAGAGAAACGAGACTATAAGGGTTTCGAGAGACGAACGAAACCATAAAAAAAAAAAAAAAACAAGTCGGAAATTGTACGTTAAACGTGGCAAATGAGGTGCGTTCGTACTAAATATTCAGATCTTGGTGCTGTTGCACTCTTACACAAAAATGCTTGAATACAAAATTTATGGCGATTCTATATATTAAATTCAGTAATACGGAAATAATAGGACTCTATCTTAAATAGGACGTCATCGCCATGACAACCTATAACCATTACCTATCAAGGAATATCATTGAATTAATTACGTATGATAGGATTTAATAGAATGAAGAAAATTTTTATTAATATCTTTTTTATTCGATGTTCATAAAATTTGAAATGACGCGACAAAATTCTGCAACGATTATATACGCGGGTGTATCAATAAGTTTTTGCCCTCTCATAGAAATAATTGAATGAAATTTATGAAATTGCTACATTGTATTAGTCATTTTCTATATCCCTTTAACCGGGATGGTTTTTTTTTTTTTTTTTTTTTTTTTTTAACCATTTGGAAAAATGGTTATTGTTCTCGTCAGGGTAGGAAATCAAAAGCATATCTGAAGGTTTTTATTGGTTTAATCCGCATTTTATTCGTGTTCTGATTGGTCCATACAGTAATATGTATTTCCCTTTACTTTCAACAGAGATGAATTACTTCTGTTGCCACTATGACAAAAAAGTAATAAAAAGTACAAAAAATTTAAAAAAAAAAGCAATTTATCAAATTACAACGACCATTTGGAAAACGATTTTTTTGAAGACTAAAATTTAAGACATAAAAAATCGCACGGAGTTGATCATGCATTATATACGCCATGAATTAAACATTAATAGTGTTATTACACGTAAAAATTGCAAGCCAAAAATATCGCCTGCGACCCGTCAGATTTCATGAAACTTAAGTATTATCCACCTGAAACTTACGTAAATATCCAAGAATTTCATTGACTGTTCGGGAAAAGGCTTTTCCATCGTCAGATTTCCAAGAAATCTGACAGCCAATTTTAAATGAAATTTCATTCTTAAACTTCTAAACATCCGACAGTATTACTTTTTACACCGTCGGATAGAGAAAAAAATGTACTTTTAAATGCAATTTGTTTGAAAGCTGTATCTCAATTTGTTTCTGAGTTATTATTTTTTTTTTGTAGTTTTTATTACTTTTTTGTCATAATGGCAACAGAAAGTATCCATCGTTGTTGAAAGTAAAGGGAAATACAGATTACTGTATAGACCAATCAGAAAACGAATAAATTGCAGATTAAACCAATGAAAACCTTCAGATATGCTTTTCATTTCCCATCCTGACGAGAACAGTAACCATTTTTCCAAATGATTAATAACTCAGAAGCAAATTGAGATACAGCTTTCAAACAAATTGCATTTAAAACTACATTTTTTTCTCTATACGACGGTGTAAAAAGTAATATTGTGGGATGTTTAGAAGATTAAGAAATAAATTTCATTTAAAATTGGCCGTCAGATTTCTTGGAAATCTGACGATGGAAAAGCCTTTTCCCGAACAGCCAATGAAATGCTTGGATAAAACGTAAGTTTCAGGTGGATAATAGATACGAGTTGCAGGCAATTTCTGTCGTTTGGAATTTTTACGTGTAATAACACTATTAATGTTTAATTCATGGCGTACGTAATGTATGATCAACTCCGTGCGATTTTTTATGTCTTAAATTTTAGTCTTTGAAAAAATCATTTTCCAAATGGTCGTTGTAATTTGTTAAATTGCATTTTTTTTTTTTCTTTTGTAGAAATTGAAAGTTTGGGTGGTTTCCCCTTATCGATAGGATCGTATTTGATTGAAAAAAATATTTAAAAAAATACCCGATGTCAGGTTATGCCAAGGGAGGACCCACACAATTGTGGGGTTCGGCCTTAATGCAGCCGTTATGGGGCTAAATCTACACAATGGATTTGTTTGGGATTATGTATGCAAATATCTAAAATAAAAGTTTAAGCGAAAAAAGTTGTTGTTTATTGAGATAATTTTCATCAGCCACAATGAAAATGTTTGAAACAATTTTTGTTTTTGGACAGACCACTACAATTTCATTTTCTGGTGCGTGCTCAATGCTCGCACCCCTCTTAAGAGCCTTTGACAAATGGTATGCCCTTCACTCCGTTTGGATTGTGCCTGATCCTTCAAATTTCTTTTTTTTAGTTTTTCTAGCAGCGGTATTTTGTTGAAATACCGATCGAAGTACATAAAACTAGGTCTGGACCAGAGTAAGGACTACAGCAGGTCCTAAGCCTCAGGGCTGAAACGGGGGGGGGGCAGAGGGGGCACGTGCCCCGGGCGCCGCTTAAGAGAAGGTCAAGGGGGCGCCAAAATGAAGATTTTGTTTGACGTTTGATACAAGAATGTATATATATACCAAAATCCATGTTTGCCCCGGGCCGCCAAAAAGGCTAGTTTCGGCCCTGCTAAGCCTAGATCCTTGTGAACCAGGTCTTTCTAACTGGTATACTACAAAATTTAAAACTATCCCAGATGATGCTGTTACAACAGAGTGTGGTTTGTTTTTTATATATTGCTTTACTGAGGCACGTCCTAAAAAAAGGAATAGTCTGCTCATCTATGGAAAATTTTCCCTGATCTCCTGGTAAATTCAAGCAGACACTACGGAATCTATCGAGCATTTGCCTGAACTTTCCACAATTTGTTATTTATTCCTGGTGGTTTACTTTCTGTGTCGACAAAATGGGATGAATTTATCAAACTTAAAAACCTATCTCGTGGTATGCATATAACTCATATAAAACTTATAAATCATATATGACATCTATAACTCAGAGCAGAAACATACAGTTCATTACAAGTGCATATTATATATCTAATACTATCAATTTTAAATAGAAATCATGAATAGTACAAACCTATTAATTTAAAATTAATCCGCTTTAAAAATGTAATTAATAAAAAAAAAATTGCTAAAAACATAAGTTTTAAAAAAATCGCTTAAAAATAAAAATTTTATGTACTATTAGGAATTGTATTTATTTTGGAAATGGCAAATGCCGGACCCGCACAATTGTGTGGGTCATTTGTTTTTCAACTTTTGTAAAGCCTAATTAAATTTATCAAAGACAAAATCAATTAAAATAATGAATAAAGCATATGAAAAGAAAAATTAAATCCAAGCAAACACTATAAAAATCATATTTAAAAGAAATAACGACAGTACATACTATTTGTCTATTGCTGTCAGATGATATAGTCTTTTTGAAAGCAGAAATTCTAACCCTGTATTGTAGTTGGTGCCCCCTAGTTGTGTCTTATCAAAACATCTGAAGCCAATTAACTCATATAAATGTGCAGATTTGGTTTTAAATCTCAGAAAAACAGGAAGTAGTAATTCTTTTTTACTTTAGTATCACCCGCACAATTGCGCGGGTGATACTAAAGTAAAGGCTTAAAAGGTTAAAGTCACCGTACACAGTAACACATTTCTGCAAAAGGTATTTCAAAGAGGGGAGAGGGGGAGAATCTATTCCAGGAGGCGCGATAGTAGACTCAAAGGGAGGTATTTTTCTAACTTTTGCCGACCCCCCACAAGTGGAAAGGCCTGTGACCACTTATTCATGTTATGCACTCCCGAGACCCTTCCCCCCAAATTTACCCCCGGGAGCATGAATGGTGTCCGCAAAATTTAGAAAAGTCCCCCCCCCCCGGATGGCAAATTTGGGGGGAGGGGCTCGGGAGGTGTATAGCATGAATAAGTGGTCACAGAACTTTCCAATCATATGTCATACGCGGAGGGTTGGCAAAAGTTAGAAAAATGCCCCCCTTTGGGTCTACTATCGCGCCTCCTGGAATACATCCTCCCCCCCTCTCTTTGAAATACCTGTTGCACAAATGTGTTACTGTGCACGGTAACTATATAGAAAAAGACTAATACAATGTAGCAAATTTATAAATTTCACTCAATTATTTCTATGCGAGAGCAAAAACTTATTGACCCTCGTATATTAAATTTCAAACCATTCGGTTGGGTAGTTTTTGCGCTGTTATATGCTGACAGATGGACGAACCAGACGACTACTATAGGTGCTACGTATTTATATTATTATGAATGCATTTTCGAGACGACAGTTTAATTTCTGCCCGAAAGAAATAGCATATCGAGTGCTAATATACGGAATGTTCCCATGATGGCAAAAGTATTCTTGCTGTCTCTATTGGTTTATCTCAATCTGGTTTAAGGTAAAATAACTAATTTGATTTGAGAAAATACCATGCTGCAATTCATAGTGTACATTAAAGGGTGACCAAACAGCACACCACAGGAGGATATATACTAAAATTACAACATTTTATGTCCAAAAAATAATTTTTGGGGTGTGATTTTAGTAACCTTCTTGTATCGAAATAGATTTGGATTTATTTAGTTAAGAGATCTTTTTTTTAATAATTTATAATAATCTAAACAAAAATTATAAAAAAGTTGGATTTCTAAATTAGATATAGGTAAATCTCATAATGGTAGTTTACGTTTGCATACATATTTTTATTACATGAGATTTTATCCAACTTTTGCCGATGCTTCTTGGTTGGCAGGTATGTCAATATTATTATTATGATGTGAGAAAATCTGTACAACGCGATGCTCATTCTACTAAAATCGCAGATAAAACGCACCTGCAAATACATTCGAATCCCGAAAAAAAAGTACAATTTTGGACAATAGCAAACACACATTTAATCAGACAGGGTTGGGGGTTCAGAACAAAGAGTGATGAAATGTGCATTTTTACATGCTTTCTTTTAACTTACAATTCTGTTTGCATATGTGACAGTCAAATCTTGTGACTCATTTTTCACCCATTCCCTGTTGAGGTACAGCTTTGAAATTTGGAATGTATGTGTATTTCTGTGTTCAGTAGATGAATTGGACATTGATTTTTAAAATTTTTATCTCTAAGGGGGGGGGACAACGGTGGGCAAATTTATAATGTAAAAAAATCGCCATATCTCATAAACCAACGGAAATAAAATCTTGAAACTTGACACGCCTATAGTATAACTAAAATTAGTAAACATGCGTTTCGGAATTTTTCAAAATTCGACCCCTAGGGTGGACAAAGTGGAAGGCTTTCCTCAAGCACCTTCCGTTTTCGAAAGACATAGCAACACCGCTGCCTAAGGTTCAGCTAACTCTACTAAGGTTTAAAACAGATAATGGTTACTCAATTACAGTTGGATTTCCTATGGGGAAATCAGTATCAGCTTCAAAAATGAGTATTTGTTGAAAAATACTAACGGCAGAGTAACCACAATAGCGCCAGATTTGGCCAACGTGGCGAGATATTGCCAAGTTTGACGAAAAAATTTGGCGATAGCAGGCTAATTTGGTGAAATTCCCATTTAAATCAATTAATCCATATTTCTAGATTTTCGTGAATTTTAATGAAAGCATGTTTTAAAAAAATTATGTTTATTTATTTACTTACATAAATTCAACAACAAATAGTTGGAGAATTGCATGTAATCGTGTTTAATATAGCAGTTCTCAAAAGTTAGATTTTATGAATCTCTGGGAAATCTTATTATGCTTAGAAATATACATATAACCTAAAATTATTAAATTGTGGCTTGCAGGACGTAGATATTGTGCATAGTAAGAAAGAAATTAAAATGTCGTACACAACTGACATTGAGGCCCCTGATCTGCAGACTTATTACTTTAAAATTCATACTTACCTTTGAAATGCAAATAGAGTGTATCGTTGAGATGTGGCGTCATGTAGAGATGATTATCTTTACAGACTTTCTGGAGAAATTTTTTTGTTATCCTAAAATAAATACAATAAATGAATATGAAAAGGAATATAATGACTTAGGGATAATTGTATTCAAATTGAAAGAAATATTTCATTTGTAAATTATATTAGATTGATTTTATTTTGGAAGTTGGAATCATGGTGAGTTGCGTTTTGTCTGTGCTTGCTTTTATATTAAATGAAATTTTTTTTTATTTTATGTATCACCAGTCATATAAAATTAAGGATCGTCCTAAAATGATTTTTAAGACCGAAACCGAATTTCGGTAAATTTCCTATTTTCGGGCGAAAACGAAAACGAAAATGTTCAAAACTTTTTTTTAAAGTAATTAATACATACATAAATGTACATAATTATTATTTAATTATATGTTTTTATTAATTATACATAATTATTATTTAATTATACGGGTGGTCCAAGTTAGCTTTCTGGGCCTCTGAACAAAACTTCTTATTTTCATATAAAGTAAAATATAATAAATTCATCAACGACATAGAATGATTTTCTAATTATACGAATTTCATCTAATTGAAAAATGTTTCATGTATACATACCTCGATTTACCTTTTATAATGCTTTTTGTAAATGATCATATGTTATACTAGAACTTTCTGAAAGAGTATCCGAAACACTTCGGCGATTTCAAACTAAAAAATGTCTATTACCGTTAATCTGCAGCTTTTAATGAGCATGTGAAAACCGTCTTCAAAGTTTAGATATATATACATTGCTTGCTTCAAAATTTACATTAACGTACATTAAGATATATAATATATTGCAGATGGTTTTTACAAATTAGATAGATTAAATATACGAATTAAAAAAACTCTTTTCGATAAAGAACAAGAAGATTTAAATAATAAAGGAAAATTTATGGAATATATATCTCTTATTCAAATTAGTGAAATAGAAAAAGAAAAGATATTAACAATCCATTTAAAAGAAAATTATGAAATTGATTTAACTGAAGGTAATTTTCACAAAGTTTTAGGATTTGAAGCAATATATATATATATATACAGTGGCGGTCAAAACTTTCCGGCCAGCATAAATCTTTTGGTTAATTTGTAAGTATACCCATATGAAGAGGAATCTCAAAGTGATACTTATACATTTTATTGACATGACAGTTAAGAACTTATTTATGGAATAAAAATTAAATATTAGTAAATTTAATTGACAAAATTAATTTCAAAAGAAAACGCATGTTCTCAAAAGTTTCCGGCCACCTTGGCAAGTTTGGAAAAAAATGGTGTTATAAAAGAAAATAACAGTGATCATCAACATTTACAATTAGTATTTTGTATTCATACATTTAGCAATAAGTACTGCGGCGCAGCAACGCGGCATCGATTCAATGAACAGTTGTAGATCATCAATGTTAAGTTTTGTCCACAGTTCTTGCAATTTTTGTGAAAATGCTGCTAAATTGGAATATTTATAATTCCACGAACGTTTTTAAGTTAGTTTCAAAGATTTTCTATTATATTCAGGTCGGATGATTGGGCTGTCCATTTCAAAAGCGAAGTTTTTTGTGCGAAAGCCACTGCTTGACGAGCTTGGATGTACGCTTTTGGTCGCTATCATGATGAAACAAATAGTTGAGACCACAATTTTTCCTCCAATAAGGCAGCAAATAATCTTGCAAGATATCCTTATGCATTGCACTATTCATCTTGCTGCGGATTTCAAATAACGGACAGGCGCATTTTCCAGAAAATGCTCCCCACAGCATAACGTGTCCTCCGCCGTGCTTCATTGTAGGAATAATATATCTCGCACCTTATCTTTTGTTTTTAGGTCGTCGGTTGTAATGTTTTTTATCACTCACAAAAAGATTGAACGTCGATTCATCTGAAAATAGTACTTTTTTTCCAGTTTTCCATTGTCCAGTCTTTGTATTCCTTGGCAAACGTCATTCGGGCCCTCTGAATTTTTTTACTTATGGAAGGTTTTTTAACACCGACTGTTCCATAAAGTTCTACGTCACATAATCGTCTTGACATTGTAGATAGACTTGTTTCAACAATAACCATAACACCATAAATCGCTTCTAACACCATAAAAGGCGCGGAATTGCTGCGGCATTTTTACGCGGATCATCAACTGCTTTTCTTCTGATAATTCTGTCCACAAGAAAAGTCTTTTTCCGGGGTCCCCCGGACCGTGGCAAGTTCCGAAGGCCATGACCATCTTTATATATTTTTTAAATATCTTTTACAGCAAATTTTCCGATCGACAACTTTGCTTCAATCTCACGAGCGGATTGTCCCTTTAGCGACAAACAAATCGCTCATTTAAGAACAATGAATTGTTAAACTTTTCATTTTTGTATTTCAAATACATTATTCACCTTGATTAATTAACAAACATGGCCAAACAAACACTTTAGCGATAACAAAAACTAATGAATGACGAATGGCCGGAAACTTTTGCACGCGCGAATTTTGAATTCCTCCCCTTTGCATCAAGTATCTTAATTAACCAATCAAAATAATCACGTGGTCAGAGGTAATTTGTTTATTCCTAACTTTTGGAGCAATTGAACTTCTTCTTCGCTAAAACGTTCTGTAAAACAAATAAAAAAACTAACTGGCCGGAAACTTTTGACCGCCACTGTATATATATATAAAGAAAAGTGGCAAGTAGCCAAATATCTAGTCAACTTGGAATATAAATCGGATGATATTTATGTTCATTGTGACATAATAGACAGTATGCAAATCAATAATAATGTTAACTTTTGTAATTTATACATTTATAAATACTAATAGACCTGGCAACAAAATTGTTCAAAAATTTGATAAACCGATCTTTTACAACGTGAAAGATAATAAAGGTATACAAAGAATTACATTGAGTATAAGAGATGAAGATGGAAAATTGTTAAATTTAAGAAACAGAAAAGTTAAATGTAACATATCAGATGAAAATGAAAATTACTTACAAAAAATTTATGATTCGATATTTTCTTTTACAAATAAATGAATGAACGTAGATTATGCAGGTCTAAAGAGCTGGCTAAAAATATACAAGGAGTGTCAGAAGCGACAGTGTCTGAAGATAAACTAATTAATATGAAAGAGGATGTACGTGAAAATGTGAATAAAATATTATCTAAAAAAGGATCAGGCTTAAAAATTATTCCTAAATAAATGGAAAAGATTTGGGACTTCACAGATACTTTTTATCATTACGATGATAACATAGAAAGTAAAGAATTGATAGAATTAAAATTACCTAAAATAGACTTAAATAGTACAGTAGACTCCCTCAAATCCGCACAGCTTGGGACCAGAGGTTGTGCGGATTTTAGAATTTCGCGGATTTCTGGTCATTGATTTGTTTACATTTTGAAACATTAATTTGATTGGTAGTTAAGCAAGGAAAATTATAATGAATGCTTACAATAAAGTGAAACATTAAAATAAGTAAAATATTAAAATAATTTATTAGTTTAAACGTAAGTAATTATTAAAATAATTATGTAAAATAAAAATATTAAATTAAATTATTACTGATGAAATCGATTCGATTCCAAAAGTCCTATGCTGCCATCTAGTGGTAAAGCGATCGTAAGATCGATAAGCCATCATATAGATATGCTAATTTATATCAAAATCAAAAGTAAGGTAAATTTATTTAGTAATAAATCAGCTGTAATAACCAAAAGAGAATGATTAACAAAAAGTTTAGTAAAAAAAATTTAGCGATAGTCGCTGATTTTGGCGCCATCTTGAATTTTGTTCCTGCAACTTAACTTTAAATTTCATTGTTTACATCTGAAAAAAATACGCGGATTTTAGGCGTTCGCGGATTTTAGGGTCGCGGATTTAAGGGAGTCTACTACTACAAAATACGAATTTCATATTACAGATACCAACGCAAAATTTTACTTTCAGATTCTTTTGTTCAATTAAAATGGAAAATTTTAAAAACAAATGGAAGTTCTATAGGTGATGAAAATGTTTCAAGAGTGTGTGGCTTAAATCCGTTTAAAAGTAAAAAACTTACAATAGGTAAAACAAATATTGAACATGTTGATGATTATTTCAACATTATACAGAATGTTGTGAGACTTAGAGAATATACTCCAGAATATGTTACATCACAACCAACTGATATGTTTTGTTTCTTTGACTCAAAGGATACTGCTGATAGAAAAATATATACCATTCAAAGTGTTGAAACAATAACAGCTCAAACACCTGTAGCAGAGTTAAATAATAAGTTAGAAGTAATCGAAAATATAAATTTAACATGAGGAATTTGATAAACGATATCAGTTAACAAAAGATAGTAAAACAGTCACAATGTGGATACCTTTAAAACAAATTTTTGATTTTGTTAAAGCATATCGGAAATTATTTACAGGTTTTGAAATAAAAATAGAATTTGAGAGAAATAACAATGAAAATATGTTGTATAGAAACCTTGCAAATCCTGATTTTAAAGTGGAATTCGTAGATTTATCTCTATTTTTAGCACACTATAGATTAAAAAATACTGCAGGTAAATTATATAATGAATTACTTTTATCTGATAAAAATACAGATATATACTGGAATCATTATGAAATTTATAGGACAAATAAAATTGATAAAGATAAAAGTGGTACATACTTTATACTTGCTTCAACGGATGAAGTTTTAAGATTGTTTGCTATCTCTCAATACTTGGAAAGAACTGATAATTATAAGAAAAATAATATGACATTTGATAATTTAGATATATTTGAATGTGGGTCTACTGTTCATGGAATACCAAAACCTGTTGAAAAATATACCAAGGATTTTACTAATAAAAAGTGGAATAGGCCTTTTGAAGCATTTATCGAAATAACAGGAAATGATCAAAACACAGAAACAGCACCATTGGTAGATTACTTAAAATTTGGTGAGTTATGTCCTATTTTTTGCTATGATCTATCACATCATGAAGATTATACATCTTTAAATAATTTAACAATAAGTTTTAATTATAAATTAAGAAATACAACCAATAAAGAGTATATATTTTATATTATTACAGAAGTAAAAAAGCATACAGTGTTAAACATGAAAAACCAAAAAATAATATGATTAATTCTTTGTAGTCAGCTTTTCGCTGTCTAATAAATGATTGCTAATTATCCACCCTTTGATGATACAACAAAAGTTGGACCCATTGGTCCTCCTGGAATTGGTTTTAGATTAACAAATGATGGAAATTACGGTATGGAAAGCAAAATAGTAAAAAATGCTGCAGATCCTGTTGATAATTCAGATTTAAGTACTAAAAGTTTCGTTTTGAATAAAATAGAGAATAATCATCTTGAATTAACTGAAATTATAGGAAACAAATTTGATAATGAGTTTTTATTGTTTACAGAAGAAACAGGCAAGGGAACAAAAGAACTGGATGAAAAACTTTACATCTTGTAGAAGGGAAATCTATTGATGCAAAAAACAAAAGGGAATGTAGCAGATCCAAGATGATAAAAATGTTGTAAATAAACGATATCTTGAGAAAAAAATCATTAATGATAGAGAATGATAAATTTGATGCAAAAAAAAAAAAAAATAATTATGACTGTTTCAGAACCTGAAAATGATAAAGATGCTGTCAATAAAATATATTTAGATAACAGAGATATCTGGCTTACTATAAACGATTTTCATAATTATAAAAGGAGAGAATTAAAAGAAGTAAATTTCGACTTGATGAGTTCCAAATTATTAGACCAAAGCATAAGATTGTCTACAGACATGTATATGAAAATTACCATATATATTTTTACAAATGATAATCCTTTTGGTCATGATCATAATGAAAATATTAAAACATCTACAGAACTGGAAATCAATGATTCTATTATTTTCTTTGGTGTAATAAAACTTAAAGACTCAGTAACCTGTTTTGTACAAGGAAAACGTAATGATATACTAAAATTATCATTATTACGTGATAATTATAATATTGAATTAAAACCATATATGTATATTGTTGTCTTTTGATAAATTTTCTTCTGTAATAAATGGACATTGAATGGTTAGTTGTGTCAAAAGAAGATAAATTAAGTAAAGATTTGATAAGAAGATTTCAAAATCGTGTCGATTGGAATTTAATTTCAAGATATCAAACATTAGGGCGATTCTCAAAAGGTGGGTACAGGACACAAGTCATAACTTCAAGCCTTTCAAACATAACTTTAATTATCATTGACTTTATTTTTTTTTTTTTTACACTGAGTTTTTACTTCTATTCAGAGACAGAAAATGACATAATTTATTGTAAAAGCTTTGTATAAATATCTTAAAATTTTATTATTTTATGCTAAAGAGGCCAATTTCGGACATTCATAACGTTAACTGCTCCAATGTACCACCAAGAAAAAGAGTTTTAACTTTTTTTCAGGTGGTTCTAATGGTAAACAACGAATACATAAAGGAAACGGATGATTTTTTGATAATTTCGTTAAGAGATGGCAGGCTGATTTATTGCTTTTTTGGAGATAGAAGGACTTTTCTATGTCCGAAAGTGTCCGAAAGTAACGTACGTAACAAAGTATTTGATTTCATTATTATTATTACTGGATAACAAAAAGTTAATTATACATATATATATGTATACAGACACATTTACTACATTCTTAGTCTTAAGAAATTTTTAAATACTAAGAGCACCGTCCAAAATCTGTAACGTACGTGCGAAAGAGTGTCCAAAATTTGTAACGTACGTAACTGCTAATTAAATGCTTTAATCATTAATTTTCCAGAATATTTGCTGTTTGTGTATAATTTTGTAGACGTACTATCATAAAATATTTATATATTATATTTATAGACAAAATACTATACTATTAAAAAAAATTGGCCTTAAAATTGAAAATTTTAAAAATTACATATAGTTAACGTTTAATGATCCCACCTTTTGAGAATCTCCCATTACTTGAATCTTTTATTAGTGAATTCAAAGATAGAGTGAATTGGAATAATATTTCAGGATATCAAAAACTTTCAGAGAATTTTAAAAGAGAAAATGCAGATCTAGTTAAGTGGGATATTATATCTAAATATCAAAACCTTTCAGAGAATTTTATGTTACAATTTGCAGATAAATTAGACTGGAATATAATATTTAAATATCAAAAATTAAGTGACAGTTCATCATAAATCACTCTGATAAATTAAATATGACATTGATACCAAGACATCAAAAATTAACAGAAAATCCTATGATAGAATTAAAAGAAGTGTTAGATTGGAATGAAATTTTTAAAAATCAGGATTAGAGTAAAGATTTTTTTTTTTTTTTTTTTTTTTTTTTTTTGTAAACATAGTGATAAAATTGATTGGTGTAATTCTAAACTTTATGAAAAATTATCTGAAAGTTTTATCAGAAAACATAATGCAAGAATTATAATATTGTAACTTCAGCATATATGTTCAAAGATATAATTAAAAAATATATTTTCCAAATATATGGATATCATCAGTTTATTTAAAAAAGAGAAAAATAGGTGTAGAATTTCAAGATTTCTAATATCATCAGAAGATTTTATAAGATAATTTAACGATAAATTAAATTGGGATTGTATATCTAAATATTAAACATTATCAGAAGCTTTTATAAGAGAATTTTATGATAAAGCTAATTGGAAATTAATATCTGAATAAAAATTATTATTCAAGAATTTAAAAGTCAAAAGATTGTGAGAATGCCTCATATAGGTTCATTCTGATAAGGCACTTCCCTGATTAGATTTGGAGGCTCATTGGTTAAGTATAAAGGGGGAACGTGGGCCTAATATTCCCTTACATAAATGGTTTTTTCATGCAGAATTATCCGATTTGCTTTAAATTTGGTATACCGGTTTATTCTGATAAAGCGCTTCCCCGATTAGATTTCGAGGTTCATTGGTTAAGTATAAAGGGAGAAATGGGGGAGCTAATCCCTCCCCTTTAATTTAGCTAAATGCTTTTTTTTTTGTCGCTTTTTTATTTTTCGAGGGGCATAATTCTTTGAAATAAAAGTATAATATACAATTAATGTGAATAGCCTGTGAGCTGAATGCCACCAGTTTAATTGGACACTTTTCTTTTTATTTATGTTATTAGTTTATTAGTATTTAGCAACATTTTAATGTTATATAAAGCTGTATTTAAAAATCCTGGATTGTCTACTACTGTGCTGATTTTTCAATAAAATTGCCCAGTTTTCCGGAAAATATTATAAAATTCTCTATAACGTAATAATGAAAATACAAATATGGCACGTTTATTTTACAATGCTTTTTGTTTGTTTGTTTTTACTTAAAAAATATATAAAGTTTCGCTTTTAATTTCGTAAGTTTATTTTTTCTCAAAAGTGCATACATTATATATTTTCTTAAATAGAGTAATCTATAATATCAGTTGTAAAGCGCACGCTGTTTTCTAGAAAACGGTAATTAATGACATCTTTTGTATGACAAGAACTATCTTGTGTGAATAGCCTGTGAGCTGAATGCCACCAGTTTAATTGGACACTTTTCTTTTTATTTATGTTATTAGTTTATTAGTATTTAGCAACATTTTAATGTTATATAAAGCTGTATTTAAAAATCCTGGATTGTCTACTACTGTGCTGATTTTTCAATAAAATTGCCCAGTTTTCCGGAAAATATTATAAAATTCTCTATAACGTAATAATGAAAATACAAATATGGCACGTTTATTTTACAATGCTTTTTTTTTTTTTGTTTTTACTTAAAAAAATATAAAGTTTCGCTTTTAATTTCGTAAGTTTATTTTTCCTCAAAAGTGCATACATTATATATTTTCTTAAATAGAGTAATCTATAATATCAGTTGTAAAGCGCACGCTGTTTTCTAGAAAACGGTAATTAATGACATCTTTTGTATGACAAGAACTATCTTGTGTGAATAGCCTGTGAGCTGAATGCCACCAGTTTAATTGGACACTTTTCTTTTTATTTATGTTATTAGTTTATTAGTATTTAGCAACATTTTAATGTTATATAAAGCTGTATTTAAAAATCCTGGATTGTCTACTACTGTGCTGATTTTTCAATAAAATTGCCCAGTTTTCCGGAAAATATTATAAAATTCTCTATAACGTAATAATGAAAATACAAATATGGCACGTTTATTTTACAATGCTTTTTGTTTGTTTGTTTTTACTTAAAAAATATAAAGTTTCGCTTTTAATTTCGTAAGTTTATTTTTTCTCAAAAGTGCATACATTATATATTTTCTTAAATAGAGTAATCTATAATATCAGTTGTAAAGCGCACGCTGTTTTCTAGAAAACGGTAATTAATGACATCTTTTGTATGACAAGAACTATCTTGTGTGAATAGCCTGTGAGCTGAATGCCACCAGTTTAATTGGACACTTTTCTTTTTATTTATGTTATTAGTTTATTAGTATTTAGCAACATTTTAATGTTATATAAAGCTGTATTTAAAAATCCTGGATTGTCTACTACTGTGCTGATTTTTCAATAAAATTGCCCAGTTTTCCGGAAAATATTATAAAATTCTCTATAACGTAATAATGAAAATACAAATATGGCACGTTTATTTTACAATGCTTTTTGTTTGTTTGTTTTTACTTAAAAAATATATAAAGTTTCGCTTTTAATTTCGTAAGTTTATTTTTTCTCAAAAGTGCATACATTATATATTTTCTTAAATAGAGTAATCTATAATATCAGTTGTAAAGCGCACGCTGTTTTCTAGAAAACGGTAATTAATGACATCTTTTGTATGACAAGAACTATCTTGTGTGAATAGCCTGTGAGCTGAATGCCACCAGTTTAATTGGACACTTTTCTTTTTATTTATGTTATTAGTTTATTAGTATTTAGCAACATTTTAATGTTATATAAAGCTGTATTTAAAAATCCTGGATTGTCTACTACTGTGCTGATTTTTCAATAAAATTGCCCAGTTTTCCGGAAAATATTATAAAATTCTCTATAACGTAATAATGAAAATACAAATATGGCACGTTTATTTTACAATGCTTTTTGTTTGTTTGTTTTTACTTAAAAAAATATAAAGTTTCGCTTTTAATTTCGTAAGTTTATTTTTCCTCAAAAGTGCATACATTATATATTTTCTTAAATAGAGTAATCTATAATATCAGTTGTAAAGCGCACGCTGTTTTCTAGAAAACGGTAATTAATGACATCTTTTGTATGACAAGAACTATCTTGTGTGAATAGCCTGTGAGCTGAATGCCACCAGTTTAATTGGACACTTTTCTTTTTATTTATGTTATTAGTTTATTAGTATTTAGCAACATTTTAATGTTATATAAAGCTGTATTTAAAAATCCTGGATTGTCTACTACTGTGCTGATTTTTCAATAAAATTGCCCAGTTTTCCGGAAAATATTATAAAATTCTCTATAACGTAATAATGAAAATACAAATATGGCACGTTTATTTTACAATGCTTTTTTTTTTTTTGTTTTTACTTAAAAAAATATAAAGTTTCGCTTTTAATTTCGTAAGTTTATTTTTCCTCAAAAGTGCATACATTATATATTTTCTTAAATAGAGTAATCTATAATATCAGTTGTAAAGCGCACGCTGTTTTCTAGAAAACGGTAATTAATGACATCTTTTGTATGACAAGAACTATCTTGTGTGAATAGCCTGTGAGCTGAATGCCACCACTTTAATTGGACACTTTTCTTTTTATTTATGTTATTAGTTTATTAGTATTTAGCAACATTTTAATGTTATATAAAGCTGTATTTAAAAATCCTGGATTGTCTACTACTGTGCTGATTTTTCAATAAAATTGCCCAGTTTTCCGGAAAATATTATAAAATTCTCTATAACGTAATAATGAAAATACAAATATGGCACGTTTATTTTACAATGCTTTTTTTTTGTTTTGTTTTTACTTAAAAAAATATAAAGTTTCGCTTTTAATTTCGTAAGTTTATTTTTCCTCAAAAGTGCATACATTATATATTTTCTTAAATAGAGTAATCTATGATATCAGTTGTAAAGCGCACGCTGTTTTCTAGAAAACGGTAATTAATGACATCTTTTGTATGACAAGAACTATCTTGTGTGAATAACCTGTGAGCTGAATGCCACCAGTTTAATTGGACACTTTTCTTTTTATTTATGTTATTAGTTTATTAGTATTTAGCAACATTTTAATGTTATATAAAGCTGTATTTAAAAATCCTGGATTGTCTACTACTGTGCTGATTTTTCAATAAAATTGCCCAGTTTTCCGGAAAATATTATAAAATTCTCTATAACGTAATAATGAAAATACAAATATGGCACGTTTATTTTACAATGCTTTTTTTTTTTTTTGTTTTTACTTAAAAAAATATAAAGTTTCGCTTTTAATTTCGTAAGTTTATTTTTCCTCAAAAGTGCATACATTATATATTTTCTTAAATAGAGTAATCTATAATATCAGTTGTAAAGCGCACGCTGTTTTCTAGAAAACGGTAATTAATGACATCTTTTGTATGACAAGAACTATCTTGTGTGAATAGCCTGTGAGCTGAATGCCACCAGTTTAATTGGACACTTTTCTTTTTATTTATGTTATTAGTTTATTAGTATTTAGCAACATTTTAATGTTATATAAAGCTGTATTTAAAAATCCTGGATTGTCTACTACTGTGCTGATTTTTCAATAAAATTGCCCAGTTTTCCGGAAAATATTATAAAATTCTCTATAACGTAATAATGAAAATACAAATATGGCACGTTTATTTTACAATGCTTTTTTTTTTTTTTGTTTTTACTTAAAAAAATATAAAGTTTCGCTTTTAATTTCGTAAGTTTATTTTTCCTCAAAAGTGCATACATTATATATTTTCTTAAATAGAGTAATCTATAATATCAGTTGTAAAGCACACGCTGTTTTCTAGAAAACGGTAATTAATGACATCTTTTGTATGACAAGAACTATCTTGTGTGAATAGCCTGTGAGCTGAATGCCACCAGTTTAATTGGACACTTTTCTTTTTATTTATGTTATTAGTTTATTAGTATTTAGCAACATTTTAATGTTATATAAAGCTGTATTTAAAAATTCAGAATTCTGAATTCAGAATTACGGTAATTCAGAATTGGCCACATTCTGAATTACCGTAATTCCCAGCTTATAAACCGTGTCTAAAATAAATCTGTTTCGAACCCGAAATTTTATTTGAGAAATAAAATCGAATAAGTACAAAATAGATATAAGTTACATTTGTTAAAAATAAAATTTCTAATCGGAAACAGATCTATTTGAGATGCAGCCGCAAATTACGGTATATAGAACATTGTACATATTTTCAAAGTCACATGATATGATACATCCGCCACAATGCAATAATAAATTGAATAAATTTGAATAAATCTAATAACTGCTTATTAAAAAGTAGTTTTATATTCAAACATTTAAATTTCGCATAAACTAATACACAATAGCTATTGTAAAGGGTCTCTTAACAATCACAGCTAAATCAGGGTTATCCTTTTAAATCCACTAAATACATTACATAACAAAACTGCATAAAAGTTGGTTATTAAATTTTGAAATATTTACCAGTAGTATTTAATTAGATATTCCTTTTAGCGTATTAAACACATACCTTTTACCTTGTATTTTCTTTTACTGATATGAATGGTTAGATGAATTTTTCACTTGTTTCAAAAAGATTACTATATATTCATCTATATCAAATACCTGCTGAACATACTATAACCATGTAAAGTGCTATATCTGATTTTTCGTCCATTCAATAAAAAAAAGAGAAGAACATTTCTTACCTTCTTTTTTTTTAATTGTAAAGGCTTTATAAATATTTGAAAATATTCCTAAAATTATGATTCAATAGAAGAAAATATCTTTAAAACGAAGTTCATATAACATAGCAATAAATGCAGAAGAATCTAGACTAATAAAATATATTGTTAAACTAAGGAAATCATTAAATCGGGTATCGTTAATTCCAGGTTATAATGTATAGTATAAATATCATTCTGCAGAGTTAAGTAAATCATAATGTGGAACTATAAAGCTAAATAACTGAAAACCAGACCATGATTATAAAACATTTCTATTTTAAATGATTTTATTGTATTCTGTTTTCGATGGTTATATTTTTCAGACCGAAGACTTTTTATTGCTATCAAAATAAAACGTATTAATTAAAGTATTTAACTAGCATATTTGTTAGGGAATACCTAAAGTATATTTGAATAACAAAAATTAATTTTATAGTATTTTAAAATGATGATAGAATTTAAAAATAATTTAAAATAACATTTTAAAACTGTGAATTAATCTCTCTATTCTAAAAAAAGTAACTAACTCTGTCACCGCCGCTGTTTATGATTTTTTTGTGACCGGGGGGTCTTTCTTCGTTAATATTAAGAAAACCACTGCACACAAAAATATGAAAATCGGTAGTATTATAGAGAAATGCTTGATAAAAACGCTGATGTAGACAGTTTTAAAATCGAATAATTATTTTAAGAGATATTTAATGTTAAAGTTGGTCACAATCGTTCCATTAAAAAAAATTTATAGGAGCAAAAACTATACATAGAGATGTAATATTTTTTTTCTGAGGATATGCATTAGAAGTTCCCGGTATACAGACTGCATTTATTTTTTTTATTTGACTCATTTTTTGAGGATTTATTTCCATTTTAAATTCAAATTTTCAGCCTTTCCAGAGATATTTTTTACATATTTTAGAAAAGGGTACTATTTTAAATTGTTGCCAATTTTAAAAACAGCACAAAGAATAATATTTCCTTCAAATTAAAAATTTATTTACACGTGACTATTATAAACAGAGAAAAAAAAACTTTCAAATTAGAATTAAATAAATAAGTATTGAAAGCAGGAAAATATTGAAAATTACGCCATAAAAACTATATTTACAAGTGAAGCTTAAAAGAGAAAGAAAATTGTAAAATAATAAATTAATTAATATGCTTTAAAAGTCGTAAATGTAGTAAATTACGTCATATTTAAAATGGCCAAACAATAATGTTGCCAAATAGTTTAAATTAAAAAAATTATTTGCGCGAGACATTTATTTCCTATTTTGAGATAATCTTTTAAACTATTGTTGTGAATTCTAAGACAGCGCAAATAATATTTCCTTTCTAACAACAAAAATATTTTCACGTGAATATTAAAAAGAGAAAGAAAACGTTGGTGAAAATTACGTCAGATTTAAAACGACACATTTAAAATGCCTTATTTACAAGAACTTTCTTATAGCGTTGTTAAAAAACATCGGGAGACAAAGACTCTTTTTACTTAATTAATTTTATATTAGCTTATTTTCAAATGTTTCACTGATCTGATTTAATCAAAGGCGAAAACAGCCCGTTAACATGGTGATTGCCACTGTTTTTTTAAATTATAATTCAGTCTTCCGAATTTTTTCTAAAGCTGACCAAATTAGCATGCTTTCAGAGTTTGCGGTGTCTGAAAGGGGGTTGGCGAGCATAGCTCGTAGGGGGCAGAGCCCCGTAGTTTTATAAAAAAATTTGTAGAAAAAAGAAGAACAATCGAAAAAAAAGTAAAAAAAAAAAATAAATAAATAAATAAGAAGAAAAGAAAAGACCAATTCAAAAACATGTTTCCGCAGAAATTGATAAAATATTGTCAGATTGTTATTTATCACCTGCGACAAATTTTAAAAATTACCGTAATTCCCGGCGTATAAACCGTGTCTAAATTTTTAATGCAAAATTTTTAAATATATTTTCAGAGAAAGTGGGTAAAAAATCTACTTCAAATTTTGAAGTAAACAAGATAAAAGTAATGTTCTGGATATTAAAGGCGAATAAAGTAATTTAAAATCTAAAAAACCTCAAAACATATATTTTTATCTATGTCAGTTGAAAAGAATGCTATCATAAAACTTTCATATGGATATTTTTTTACTTTTTTTTTATATTTTTGGATGATTTATCATATAATGTTTCAGAAAATAAAAGTCTAAGATGGTCAGTAACTGATCTTTATAATTGATAAAATGAAATTTGATGCAAATTTTGCCAGTTTCATAACGGCGTTTAGAATTACATTAAGTAATAAAATTAATGTTGATTTTTTTTTTTTTTTTTTTTTTTAGTTTTTCTGTTTATATGTAATAGCTAATTTTTGCATGCAAGAACATAACTATGTACATATATTTTAAATATAATAAATTAAGCTCCCCCTTCCAATTCCTTCTGAAAGATCTGCATTCAATGGACATACTGTTGTTATAATAATAATAAAAAATACGTTGAACAAGTAACAATTTAATAGAAAAAAAAAAAAAGATTTAAAAAAAAGATTACTCAGAGAGTAAGCCAAACATTTTGCTACCACATTTATTGAAATCCACCAGTCTGTTCCTATATTATAGGGGAATAAAGAATCTTATATATTGTCTACGATCAAAACCATAACCTTCATTTTCTGCGTGCAGTCGGCCAAAAAAGGCATGCTGTCGGAAAGTATTTAAAAAAAAATCATGTTACTACACATCAGGGTGGGCCGATTTATATCGGGTTGATTAAAATTCTGACTAAAATTACTTTCATTTATGTAAAAATAGTCATTGATTTAAATTGATGTTGCAATTTTATTCTTCTTATATGTAGTTTTGCTTTGACTTGGAATATAATAAAATTTAAATAACCTACTACATGTTATTTAGATAAAATAAGCCAAAATAATAATAATAATAATAAAAGAAAACGCAAGTTCCTAAAAATGGATCTTTTACATTTCCAGTTATCCTATCTATCCCTTTTCTTCTTTGAGAGAGGCACCCACTGGAGAGATTACGGCATTTCCAGAAAGAAAAAAGTGACCCCAAGTTTTTATTTCTTATCTGGTCACAACTCACAAGACTATTATTACTAGTGTATACAAAATTACAAATATACAGGGTGTCCAGCGAATAAGACCTGATTTCAAAATTAAATATCTCAA